>OZ037842.1:647037-1247037 GCA_964035575.1 Rhynchopus sp. YZ270_cl-10 | reverse complement strand
ATGCCCTCTTGGGTGAAGGGCATGTCCTCTTGGCGGAAGGTGATACCCAGGGTTCCCTTCTGTCCGTGGCGCGAGCAGAACTTATCTCCGACCTGGGGGATACGGATGGAGCGGACCTTGACCTTCGCAAAGCGCGAGCCTGAGGTTGGGTTTGTCGTGAGCATGACACCGTCGATGACCCCACCTTCGGAGATACGCAGCTTTGCAGACGCATCCTTGTACTGGAACTTCGCCTCAATCGCCTGTGTCGACGCCGTCTGCGGCAGCGGGGAGACCTTCCCAATGATAATGTCACCACCGCTGACACGCGACCCTGGAATCGCAAGCCCGTCGTCATCCAGCTTCTCATACGAGGCACGGCGGATACCCTTCGTCATCGACGGGTCCGGCTTCGTGAACTCCTCGCTACCACCGGTCCTCACCTTGCACTTCTCCTCTTCCTTGTACGAACGGTAGAAGCACGACCTAAAGAACCCCCTGTCAATCGCAGAGGTGTTCAGAATGACGGAGTCCTCCTGGTTGTATCCAGAGTAGCACGAAATCGCGACAATGGCGTTATGCCCTGCAGGCAAATCGTTCGAGTGCATGTAACGCATCGACTTTGTTCCGGCTGTGAGAAGGAAGGTGAATGTAGGGGCAGTGGTGGGAAGCAAAACAGAGGTGAAAGGAAGGAGGCATACCAAGAGGCTTGTGCGGGTAGTACAGGACGTGCGCGGTTGTGTCGAACCGTGCCAGGAAGTTGCTGACGTAAACACCCATGGCCTGCAAGGAGCGGAGGTGTGTTGAAAATAAAGCGAAAATTGTAAAAGTTGTCAAAATAAAATAAAAAAGGCATCGAAAGCGAATGCAATGCAGACACCTCAACGGATGCAGATGTCACTAAAAGAGGTAAAAATATTATTTGTAAGATGAAGCCAAACCCCTTACGCTCAGTCACAAGGGGCGATAAATACAACCAAACAACATACCTGTTTCCCCATAGCTGACTGGTAAGTGTTCCTAGGGGCCTGGTTGTGATCCGGGAAGGGAATGATCGAGGCACAGATACCGAAAATCATGGCAGGATGGATCTCGCAGTGAGTAAACGTTGTGTACTCACGCTGGTCAACCTTCGAATGTCCGTCATCTCCGGCAACACGCAGACGGTCCTGGTTGAAGGCAATCATGATACTGTCCTCCTCCTCAGTATCAATCAAATCGATCAACTCGTCCTTCACCAAGGTGCTCCAGGACAGCGATGCGTACGGGTTGTTTGGGTCTCTCTGCGACTCGATGTGGCTCTTCCTAATGCGTGTCTTGTTACGCACAACGGTCTCCACGTCTCTGTAGTTGTCCACAACGAACAGCGGGCGGGTCAACCGCCCAGGATCGGTCCAGATGCGCAACTCTCTCTCCTTCAAATCGCGAATGATGGACACCTCCTGCGACAGGTCCTGCGATCTTCTCTTCAGCTTCATCTCGACAATCATCTGCTCAGGGTCCATATGGATACCGATCCAGTTGCCGTTGATGAAGACCTTCGTGGTCTGCGACTGTGCGACGTCCGAGGGTGTGATCGACTCCAGGTTCTGTGTGTTCCACTGACTGAGGAAGGACATAACCTCGGATGCGTTTGTACCCTGCGTGATCTGGCACAGAAGTGAGAAGTTCTTGACAAGCCCGATTGCGTGCCCTTCAGGTGTCTCTGCAGGACACACATATCCCCACTGCGTAGAGTGAAGAAGACGGGGTCTGGTCTCTTTTCCTCCACGATCAATGGGGGTGTTAAGCCGACGTAAATGCGACAGTGCGGAGTTGTACGTCAGTCTGTTCAACACCTGCGAGACACCGGTCTTGATGCCGGGGTCGCCTGCACGCCCTCCCCAGTTGCCTGTGGCCATGGCGTACTTGATGTTCTTGGTCAGACCTTCCGCAGACTCCTGCATCTCCTTCCAAGGCTTGAACTGCCTGCAGTTGTCCATGCAGGCCTGCAGCTTTCTTGTGAGCTCCTTCGAGATCTTGCGGATCGCGATTCTGAAGAGAGCGCCCATCAGCACTCCTGGCGAGTCGGCACGCTTGTTTCCAAAGAAATCACGGTCGTCCTCAGCTCTTCTACCGAGGTAGGCCTGGAGCAGCTTGTGGACCATGTAGCCCATGAAGTAGACCTTCTTCACCTCACAGTAGTCCTCCACACCCACGTGGGGGAGCAGCTCCGCGACAAGCACCTTCTTTGCGTACTCGATACGCTCGGCCTGTGTGACCCCCTCCTTCTTACCGGAACGACGTCCGATGAAGTCCAGCGCAAGCGTCGTCGTCTGCACGATAGCGGACCACTCCAACGAGGGCCGCAGCGCTTCAAGCATGTCTTGGTCGTCGAAGTTGTATACAACGTGCTCCATGATGTCTCTGTCGGACACAAACCCAAGCGCACGGAACACAACAATAACAGGAATGTCGACACGGATGTAGGGGAGGGTTGCCTCAAGGCAGTGTCCACCTCCGCTTCTGGACAACGCGGAAAGCATTCGAACCCAGAATGTTGATGCGGGTCTGTACGATCCTTCCAGGCAGGACCTGATCTCGCAGGAGTAGAGATGCTTGTTCGGCTGCTTCTTCGAGAAGACGTAGACGTGGTTTTGTGCCTGTCTTTCCTGCGCGATGAGGACCTTCTCTGTTCCGTTGCAGATGAAATAGCCACCTTGGTCGTGGGGGCATTCTCCAGCGAGTTGGTATTCTGTGTCGCCAAGCCCGAAGAGATGGCAGCACGCTGAACGGAGCATGAGCGGGATCTTCCCGAGCATGACGTGGTGGAACTCCTTTTCATCCTTCAACACGAGGGGGTTCTCTTGGGCGGCAGCCTCCTCTTGAAAGATCGTCAGCTTGATGTCCACAAGCAGCTTCGACTCATAGGTCAAACTCCGCAGACGGCATTCGTTCGGGAATGGCTGTTGGGTGTGCGTTCCATCGTTTTCTTCGATGATTGGTTTGCAGACGTGAACCTGGGAGAGCTTCATGTGACGGTGCTCGGGAAGTGGTTCGTCTTGCCCAGGGATGTACTGAGGATTTTGTCGGCAAATGATAGTGGGCTGTTCGTCAATCATCTCCTGGGTGGTGTTCCATAGAAAGTGGTTGAAGCTGTCGAGCTGCTGTCTCAACAGACCCTTTTCCTCGAAGTACGACGACACGACCTCCCAGATGTCGTCCTGGTTGATTTCGTCCTCAGCATCGTCGACGTAGTCATCCTCCTCCTCCTCCTCAAAGTGCTGCTGCTCCCGCTCCTCAGTCATCTTGTGCTTTTTTTTTTCCTTTCCAACCTAAGGCAAATTCAGAATCCCCTTCTCAAAGCCCCCTCCCAAAGGAGGGGGTGGTGTGATAAAAAAAAAATGCACTTCCTGTTAAGGTTTTGTTAGGAGAAGAAAGTAGAGTGGGAGGGAGAGAGGGAGGAGGGGGTTATGAGTTGATAACAAAAATGAAGACACCGTTTTTTTTGTGTAGAGGTTTTAGTGTATTTTTTTTTGGTTTTTTTTTTTGATTTTTTTTTTGTGGGGTGGAAAGAAAATACAAATAGGGGAGAGAAAGGGGGGGGGGTTTGGTGGGGGTTTTTTTTTTTTGAAAATAAATAAAAAATATTTAGAGTTTTGTGCAGGGAAGTTCCTAAGTGGGACCGAGAACATGAAATTCTGGATTTTAGTTTTTTTTTCCTTTTTTTTTTTCCTTTTTTTCCTTAGGGGGCTTTCTTGTGGTTTCTGGTGGGTTTCACTGTAGGTGACACACCACCAGTGTGGTGAAATGGTCGAAACTCTCAAAAGCAAGAGTTTTCAGGGGGCAAGAAAAAAAAATTGACAACAAAATCCTTCACTGTCCAGGGCTGTACCCCCAATTTTTTTTTTGCCTGCGGCGCCATTTTTCATTTTTTGCTCTGCAAAAAAGGGTTCGTTGGAAGCTAGATTTTTACACTGTACTCAAATTTTTTTGCCTGCGGCGCCATTTATATTATTTTTTGCTCCGCAAAAAGAGAAGTGCAACGCCTCACCGTTCATCGGCGGAAGCACTGGTTCCACGGGTTATCGAACCCCAGAGAGAACTTCATTGGCATGCACGCGGTTACCGCGAGGGAGCGTGTATGCAGGTACAAAATCACTGCCCCATCCAAATAATATTCCCAACGTCTTTGGGGATCCCCTTGCATTTTGCAGCCAAAAATGCAACTAGACCAAAGCAAAAAGTTCCGCGCGAGTGTAGCGCGCCCGGGTTTGGGACCCCTTTTTGAATTTCGAGGGGCGGTTAAAGTGGGCCCAGAATCACAGTTCTGACACTCATTTAGCATTGTGAGCAACTCACTAGTGGTCGTAACCAAAATTTGTATCAATCAAGAACTTGTCCATTTTCTCGAAATGACCCCACTACAGTGAGGGTAGAGCTCGGAAAGCCCGAAAAAGGGCAAAAAACCCCACCCAAAAAAAGGAAAAAAACGGGAACATAAATCCAGAATTTTGCTGTTTTTTCCGAGAACAAGGAACAACCCTGGTTTTGTGTGTACAGTCCAGCCGGTAATTAAGTCGGTGTTAATTCCCTCGGATTTGCAGTTACTCTTCCCTCGCGCCTCACCGTGGGACCCCAAAACCAACATAATTAAAAACGACGTAAACACCGGCCGGACTGTAACAAAAAGAGGGGGGGGTGGGAAAAAAATACCAAAATGATTCCGTTCAGTTTTATATTTGCCTGTAAAAGCATTCTTTACTATTTGTTTGTTTTTGTTTGTTTAACTTCCCTTTTTCTCATTTTCTCTCAACTCCAATTCAATCGGTTCCATTTTCCATTTTCCATTTTCCATTTTCCATTTTCCATTTTCCATTTTCCATTTTCCATTTTCCATTTTCCATTTTCCATTTTCCATTTTCCATTTTTTCTTTTGTTTTTATTGAGAATGGGGATTTTTTTTTTATCCCCTACCACCCCCGCGAGTCCTACTCCGCGCCATCGGTAACGAAGTTAAAAAAAAAAATTTCGTTGACCACAGCCATTTAGGTTCTTTGCCTTGAGTGACGTTATAATGGATGAGGGGGATTCAAAAGAAAAAAGCGTGACAGATCTACCGTTGGCTTTTAAAAAAAAAATGTTCAATTTCCATTCTAAATAAAATACAACCCATTTTTAAGCCTCGCAAATTGGCGTGAAAGCCAATCGATATTGTGCCTCTCGGAACATATTCGAGTCTTCTCATATGAGAATTGTGTTTTATTGTGGAGAAAACAGAACGACCAATGGAACCCTCTTTCGAAGCAAAGAAATGTATTAAAAAGAAAGACAAAAGATGAATCTAAGTCTCGTGACTTAGCCACCTTACCAACACATTTTTTTTCCAAAAAAAAGAAAAGAAAAGAAAAGAACAACAATCAACTGAGGTACCCCGGGCAGAGTACATACACTATAGATAAAAAGAATGAGAAAAAAAAAGTTGACAGATTGATGCGTGCATACCTCTTATCTCAAACTTTAAAAACAAAAAATTATTGGATGAGCCCAAGGCTTGGTCATCAAAACAAGAAGAAAAAAACACAAACACCACAATCTTGTATCGCACAAAACTAACAGGGGGGTGTGGGGGGGTTTTTTTTTTTTGCAAAAATTGGGTGAAGGGGGGGTGGTGGAATGAACAAATCCATCAGTATGGTTTTTGTGTACAGTTTGCTTTTCTTATTTTTACTTTATTTTTTGTGAAAATAATAAAAAAAAAGATGCATGAATACTCGCACAGCAGGAGCGCACACACCAGAAGAAAAAAAATGAAGGGAGAAAGAGAAAATATCATTTTTATCGACCATCTTATTTTAAACCTTTTTTCCTTACTTCCGGAGGGGGAGAGGGGGTTTTTTCATCGCAGTCGAATAAGATACAAACCATCCAAAAAAAAATAACTTTGAAAAATATGTTTTTTTTGGGGGGCCTCACAATTGATCCCCTGAGAGATCAACCTTGGTAACTTTTTTTGTCAAAAGATTTCCAGGATTTTTAAAAAAATAAATAAATTGAAAAGACGAATAATATTCAGTATGTCTCGCAGACTTAAATCTTTAACAAATCTTATTTGAATCCGCACACACGCAACACCCTTCCTTTTGCCGGTATGCATGCAGGCAGTGGGGCTATTAAAAGAAAATTTTGTAAGATGACTCTAAGCCTCATGCTTGATCACCTGGAAAGAAGAACGGCGAAGTTTTGATAATTTCCAGAAACCCTCATTCTGGGCACAGGCATGAAACCCCCATGCAAACTGCCTCCCTTTCTCTTTAGAGGGGCTTCCCTTTCCCTTTCCACACCTTATTTTTTCACAGCTTTTCCATATAAAACGTTCCATCCTCAGGGTTTGATCAGGATCTACACAATTTTTTGTAGGTTTACGCAGTTCTCTCAGATTATATCAAAACATAAAGACCAAGTTGGGGTTTGGGGACAGGAGCTTTTTTTCTAGGGGGGCACTTACGTAAGCAAGAGCTAAAATAAAGTTTTTCTTTATTGATTTGATGGTTTTTGAGAGGGTTGTGTTGTTTGGAATCAGGGCTGGACGGGAACCTCCTCAGGTGGGGGTGGCGGTGGGAGGTCCTCCTCCTTGTGTTCAGCCTGGTCGGCCTCTGCGGCAGCAAGTATTTCTTCTTCGGATTTGGTCTTATGTTCGCCCTCCAGTACAATGGCTTCAGAGGGGCGTGTCTTGCCGAAGTAGTCCTTCATTTTATTGCTCCTGTACGTTGTGTTTTTGAACGTAGTGTTTTTAAACGTAGTGTCATATGCTTTGAAAGCAAAGAAGAGAAACTTCGCTGGACTTTGAGACAGATGGACACCGCTAAAGTTTTTTATGTGTTTGTTCACCTTTGAACAAAGGGGTGGTAGGGGGTATACCTATTTTGCTCGAGTTGTCTGCTGATCTGCCTCAATATCCCGTCTTGCACTTTGGTGTTTTCAAGGTCGCATGATTTGATGCGAGGGTTTTGCTTCAAAAGATTCAAAATCGCGATACCCGCGGTGTAGGACCTGTGGGGGATATGGGGATGCCGTCGTTGATAATTCGTTTTAATTTAGCTAGCACTGCCCAGAGACTTTGAACATGACAGCGTTTCTGAAAGACCCTCTCTTTGTCGCGGAGTATGAGCTGCGAGGCATTGTAGAGCACACGGGGGACTCACTGCATCACGGGCATTACACAGCTGCAATTCGCCATGCCAAGGGGTACACCCTGTTCGATGACGGGCAAGTGCATTCTGTTGACTTCAAAAAGGTAAAGCTGTACCTTGGAAGGGTGGAGAGGGCTATCCACCGTATCCAGTGCTGGAAAGCAATGGCGGCGTTCTGGAACATCCCGCAAGTCACAGGGGGAATTGTATTCCTCACTGAGGTGGCTCAGGTGGTTGCGCACCTGGAGAATTTCCGGTGCAGGTGGGCAATTCCGGAGATGCCGCTTCGGTACAGCCCACCTCAGGATCTTTTCAATCCGAGGGAGGAAGCACTCGCAAAGATGGATAATGAAGTCTGTACAAGAACGCACATCCAGTCCATGCAATTGCTGCAGCACTGGACGCAGGTGAAGCGGAAATGCAGTTGGGAGGGGCTGGCACAGGTTTCTGGGGATTTCTCTAAGGCGGAGTTGGATTTGACACCCGAAGACTCACGCGTCCTCAGAGAGTCTTTGCCTTCTACTGACTCTAATGCTTTTAATCCAGAGATAAGACAAATATGCCCTGATTTTGACAACTTTCGCATCATTTTAAAAGAATGGTAAAGAGAATGTTACATACAAAGGGTTGTTGCGAAGGTTGATTGTCTCCAAGGAGGGGTGCCCTTCTGCCACCTCGCACAGCGCTGTGACAACGGTGTTGTTGACGGAGCACCCGGAGAGGTCTATCGATTTGAGCTTTGGACATCCCTCACGGACCGCCTCGAGCACCGCACAGACGCCCTTTGCGCCGACGTAGTTCTTTGTCAGGTCGAGGTGCACTGTATCGTCGCAGATATCACCGTTGTCCATCGATTTGATGAGCCCCGTATTTGCCTTCACACCAAGGTCCAAACACTTTTTTATATAGCTCACCCGAGACAACGACTGCACCCCAAAGATCGCACCCTTGAACTTCTCCTTCGCGTTGAAGTCTTTCAGGTTCGCCAGCGCTGTCTCCAACTCAGCGTGCGCGTGGTCTCCACGTTGTGCGATGAAAGGATGGTTGATCGCTTGGTTCACTGTGTACCTTTTGTGCCGGTCGACAACAAGAAGGTTGTGCATAAAGTCTACTGCAGCTGGGGAGAGCTTCTCAGATTCGGGCGGCATGGACCAAATGCCGTTGGTGATGTGGTGCCACAGCTGGTTGCGGTCCTTATGGTAGAAGGGTGCCTTCCCGAAGAGCAGGATGTATGTGATGACGCCGGTTGCCCACATGTCGCATGTCTTGCCGTAGCCTTTGATCTTTTGGAAGAGGCCCGCGTTGAGAACCTCGGGGGAGATGTATCGTGGTGTGCCGCAGCAGGTCGTCAGTGGCTCCTCTTCACCGACGTGGGCGGCAAAGCCGAAGTCTGCGATCTTGAGCTCAGCGCAGACGTCGGTGGAGTCGTTGGGTTTCCTCAGGAGAAGGATGTTCTCTGGTTTGATGTCGCGGTGGACGTAGCCAGCATCGTGCATGAAGCGCAGCCCATCGAGGTAGTTGTACAGCACCTCTGCCGCAGTGTGCTCGGAGTACTTCTGTAGTCTCACGATCTCGTCGAAGAGCTCCCCACCCTCCACCTTCTCGAGTACCAGGTAGATCGTGGAGCCGTGGTCAAACACTTCGCGCAGGGAGATCAAGCGAGGGTGGTGCAGCTTCCGCATCGTCGCAATCTCCTCTTTCAGAGACTTCAGCGCGTTTTTGGACAGCTTCTGCTTGTCAATCACCTTCACCGCATGCACACTCTGATCCGTCTGCTTCACACACGTGTGCACCACAGAGTACCCACCCTTCCCCAGAATCTCCATGACCTTGTACTGCGACTTAAAGTGGCTCGACAGCACCTTCTCCACATGCTGCCTTATCAGCTCCTGCTGCTCCTTCGTGAGACGCACCTGGAGAAGCTCCTCCAGCTTCCCTCCGATGTACGCTGGGGTGAGCAGTTCATAGTGGGTTACCTGTAGAGGAGGTGGTGGAAGAAGAAGGAAAAGGTTTATCATGAAAACCCTGCTTTTTTTGGCACCGCTTTGGCCACTTTATAAAATTTTTGAAGGATTTACTTCTATTGTAAACATCACAAAATACATAGAGCTCATTCACTAATAAGGTTTCAACAATTATTTCATTCAACAAAAAAGTGGGGTTGAAATACAAAGCCCTCTCGTGACAGTAAAACAGATTAAGTGAGGTGATACAGTCTCACGCTTTTTCACACATTTTCACTTGGTTTCACACATTTTCACATGGTTTCACGGTGTGAAAAAGTGTGTACGAAAGTGAAAAAAAAACTGCTTCACGCACTCTGAGTGGATTCCTCCAGAAAAAAAACTTGGTGTTTCACATGGTTTCACATATTTTCACTTGGTTTCACACATTTTCACTTAATTTCACACATTTTCACCTTGTTTTCACACGTTTTCACGGTGTGAAAACGTGTGGAAAAGTGTGCGCTGGATCACCTCATTAAGATACAAAACAAAAAAAATATATGAAATAAACGATGTCATACTTCCACAAGCCTTGTCAGCTCTGCCTTCAGTTTCGCCTCTGTCTCTTGCAGGTGCCGCGTGTCTTTGCTACTGCCACCCCCCATTGCACTACCTCCCGCACTGACCCTCTGACAGTTTTCAGTATTGGGTGGGCCCCCTTCTCATAAAGGAGAAAGGGGATACACAAGACGCTGTAAGGCAGGGAGGCTCTGGAGGACTGGACAATATGTTGAAAGACAAAAAAGAGAATATATGGGGTGTGTTGGTTTCGGGGTGGGAGGAGTGGCTGTGTGGGGATGGTGGGGGGGCTGCGGTGTTGTGTGTAGTGTAGGTGGTGGTTTTGGAAGAGTGTTAAAGAGTGACAAATAAAAAAAACACAGAATTTTTTTGAAGGCCTAATATAAACCTGACTACACTTTGCAAGAATAAGAATAAGAATAACCAAATACTGACAACAAATTTTTTGAAAAAATTTTTTTTTAAAAAAGGACAGAAATAATAGTTTTGTAAGACCTACGTCTTGGAAAAATACATAAAATCCCGAAAGGTACCTCTGTACAAGAACAGACTCAGTGGAAATCACGATGACAGTATTTTTTTTTTTTTTTTTTTTTTTGGTCAGCGATCGCATGTTTTCACGAGCAAAAATTTGCCGTCGGCTTAAGGCAAAAAAAAAAAAAAGAAGAAAAATCATGTCACAAATGGAGGAGAAGAGGAAGACTCTCCGAATCCCTCCGCCTCCAACCCAACTTCCACTGGTCTCCGGTTTCACTCCAGTGAAGAGTTCACTGAAGCACCCAGAAGAAAAAAGAAAAAGAAAAATCAACTGGGTACCTTTCGTCACACCCCTCCCCCCCCTTCCCCTCCCTCCCACAACCTCTGAGAAAAAAAACTTGACATTGAGTGCGCTATGGCTCTCTTAACACAGAAAGAAAAAAGCAAAACGAAGGGTTTAAAAAGATGAATACGAGCCTCTTTCTGCTTAGTCCCCTTGAAGATAAATTTCATCAAAAAAGTGTGTTGTATTTAATTACAACCGTCCTCTTCACCCCTCTTCGTATGGCATAAGGCAAAGTGCTGAACAAAAAAGTATTCGAAAGAATGAATGTGCCTCGTGTCCCCAAAAGAAGGTTTATAGTTTAAAAAAAAAGCAAGAGGCATTACGGCGCGGCTACCGATAATTACCGTGTCGTCAGCGTCACGCCTCGGTAGATTATACAGAAAACAGTTTAATCCAGGTGCTTTCAGTTTCAAAGAAATGAAAGTATAAGGAAATGTACTCAATAAAAAGGCAGGAAAGACTTTCCCGCGCAACGAAAATCCATGAAAAAATAAAAGTGAAGTTGATAGTGCGAACGCCTCTGGGACGCAAATAAGATTTGTAAGATTGAATGTACCTCTCGTGCACACACAACATCTTTAAAAGAGAAGGTGTAGTTGATAATGCAAAACACCTCTGGGACGCAGCACACTCAACACTCCGTGAATATCGAACCTCAGAGAGGGAAAAGAAAACGAATGCCAGATAGCCTAAGGCCATTACGTCCAACCTAAATACAAAAGTGCGAATTATGCAAAAAAAAAAGCAACGGTCCAATAATGACCGTGTTTGTTTTGTTAGGTTTTCATCTTTTTTTTTTTTGAAAAGCTTCGTTGTATAAGTTTAGACTGATTTGAAGGGTTGCTTTGAAGCGAAGGTTTGTTTGTTTTCATTATAGCATTAGTGACACCCTGAGGATGAGCCACACTATTTTTCGTTGTTTGTTTCATAAAAAAAAACTCAATTTTTTTTTTGCACGAAAAACCCCCCCAAGAGGGGATATTATTAACAGTACCAACCCAAAAATTGGCTAGGGAAAATTACCCCCCGCAAAGGACCTTTCCTATCCAAAAAAAAAACATGGCAAGAGATAAGCGAACAATGCGAAAGGGGGAAAAAGTACTGGTCTAAATGCCAGCATTTTCTATTTTTTGTTTTATGGGTTGCGCTGAATTTGATAATAATACCCATTCTTTGTTGAACCTATCAAAGGGACAGGTGTTCGGGGAGGTAGCATACGTTTCTATCTAAAAGCCTTGGGAATGACGACTTTTTTTTAAATAAAAATTTGCTATTTTTGCACAAAAAAAAACCAAATAGAAGTTGAAATGTGCAAACACCTCTGCGCACACCGGTTCTCTCACACATTGGCCAAATCATTCATTTTCTTTTTCAGGATAAAAAACAAAACAAAAATAAAACTTGCAAGATGGATGTGCCTCTCTCTCCCTCACGCAACATCTCAAATACAGGGTAGATAAACAGTCGTATTGCTTTGACAAAATATGAGTTCATTTGGAACCATTTGCCTGACAGTCTTCACTCTATTTTTGTTTCGGAACGTTTTTTTAAAAGGAGTTTCTGGTCTTCGCCTTAACGCTAGAAGAATATATGCTGTCACCTCTCATGGTCATTTTCCTCTGAACTTCCTTCATTAGTGCTGTTTGGTAAATCCTACCTCCATCCTGCATACCCAAAATCAGCGTCGCCGAATATTGATGCGATTATCTCTCTCTTCCCCAATCTGCTTCAGAGCTGAGACAAAAAAACACCCCTCTTTCCAAAGAAAGCTCCGTTTAATTTACCTTCAAATACGAAGCCCTCTCGTAGCAGTGTACCCTGGTACAATGACCGGCACCAAACCATTCAGTCATGTTTCGAGGTATGATCATCTCAAAATAAAAACGGCCCAGCAACTACAACAGAGAAGACCGCTTCCCCCCGCAGTTCCTTGGGGCAACCGTTTCTTTTTTGTGGAACACAGCAAAAGAAGACCGTTCTCTTCAGTGTCCGCAATACCCAGTCGTCATACGAGGTCTCTGTAAAAAAAAAAAGGAAAAAGGGGGAGGTGAAAAGAGGGGGTTTTTTTTTGTGGATTTTTGATGTTACGCATTTTTTTTTTTTTTTTTTTTTGTGCTCGGCTGGTCTGGCGTTCGCTCGCGTTTCTGTTGCAGGTTCCGTGCGGTACGATATGAAATAGATCTGCAAGAAGACTACCGTCGAAGTAAGGTTCTATATTGGTGATGTGCTTTGTTTTTGTTTTTTTTTAAAGTTGTGTTGTTTATCGGCTCACCGAGGTACGGTCCGAGAACCCGAGATCCACATTTCCTAGCTGGTCACCCACGCCAGTACTATGACAGCCTCTCATGGGCGTAACTCGCGATTCTCGGAACCTGCGCGCTACACCAACCCGGTCAATACGCCTGAAGAGCAAAAATTCGTGGTATAAAATCACCCACCAAAGAGGGTTCCGTACTCAACATGCACCTTTCAATAAAAGGCAATAGGTACAAATTGAAAGCCAAATTGAAAAGAACGGAAAGAAAAAAAAAAAGAAGACAAGGGGAAAAGAGAAGCAAAAGCGAGTAAAGACAGGGGAAGAGGGGGGTGGCATCGTTGTAACATTATTCAAGGCGCCCTAGAGGAGATGATTTTGAAATCTGCAGAGCGCTGATGAATTATCCCATCGAAAACCACCACACCCCCACAGAAAGAAAAAAAAACAAAAAGGTGAAGGGTATTGATGCAGGCACCTCCGACTGTCGTCACGATGCTAGCTCACTGAAACATCATACACAAACAAAAAGATTTGTGTCTGACCTTCATCGGGCTTTTCTGGCGATACTGTTAAGATCAGCAGGATCTGTAGTATCGAGCGACGGTGTTGCCCTGACAGAGGTTTACCCACACCACTACGAGAGACAGCCGAAAGCGGTCCCCATTTTGCGAAGCAGAGCAAGCTGTATGGTAAAGGGCAGCGCTCAATTGGTGGTGTTAAAAAACGCACAAAAAACTTTTTTTTTTGTGCAAAAAAAAAAAGGGAATACCACCTTTTTTTTGGCCAGCACTACGGTCTTTTTGTTATCAGACGCGTCACAGCAGTTCTCAGTGAAGAGCTCTGGCAAGAGTCGCGTCTGGTCTGACTGTATGCTTTGGCGTTTTCTTTTTTTCTTTTATTGTGTGTGTTGGATGAGTGTAACTGCCTTACAGACACAATCGTCTGATTTTTTTTTTTCTTTTTGTTTTGGTTTTGATTATTTTTCCATTCTCTCCAAGAATGGGAATCTTCCCGGAATCGAGGTATAAGAGTAATACGGCAAGGGAAGAGGAAGACTATTTTTTTTCTCCTTTGTTTTTTATGTTTTGGACCACTAATGTGAACCTAAGGTCAAGAAGTTGAAAGAGGGCAGAACACCCAGAATGCTAAGAGCAGTGTTAACGGAAGGTATCAATAATAGGAACTAAAAAAAATAAAAAAAAATAGATAATTTAAGCTGAACCCTAAGCCACACAGTGCTAAAAAAAAAACATGAAAATTTGAAAAGGGAATGTGCCTCTCGTGCACACCTAAAAATGGCAGGTGTAAAATGTGAACACCGCAACGGATGCATGCACACAAGCCTACCCTGGGATTGATATAATGCAAAAAGGGGGGGGAACAAAGACACCAGACAACTGAACATTTCCTGCCAACAGGTAGAAAACAACAACCTGCAAAATGACGGCTGAAAGCCCTCAACATAAACATTCAGATAAAAAATGAACTGATGAAATCAGAAAACGCTTTGAGGGAGGGGAGGAAAAGTAAGGTGCATGCGAATAGGCCATCCTTGCTTGAAAGGTTCAAAAGAAATTGCCTTTTGTGCACACACATAAAGAAAAAGCGTTGAAGGTAATAAAATGCCTCAGCGGACGAAGTCCACGCAGACGTTCTACGACACAACGACTACTATTATACTAAAGAGAAAACTTGGTAGAGATCATATCTAAGCCTCTGATGAGACATGAGACAAAAGAATGCAGAACAATGTCTTGCTCGAGAAGATAAGAGGTGCACAATGTGCCTAATAACACAAGCTGCAACACCTCGTTTTTTTTTGAGAATCGGGAAGGGGAAGGGAAAGGGGCGTGGCACACACGAAAGACATTGTTTTATTGTGCTGCCAACTATTTTTTTTTTTTTGAAAACTTATTCAACATAATCGTGTAGACACCCAAGGATGAACTCCACTATTTTTTTGTTGTTGTAATATCGGCAACCACCCCCCGACGGTTCTGTACAACAATTTTTCTATACGCTATTCCCCCCCACCCCCCCGACCCTATTACCCACCCAAAAAAGCACATTTTTCCCCCCCATGACGCTCACATTTTGTCATTCTCTCTCTGCCTCCTGTCTTCCCTCTCGTGCGTCGGTTCAGGTGCCTGCGGGCATGCGTCGCTATTACTCCCGAGCTCCTCCAAGAAGGCACGGGATAGAATAGGGCTGCTAGCAGGCTCCGGGCACGGAACGTCCAGCCACAACTCTCCTGCCGAGGGGAGTGGGCTGAACCCGTCGAGAGAACCCAGTTCCGAAGGCGAATCAGCTAGGCTCTGTGCCGACTGGTTCTGAAGGGCAGGAAGCAGTTTTGTTGTGTTCTTTTTTTCTTTCCGAGGGAGAGGGGGTGGAAGAGAGAAGAGAAGAGAAAGGGAGCGGTGTGCAGTGGATGTGGGGTGGGCATGCTAAGGGTTTTGGCATTGGAAGAGAAGGAAACAAAAAAAAAACGCAAAAAGACAAAAAGACAAAATAAATCAAGGGAATTGGAGAACGAGAGAATTCTCCACAAAAAGCAAAAAGCAAACAAAAAAAACAAAAAAAAGAAACACTTTCAAAAAAGCTAAGAAGATCAAGATGGGTAAGAAAGCAGCACGGACTCCGACTCCGAATATTGCCCATACAAGCATTGGGAGATATAAAGGGAAGGACACACTGGGAGAGAAGCAGTGTTTGACAGGAGTTGAAAAATAGCACTACTAAACAACCCGAGCCCCTACTGAGCCATGTCTACATCTATAGTTGACGTAGACCCGCATACCTTGCCGGTGGGAAGTACACCCTGATAGGGTATTTTTTAATTTGTTTTTTCTTTTTTTACTTGGAAACTTTCCTCGCTTCATAGTGCTGCGGAAGCTCCACGAGGAAAGCCAGATATCCGTGATATCTGTGTGCCGTTTCTCTCCTTTTGGGAGCCGACAACCTTTTTTTACTGTGGGGGAAGCCGTCCTACCCCCTTTTTTTTTGTATTTCTGATATTCTGTTGTGTAGCTGTCATACAGACAGACACTTATCCAGGTGTCAGTTAACAGATTGGGGGTCAGGCAAAGAGGGGCAAAATCATGACAAAGTCCACCCAACCCGCCCAACCCAAAGAGGGGGTAGGGGTGTGTCCTCGGGGAGGGTAGAGGAGGGGCCTCAATAAACATGCGGTGCATCGTTATAAGCACCAAGGCCACCTCCAACCCCTCCCCATCGACACCCACAAGACAAGTGTGCTGCTACCTACCTTGTTATGCTTCGCCATCTGCAGTACTGGTTGCGGGGAGACCGCTGCTGCTCCCGAAGGGTGCCTGAGTATTTTTTTTTAAAGGGATATGTACAAAGAAAGTTTCTGTCGCGAATTTGTTGTGCTTTTTATTTTGATGTGTCTAGTGTAGCCGTAGAGAATGGAAACAAATCACTCTCTTTGTACATCATGCAAATCGTATCACCCCCTCAATGCTGATCCCCCCTCCCGTTCCTCTACCCCCCCCGCTGTGCTCTATATCACATAGAGGACGGGCACATACAGTACTTGTGCGGGAAGGGGTGCACACATGGAGCCCTCCGCAGAGGATGGTGGTGGTACCCGCAGCTGCGACACAAGCTGTTTCCAGTTTTGTTCCGCATTCACCTGGGCAGGCACTGTCGGCGCAGCTGCGACGCCACCACCACCACATGACCCCATGCTACCCAACCCCAGCGGACCTGCCCCTGCCCCTGACCCCGACGTCGAAGGACTCCAATGCCCGCTCACCACTGCATAAGCTGCGGCACCCCACATAACGGCGGCCTGCTGGTTCCACGGCAGGTCTACACTGCTGGAGACCGTGCTCAGTGCAGATGTGATCATTGTGTTGATGTCATCCGAGACCTGCGGGAAGACGTTCGTCTCTGGGAGGTCTGATGGAAAGGCTGCAGAGGGGTCAGAGGGGAAGCCAAGCGGCTCGCTTGGAAAGTCTGTATGCGCTTGGACATGACGGTGTGGGAGGTGCGGTGAAGGGACCGGTGTGAAGTGTGCGCGGGGCAGCTGGCCCAGACACGGCATGTCTGCGACACCGTCCTGCACACAGCGCTTCATGCCCTCAATCTGCACAATGTGCTCCTCACGTTGCCGCACATCCTCTGCACACCACTCCTTCCCACGGTGCTCCTTCTTTACAAACAACGGTTTGTAGACTGCCCTACGCTCTCCGGATACCCCCCTTTCGGTAGTCGATTCGATACAAAAGTGAAGACGCTTTCCTGAAATGGTGACAGATTTGTCGTGAACTTCATTTAAAATTATGCTGCTTCCTTGCAATGAATGCGCTTCGATCAAAAACTGTGCACTTGTTCTGCACGAGGTTTCGACACGAGAAAAGAGTTTTATCGCCGCACACGCCTCTGCTGAGAGCTGGTGAATCGCACGGAGGATGCTCGCACTCAACTCCCTATCATTCACATCTTCCGCAAACACCTTCCCGAAGAGCGTCAATGCAGGACCACCAACGGACACATTCCCTTTTGGCGTACACACTGTTGCGCACGACTCCAACCGACACATCTCTCCCAACGGCAATGCCATAGGACATTCAATGTTGACCCCAGGTCCATGATAGTTGATAGTTGCCGAATAGGTTTGCGAAGACGCCTGCGTAGGTAAAGGACTCACCGAGATGGACGGCGAAGGGGGCAATGACGAAGGAGAGCTTGCAGGAGACTTACCATGAGTGGGTCCTGATACCGGTGTTGATACTGGGGTGGCGACAGACATTTGGAGCAATGTTGTGACACATTGTTTGAGTTCTTCAAGCGATACTTCTGCAGGAACGCCGGTCACAGAGAAGGAGAGGGTGACGACCTTCGCACGGTGCTTTTTACCACGTCGACCGCCACGTTGTCCTCTAGGTTGTACAAGTTTTGGCATGGCGTCGTCATCATCATTATCATCGCTATTCGTCCGTATCGCATCTCTTGAGTCATCGTGAGTAGAAGAAGAGTGGTGTGACCTCTGATCGTACAAATCAGACATTTTTTAAAGAGAGGAAGTAAACGAAACGCCTTCCCTTATTTTTTTTGGTAGAATACAATGGGAGGAAGAGGGGGGGAAAGGGAAAAAAAGTGTGTTGTGTGGTTTTGGGAAGGAGTACCCAAAAAAAAAATGTTCTGTGTGTTGGGGGTGGAGATGTTTTGGGAGATAAGAGAGGAAAAAAATGTATCGTTTTTTTGGTTTCTTAAAATTTCTCAAATTAAATCTTTGCTTTTTTTCAAAAAGGAAAAAAAAAAAAAAAACGGTTTGCTAGGATAATTCCAAGCTTCTTCTTACTGTGCATGGATTAATCAGGGTTTAATATAGGATGCCAAGCTACCCCTCATTCATTTCCCAAAAAAACCTCGAATCCTGCATTAAACTATACTTGAAACGCCCCGGAAATTTCCCGTGGGTGTTCGAAGTATATTCCCAACTCTGATTACAAAAGTATTGTTTCATATACTAACTATTCTACTGAATAGATGGTATAATAGGGTGCACTAAATGTACCCAAACTTTTAAAGAACAAAAGAATAATTTCATATACTTTCTTTTCTTAACCGAAATGAAAAGAAAGCAAAGAGGGTGCGACAAATGTACCCTTGCTTTTTTTTTTGGAATGTTTTGCAAAACGTAGAAAAAGAAAAATAAATGCTTCATGCACAAATTGAAACTTCGGTAGATTGGTTTCTAACATTAACCCTGTTTCAGTCCTAAGAATCATACAGTAGTATTCAAAAGGGTGGACATCTTCAGTGATTTCCCTTTATATGGTGGGTGAATGTCGTGAAACCTGTTCGTGTGAACATTTGGTACCTTCTACTTCAGTTTTTTGGTCAGGGAATACACAAAACTAAAAAATAAAAAGTTTTTTTTTTCTTCCGTTTCCTTCTCGTCCTTACAAAGATATGTCCTGTCTGTGCACCAGGAGGCATAGTAACCTAAAGAGTCTTGGTATTGGTGGCTGCCGTATATACGTAAAGTATTCCGTGCAATAAGTGCTACCAATCCAAACAAATACCAGCACATCCTGTATGTGTATCAGATAGGAAACCCAAGCAAACACAGAAGAAAGAAAAATAGAATAAAAAGCAAACTAAAAAGGAAATACTGAATCTTCTGGACTTAGTCGTTCGCCGCCCAAGCAATGATTAACAAAAGAAGAAAAGTTTATAAGATGATCCTAAGCCTCTCTGTGCTTAGTCAACTTAAAGAAAACACACCTCTAAAAGGACTTAGTATCCCTTTTATTTGGGGTTACCCTCCCGAACCTTCCGGAGCCAAGGCAACACTCATCATATTCTGTCATATTGTCCCCCACTACTGTTGAGTCTGAAACTCAGGCGTCGGAATGATAAAATCAAGGCAAGCTTGTATTGGCCCTCCCCTTGGGCTGTATACTGACAGACATATCTTCAATGAAAAAAAGAAAAAAAACGAGAGGAAAGAGGAACGGAGTAAAGTTAGATTCATATACTTTTCGATTACAAGAAACAGAAAGCATTGGTAGGGGTGTGCAATACAACCCGTTCTTTCTTAAGTTTAAATGTCCGAAAGTGTTTTTTTTTTTTTTGGTTGAGTAAATAGACAGGACCGTATCCCGCCTTTAAATGTTCAAAAAGAAAACAGCAACAAAATAGTGCAAAAAAAAAAGGGATAAAAAATATGTAGGAGAGTAACATATGTCTGGAAGGGCCAGCTTGGTTTCCATACAAAAGGGGAAAGGTAGGGGAGTAAAGGTTTCTGTTCCGCATGGGGGGGAAAGGGGAAAAAAAGGGGGCGTGTTTGTATTGGCCTTGCGGACAAAAAAAAAAAAATGGCTACCTTTTCCTTTTTCGTTGCAATCTAGTGCTCGTCTTACCAGACAGCGTGTTACTGTACGAAAGACGCAAAAAGGTTTTTGGAGGTAAAATTGCGAATATCAATGTGAAATGTGTTTGACTGCGTGCACATCTTATTCCACAAAGAACAAAGTGAAGTTTGCACCTCAATGGACGCAAACAGAAAGAATTCACTAACGTGCAGGACATAAAATGGTCCCTTCTGATTTACATACTGGGTTAAGCTTATGGGCTTTGCCGTATTGCTTGTGGGATCCACACACACAGACGAACTTTGCGAGTCATGATATGGTGTCATTGGCTCCGGTTTGCGTCCTAAGCAGGGATGAACTTAGTACGTAGAAACGATCAAAACAACAAAGAAAAAAAGAGTAGTTGAAACGTGCTAAAAAACGCATCTCAGTCGAGCTCAGTTAAAGGGTAAGACGTGAGTGGTCCGTACCGTAAGAGAACGGAGGCGGTTCGCAATCGCTCGGCGAATCACGCGACCTCTTTTATACCCCAGCCTTTGCCTTGGGGGTTTAAAATTATTGCAAAGTCTGCATGATGCGCTTTTCGATCGCATTATGTAAAAAAGCCTGCATGGTCAAATAAAAAGATTGGTTTTGACGCATCGGATGTAGGCATAGACAGAAAAAAAATCAACAACTTCAAGCTACAGCTTCTGTACCTTCAATTGTTGGAAGAGGGCTTGCCCTCTCTTGCACTACACTTACTATGAGTCTTGTTTTGAGGTGGCTTTTTAGGCTCGGTTGGATGTGCTGATTGACGCGGCAACGGCGGGAGGGGAAGAGCTGTGAAGCAGTAGATCAGATGCGAGCAGCGATGTAAATGTACATCGATGCGAGCAGCGATGTACATTTACACAGCTGGGTTGGCAGCTGAAATGGGAGGTCGAGGAGCCCGCAAACCCTCCAACCCTCAACCCCACAAGTTAAAGCCATAGATCAACTAGTACGCTCACCAGAGAACTACAATTCTCTGACCTAGCCTAGCAAATATCCTCAAATCTGTAAACCCCTGTGGCATCACATAGACGGGTGCAGTGGAGCCTAAGTAACAACCAAGCTTTCAAAAAAAAATAGAAAAAAATAAGAAAAATAACGAATAAAGAGAAACCTTGAGGGATGAATGTGCCTCGCTCGTGCAGTGTTCTCCGCCATCTAAAGATAACTTCGATAAATACATCGCATGGGAGGATACGTATCTAAACCAGGGGCTTATAGGGGTAAATCCTGGTCAGACGCCGGAAAAGGAAGCATGCAGCATGGCAAAAGAAAAAAAGGAAAGTAGCGCACCGTGCGCCTGCGGCGCAAGCTTGCAACCTACCCTTCTCATGACGTAGTTAGACAGTAAAAATGTGCAATTTTAAGCGCAGTTTTTTGAAATGTTTTGTGGCTTCGCCAGGAACCTTTGGATGCCATGACCCGCCATTTCTTTTGAAAATGTACTGAGGTTACTAATTCGCATGCCTGGTGTAAATATCAATGAAGTGCCGAATTCCACAGTTAATAACCGAGGGATTCTGGTGGCTGCTGTTTGCACCTTCAGCTTCACTCATCATCAATATCCACATTCCGCCGGAGGCCCCCAACTTGAGCTGGGTTGGGTGCCAGGATTTGACCAGGATTCAACGTAAACGCCAAAACCTAAATAAGCCCCTGATCTAAACAGAGGGGGGGAAATTGTAAGAACCTAAGCCTCCCAGTGCTTAGTCACTTTACATGAACAAAGCGTGTTTAAACGCCACAGGAGCTGCAAAAAAAAAGCAACAGAGACTACCAGAACTGAAGAAATCCAAAAAAAAAAAAAAAAAAAGAAAAAGACTTGAAATACAAAGCCCTCTCGTGACAGTGTACCAAAACATAGGGAGGGGTTAAAAGGAGGTGCTGAAACATTTGAACTTTGAAGATTTGAAGACCACAGCCTCTTAGCAGATGAATGGATGTTGTAGGAGTGTATCACAGAGGAGAACCCATCCAAGCAAAAGCGAGGCTGAACGGGCAAACGCCTCTAAGGGCGCGTCGGAGTAATAAGATTTGTGTTGTGACTTTTTTTTTGAAAACTTGGTGGTAGCCACCCTAGAGTGTGCTCCACTAATTTTTAAAAAGAATGTTTGATTTTTTGGACCTTTTTCTAAATGTCATCCCCGTCACCAGATTTTGGCCGGAAAGATTTTTTTTCTCATTTTTCCCAGTTTTCTTCACTGCACTTTGATCACAGGGACTACCGTGGCTTCGCCAGAAACCTTGGGTACCAGGACCGCTGTTTTCCTTTTTAACAATTGAGGCTACACATACGAACTGATGTACAGGAACCCCAGCTTTGTGCAGCACTTTACCACAATTTTTCTTCATAGGATCCTTATAAGAGTGTTGTTGGAAGAGTTTTCGTTGATTGCACAATCGATGATTTGGCGACCGTACCCGGTAATACTATTTCTCCTTTAAAGCAAGCTTCGCAGGAATAAGAAAAATAGACGTTCACAAGATGAACCTAAGCCTCTCTGTGCTTAGTCACCTTAAGCTGACAAAAAGGGGGGAAGGGGAGGAGCGAATACTGATAATGAGAAAAACTGACTTTCAAGGGTAATGATGGGTAAAAAAATGAAGGAAAGAAGAGGAGGGGTTCCCCCCCCCCCGTGCAGCGCTCAAGTTGTCATGACTTTTCTTGATAAATTGTTGGAAGTATTATCACTTTGTACAAGCTCCATTTTCCGTAACGTCGTTCATACAACACGTTTTTTTTAAATAGTACAGACACTGTTAACGAGCGTGCACGGATGAAGGTGCCCCCCTGTCGCGGGAAAAGAAAACAAAAAAGAAAACTGGGAAGATGAATGTGCTCTCGTGCACACATCTAAAAAAAAAGTCAGGACAGATGCTTTGAATTACTAAAATCAACATCAAAAAAAAGAGTGTATGTGTGTTGCTCTACACAGAGGGTTGGTTGATGTAAAAAACCTTTTTGACAAGAGAGAACACACTGAAGAAAGAAAAAAAAAGTGAAGTTGATAGTGCACAACGCCTCTGGGGCGCAGGCACTGACACTCCGTGGGTTAATCGAACCCCGGAGTGTTGCATTTGGAGCAGGGTATTAGGGTGGTTAAAAAAACTGGTTTTCAAAACCAGTTTTTCCAAAAACTGGTTTTCAAAAAAAAAAAAAAAACAGAGAAATCTGGAGGGGAAAAAAAAACCGACACTTTTCACCAGGCCTTTCTGTAAATGTCGTCCCCAGATTAGGGCGGACTCGATTTTTTTCCCCGCATTTTTTCCCCGCCTGGTAGAACCGTGGTTGAACCACGGGAGTGCCTTTGGGAAATGGCTGTTCCTTGAATTTTTTTTGCCTGCGGCGCCATTTTTCATTTTTTGCTCCGTAAAAAAGGGTTCGTTTGAGTGGCTCTGTGGTGTAAAAAGCTAGATTTTTACACCGTACCCTCAAAAAATTTTCGCCTGCGGCGCCATTTTATATTATTTTTTTGCTCCGCAAAAAAAAATGCAGTCCCTATGTTCCCAATGTCTACCCTGGGTCAGCAGCGCCGAAAAATATTTTGAAATCGGATTCCTGGATAAGACACTGACCCCACCCCCGAAAAACTCGAAAGGGGTGACTGTGTCCGTCAACGGTGGAGGTTTTCGCCAGAAACACTAGTTTTTGCCGCCCAGGAGAGAAAACCAGAAAAACCAGTTTTTTCCGGGATTTTGGATTTTCACCCTAATACCCTGATTTGGAGCCAGAGATTTATATACCATAGTAGAACTGAGGCTGAACCTCAGTTTTGAAAAAAAAAAAAAACTTTTGCAGATTTGGAAAAAAAGTTTTTTGCATTTTTTTGGGGAACTGGGTTGCTGACCGCACCATGAAATCCCGTACCATACAGGCTGTACCCAAATTTTTTTTGCCTGCGGCGCCATTTTTCCTTTTTTGCTCCGCAAAAAAGGGTTCGTTGAGTGACTCTGTGGTGTAAAAGGCTAGATTTTTACACCGTACCCCAATTTTTTTTCGCCTGCGGCGCCATATTATATTATTATTTTTTGCTTCGCAAAAAAAAAATTGAGTCATGAGTCCTGATATGGGTGAAAAATTGCATCCGGGAGCCCTTTTGTGCACTCCTCCTGAAGGGGTGAAAGGTGCTGTGAATGCTACCTTGCGTGCTGGAGTCAGGCATAGTGCATGTGGGACCTGCTGGAGCCCTAGCCAGTGAAGCCCCCTGGGCTAGTACAATGATGATACTTCAATCTGAAGTCCATTTCTTCAAAAAAGCCCCTCCGTGCCTGCAGCCCCCTCAGGAATAGCAACCTCACTTTTTTTGCACTTTTGGTAAGGAAAAAAATTGTATATAAATCCCTGTTTGGAGCTGCTAAAAAAAAAAAAAACACATTTTCGTATTATTGGCAGACCTTAAGTTTCATTCGGGATGGGGTAAAAGAAAAATAAATTTTGACAGATGAATATGCCTCGCGTGCATGTGCATCTTTTAAAAAAAAATTTGTTGCTCAAAACACAAAGTACATACCGTAAACAAAACCAAAACAAAACCGGAACTCTTCAATAATGTAACCCTTTCCTCCTTCACCTCTAACGGTAGATCGAACCGCAGAGATACAGAATAAAGAACAAATATAAATAACTTAGAAAGATGTTCGCACACATCTCAAAAAAGGGGAGAACAGTTGGTAAAGATGATCCTAAGCTTAGTGTGCTTAGGAAGAACACAGTCACCTATAAAATTAAAAAAAAAATCTACAAAATGTGGCTTCGTGGACGTATTTTTTCACCCAATGAGTTAACGCTTATTGGGCTGAGAGGGATGCAGTTGACCGAAACGAAAACTAACGCTAGCAATAGCAGTGGTTTCTTTGGGCCCTCCTTTCTCATTGAATCCCTGATTCTTTCAGAAAAAAAAATCTATCAGAAAAAAAACCCTGTCCACCAGATATGCTAAGAGAATCAATCATCCCCCAGCTCTTCCGCGCCAATGACAAAAAAAACCCCCCCCATGCATTCCCTCTAACCCCCAATTTTTTTCTTCTTTTTTTTTCTTGACACTACTTTTGTGAGCTAAAAGTGTCACGTCGTTCACCCAACCGCACTCCGCAACACCACCACCACCCAACAGAGTGGAACAAGAAGGGGTTGGGAATGACACTTTTTGGAGACACCCACGGTAGGTCTCAGAATTTTTGGCTTAGTACGACACATCTGTTAACACAGCACCTCCATCCCCCCTCCTCCTCTCCTCCCCCCACAACGCTTTCTATTATTTTACAAAACTTTCTTATGTTAAGAGTATTGAGGGCGGGCGTTTCCCTCCACAATAGGCTTCACTTTGTGATGGCGACTGTTCACCTGAACGAGCAGAGGAGGAATAGGAGGTGAGAGAGTTTGACTCTGCTGTGAGCAGGGGTGGTTTTGTTTTGATGCGGGGTGGGGGCCCGGGAGGGTTGGGTGGCAGCGTGGTAGGACCGAGGGAGCTGTTCGAGGACTGCGAGGGCTGGGTGGACACTGAAGGAGCGGAGGGGCTCTGCGCGTCCTCTTCCACCGCACGCTGCATCTGCAGCGCTGTGTTGTTCAACCGCAGCCGTAACCCCTCCGAAAAATCATCCATCAACCCCTGCAGCACCTCCTCCGACAACGGATTCCCTCTTAAATCCACCATTCTCAACGTTCTATTCCCTTTCAACTCTCCAGCAATAAAGCCCCTCTCCTCCAAGGAGATCCCATCAACCTTATTCCCCCCGAGACTCAGCATTTTCAAATTCGTATTCCTCTCTAACGAATTAAGAATCAAAACAAAGCCATTCCTATTAATCTGATTGCAAGAAAGATTTAGGTATGTCAGCGGCGGGTCTCGAGATAAAAGTTGCGCGATAGGACCGACATCAGAAATGCTGTTTCCGGTAAGAATAAGAGAGGTAAGCGAGGCGTGATGGCTGACGGTATCACAAAACAACTTTGCAGCTTGGAAGCTGGCCTCACACCAGGCAAGGTTGAGGACCCGGAGGCTGTCATTTCGCCGTACAGTATCTACCACGCTTCCTGCCTTCCGATCGTCCATCTTCGTCTCACTCAAATCCAACCTACAAAACTCATCACGATCACGACTGTTCCGCAACGTATCCGGCTGTGCAACATCCGCTCCATTTGTACATCCACAGGTCTGCCCCATCGTGAAAAGAATAAAAACGTTTGGCAAAAAAGACTAAAAAATGGGAGGAAGGGGAGGGGAAAATATGGCTAATATGGGGGTATTAAAGGGGTAGGGAAGGCTACCGCATGGTGTAGGTGTGTATAGTCCTTTGGTGGGTTGAGGTGAAGGGGGGTGGGAGGAGAGGGAGGCGGTGGTGGTGGTGGTGGTCTGTGCTCAGCAAGCAATGTTGTTTTGTACGCAAAGTGTGTAATAAAGTGAAGTTGATAGTGCAAACGCCTCTGGGACGCAGGCACTGACACTCCGCGGGTTATCGAGCCCCGGAAATTAATAAATATTCTGCAGTTGGTGTGACCACCCAAACCGATTCTCCGAGGTTCTTCCGTGGTTCTTCCGTAGGTACTCCGGTAAGGGGGGTATACTTTTTTTTTGTTGTTTTCGGTTTTCGCCACCCGGGGGGCTTCGAGACCACCACCTGCACGCGGGTGCCACAAACATCCAGACTGGGAAAGCCTCCAAGGCGGTCATGGCATAAATGTACAGTACAGTACAGTACAGTACAGTACAGTACAGTACAGTACAGTACAGTACAGTACAGTACAGTACAGTACAGTACAGTACAGTACAGTACAGTACAGTACAGTACAGTACAGTACAGTACAGTACAGTACAGTACAGTACAGTACAGTACAGTACAGTACAGTACAGTACAGTACAGTACAGTACAGTACAGTACAGTACAGTACAGTACAGTACAGTACAGTACAGTACAGTACAGTACAGTACAGTACAGTACAGTACAGTACAGTACAGTACAGTACAGTACAGTACAGTACAGTACAGTACAGTACAGTACAGTACAGTACAGTACAGTACAGTACAGTACAGTACAGTACAGTACAGTACAGTACAGTACAGTACAGTACACACTACATACGGGCGGTTCATTTTTTTCAAGGGATTTTTTCCTCGCCGTTATTTTTTCGCGCGAAAATGCCATTTTTGGCATGTTTCAACCAATACACACCTGTGGTGACCTCTCTCAGTCAAATTTGTGGTCATTTCCCCCTTGTGACAGAAACCGAGAACAACAAAAAAAAAGTATACCCCCTAGCAGTTCTCCGAGGTTCCTCCGTGGTTCTTCCGTGGGTTCTCCGCACCCCCTGAACCACACCAGCAGTGATATTTTTATTACTGCACCACGCTCCCCACTGAACCATGACAGTGTAAGGGGGTGGACCCCAACCATGCAGTCCTTACATCCATTTTGTAGTTTTCATCTGATATGTCCTACTCCCGCTTCCACTCATCAACCAGATAAACGGGGATCATTGCAAACACAGGGTAATTAGGCCTGTGTGATGTAGGGTCCGGTTTAAAGAAAAAAAACAAATAAAAGCACCCCCCTTTTTTAGCATTTTGTTTTGGCTCCGTCGTACTGAAAACGGCTTTTTTTAAAAAAATAATGCATTGTAGGATTGAGGAGAAAGAGGGAGGGTATTTTGGTAAGCCAAAAAAACAAAGAACGTTGAACAATAAAAAGAACGCGCCCCCTACCTATTGTTAAAAAAAGACCACATCTTTTGTTTGTGCGTAAAGTGTGTAATAAATATTCTGTGGTGATATTTTCATTACTGCAATACGCTCCCACTGACTACCTGGCAGTGAAGAGGAAACCTCTTTAAGGCCAAAAAAAAAAAAAATCTCCAAAGAACTGTGCAAGAAGGGGGAGAGGGGGAATTGACCTGCAATACATAGCCCTCTCTCATGAACAGTGTACTTTGGTACAATGACCGGGGGGCACCGTGGGGTGGACCCCCCCCAAACCATGCAGTCCCAATGCTATCCATTTTTCGAGACCATGTGACCATCTGGATACTCTCTACCCCCGCTTCCTCTCATCAGTCAGACAAGCGGGCATCATCGAAGACGCAGGTTTATTTAGTTAAAACACGTTGGTTGGATTACTGTCTTGCTTTGACGGGAAAAGGGAGGAATGGGAGGAAGGGGGTGTCAACAGGAGTCCTTTGGGTAATGAGAGATGTGGAGTTGAAGGTGAAAAAACAAAAGCGCACCACCTTGATCCACGTTAACGGTGGTAAAAAAAAAACTCCAGAATTTTATTATAGACTACAACATAGCAGCCACGATTTTTTTTTCTTCACAGGATCCCTAAAGAGCAAATAGAAGGAGAGACGAAAAACTCCAGAAAAAGAAAAAAAAAAAAAAAACAATCTTGAACGTTGTACCTTTCGCATGCACAACTCCAAAAAAAAGGGGGGGAAACAAAAACAAAAAGAATACGCAAACGGAAAATCCCCCCCGGACGCACGAAATCAAAGAAAAAAAGGAAAAGTTTATAAGATGAACCTAAGCCTCTCGTGCTCAGTCACCTTAAAAAAAAAGGGGGGGAGTCTCAACGCCATGAAGTGCTTTGTGGTGTGTATTTGAGCTGTTCTTCCTAAGCCTCGATTTTTCTTTTTGCCAAACTATACTTCCGACGGATTGACAAATAAAAAGACAAAGACATGGGAAGAACAATTCCTCAAACAGATACGGTATTTTGTAAAACCGTTTGAGCTGTTATTCTGAACAACAAAGACACGTGAAGTGGAACTAGCGTAGTATAGGGTGGAGGGGAGAGGGGGAGGTGCTCCACTGACTCATCACAAAAAGACCAATCGCAATGAGGGGAAATGTACATTTTTTTTTTTTTTTTAAATTTTCCTTTTCTTTTTGTCGAGGAAAGAAAAACAAAAATGGTTGGTAAGACAGACAGAATACCCCCTCCTTTTAACCTTACCTAATGGAAAGGAAGGCTTGAAAGATGAATGTTCCCTACTTCATATCTTTCCAAAATTAGAGCACGTCTTAAGCAACATAAAGTACAGTACCTTGCCAAAGCCTGGTATGTACTGTTGAAGCTTCAGACAAATGTCATCCCATTTAATTCTTCGGGGGTACAAATTTTTATTTCGAAGAAAATAGAAAAAATAAAAGTGAAATTGATAATGCAAACGCCTCTGGGACGCAGGCACTGACACTCCAAAAAAAAAAAAAAACTAGGCTTCTTGCGTGTGGCTTGAAGATCAGAAAAAGGGGGAGTGGGGAGAGGGGAGGGAAATGGGGGGAGAAACAACAATCGTAACTTCACATAATATGGGAAAAAGAAAAGTTTATCAGATGAACCTAATCCTCGCGTGCTTAAGTCACCTTTGATCAAAGTGGTTCTCTTATTCAACAGAAAAATGCGCATTTAATTCTCTCTTTTTTTTGAATAATTGATAACGTGTAGACACCTCGATTTTTTCCGTGTGAGCTCCACGCAATTTTTATCCCTCCCTTCTCAGAACAGAGCACGCAACCACATCATGTTTCTTTTTTTAGTACAGCATCAGTAAAAAAACCCCATTTTTTTACAACCCCTTTTTTTGTATTTTTTTTTGTATTGTTTTTTGTTTGTTACATTCCAACAACCTTACTTTTTTTTTTACACAAACTTTTTTACTTTCTTTTTTTCGATATGCCATCAATTACTGTTCCCTCGGGGCTTTTTTTTTTCTTTTTCGTTCTTACCCCACTGTTCCCTTCCCTCTTTTCTTGAAAAAAATCAAAAAAACTTTTTTTTTTCCCCTATGAAGTCATGAAATCGGGGATGGTGTCGGAGTCGGCACCGTGGATGAGAGCGCCGGGTGCGTCGGGGAACTCCCTTTGCTTGGGGGTGATGGAACCGTCGTCGGCGACGACGATGGGGTACCTCATCAAGTGGCATGCCTGCTCGCAGACGTCGGGGGCAACGTGATCCTCCCAGGCACGTCCTGCCTTGCCGTTGATGTAGTCCACACATTCCTTGCTCTCCGGGTAGAAGAGGTTCGGGTTCACTGTCGAGCCCTCGTTCAGGTGCTCTCCCCAAAGCGACAAACGGAACGCATTCACATGCCCATTCGGGTACTGCACGCCCTGGTCCCTCGAGTGGTACGGCTGGTACGCACCCACACAAATCTCCGTGTCTCTGTCCCCCGCCATCGACCTGTCGTTGATGTTGGCAGACCCAAGGATGACATAGTCGTCGTCCGCAATCAACAGCTTAGAGTGCACGTAGATCATGTGGCGACGGCTGCACCCAACCCTCTCGGGTCTTGTGGTCTTCCCGGTGCGCTTGCACGGACCAGGCTCTCTGTTGCCGAGGCAGTAGAAGTTGAGGTAGTCTGTCGGGTGTGAGCCGTTGCCAGCCGCAATGAGCGCGTCCTTGATGTGCTTGTACATCATCTCCATGGTGCGGAACTGCCAGTACAGGATCTCCTGCATGGGTGCAGACTCGGGGAGGCCCTCGGGGAACATCGGAATGCAGATGTACGTAGTGAAACGCTTGTTCTCCTTGATCGCACGCATGATCCTCTCCATGACAAGCACAGGCACACGGTTGATGGCCTGGATCTCCTCACCTCCAATAAACGACGTCACACGCGAGATGATCGACGACTTCTTCTTCTTCGCAACCTCATCAGACCACGTCTTGGACCCACCCATGAAGTACTGGTTCTCGAGGTACAAGAAACGGTTCGACTTCGTAATGGCGTGCTCGTATGCGTTGTGGATGCCACCCTCAATGCCAAGAACCTCTGTGCTCGATGTGGAGTCGATGGAGCGGAACAGCTGGATGTTCCACGACTCGCTGTGGTCAGGGTCCATGACGTAGTCCTCATCCTCAGGGATGATGTGGCGGCAGTCCTTCAAGTTAAAGAGCTCCTTATGCCACTTCTCTGTGGTCTGCTTGAGCCATCTGCCCTCAAAGTTGGTCACGATGTCTCTAGCGATGGCACCCTCCACCTTGGAGTGGATGTCCTGCCAGGGCTGGCGGCAGTCCGTCTTTACATCGGCACCTGGGTAGCAGTTCTGGTAGTAGTCGTCCTTGTGCCAGGTTTCGTTTGTCTTCCAGAGGTTCTTGCGCGGTGTGTCGAAACGCCCCTTGGTCAGGTCGAGGCCACCAACGAAACCGATGACACGGCGTGCGCAGGACGATCCTGTCAGTGCAGGGGCGTCGCAGACGACGAACTTCTGGTGGTGGGTGTATGCGAGCTTTGCCAGCGAGAGGGCGGCAGCAGCCTCACGCAGGAGGGTCTTGACGTGGACCTTTCCACCACGCGTTCTGAAGTAGTTCTTTGTCTGCTCCGAGAACGTTCCTGCGACACCGACAGATTCGAACATACCGCCACCGCCTGCCGTGGCGACGGAGGTGGCCTCCCTCCAGAGCATCATGCACACCTTCACACCCTCGTCTGCCTTCATCTGGAGGATCTCACCGAGGGGCTTTTTGGTTCCGTCGATTCCGGGGTAGCCGGGCACTTCGACGTTCTTCTCACGGAGCATGGGGATCTCGACATTGACGGACCAGCCGACGATGTACATGAAGTGCTTTGCCTCGAGGAGCGACACGTAGAGCTCCTCCCAGGCAGAGCGGGGGATGTGGTCGCGTCCTCCTAGCTGGTTGTCGTCGGAGTGCCAATCTTGGTGCACGTTGGCGTGCATCTTCTTGTTGCCAAAGCCCTTGTCCCCACCGTGGTACACCTTCAGCCCCTGCGGCAGGTAGTCACGCTCACATCCAATGTGCGCAGACTGGAACAAAGTCATTCTGCATCCAGGGCGCGAAGGGAAACGCGAGTTCGGCACACCCAGGGTACCGGGGGTTCTGTGGAACAGTGGCTTGATGGAAATGCGGATCTCACCCTTCTTCTTCTCGAGGGGCAGCCACCCGGAGACGCTCTTGCCGTCAAGGAGGGGCTTCAGGGAGGCGCTGTTCACTTCAAACTTCATCTTGGTCATGAGTTCGTCGGACGTCGGGTCGCAGTCGTACAACTCTGCCTGGAAGCCACGGCATTCCACAAGCGAGACCACCCCCTTCTCCTCCCACGACGGAGTCTGCGTCTTGCGGATAACACGCGTCTTCATCAGCACCGTCCCCCTGCAATCCTTAAAGATACAGTACGGGTCTCCTGCGCTGAACCCCATGTTGTCAGTCTTCGGAAGTCCCTTTGCCTCGTGAAGGGTCACCTCGTAACACCCGTTCAGCATCTCCTGGTGGAACGCCGCCATTTTATTTGTGTAAACTGTTTTTGCCCTGAAATATGTGTATGAAGGAGAGGAATGGAATGGAGAGGGATAAATGGCGAAAGAGGGCAGGGGAGGGGGCGAATATGGTTGCGTGAAGATTTATTTCTGTTGTGTTTCTGGGTGATGGGGCCGCGGAGGTTGAGACTTAGGAAGTGGGACTTTTTTTTTGTCAATTTGAACAAAAATGATAACACATCATACTATGTGTGCGGTCATATTCTGTTTCACCTTCCCCAGTCTGTATCAAGAAAAAGGTTTACAAGATGAACCTAAGCCTCTCGTGCTTAAGTCACCTCAAAGAAAAGTTTGGTAGTGAGAAATATCATGCATTGTGACATCCTGACATTCTGGGGTTTTTTTTCGCGCTCAGAGGTTGGGGGTTCAAAATACAATATTTTTTTTTGCAGGAAAAAAATAAAACGAACTGAACGGACCGTACCTTAACAAAGATGATGATACAGATTGGTGTTAAAAAAAACAGCATCACTTTTTTAAAAAGAAATATACTGTCTGAAACACACCAAACAGAGAGAAAGGGTTGGAAGATGAGACGTGCTATTATATGCGCAATGACCTAATGAAACACACTCATCTCGAAAAAAAAAAAAAAGCAACAAAGAACACAGTCACATACTCACTGTTTTAGCAAACAGTTAGCATTTAAAGGGTGTAACGTGCACTCCCCCCTCCTTCACCAAAAAGTAAAAAAGCAAAATAAAAAAGCAAAATGTGCAATTTGAAGGCACAAAGAAGAGGGAATACAGCTATGCGAGGGGGCAGGGTAAAAAAAAAAACCCCCCCCACCTTTCCTCCCAAACATCAGCTACATATTTAATAGATAATCCGTTGGCTTAGTGCAGCCATTCTGAGGGAGACAGTCTTTCGCCATACTACTTTTTTTACCACCTGTCTTGACTCCTTTCATAGTTTAGAGAAATCAAATCGTACGTCTCAATACACATAACGTCTTCCAACTATCCAGGGGTCAACAAACATAGGTTTTTTTATTGCTGAAAACTGTTTGTAATATATGGTATTGCACAGGTAATAGAACAGCGTTCGTTCATTGAACAAAGGCCAGTAACACATCGCAGCATCGACACACGCAAAGGGGGGCAAAGAAAAAGAAGAAAAGTTTATAAGATGATCCTAAGCCTCTCGTGCTTAGTCACCTTGGGAAGAGAAGTTGCCAGTTGCAAACACCTGGCGTTTCCAGATTAACACACCATGACAATGCGCGTCTCTCACTTCTCTTCTCAAAAAAAAAAAAAAAAAAAAAAAAAAAAAAAAGAACAACAGAAAAGGCATGATTTGCGGCAGATCTTGAATTTGAAAACAGTAATAAAACGCATATCAGTCGAGCTCATTCAAATTTAAAGAGAAGTTGAAAGTGCAAAAAAAAAAAAAAAAATACATCGCAAACAATATACCTCTGGTAACCAGAACACCGGGGGGAGGGGGGAGAGGCAAAAAAAACACACACACACAGACCTGACCCTCTTTTTCGACTATAAAAAAAGACATTTTTTTTGTTTTTGTTGGGGATGGTATATCACCTAACTATATTGGATCGCCTTTAACCAGATGGAGGGGGAGGGAAGAGGGGACATTTTCCAAAGGTGTGTCACATAGTCCTGCATCGACGAAGGGGGGAAAGGAGGGACAAATCTCCGTTCTGAAGTTATACCAACCCAGCATGGGAAGCACAAAAGAACGGGAATAATTGGAGGATTTTTTTTTTGGCACAACAAACGTCACCTAGCGAACCACAATAAAATGGCCTAACTTTCGAAGTTTTTAATAAAGCAAAATGGCGATGGCACATTTGATTCCAAAGAAACGTACTATAGGAGGGGTCGGGGAGGGTGAAGCGGGCAAGAATGACACGACAAAACTGTTACTCCAAGGCTGGGCAAAACTTCAAAGTGCGCCAAACGCTTTGGATTAACGACCCGTGTAACACAAAGAACGTCACACATCCCGTTTACTGCGATGTGTGCGGGGTGTGTACCCTTCTAGTTATCCTTCTCGGCTGTAATGAGGATACGACTACAGATTGGGTGTCTCAAAAACATAACAATCACACGAAGACTGATAAAAAGCATTTCACATAACAGAAAAGAAAGGGAAGTTGAAAGTGCAAAACACATCACCGTTCGGCGGACGCATACACTGAAAAAAAATAGATGGAAGCACCTCTTAAGCGCATCTATCTTCAAAAAACAATACATCAAAACAGACGACCCGCAAAACATTTTATAGATAAATGTGTATTTGCTTGAGAGTAACCTCTCGAGAAAAAAAGAAAAGAAAAAAACTGAAAAGTTTTTTTGTCAAACCAAAACCCACCTTCCCCCCAACCTATTCAACCCCCCCCCCCCCCCCCCCCCCTTAGGGGGTACGACTCCAGCCATTTTTTGCGCACGGAAAATTCATTTGGCATTATCTGGTCATCTCCAAGGCAACTGCGGGTGAAAAACACCCTCAGAGTGGGTCACAGGGGGCCTGTGGGTCGAAAAACGACCCAGAAGCCACCCCAGAATACAAAAAAATGGAAAAAAAATAGTGAAAAAACGGCTTTTTTCACGTTTTGGCCACTTTGGGCAAAATAGCGATTTTTCGAGAAAAAAATCAAAAACCGGGATATTTTTTGACATCACAAAGCCTCCTTTGGCACAAATATACCCCAAAAGTGGCCTGTGAGTCCATTCCAACCTGTTTTGGACATATTTGACACTTTTGGAAGTGTTTTTTTTGGTGTTTTTAGGTCAAAAAAATGCCCAAGACGTCCCCAAGACATCCCCAAGACACTTTGCACACCCCCTGTTACGGTCATATTTTTTTCGTTTTTTTGCCTGAAACCCCCAAAATACCCCTCCCGGACCCCACATAGTCCCGAATATCCATCACACACCCACTCAGAGTGAGTAGAAGCACCCCAAAAAAAATATTTTTTAAAGCCCTTCAACTTCAACATGGATGCTGCCGAAACTGAAGCACAATTTTAGGGCTTTAAAAAATATTTTTTTTGGGGTGCTTCTACTCACTCTGAGTGGGTGTGTGATGGATATTCGGGACTATGTGGGGTCCGGGAGGGGTATTTTGGGGGTTTCAGGCAAAAAAACGAAAAAAATATGACCGTAACAGGGGGTGTGCAAAGTGTCTTGGGGATGTCTTGGGGACGTCTTGGGCATTTTTTTGACCTAAAAACACCAAAAAAACACTTCCAAAAGTGTCAAATATGTCCAAAACAGGTTGGAATGGACTCACAGGCCACTTTTGGGGTATATTTGTGCCAAAGGAGGCTTTGTGATGTCAAAAAATATCCCGGTTTTTGATTTTTTTCTCGAAAAATCGCTATTTTGCCCAAAGTGGCCAAAACGTGAAAAAAGCCGTTTTTTCACTATTTTTTTTCCATTTTTTTGTATTCTGGGGTGGCTTCTGGGTCGTTTTTCGACCCACAGGCCCCCTGTGACCCACTCTGAGGGTGTTTTTCACCCGCAGTTGCCTTGGAGATGACCAGATAATGCCAAATGAATTTTCCGTGCGTTTGGTCCCAGCCAAAATGGCTGGAGTCGTATCCCCTACCCCCCCCCCCCCTAGGTGGGGGCAAAACCCCTATTTTTTTGAGGCATTTCGATTTTTTTGGATTTACGTGCAAAGTACCCGCAAACCACCGAAAATTTCGGGTCAGAGATGGTTTTGGGGTGTGGTTTGGGGGTGTTCTATAGGTGAGACACCCCAGAGATACAAAAAAATGGAAAAAAATAGCAAAAATAGACCATTTTGGCCGTTTGGGCCATTTTGGTCAAAATGGCCATTTTTGACCAATATTTCAAAAAAAAAAGCAAAAATTTGTCATCATTAGGCCTGTCTGGGCACAAATATGCCCCAAAAATGTCCCGCGAGTCCATTCCGACCTGTTTTGAACACATTTATCGCCTTTTTTGGTGTTTTTTTGGTGTTTTGAGGTCAAAAAAGATCCCCTGACTATCCCCTGGCAGCCCTGGGCCGCGACTTGCGCCCTGCTTTTGGACCCCCTCTGGGCCAAAAAATGGGTGAAAACCCTCGAAAAAGCACTCCGGGGACCCAGATAGTTCCATATATCCACCAGAAACCCACCCAAACACCTCAAAAACATGCCAGAAAAATATTTTCAAAAACACACTTTTTTCAAAAAGTTCATCTGGGCAGGTTCCATAATGACTTATTTGAAAAAGTGTGTTTTTGAAAATGTTTTTCTGACATGTTTTTGAGGTGTTTTTGAGGGTGTGCGGTGGAAATTTGGAACTATCTGGGCTCCCAGAGTGCTTTTTCGGAGGTTTTCGCCCATTTTTTGGCCCAGAGTGGGTCTAAAAGCAGGGCGCAAGTCGCGGCCCAGGGCTGCCAGGGGATAGTCAGGGGATCTTTTTTGACCTCAAAACACCAAAAAAACACCAAAACAAGTGCCTAAAGTGTCCAAAACAGGTCGGAATGGACTCACAGGACATTTTTGGGGTAGTTTCGTGCCCAAGCAGCTGTCATGATGTCGAAATTTTGCTGTTTTTTTGATTTTTTTCTCAAAAAATGGCCATTTTACCCAACATGGCCAAAACCGTCAAAAGCCACTTTTTCACTATTATTTTTTTGCATTTTTTCATATTCTGAGGTGCCCTAATCATGGATTTTCGGGTCTCAGGGTGTTTCTGACCCATTTCTGGGGGGTATGAGGGGTGTTGACAGGTTTTTTGCTCACAAAACCACTTTTTCCAAAAATGCCTCACCCGTCCTGAAGGTTTTGCCCCCCCCTACCCCCCCCCCCCCATTAGGGGGGTCAGTGGTGTATAAATCCCTGTACAAATACTGTCACAAACCCATTTTTTTGAAATTTAGGTGAAGAAATCCACCAAAAAGGTCGTACCTGGCCGCAAATCGCCCTGGGGATCGCCCAAATATCCCATTAAACCACCTGACAACCTCTACAGAGACTTTCCTGATTAAAAAAAATCGGTTTTTTGTGAAAAAAAGGCCAAAAATGCGTAACGCTCGCGTAACGCTATTGGGTCAATTTTCAACACTTTTCAAAAAAAATATTTGAGGAGACATTAGGCCTTCTAAGCACCCGAAAACCACCTCGGTCCACATCCGGTGGGGTCCCAGGGTGGAAATGTATGGTTTTTGCAGCTTTTAGGGGTCCTGTGTGGGCCCCAGATGTATTCTGTAGTGTCTGAAACACTTAAAAAAGCAGTACTGCCCTCGCTTCTTAGCATGTTTACACACATAAAAACCCCAAAAAAATTGTCCACAGGTTCACATAAGTCCCCAAAACCACTCGAAAGTGATTGCCGGACCCCACTGGGGGTGGAAAAAATTGTTTTCAGATGGTTTTGCCCATTTTGGTGACCTCTGGCTCGAAACCTCTCAGATGTCACACTTCTGTCACACTTCTTCCTCCCGGCTAAAATGTGGTTTTTGTGTATAAAAAAAATTCAAAATTTTCAGCAAAGACATGAAAAAAACTGGACTTTTGGCTCCAAAACCCCACGGAAATCACTCCGTGCACACATATGACTGGAAAAAACCACTTTTCCTCTTGTTTTGGGCTATTTCAAAATTTTGAATTTTTTGATAAATCGCCTTGTATCAAATCCCCTCTGAAAAGGGGGAATTTGGGTGAAAACGCGACAAAAAGTGTCGAAAAATCGAGAAAAAAAGTGCCAAAAAGTGCCAAAAAGGCACCAAAACGTAAGAAATAGTCCCACAAATGTGTTTTCTGGGGTGGTATTGTGTTTTCGGATATTTTTTTTACACTTTTTCATGATTTTTTGGGGGGTGTGACAGAAAAAAGGGTCTCACTGCTCCCCCTACCCCCCCCCATACACAATGAATTCTTGAGATTCCCGTTTACAACTCAAAAAAAAATCATCTCCATTTTACATATTTTGCAGGAATTTCCCACCTATGATCACCCCCACCATTAACAAAAGAGTAGTTGAAACATGCTAAAAAACGCATCTCAGTCATATATCTACAACCCCTTTTACGACATATCCCTGAAAAATTTGAGGACACGCGAGAGAAGACCTCCGACACATGCCATGGACATGGCACAAATAAGGAGCCTCGCTCCTACGAAGGAAATCAACCCGATATAACCGAGAAGAGCTCCCATCCCACAGGTTGAGGTGACGGTGGACTGCGAGAGCAGCCCTTCGCTTTGCAGGTATATCAGAAGGAAGACGGGGGTGCCTATGGAGAGCGCGGCCATGAACTGCACGTCGTCGGACCACATTTCGATTGCTTCCCAGATGCAACGGAGGAAGCCACGTTGTGATAGATCCCTTAGATAGGCGGCCCCTGTAGGAGACGCTGCGTACGAATGCATCCACGCGGTCCACCCATTCGCATCTCTCGTATCCACCACCGCACCTCGTGTAATCAACAACGCTGCAATCCCGATATGACCACGCTTCGCAGCACAAATCAGAGGTGTCTGCCTCGCATGATTCGTCATATTCACATCAGCCCCCATATCTAGCAAGCGACTCACCGATTCTTGGTGTCCCCCATCGCACGCTCTGACCAACAGGCTTGACCCCCATGTATCCGTTTCGTTGATGTCATCGATGCAGTCCCAAAGGAGGGGGACCACAATATCATCTTCGGTGGTGACAGGGACAATGGAAGGGGCTGGAGAAGCGGTGGGGCGAGGGGGAAAGCGTGCACCTTCGACGCCATGTACACAGCGGTTGAGGAGAGCGATGAGCGCGTTGGCGTAGTCGCCGTTTATCTTCCAGTGTTCGCGGAGAACTCTTTTTGCGGTGTACCGTCTGTTCGGTTCTACCTGCACCACATCGCCGCCCAAGACGTCTGCCACAAACGCATCCTCCTCTTGATAAAAGCTTCCATCCTCCGCCCTCAAAAAAAAGCTGTCATCCTCCATTTCCCACAACTCGCATGCACTCCTCCGGAGGTCGCGGATTTTCGCGTGCTCGGAAATTGGAACAAAATAGACAGATCCACAGAGTTCAAGGCAAACCTCCATTTTGACTGTTTTGGCCAATTCAAAGATCGTGATTCAAAGGTTCAATGGGGGGAGAGGGGAGGTACTGTAAAAGAATGTGTGTGGGGGAAAAGGAGAAGAGGTTTGACAATAAGAGAGATCTATGGTATGCAGCAGGGATGGTTCTACCAAGCTGCGTCTCGTTGAGTGCGGAGGGGGGGGGTCATCGAATTGTGGGGGGAAAAAAGTGGTTTTTTTTTTTTTCAGACATTTTTCTTGGGGGGGAAGAAAGGAGTAGGAGTGTACTTTCCCTCTCCACGGAAGCAGAGAAAAGCAGTAAATGGGGGGTTTTTTGGTGAGAGAAGAACAAAAAAAAAGGGAGATATTTTGGAAGATCAACCGGGCCTCGCGGTCACATTTTTGCATCTTACAGAGCAAAAAGAAAGAGTTGAAACGTGATAAAACGCATCTCTGCCGAGTTCATTCAAAGCAAGAAATATGAAGATGTTTTTACCGAAAAATGGAATTGACCACCATGAGTTTTCTCAAAGGGGGGGGGGGGGGGGGGGGGAACACTGAATATCATGCAGGGCTTGGCCTAAGTTTTCAACTTTCTACCAACAAAAAAACCTGAAAAAAGGCTGTTGGTGGAGATACGCCTAAGGCATGGTGAAGATGCGCCTATTTCTGACTAAGTACGAAATAGGGTTCAAAAAAAAAATATCAAAAAAAAGTTAGTAAGAGAGCCTCTCAGCGCTTTAGACACCGTATCTCAAAAATGTGAAATTTGATATGTGCAAAACATACGGCTCATAGGGCCTCAAGGTTTACTGCAAAGGTGGTAGGGATATGACGTCTTTAACACCACACCGTACGACGCAGACATTGCTCTTCCAATGGGTTATGGAACCCCCAAAAGAGAGTTTTATTTCACAAATGATACACATCTCTCTCCATGAAAATGTACAAAACTGACCCCAAGATAAAAGAGAGAAAATAAACCAGGGGACATTAGTATGCCGGTGTGCCGGTGTGGCCACACCGGATAAGCCGGTGTGGGATTTTGAGGAAAAAAAAAAAAAAAGAAAAAGGCGGATTTTTGAATTTTTTTCTGAATTTTATCTCCTCATACAAGGCTACAACCACATCTGTAGCGGTTTCTTATGTGCATGTGACCCCACCATAAAGACCAATCAGTCCGTTCAAGCAAAAGAAATAGATGTTCGCAACTCTCATAAAAAAGTAGCGTACCGTGCGCCTGCGGCGCAGCTAAAAATGACGAGCGGTAGCCCACAGCTCTACCCTGCGCCATAGTCACAGCTACCTATACCATAGTTTGGCTATAAAAGCGTGCGATTTTATGTCACAATTTTTGAAATGTTGCGTACCGTGGCTTCGCCAGAAAAGTTTTGATACCATATGGCCAGACAAGGGCGCGGAGGGGAAAGAGTTGTGGAGGTCTCTGCCAAAAATGCGTGGGGGAAAAAAAAATGCCTCACACCGGCTTTTTTGGCTCACACCGGCTTTTTTTTCAAAATCTCAAACTACCAATGTCCCCTGAAATAAACCCCAGAAAAGAAAAAAAAAATACAAAACACGGGCGCCGTAAGTTGCCTGTATTTATATTTTTTAGTGCACCTCTTTTGCCATGGATGTCCAAAGTACTTGAAAAGAAAAAAGTACTCGAAAGTCGAAAAACCCCAGTACTTGAAGTACTTGACATGCATGGTTTGATGTGCCACTCCCAATACAAATGTTCCCTTTTTTTTTTATTCTTTTTTTGTTGAAACTTGGTATTAGTGTAGACATGCGAGGATGAGCTGCACTATTTTTTCTCCTTTTCTAAAACCCCCTTTTGTTTTGACAATTCTACTGACTCATGCAAGCACGTCAGTACCGGCATTTTTTTTTTCCTCTGATAAATTGTTGTAGTGCCTCGGTTGTGTTGCCACAGTTTGTGCAATCTCCACTGTCTCTTTTGTGAATTCGTTCACAAAATCATCCATCCACGGCTGCCGTCTTTTTGTGCGACACACCAAGCTTTTGCACGGCGGAGTCGGACAGGAACTTCCAGTGATAGACAGAGCGATCTTTCACGATGGCCATCATGCTGTGCAGTCTATTGTCCTCCTCAAGGAGCACCACTACGTCTGTTACTGGCTGCTTCGGCCCAGTAAGCATGTAATGTGGTTGCACCTCCATCGTTGCGCCACCCTGCTGCGCAAGGTTGACACACGAGATATCGTACATCCCAATGTTCTTATCGTCCGACCCGGTGATGACCCTCGCACGAAGTGGATCGTAGTGCAGTGAACGGATCGACCCGGTGTGTCCTTTCAGCACACCTACGATTGTCTCTGTCAACTGAGGAATTTTTTTTAGTGGCAACCGTGTTTTTTTTTAGGGGAAGGGGGATAGGGAAATATCATAGAAAATTATTTTGCGTCCCGCCTGCGAGACTCAAATTATAACAAATTGGGTGTGTTTTTGCATACTGTATTGAATATCGTGACCAGGTTATCCCAGGACCCGGTGATTGTGAGGTGCCGTTCGCTGTCAGTTTGGAGGCATTCGATGGGGGATTCGTGGATGCGTTTGGTGAGGACTTGTTTTCCGGATGCGGACCAACACTTGATGAGGCCGCCGCCACAGCAGGAGACAATGATGTCAGTTTCTTCGGGAATGCTTGTGGTCGAGTTTCTTTGGGAACGGCAGGAAGGGCGTCTGGAGCGTTGGCTGCTTTCAGACTGGCGCCGCACTGACACAGAGGGCTCTGCCACAAGCGCCGTCGTTCCCGCAACGCAAGCAGGGCTCATGAGCCCCAAGCAGTTCACAGGGCCCATGTGTCCTGAAAGCTTCCACCGCACAGACCCATCACCATTCCACCCAAACACCATGCAATCCCGCCCTGCACTCAAAATCAAACCGGGTTTGAGAATAATCGTCGTGACCTTCATGGTGTGCCCCTCCATAGTTACACTAGGGGTGACCTGCGAAAAGGTGTAAGAAAAGTCGAGATGTGATGAGTCAGATGCAAAGCACAAAACAATTTGAAAGCTTGTTGTAAATATGAGCCGAATCCTTTGCAAGGCACGAACATTAAGTTGTAGTAAAACCAAAGGAAAGTCGTGGTATGATACCTGCTGGGCGAACTCTGACGGCTTTGCGGAGGAGCTTTTGCGTTTCCCTTTTTGCGCGTTGAGATCCCATACGATAACCTTGCGGTCCATCGATCCTGTCACGCATATCATAGGGTCTGCCGGGGAAGGAACCTGCGGGTTGTTTCAGATTGCGTTGAAAAAAAGTTGACTTGAAATACAAAGCCCCCTCGCGACAGTATACCTTGGTACATGACCGGGAAAAAAGAGTGAGAAAGTGGGCAGGCAACAAAAAGCCTTTCATCGGCCACACCACGTAGCCTTTTTTTTATTTTGCAAAAAATCGCTGATAGGTGAAAAATGGCATACAATAACAGAGATCGCTTCGGTGTGCCCGATGAGGTTATATTGCGGGCGGGTGTAGTCCCCACGCTTCCACACGCAGGTTGTGCAGTCTTCTGACCCGGTGAAGATCTTCTCGTCTGTCGAGGCAATGCACGTTATGACTGCATCGTGTTCAGAGAGGGTTTCTAGTGGTGGGTCTGGTGCAGATGAGCAGCGCAGCTGGACGTCTCCTTTCTCGTCGCCTGTGATCATGAGGGGGAGCTCTGGTGGTGGTGGTGGTGGAGGTGGTGCACCATCGTCCTCTGTGCTTGCCTCTGCTGCTTCGAGAGGTGATGCGATGTGCAGGCATGACGGAATCTTTGGGGTAGTGAACACCCCAGGTTCACCGTCGTTCATTAGCTCTGTCGCCATTCGTTTCGACCACAATTTGACGCCGTCCTCGGAGCACCGCGCTTTTACCCATTCCATGTACCATCCAAAATAGTTTGTCCCACATTTTATCTCTGGAATCATATGAACATTGCACGATGCCTTCATTTGTTCCAGACGCCGCCGTTTTAAAAGACTCCGTTTCCAATATTCATCGGTAGAAGCCCATTTGCGAAGTTGAGAGGACGTTGCGGTCAGCGTTTTCAATGACGCAATATCAACAAACTCCAGTAACACACGCACCATTCTATCCGGGAGGAACCTCTTTGGAACACCACCCTCCTCACGCACAGTTCGAATCTCCTCCACCTCCAGGAGATCCGCTTCTGCATAGTCCAGCCGCACATCCTTCAACTTCTTTAGCACATCTGTCGTAAGAAACTCATCAAGCTTTATCGTATCTCCTGTTAAAAAGAAGCGTCCGATATCCTCTTTCTCTGGCCCTATCACGCCCATTTCGGTGAGCGCATCTTTTAGCTCTGGTTGGTCGATTTCTCCGTCTCCATTGGCGTCGATGTCGTCAAAGAACTGTTCGGAGACCTGTCTCTTGCGGACGGCACGTTGTTCTTTCTTTTGCTCTGCGAGAGACATCCGGCGGGTTTCGTCATCGGGTTTGTCGGAGTGGACGGAGTCGGTGACAAGATCTGCTTCGTCTGGGACTTCGGAGGAGGGAGGTTCTGGTGAAACACCTTGCGATGCTGAGACTGACTCCGCATCTGCCTCGGCAAGGCTCTCCTCTTTGCGCGAATTCATCGCCTCGGGTGTCTCTCCAGGGATCTCCTCGACATCCACCGTCGCCGGCACCTCTTTGTCATTCAGCTCGTTCCCGCCTGTGTTGCTTACTCTCCTCCCATTATTCGAAGACCTCCTCCTCCCCACAGAATTCTTGCTTTTCCTCCTCGGTGCAGTAATCAGCGAACTCCCGGTATTAGGTCGGCTTTTTGGTGGCATGGTGTTTGAGTGGGGGAGGAGGGGAGGGGAGGGGAGGGGAAAGAATGGGTCCTCCCCTCTGGCATGATGGGTGTGGAGGGAAGGGGGAAGAGTGAAGTGAAAAGAGAAGGGTTTTGTGTTTTGCATCATCAGATTGGCATATTTGTTTTTGTATGGTGCTCCCCGAAGGGGAGCGGTTGGAAGAAAAGAAAAGTTTATAAGATGACCCTAAGCCTCTCGTGCTTAGTCACCTTATCATAAGAAAAGCATATTTTTCGCATTGAGCTATCATACTCATTATTTGTCGGATTTTTTTCTCATTCAATCGGGCGTTCTTGCAACTCCTGCATCACCGCTGCGCCTATTAGGTCCAACAACGGTGCGGATGGATGATCCTGCATGGTACCCTTTGTGGAGGATGTAATGTGCTTGATGTTGTACAACCCCCCCGCAAGAAGCTTCGGCACTGCCACTAGGTATGTTTTGTGGTCCTCGATTGTCATGTGTTCGAAGGTTGTATTGAAGACAAGCGATCTCTCCTTAAAATCAGGTGCATCACCACGTCCCCTCATGGGCGGTGTATATGAAACCATCGCACTCAACAGCTTCCCACTCATCCCAATCACTGTCATCTGTGTTGGGTATGGGAGAATCTCGCTGAGATCCGCATATTTAGTATTAGAATAGTCATTTTTCGCAGAACCCGCAAAACTCCCGTTGTGCGCAACGCAAACATCGACCTCCAAAACATCCTTAACACATTCCAACAAAGACGCTTTCAACTCTTCCAACGAACTACCCGATGAAGGAATGATCACATCGTTGATAGCGCGTTTCGAATCGGCAAACCGCTTTAAAACAGAAAAGAATGTTTTGCTGAAGAACTTTGCCGTGCCTTTTACGGCAGATATTTTTCGGGTGCGTGCAACAATGTTTTTGCGGGAGGTATCATAGAATTCGATGTCGGTGAACTCTCCGTCTTGGGCGTGCGCAATTCTGATGCGGTTCTCGCTACGGCCGATGTTTGAATATGCCCCTGCAGGGTGTGAACCAAGCACCAACGCTAGCAATGACTTTGGTCTTTGTTGTTTCGCCTTCAAATTGATGCCCCCTTGTATTGCCGTCAACTGCACATCCTCCGCCTCCGTCTGTGCAGTGCTCACAAACAAAACATTTTTCCGATCGTGATGCATTGCCTCCTCCAGCCTGCTTTCCCCAAAACAATACCGCGGTGATACGCCACCTGTGACTCCCGTAAAAGCGCACCCTTTTGTGGCAGAATATTCCTTCGTGGCGAGGTCAGGCTCGTCCAAATTGGTCGACAATACGACACCCCGAAATTCGCGAATGCGTTTCGCAAGGATGTGCTTGGGTAAAAGCAGGTCATTCCGCCCCAGACTAACATGGGTGACCCCAATCTCGTTCAACGCAGACACCATCGTCCGCCCCTTATCCAAAAAAGAACTCCCCTCACCCACAAGCCCTCCACTCACCACGATGACATCCGGTGTGATCGCTTCCTTCAGGGCCATTACCTTGTCTAAACTTGCCATTTTGATGGGGCCGGACAAATGCAAAATACGAGCATCAGGTTTTGCGTATGAAATCACCTGTTTTGGGCCTAAATAACCTGCTGACGACGCAGCGCGTTTGAAGATACTTCGCAGGAGCATTGTTTTGTTCTGTGTTTGTGTTGCTGAAGGGAAGGTTAACGTGTTGGAGGGGTACAGGACCGAAGGGGATGAAAGCTGCATGGGAAGGGAGGGGGGCATATCAGTCAATAATTGAGCCACCGGGACTTTTTTCCGTTTTTGTACAGAAAAATTTTTAATTTCTACTCGTCAAAAAAAATTGTCCGACCCCGCAATTAAAAGATATCGACTCGGAAACCCATCCCCGCTGGGTTTTGAAAACTTTTGATGTCGTTGGTTCACCTCAGATGTGTGAGGGCCTCGACCAAAACCAGTTTTTCCAGTTTTCGGGTATAAGCCTGGGCGGTAGTATTTTACAAAATAATCCTCAAAATTCAAAAAAAACTGTTCGAATGGATTCAGATCGTGCAAAACAGTCAAAATATCACTTTTGACAAAGAAAAAAAAGTGATCCTCACTGTTACGCAGCCACCCTCCTGACCCCCCTGGAACCTGGTTTTTGTGTGGGGGGCTCCCTGTACAAAGTCTTAAGGGAAGTCTGAAGGGGTACTCGTTGGTGGCCATTTTTTGCCTACAAAAAATCGGGAAAAAAAAAATTTTTTTTCGGTTCTCGGGAGTCTGTGCGTGCTGTGATGGCGTCACTTTGCGCTCAGAAATGAGTATTTTTGACCTAAAATGCATGTGTCAGTTTAGACTGGCTGTACGCCGTTTTCCACGGTGTACAGCCACAACTACCCATGTACAGAAGAATTTTTAACTTCTACTCATTTCCAGAAATCGTGCGACCCCGCAATTAAAAGATATCGACTCGGAAATCCATCCCCGCAGGGTTTTAATTTTTTTTAAAAATTTCGGTGGGTCGCATTCATGCAATTCATTTCCGACTTTTTGGGATTCACCAATCTGGAGTTCAAAAAAATTTTATTTTTATTTTTATTTTTATTTCTATTTCTTTGCATTCCGCTGCTCAAAATCTTTCAATTGCGGGGTCGGACAATTTTTTTTGACGATCAGTTTTTTGTTCAACGAACCTTGGGAGAAAAGTCCCGGTGGTTCAGTTATTGACTGATATATGTTTTTGCACACAGCGATCCACGACACAACTACCTACAACTACGAATGAGACGTACCCCACCCCACCCACCCAACCCCGCCCTGATGATCCTACGCTCATGCTGCCTTGGTGGGACGTCCCTTACGGCCCATCATCATACCACCCCACGACTTGCGCATCTCGTCGTACTGTCCGTTGAAGCCAGACGTCACAGCGTCCTGGAGCTTCGAGAAGGTGGAGGAGTGCTCTCCCTTGACGCTGGTGAAGCACACACAGGTGCAGGTCTTCATGCCGACGAACTTCCCGAGGGCGGCCTTGCCTTTGACAATGCAGTAAGGGATGTTCTGTGCCTTGCAAAGGGAGGGCAGCCAGACAACAATCTCGATGGGGTCGACGTCGTGTGCAATGACAACCATCTTGGCCTGCTTCTCCTCAATCATGCGGGTCACCTGCTGGATTCCGTACTTCAGGCAGGGTGCCTTCTTGGCGAGGTTCGCCTTCTTCTCCTCCTTCTTGGCCTTGGCCTCGGACAGACGACGCTCGGCGGCCTGCTTCTTGGTCTCAGGGGTGTACTTCTCCATCAGCTTGAACAGCTCGTTCTTGGTCTGCTTGTCGAGAGTCAGACGGAACTGGTTCAGAGCAGACGGCACCTGTCAGTGTCATGTGTGTAAATGTTTTGTGTAAATGTATCCATTCTGCACGACACTCTTCCATCCTCTTTGTGGCAAGGCAACCTCAGTCCTGCGCAGCATATGCATCGTTTGAGACGACAGCTGGAGGAGGGTAATCATGACGTGTCACTGCCTCGATGCACAGGGCTGCGTGGTGTTGTGTTGTGCGGTGTGACAGGTGTGCAGACAGCACACACCACCTCACCGCACAGCACAACACAGCACACCCTTGCAGAACGGGATCATCACAGAACCTAGCCAGGCCTCTGCTACCCCACATGGATAATCATAGCACGCGTTGCTACTCCCCAGTGTTTGGGATAATCACAACCACAGAACAAGAGCAGAGACAGAAGCATGCTCCTGGCTGCTTCGTTCATGTGGTGCTACCCAAAAAAAATAATACCTTAAGACGGCGCTCAAGCACACGCTTCTGCCTCTGGCGGGTGATGTACTTGGGCCAGCGCACGAAACGGCTCACATCACGCTTCGGGGGCAGGTCGTTTCCGACGGAGAAGTTCTTCGGGCGCGACACGAGGAGGGGGTTCTTGTCCGACTCCTGCTTGGTCTGCTTCTTCACGGCGGTCTTGGCCTTCGGCATTGTTTACTGGGTTTTAAAGTTTTTTATCTCTTTCCTGAATGTGGTGTTTGGTCTGGATGGACTCTTGCCGTGAAGCTGATGGTGCAAACGCCTCTGGGGCGCAGGCAGTATAAAAAAAACAAACAGATGCAAGTGACCTTGTGACCCTGGCAGAAGGATCGCTATGGGGTACGTCCTTTGCGATATCGCCATGTTCACGTGTGGTTGTGATGGTGCAATCAGATGGCATCATTACGACAACATCAATACCCACACAACAGTGAGTGATGTTTCGCTGGTGTGCATGTTTGTGGGGTTGCAGACGCAATGCTTGTAGACAGTGGGTAAAAGGTAGGTGGGGGTGTGTCTGTGAGTTGTTTGACTACTTTAGCGATTCAGTGTTAACACACAAACGATATGCTTCGTAGGATGGGATATAAAAAGGGCATCACAAAGAATCATTGTTTCAGCCATTGGTGTGGCACAGCAAAACAATGCATCAAAGGAAAATCAGCAAGATGCACTGTCCTCACGGATGTGGACATCTGCAAAAAGAAGAATGATAATGCAAACGTCTCTGGGACGCAGGGAGTCAACAAAGAAAAGCAAATAAACAAAGAAATCCTGAGAGATGAATGTGGTTTGAGTGGCACACATCTTTCATAGAAAGGCTGGAGCAGATAATGTAGCCTAAGTTTGCTTTCCCCGAACGCATCACATTCGCAAAAATAAACGGAAAAGCAAGTGTGATCATCAGGGTTTGCAAACACAATGCTGCTTGTAGACAGCCCGTCTCAGGTTGGCCACTGGCCGCCATTTTTTGGGTTTCGCAGCATCGACAGGCAGGCTTCACATCTAAAAAGGGGTGGCAGGGAAGGGCGGGGCAGGGCAGGGGCACAGGCTAAGCTCAGATAAGCGGGAGTGTCGGTGGGCTTGCACCATCAACACAGATCGTCCTGCACACCCCACATGTCACCTGCTCAACACAGTGCTTCCCCTCACCGCAGTCAACACCGTCACACATGAACCTGGCGCAGGGAAGAGGGGGGAAGTTCCCACACTCACACAGGGCAGGGTTCCAGCATCCTGTCTCACACGTCTGGGCAGGTGTCGCAGCTGTGCACTCACGTGGTGTGCACACACCAGGAGCGTCGCATGTGGGCTCCGAGCAGGCACACTCAAGCCCCTCCAAGCACGCATGTCTCTCACACTCAACGGTGAAGCCACCACACGACGCCCCCTCGTCCTGCTTCTTCGTGCACACCTTCTCCTCCAGAAGGCACGTCGCAAGCCCTGTCACCGGGTCCGTTCCCTTCGTGCTCCTGCACCACCACCCAAGTCCGCAGTCCAGGTCGCTCTCACACGGCCCCATCGTTGGCACAGGGGCGGGGACGGGTGCTGGAGGAGCCTCGACACATTGGAAGTGGCACCCGTTGCACTGCACAGGCATGCAGGTGAAGCCACTTGTGCAGGCAAGAGGGCTGTCGCAGGGGTTCTCGGTGCATGTGGTGCCTTGGTCAAGCTCACACGAGCACGTGTCCGGGTTGTAGCACTCAGTGAAGTGGCATCTCCTGTCCTTGTGGATTGTGTACGGTGTGCATGCAGGGGTCGGTGCAGGGGTTTCAACACACGTGCCAAATGGGAGGCAGTACGAGTTGGAGAAGTAGTGCACACACTGCAGCGAGGCACCACAGCAGTTCGGCCTGTGTGTGCACACATCGAAGAAGTGAAGCGCGGGGCCAGAGTCTGTGCAGGTGCTTGTCTCCACCACACACGCCTCGCTCGCCGAACAGTCCGTCTTGTCGAGACAGAAGCCAGACCCCTGAACCAACATCACACATCCGAGAGCAGCAAACACACGCAGCATTGTGAAGGTGGATGAGTCTTGTGTTTTCAGAAAATTCTGTTGGGTGCGGGTTGATTTTTTTTTTTTTTGGGTCGTCACGCCCCAAATGCTGCACAAAAATAATACAAAGTGGGATCTTGATTGCAAAATTTCACCGCCACGGGTTTGTCCCGAAGACGGCGTACTCTAATAAGGACTTCAACAACTGAAAGCGCTCTTCTGTCACATCGAAACGCGGGTCTTTGTCCTGAAGCTCGGGACTGTCCTCGAGGTCCGCACCGCTGCCACCTTGCGCCACACTGCTGAAGGGGATTTCACGGTGCACTGACCAGAGACCTGCGCTGATCTCACGCTCAAGCGCGAAATCTCTCCAGACACACATTCCATCACGGGACAAGGTACCTTCTGGGGAGGGCGGCGTGCCGCCTGTGTACAGCCCTCTTGCGAGACGCCTTTTTCCGGCGAGGCTTCGATTTTGGTGGAGACAGGGTATGGTGGATTCGTAGGGACCTCCTGAGTGGCCACGGTTGAGAAGCATGCCACGGCTGGTGCCGTTTACGTTGTCGAAGAGGAAGACGACTGCAGGCACGTTGCCAACGCCAGGGGGTTGCGGCGGCTCGCCGTGGAGACGCCCGAGACGGGGGTCCGGCACAACACGCGACATCAAAACCGTACCTGCCCGTAGGTTCCGTCGCCCCTCGCCTGTCATATACCGAACATAGCCACTCATCGTTCCCCCCGTCTCCGGAAACAATCGAAAATATTCTTCCATCTCCTCTTGCTCAATCATTGAAGGGTCCCGTTGAGGTTTGATTGAACTCCAATAATCGTAAAACGCGGTTTTTGTTTGTGGTGCAGGTGACGGGGTATGGTGGTCCTGCTCTCGTTCAATTCGTTCGATTCGCGCAATGCGCCCCCCATGTTTCACAGCTTCGTACGCGCTTTTGATTGTATGGAACTGCGCCGCATCGCCGCCAGCGTCTGGGTGGTGGGTTTTTGCAAGCTCTCTGAACCTTGCGGATACATCCTGTTTCGATACTTTCTTGCCAATGTCGTTTTCGGTGTAACCAAGAGAAACCCAGGGAGAGTCTGAGAAAGAGGAAGAGGAGGAAAACGCCCCCCTCGCCTGGCGAAAGCAAACCCCAAGACACAACCTCATCCTGCACTATGCATTGCGATGTTCCAATATCGCTTTCTGAGAGGTGAGAAATTATTTTTTTTTTTTGGTAATTTTGGTTTGAATGAAAAATACGAAGCATTCATGAGGGGGGTATCAGGAAAGCCGTTTTTTTTCCGAAAGCGACAAAAAATATGAGAGCTTTTTTTGTTCATGAATTTTTTGGACTAAAAAAAGGGGTGCAATATTTGGACCGTACAGCATGCTGTAAAGAAGCTGAAAGGTGAGTGGGGGGATAGACTGTCGAGGTAAAGCTCTTTTTAAAAAGAGAAGTTGAATTGTACAAAACCGCCTCACCGCACATCGTCGGATGCAGACACTAAAAAGTTGATTTGAAATACAAATCAGTGTACCTTAGTGCATGAACGGTGGGAAAAGAAGAGAAAACTTTGAAAGATGCCTCTCGTGCACATCTAAACAAAAGCTAGAAAAAAAAGAGGACCCAAAGTCTTCACAGAATATCAACAAACTAATGGTTGCAACACTAATACATCCCCTTGCGCAGAGATCATCCCTTTCTGCAGACACTCCCCCCTTGGGGCAGGTGGAATTGATGACACTTTCACCCGCTTTGCCAGCACCGGGAGCGCCTTTGTTCCTCTACGTGACTTCCGCCCCTTTCCCTTAGGAGGGACTGGAGGGTGTCTTTGCTGGCCCCCCACCATTTTGATTGTCCATCCATCCGCACCTATGCTGCCTACATCTGCCTCTCTTTCCTTTGCTTCATCCCTCTGCCGTCGTGGTGGGACTACAGTAGGTCTACCCCCACTACTCCCCAACACCCCTTTAGGAACCGGCAAAACCAACCCCCGAAGTTGCCTTCCTTGAAGGAAATTATCTTCTTCATTTCCCCCTGCAAAATGGGTTATCTGGAGAGGAGTTTCGAAGGAAACTTTCAATGGAACGGACAATGCTTGGAAGGAAGGTTGGTTTCGCAGGGAGGAATACACCACTAAAACGAGGGCTGCCGTTGGGGGGAGGGTGGGGGAAATTCGGGGCGCTTCTTGCGGTGGATACCCTTCCCATCCGCTGTGCATCAACAACACCGCTGCAGCATAGGGCATTGCTGATGGAGATGGCGGAGAGCGTTCAAACGGCACAATATGATGTGCACGATCAAATGGAGAGTCCCCCTTTGCCGGTACAGTCACACCACGCTTTTCATACCAGGTAGGACGACCTGCGCGGGAACGCATCTCTTGTGAACATGCTAGCTGATAGGTCTCCTCCTTCCGTTTGGCCCGCCATTCATGCATTGCGGGGGTAGGGGCTCCGGGTGATGTTGGGTGGGGATAAAACCGTTGTGGTCGTCGAGATAATAGAGAATCTACCTTTGGCGAACCACCTTCAAGATCAGTAGAAGAAACGCAAGAGTCTGAAAGGTACGACCCATCTGAGTCCGATTCTGGATCATTTTCGACAACCAACCCTAACGAAGAAATGGAACGAAGCGAAGACAACATCTGCTCCGCTCGAAGAAAAAGATCCTTTGCTTGAAGAACCACTGCATAGTCGGGCAGTGCAGCGTCAATTTGAAACACACAGCGTGCCATGGCAACAATATGGCAGACCTTACGCTTCCCCAGGCAAGGGTCCTGAGGAAGGCAGGTCAAACACACTTCTGAGAGTTTTTGTAAAGGAAGCACCATGGTCTCTATGTCATGCATTTTCTGTTGTTGCACTGTGCTGTGTCTCGCGCGGTACTTCCTGCGGTCGTCGCGGTCGGACCAGAGAGGGTCGGATTCAAAAAACTCTTTTTTTTGTTCCTCCCATTTACAGTAGGCTATGGCATGAGGAAATGCAACAACGTTGCCGCCACCATACGCAGTGGAAAGCACGTTCAGCTCTGCGACGGAGTGGGTTCTTTGCAGGATGAGGTGAATCGCCCAGTCTGCGATTTCATCTGCATCGTGCGCAATGCGTTGTTCACGTGCAGTGTCGACCACAACCTGCTCTCTCCATAGCCGAATCACTTTGCGTAAAACAGGGTTTTGCTGTACCGGACCGTGCTGCACTGTGGACAGGTCATACTTCAACTCGCCAATATCACTGAAAATGCCGCAAGTATAGAGACCCGTAAAGCAGTCCTCTGCTCGGTTGTCCAGCTCTTCGCTACCCCAGGACGCTCCACTGAGTTTGTGGTCCATAATAGACCGGAGTGTTGCTGCATCAAAATTCGCTTTTGTAAGCATAATAGAAACCGGGCACTGCATGATGGCTCTGGTAAGGGGGTCGATGAAGGTTGGGGAAACCTTGTCGGGGACAGTTGATTGCAGCCATTGGTCGACAAAAGAAAGGTCGTCTGGACGCCCCATGCCAAGACGTATGCACATCCGTTCCCCAATGAGCAGGCTGGTGCGCGGAATGTCCTGCACCCACCCCGGGGGAACAAAGCGAGGCACCTCCTCGTCCTGACCCTCCTTCTTCACAACGGACTTCATGAAGGTCAGCGCCTTCTGTTTGTTTGCCTCCTGTCTCCGTTCCGCTTCCTGCAGTGCCTTTGCCTCTCGGTTTGTCTCCGCAATCGCTTCCATCTGTTCCTTAATCTTTTTGTGCATTCCGACCGGCTCTTTTGTAGCATTCTGCTTAATGAAGCGAATCTGTCTGCAAGGATCGAGATGGTACCCTAGCTTCCCTTTATGCACCCCAAAGTAATAGCCCTCCTTGGGCCCAGCAAAGAACGGCCCTGCTATGAAGTCTGCTTCGGACAGTCGGTTCCGCTGCGTTGCTGTCTCTGTGGTAGGTGTCGGCGCTGTGGCGGAGCGGCAGCTGCTTAGAACAGACCGATTCAAAAGCGCCTGCCGTTCATGCTCCCGGGCACGCTCATCCTCCTTGAAGATGTCTGCACACCGTTCCGCGAAGGTTCTGGTGTCCACTTCCCGGGTAGGGTTTGGCATGGGGGGAGCAGGCGCGACGGTGCGGCTGGGTGCAATTTTGGGTTTTTGAGGACGAAACCCTAACTGTCGTTTTGGGTGCCGTCGATGGTCCTCCACAGTTTGCAGAGCGTGGTAGACGCGAGGTGTGGGTGCGTTAGGTGGGTTGCGTTGGAAGAGCTGCTGCATCTGGCGTTGGAGTGCTCGCATGAGCTCTGGTGGTAGCGCGGTGCGAGGTGGTGATTGGGGTTGTGGTTGCACATTGTCCTGGTCCGACTGAGGATTTTCCACACGTGCGGCAATATCATTAAGACGTCGCAGAACAGACGGTTTCTCCAACGCACTACACCCTAACACCAAATCCGAAACCCTACCCCCACCCTGCAGCACCCCACGCACAATACTCTCCGCAGTGTCTTTGTACCCATCCTGCACTAATACGTGCGCAGCAGTCACACCACTGCTCGAGACAAAGTAATCATGCGGCAACATAGTCTCATTGTGTCCATGCGATGCCTGATGGTTAAAGGAATCTAAGGGGGAATAGGGAGGAAATGTGAAAAATATGAAGCCTTGTTTTTTTGTAAAATCGTAGGGGCGTGATGGCCCCTTTTTTGGTAACCCCAAACCCCACCCCCCAAATTATGTCTTTGTCCTCTTTTTATCAGGGGAACGTCCACGCCGGTCTTTGCCCTTCTCTTTGTCTTTGTCTTTGTCTTTGGATTCGGGACGCGATTTTCTCTTTCTTTCGGTAAGGCCGAATCGTGACGCGACGAGGCCTTTGAAATCGGTGTTGACTTTGTCAGCGTGATGCACCTTGAGGCCAAGGCTGTCTAGTACAGGGCCCTCGACGGGGAGGGGTACACCGTGTGAGTCGGGGCTTTCCTCTTCCTTGCGCTTCCTGAAGAAGCCGTACAGCTCGAAACACATGCACGCAAGGATGTTAGCATTGCTAGTGGACCCTTGCTGTCCAATCTTCACCCGGAAGTGTCTAAAGTAGTATTTGCACTGCGGTGTTTTAAAGAAGAAGGTGCCGCTTTTGATGCGGGATTCACTCAGACTCAGGTCATTCTTTTTCTGGTCGATAACCACCCACAGCTTTTTGTTCATTGAACCTTCGAGTGTCCAGGTTGTAAGCACATCTCTGCTTTTATCAGTACGATTCGCGAGAACGTATCCATTAGGTGCGCAGACGTGGTCCTTCAGGTCGACCTCAATCCACGACTGCTCTTCGTCTTCTGTTGTGAGGCACATCGGAGCATTTGGGTCGGGTCTGCGTTCTACGAAGTTCCGCAGTTCCCCCTTTCGTACTGTGCTAGCGGACACTTCGACTAGCCCACGGTCCATCGGGTTGACCCACTTTGCGGTCTCCTTTGCTTTGAATTTATTGAGCCCAAGGTAGTACAGCACGCCATGCTTGTCAAGGTCCTTTCCGGAGTGCACAAAGCTGTATGTTGTTACCGGTGCCTTTTTGCTGTAGAGAGGCGACGGTGGTGGTTCGTGGTAGGAAGCCTCCGACTCCGGTGGAGGTGACGCAGCACGCTGTAGCGACTCCTCTGAGGGAGACCGCTCCCCTCCTCCGAGGGACTCTGATTTGCTGGACGCACCGTCGTTGAAGTCGAGCTCCAGGGATTCAGACTCGCTGTCTGCACGAAGGGGTTCCTTTGCAGGCGAAGGAGTCGTCTCTGACACAGCCTCGCACACTACGATTGCCACCTTGCAGGCCAACACCTTGTTGTCTGGCAGTGTAACGCGAGTTTCCACTGTATAGCTCCCAGGGGAACTAATCTTCAGTCCGGTCGTGATAATCGCATTGTCCTTCACCCGAGGAAGCTCTCCAGCAAGCCGGCCGCATTGCAAGATATCTTCGGCCTGGAGTTGCGTCTCTGCCACGCTTCCTGCAGGCGGCGGGACGTCCCCACTGTCATTCCTGAGTTTGAATGCAAGGCTGAATGGTGTGCCCGCAGGGACCGACGCCATCGGCTGCAACATAATAACCAGCTCGGTAGGCTCCAAACTGCTCTTCACCTCTGTGAACAGCGCACCCAAACCAAAATCATCTGCCATTGTTTAAACCCCCCCAAGTGTGGATCCTATTCGAGAGAATATTGCACAAAAGTTGACTTAAAAACACACCCCTCTCATGAACAGTGTACCTTTGATATATAACCGGTGCACCGTGGGGTGGACCCCATGCAGGGCTACATCCATTTTGTATGACAGTACCTAACAAAAGATGCGGCGAAATGAGACAGCATTAGTTGTACCGCGAAGTTCAAGACAGGAACCTCAAGAGATCCATCTGAGGGGCAGTTTCGGTGATTTTTCTGTGTCCATCCGAGATTGAGAGGTTCTGAAAAATTCTCATTTTATTTGAGAAATTTGTGATAACAGAGTCCTGAAAAATGAAAAAAAAAGGTAAAACAAAGGTGTGTGGGGGGAACTGTATTCAAAGAATGGGATACTGAGACCATGAAGGAGAGGTAGTCCATAGTATGTGCGTAGAGAACACAGACCACCTGACAAAAATAATAATCAAGGGGAATTCATGGATTTTTTTTTTCTATAAATCAGGAGTAGAAAGAAAACCATGAAATACAATACAAAAAAAAAAGTCCCCCTTTTCATATCACGGCGGCACAATAGAATACTTTCTCCCCCATCAAAATTTTTTCCACGTTGTATGCGTTGTGGGGGGGTTCCATTTTGCTGTGACTATTATTTCATAGATACTAAGAAATGGTAAGGGGGAAAGCATACATGCAAAACACCCGTCATGGTTTATTTAAAAATCAAATCAGGTCATTGTAACATGCTGAACCCTTCCCTTTCCCAGCTCTTTAAAAAAAAAAAATACAAAAAACAAAAGAAAGAAACAGTTTTGAAGAGAAAAAAGAAAAGTTTATAAGATAAGACTAAGCCTCTCGTGCTTAGTCACCTTTAAAAAAAAAACAGTACATTCGTGTATGACTCGGGCACACACTTTGTCTCTTTGTGGAATGTATTTTCAGGGGAGGAAGAGGTGCAAAACATAGAAAATCGTTTTCTCGAATATAAAAAAATACGTGTTGAGGCATCGTGCGAAAAACACGTGTCGTTGGTGAAGTGAAAGACTTGTACGGAGTAGCTGAGTCACACTCTGAAAAAAATAATCAAGCGCCGAGCCGTATTTGGGGTTTTTTTTAATAGTATCGATACTAGCCTACCCAAGGTAGGTACTGTGCACAGTCTGTGGGTTATCAAAGGCTATGTAATAAAGCGAGAACATTTTGCCACTACTGACAAAAAAAATGCCAATGTTGGAAGATGGGCGTGCCTTGCAGGACTAAGACTCATCTAATAACGTTAAAATGTAACAACGGCACAAAAAAAAAAAAAGACCCACCCAGGATCCAAAGAATACGAAAGAGCATATAAAAGGCGTCTGAAACGCTGAGATCTGGAAAATCCACTTTTTTTCTTTTTGCATTTTTTTTTTTAAACTTCGCTTATTGTTTATACTTCCTGCGTCTAGGCTTTGTTCTCGGAAACGAGCTGTGTATGTGGGATGAGGTAAAACTCTGCAAAATACTACGACAAAAAGCAAAGAAAAGTGTGTAAGATGCACCTAAGCCTCTCGTGTTTAGTCACCTTCACAAATCGTTACTGCGTGGAAAGAATGATAGGCTTGGCCACCAGTAATACAAAAGAAGAAGCAAAGAAGGGGGGGGGGCAGAGCCCTCTCGTGACAGTGTACCACAGAAAATGTAGCAATGCATACCTTGACACCCACCTGGAGCTCACCTGAAACAACGCCGTCCTGCGGGTCCCCTTCCACTGTGATGAATGAAGGTGGGTTGCATTAGTATCAGTGTATTGTACTTATCTAACTGAAACACAGATTGCGAGTTTCGCCAGACTGATCAAGCGAAAAAGGTGCCGACGGTGGTCGACAACAAGAACAAGCAGGGAGAGACGAACAAAAGGTGTGTGACAGGATCCTAGGAAGATATTTGCGAAAGGACAAAACCAAGCTCGATGCAGAGTACGGGAAGCTGGAAGAAGAAGAACAAGAAGAAAGCTAAAGAAAGCTCACCAAGAGCGTCATGGCGAATGTGCTCACAGAGTTGGAGATTGCGGACATGAAGTTGAAGGGGAAGTCTATGAAATTGCCTGAAACGAGGAAGCAAAAGCGCCTCCGGATCCCTGATCACCTATCCCCACAACAAGCGCTGTCCATTATTACAAAATTTACCTCGAGCTCCCCGCCCACACAAACCAATAACTTGTGTAACCACTCATCTCCCCTGCTTCCCCCTTTCAGAGTGATGGGCTTTTCGTTGTGCCCGCGCCGAGTCAAATCAAATGGACGGTTGAGCGATCTTTTCCGGAAAATATTCGAAACAAACTGGCGGCCGTTGAACACGCTGGGTTTGAAATTAGTCTCTTTGTCTTGAGAGTTGATAAGGTAAAAGGCATGAGACTGCCCATATGCGTAGCATGTGCATACCCTTGTACCAGGCCACGCTTTCCTTGCCTGCAGCAAGCTTGAGCTTCGGGAGGTGGATGTCGATGCGCCCCAGGGCTTCCTTGCCAACTTCGTCCTGTGTTTTGTGTGTTTTGTTGCAGCGATAGTCACCTACCCAAATGGGCTGTGCGATGTCGCCGAAGGCTTTGCGCTGTAATACATAGATGCAACTTGTGCTCTCGCTCGTTGGGTTGTTTTTTTGTTTTGGAGTAGTGGTTTAGTAGTGTCCAGAAACAGTTCGAGAAAGCGAAGTGGAGACCCGAACATACCTTGTCAAAGCAGTGCACACGAATGGCATCTGTCGAGGCTGCGATGTAGTTGAAGGTCTCGTTCCACTCAGGGTTCAATGTGGCCTCCTTGACGGTGGTGACCTGCTTTTGGGGGTGTCTGTGCGATCCGAGGACACGCTTGTTCACCTTGTCGTAGCCTCTCAGCTTGACCTCACAGTAGGGGTCGGAGAAGCCGTTGTCGTCCTTTGCTGCAAGACCCTTGCCTGCTTTCACGGTGATGGCAAGCTCGTACATGATCTTGTCTGCTGCGTCCACGTCGGCCTTCTTTCTGTCTGCTGCAATCGTCAGCTTGAAGTTCGACTGCTCCGTGCGCAGCCCCAGGTCGGCAGCCCCTTCAAAGGTGACAGCCTTGCCCTGCCTCGTCACAACACTGCTGTTCGTGGAGAACTGCCCCTTGATCTGGTACTGTGCCTCGGTGTTAGACCAGTCTCCAACCACAAGCTCCTTCGGGGAGGCATAGCGCTTGCCCTTGGCGGTGAGGAAGGACACGTCGAGGAAGTCCTTCTCCTCAATGAGCATCGACATCACGAAAGACTTGCTGAGCTTCTCGTCCTTCGAGTGTGCATAGAAGTGGTACGTCTTGTCCTTCTCAAGTGTCTTCTCGTCGTACACGTCGCGCTTGCGAGTGCCCAAGGAGAGGAGTTGTTTGGGTCCCTTCTTGCCCTGCTCTGCCACGCACAGCGTCATGCTGCTGTACTCCTCATCCGAGGACGGTGGTGTCGAAGGCTTAATACCACGAATGTCCTTCTGGTGAAGGCCAAACCACACACGGCAGTTCTTCTTCACCTTGATCTCGAGGCACAGATCAGGGCACCCCTTCTCCCAGTTCCCTGCGCACCGCACCTGGTCCCACGTTCCGTGGCAGTAGTTGATGGCAATAGAGGTGAAGTACTTCTTCACATCAGCAAACGCCATCCAGAAGGTACCGTCGTCCGCAGCCTCAAACCCGCACTCCGCCTTCAGCTTCGGTGTCCATGCCTTGTCGTCGTCGGACCACTTCCCGGTCCACTCCTTGTCGTTACCCCAAGGGTTTCTGATCTTGCACAGCTCGTCTCCCGTCGACGTGAGCTTGACCTCGAGCAGCGAGTAGGAGTGCTCGCAGATGAGCCCCACTGCCTGGTACTTATCCCACTCCTTCTGCATCTCGGGTGTGATCTGCTTCTCGGAGAGGTACATGATGTTCTTGCCTGGGGTTCCGAGCACCTGCAGGAACTCGTGCATGTCGTTCTCGAGGAGCTGCTTGAAGCTGGTGGAGCTGTCACCTTCGAACTCGAATGTTTTGTACGGACATCCTGTAAGGTCTCCGAGGGCAGGGGCAGAGCCTCCAGACATGATGGCGGCGAAGGAGCCGTGGATCTTGGCGTAGGCCTTTTCGATGAGGGAGACCCAGAGCTCGTTGGGCTCATCTCTGTTACGTGCGAAGGCGGGCTTGGGGCCGGAGCAGGGGAGGAAGTCGTCGACGATGACTGTCTGCCACCAGCCGTTCTTGCAGATGGACACACGGTAGAGACCGAGGTCGGGGTCCTGCCCCTGCTCGAAGCAAGAGCGCACAAGACGCTCGAACTCTGCGACAGCGGAGAGCGCACCCATGAAGTAGCAGTCCGCAAGCGCACCCTGGTCAATGTCGTTCGGCTCAATGCTGCCCACGAACAGCGCTGGCTTCAACTTGGTGCCGTCCAGGAACGTCTCCGGACGCTTCCACGGGTACTGCTTCAGATCACGCTTGATGTGCGCAGGCTTCAAGGAAGTCTCCTTCGGGGGGAACGTCACATCAAGAAACTTAATACCTGCCTCCGCGCACGCCTTAGCAGTGGAGTCTGCAGTGACCTTGGTCACACCCTTCTTCTTCAGCACTTCCTTCACACCCTTGATCTCCTTCTCAATGACCCCAGCAGACTCGCCCATCTGCTTCTCAAGCCAGCCCTTATCGCAAGGACCGGTCTTGACGTTGGGCTTCCCCTGCTTCGACCAGGTTCCCGTCGCCATTTTCAGGGTCTCGCCAGGATGAACTGAAAGCTTGATCTTCTCGCCCTCCTGCTTGGCCTTTTCGTCGGCCGGTTTTGCCTCCCCTGTGAAGCCGATGGTCACGATGAACTGCTTATCACGGGTGTTGTTCTCGAAGGAAAGGCATTTCTTGCCTCCACTGTCGGATGTGATCATGTTGAACCCATCCTTCAACTGTTCTTTGTTCGGCATTTTTCTTTTGTGTTACTGAGCAATAAGGTACTATGGTGGGGACAGGAGGGAAAGGTACAAAACAAAACAATCGGGGGCAGAGGGTGTAGCAGACATTGCTCAAGCAACGCAGGGATGGGGAACTGTGGGTGCAAAACAAGACCTCCATCAGAAGAATGTTTTTTTTTCCCAGAGTCTTTTTTCTCTCGCCAAGTGGGGACCGCGCTTGTTAGTAGTTTAACAGACTCATTCTATAGATAAAAGGGTGCACGACAAAAATCCCAGCCATCTACAATCCTTTCCCGTACTGTCCAGACCCAGGCACGTTAATGGCATCGGACTCTCTCCATCCGGACAGACAGCTGTGAGACAGGGGAGGTGGTTCATGATGTGCGTGTAGAACATTTTGCCATCTAAAACTATTCTTTTGTTCTTTTGAGAGCATAATAATGCCACTGCAAATTGAATCGATTTTCTCAACAACAAAAGGCCCCCTGCTAATCCATTAGAGCTGGAAAAAAGAGGGGGGAAAACGTCGTTGGCATACCTCAAATCCTCACCACTGTCGAAGACGTGGAGAGTGTGGTTGTCGTTGCACTCGACCTTGACACGGAAGGTCTTACTCGCAGCTGCAAAGAGGTCATGGCAATCCATGCACATACGTGCGTTGACGTTGATCCTTGGTAAGTGCTTTGTGGGCTGACCCTCCGCCGTCCTCCCATGCTTCAGCAAAAGATACGCAAGAGACTTCTTTTCACAGTGGAACTGCAAGGAGGCACGCTGGCTGTACTCATTCCCCAGGTGAAGAAGGGTGTATGTGGGCAGCCCCTGTTTTTGTTTTTTGTTATATTTTATGACACAAAAGACAACCGAAGAATTTGACAAGCCTGCCATATTTTCTCAAAAAAACAAAGTTAAATCTCATCCTCAGGTCTACACTGATACCACACACTCCCCGAGAGGACGCTTTTTAAAAATATCTATTGAAACAGTCTGCGTTACACTGAAAACGGGTTTTTTTTTACACACCTTGAAGTTTGGCTTGTAATCGGAGTTGTATTCAAGGTGCTGAACGAGCTGTTGTGTGATGGTGGAGAGTGCTACATCTTGTTCACCGTCGAAGGTGGGGACGTCGATGCTGACGCTAAGGTTCATGTTGACACCGTTGACGATGGAGGTGTCTTTGCCGGAGAACTGGAAGGTGGAGAGGACGACGAGTGTGGTTACCTTGCGGTCGTGCATCATGGTCTGTACTTTGTGCAGCTTCTCGATGTCACCGTTGATGGCCATCATGTTCATGACGGTGTTGTATGTAAGGAAGTTGGGAGCCACACTACGCGCCTCCATAACGTTGAACAGCTCCACCGCACGGCTGTACTCATTGCGACGTTCGTACAACAGCAACATCAAATTGTACTCCTCAACAGTCGGCCGCTTCGCCGCCCCTATCATCTGCTTCCACAGCGCCGTCGCCTTCTCGAGATCCTCCGACTCACAAAAGATGCGCAACAAAATAGAGTCCGGAATCGTCTGCACACCTTGCGCCCGCATTTCATTGATGATCTTATGCGCCTCGGTTTTGTTCGCATTAAGCAGATGCATGAATGTGGCTCTGTCAGGGAGCAGGCCAAACTCACGCAGCTCCTCAAACACAACAAAACAGTATGCCTTGTTGCCACTCTTATTCGCCAAGCTGAGAAGGGTATTGTATGCGCGAAGGTCAGGCAACGCACCTCTGGCAAGCATCATCCGCCATACATTCAAACCCAACTCAAATTGGCACGTATTCAGACAAGCTGTGAGAAGCGAACCAAACGTTAGAGCCGAACCTATGAGGTTCTTTCGTTCCATAAATTTGAAAACTGTATAGGCACGGGTCACAACGTTTTCAGAGGAGTTGACCAATGAGATCAGCCGCTTTCCGTCAAACTCAACATCATCTTTTGGCGGCATCCGCTTCGCAGAGGACTCATCTCTAGCAAGCTCCGCAAGCTGCTTCTCACGGTCCTCCTCATGCATCTTCGCCTTCAACTGCGAATACTCTTCAAGCAGTGGGCCTTTCATGGACGACGGCTTCTCTGGGTGCGGGGAGTTCTTTTCGCGAATCGTCTTGATAACCACACCATCCCACTGCACTTCATGCCACCCACTCCACTTACTATCCAAAACAATCACGGTACGCCGGTTTCTCTTTGGCTTCCATTGCATGATATGCCCTGCGTCCATTTCACGAAGTACATCTTCTACACGCTTTCCATCTCCGGGGAATACATTGTATTTTTCATTAGAGATCGGCTGTTGAGTGATGGCAGAGTACCATACACCCTCCGCATCCGGTGTGAATGGGTCGTGCGGAACGGAGGGTTCTGGTGTACTGCGAGGTGTGGGAGCAGGGTCCTGGCTGAGGGTGCTGTTGCTCCGCTTTGCTTCAACGTCGTACACGACGCGCCCTGCACGGATTGAACGCAACAAACGTCCACCATGGCTGTGCTCATCCCATCCATCGCGCACCATCCGAATCTTATGCTGAGTATTCGGCTTCGACACTACCTCCCATCTTACCCCTTCCGCGTCACCCTTAGGTTTGCTCGCAACTGGTCGAGATGGCTTTGGTCGTGATGAAGAGGGTGAAGAAGAAGAAGGAGGAGAAGAAGAAGGAGGGGGAGTGGGTGCAGATGAAGGTGTACTGGGCTCCGCTCTCCTCCTCCCCGGGTGTCGTGTCTGGTCGAGGAAGTGGCGGGTCTGCAGCAAAGGGGAGGAGATAGAGGCGGAGGCGGAAGTACGCAGAATGGGACGAATCGCTTTCATCGTATTTTTTTTTCGGGGGGGAAAAAATGTGTATCGTACTGTGAGAAAGAGGGGGTGTGAAGAGGAAAAGAGTGAAGCACTGTTGGGTGATCTATGATTGTCTCCGTAGACACGCAACAGGCTGTGAGAGCTTAGTGAGAGTTAGTGTTAGAGTCTGTGAGACTTTACTAAACAAAAATTCTCTCCCCGTTCACCCAACTGTATAGAGATTTTGGGGTTAAAAAAAAAGGCGAAGATTTTGGCTATTTTATTTACGTTTTTTTGTGTGTTTCTAGAGCCATTCTAGACAAAGAGGAGGTCAAAAAAAAATTCATTTTTTTTTTGCCGACTGAGACTATAAAAAAGGGGTGGCATTGAACGAGGAAACCAAATCACCCTAAAATCACGATTTACGCTACTCTGCTCTTCGCTTTATTGTGTCGGTTCCTCTTCTTCTTCTGCGCCTTCTGTTTGTGTACCTGGAACCTGTTCCCAGTGGTCGATCATTCGCAGAAGCAGCGTATTTTGAAGCGGGTCCTCCTCTGCTACAAGGGTCGACCAGAAGTTCTCTGAGAACTGCATGCCTTCAACGGGTTCGAACATCATCGCGAGCTGCTTCGCGTTGTCCATTGTCTCGAAAAGCTTTTCCATTGACTTCTCCGCTGCTGTGTCCTCTGCGCTACCCTGTAAATAAATGGATACACAAAACGATGTTTGCAACCACCAGAAAGCGGCTTAAAGTGAAGTTGATAGTGCACAACGCCTCTGGCACGCAGGCACTGACACTCCGTGGGTTATCGAACCCCGGAGTGTTGCACTTTGGAGTTGTTTCCAGGGAAACTGTAAGCAGGTACACAGTCATTACCCATCCTGGTTGGGAAGGGGTGATAACATGATTTAAAGATTCAACAAAAGCACGTGTCCTGGAACACTATTAAATAGGATGCAAATTGTTGGAGAAAAATGGATATAATATTATGAACCCAAGCCTCTTATACGCAGGGTCGCCCTGAGAACACATACCGCCTCGAACCCGTCTCGTTGCATCCCAATCTCGACGAGATTCCGTTGCGATGTTTCCAATGCATCCATCACCTGAGGTTTTGTGTTGAGTTACATTTTTAAAAAAATCGTAGATTACGATTTTGCCCCCCAGTAAAGCACAGCACCGCTGCCCAACTCTATTTTTCACTATTTTTTTGGAGGAAAAAAAAGAAGTCTTCAAGAGTTGATTTAGTGTCTTTTTTTTGTGGGGGCGTCTTTTGTACCTTAGACATCAGAGATTGGAGCAACGTCTGTCGTTCCTCTGTTGAGAGTGTGCATGGTTCCAATGTGATTTCCCTTTGAGCGGTTTGCTGCGATTCGAGAATGGCTCGGTCGCGTTCGTCGGCGGCATCTACCATTTGCGCAACTTTGTCGCCTGAGACGAGGTTCCTTTTTTTCGCGTCCTCCACGAAGGATACCAGAGACTTGGTCAGCATATTTTTGTCCACCAAAATCATTGCCTCTACAAGCGGCCCAAAGTCCTGCTGGATCGCAGCAGTGATCACAGCCGCCTTCTCCTCATCGCTTCCAAACGGCAGTCCCTGCACCTTAGTGATTGTTTCTGCATTGGACATCCCCTTTCTTTTTGTACACCTGTAAAAATTGAAAGAGTTAATGAGTAAAAAGAAAGCACAATGCGAATCACAGCAAAACCAAAGTTGGCTTTGAAATACAAAAAGCCCTCTCGTGAACAATGTACCTTTGGTATGACCGGCTGTACCCGGGGTAAACAGTCCTACATCCATTTCGGTGGTTTACACCTAATAAATTCTCGCATTGAGGGAAGAAAGGGGGTGTTCTTTTGTCTTTTTCTCATACAATAACTTTTTTCCTACTGTCGGTGGGGTGGGAAGAGTGAAAGGAAGGGGAGAAAAGAAGAAGGGAAAAAAAAACAGAGATTTTGGTTAGGTACAGAACGGTACATTGCAAAAAAAAAAAATATCCACCCCATTCATAGGGGAGAAACGAGACAAAAAAAACTCTATTGTGTACAAAGGTGCGTTTTTCGAATCACATTTTAGGAATGCATTTGTTTTCCATCCCCCTAATGTCATCCGGGGGGGTATACTTTAAAATAAAGAAAAGTTGTAAGATGAGTATGCCTCGCGTGCATACACATCTAAATAATAAATGCTCTTCCTCTTCCATTCCCCTTACCTTACCGTGAAAAAAAAGGCATGATTGAAGTCACCACCCATTTGTGTGGTTCTCCTTCTCTCCATTTATTCACCTATCCGCATGCTCTGATAGGGAGCGCGCACGATTGGCCCTTTTCCTCCAATTCCCGGAATTGTCGAGTTTGCTTAGAGCCTCTGCAGCTCGGATCGCCTCTTGCTGAGGGGATAGTGTTCTGCCTGCTGGGGTGGAGCGAGTTGAGGGGGAGGGGGAGCGGGAGCTACGGAGGGAGGGTTTGGCACTGCCGCCGCCACTTCCTCCTCCTCCACGTACCCCCTGCTGCTCTGCGTCCACCTCTACCACCTGGACGCCTGGATCATCTGCCCACGGTTCGGATGGGTCGCCAAAGGTCTGCCATACGCCTACCTGATGTGGCATCACACCACCGTGTGGTGCCTTTGATACTGCCCACCCCACACCATGGCTCAGCTCGCTCTTCTCGCCAATGATCCACGCACCGTACTGATTGGTCTGCAGCATCCTGTCGCCAACCTGCCAGACAGGGCTGTTTTCGTGCAGCACCCCCTCCACGGCAGTGTACACACCACTCGCAGGGCGCTTCCCAGGAATCGCGATGCGGAGTTTGTGAGGGACAGCAACGTGCTCGACCTTGCTGCTTGGAACCTTGTGTGCAAAGAGTGGTGGTGCATTCGATTGGCCATTCGGATGAATCAGCTGCAACGCGCAGGACCCACCATCTTGCAGTAAAAGATGCGCCCAAGCACCGCGCTTCCATGTCTTAGTCCCAGACTGGATTGGCTCAACTAAACGAACCATCGGACCAAGCTGTGGGTTCTGTGGAGAAACTGGAGATGCCAACCCTGCTGGTGGCGAACTGCTTCCCTGGCGCACAGACTGCTCTGCTTCGCGTGGAGAAGCGAATGGTGTGACGTCGCTTTGCTTGAAGTCGTACATGATGTCGCTGTCGTCTATGTGTACACGCAGTGTATCAGGAGCATCCCCAGCCCGCAGCACCGTTCCGATGCTCCCCTTCTCAAGCGTCTTCCCCGACTTAAACCTGATAGTCCGCAACACAGCGACCTTCCCAGGAAGGGTTCCCCCAGGGGAAAGCTGCCGCGTCTGCACCCGCAGCTCCTCTGCCGCTTCTTGTGTCGCGTTGGCGCGTCTTTGTGCTTCATCAACCTGGGCACGTAGTTCGTGGAGGTGTTGTCTCGCCTCTTGCGCTCGGCGCACGGAACCTGACGACGCCAAAGGTGCCGCTGGTGAAGGTGACGGAGACGGCGACGCTCTTGCTACTAAGGGTAGCGCAGGGCTGCGTGGCTCTTCATGGTGGACAGTCCCAGTCCACTCGCTGTCCTGACGTGGTGACATATGTGCTGGGGCAGGTGTCTCGCGTTCACGTTCAATGCGTTCTATCCGTTCCCGCTCCAATTCGATCTGCCGTTCACGTTCCCTCCGATCCCGCCGTTCATGCGAGGAGTACTCAGCGGCCAATGGCTTGAGCGGGCCAGGACCGGCCCGAGGTGGGGGGGTGTGGTGCTCCCTCCGTGGCAGTGCGCCGCGTTCGTCTCTGTCAACACCAAAGGCGCCAGAGGCAGACACAGACGCAGCACGCACCCGGTCCAGCTCAGCCTCCTTGCTGTGAAGCTCTTTCTCGAGCTGCGTCTCACGCCAGGTGGCCTCGCGGGTTGTGGCGTCGCGTGCTGCTCTTAAGGTTTCCTGAAGATAAGGTGTATGAATATTGAGTGTTCTCGCTCTGCTCTAAAAAAAAATTGACAATGGTGTCGTTGGTAATTATCGGATGAATAAACAAAACGTGAAGAGGGAACCCCCTTCTGAGTCACCTTGAGAGGGTTGGAGACATACCCGCTCAGCCTGCAGGCTGTGCTGGAGGGAGGTGATCTCACGGTCCTTCTCCTCCTGCACAACGGAGATTTGCGACGTGGCTGCCTGCAGCTCTGCGTAGAGGGAGTTGATCGTTTGGTGGGCGGAGGTGAGCTCCTCGGCGCTGTTCTGTGCGGGGGTGGTGTGGTGTGATGTGGATGCCTTGTGAGGGTAATTCTTGCGCAGAACATCGCCCTTAAGTATTGGTCGTGACAGGGCCCGAACCTAGGTGATGGTGTCACTGTAGCCGAATTAAAAGAGAAGTGTTCGTAAGATGAACCTCAACCAATGCTAAAGTAGTTGTGGGCAATCCTTCTTGGTGTATAATCGGATGGTGCAACATACCTTGCCAGTGTGCGAGGACTCGAACTGGTCGACGCGTGATGCAAGCTGCTGTGCATGGTTCTTCGATATCGTGAGCTCCTCCTTCAACAGCTGCACCTCCTGCACAAGGCTCTCCCGCGCAGCCACCTCGATCAACACCTCCTGCCGCAGCATGTCGGACTCAGCACGCAGGCGGGAGGACTCAGAGTCGTCCCCTGTGCTCCGGTCGTTCACCGCCTTCGTCGCAGCGAGGCCTTCTTCAATCACCTTCACACGAGAAACCTGCGAATAATGTATGTTAGTGGGCAACCCCTAATAATTTGCTGTATCGACAATCGTGTGTATTGTTGCCCAAAGGCGTACTTAGCTTAGAGTTCGTCGAATGTAGCTTTAGTGCATTCGGGTTGTATTTCACAAGCTGCAATTGAAAAAAGGTTCATACCATTTCCTTCTTAAGCGCATCGTTCTTTCCCTTGAGCGTACCGTTCGCACCTTTGAGCTCCTCATTCTCACACTCAACCTCTGCAATGATCACTTTGTAGTTCTCCATAAGCGACGTGAGCTCGGTGTTCAGCGTCTCTCTGTCTTCCTGCCTGAAGCTCCCTGCACGCACGAACCCACCCCCCTCATATGCCGCTGCTGCACGCGGCGTGGGCGGCCGCGAGCTACTACCATCTGTCTCCTTCGCAAGCCTACGTGCAAGAACACTTAAGCGTTCATCTCTGTCACACACCGCTTCTTCTGCCTTCGCAAGACGCTGCTCCAACTCTGCCACACGCGGGTCGGGGACGACTTCTCCTGCCGGAGTCGTTATCTCCGAAGACTGACTGTGCAGGGCCGAGGCAGGCGCCGGGGCGAGGACCTGCTGTGTGGGGGTGTCTGCCTGCCTTTGTACGTCTGCCTCCACTTCACGGAGGCGGTCTTCCAAGGCACGCTTCTCTTGATGAATCCGTGCGATCTTGCTGTAGAAGCTGTGGAAGTCGCGGACAGCAGACCGTACCTCTAGCATGGAGGATACTGCATAGCTTTTGACATCTCCGGCATCGCCACCACCACTGTCGGCTTTGAGCTCAATGGGTACACGCACTGCTTCAGGCGCATCCATGGCCTCTTGCAGGGAATACTTCAACACCTTCCCACGCACAGTTGTTGTCCCATTCGCATCGGCAATGTCCACCTCCGCCTCCATCCCGGGAATGAGCTTCAGCACTGCCGCCTCAACAGCATGGCGGACCTGCTGCTGCTTTATGGTGTCGTACTCACGTTGCAACGTTGCTGTGTGCTCTCTGAGGTTGCCCCGTGCACTGGACACAACGTTCACGGAGGTGACGTTGTCGTACGCATAGGAGACCGGCCCGGACGCAGTCAGGAGCGTGACCCTGCGCGGCAGGGGCGGTGTAGGGAGAAGCACCCTGCCGCGCTGCACATCCTCGTCGCCGACCTTGAGCTCGACCTCGGCCTGTGGGGCCAGCAGGGAGAGCGTCATGCTGAGGTCACGCCGTGCGACGGTCTCGTCTAATATGGCCTTCTCCTCTTCGATGCGACGTTTGTGGTCTTCACTTTCGCTCTGTGTTGAGGTGTTTTATAGAGGGAAGAGGAGGGGTGGAAGTTGAAAGTATGGCATGGAGAAGCAAAAATTGAGAGATGAATGTGCGTAGTATACTAGAGTAGAAAAGGGTGTAAGATGAACCCAAGCTTTAAGCCACGGCTCAATTGTCTTGAATAATGTTGATGTTGTGGGTGAAGAGGGGGAGGGGGGAAAGGGACACACCTGCACGGAGTTGAGCTTCTCAATGTGCTCTTGCTCCTTGGTGCGTATCTTCGCCTCGACCTTTGCTAAGGTGTTTACCCACTCTGCTGCGTCGTTGTTCTGCGCGGTGTGGGATTTTTTTTTGGACTTCATGAAACGACTCACAATGTTTCACAAAACTACTAAACATCAGAAAAACCCTCTGCGCTCTTTAAAAAAAAGATCGGGTCTTTTGTTTGTGCGCTCAAAGCCGGGAAAACAAAAAGGTGAAAAAATGTGTTAAACTGAAGTACGGTTGTTGTGGTTAATTGAGTACTCAAAGAAAACAAGCAAGCTTCTGTTTTTTTTCAATCCGTTTTGTTTGCCCTGCAGCGCTGCCTCCAATCTTTTTAGAATTGACAACAAGTTGTTTTATCAAAAAAAAGGCTAAGATGAGCCAATCACACACCTTTGCCTTCAACTCTTGCTGAAGCTTTTCGACGGAGGCTTTTAGGGTTGTGTTGGTCTCTTTTAATGCGTCTGTTTCGCTTTCGAGCATAACCTTTTCTGCGACGATGGCGGCAAGCTCGAGCTGGAGGGAATCCCGTTGGAGTTGCTGTGAGACGAAGAACTCATCTGAGGCCTCTTTCGGTGTCGGAGTAGCTTCACCATCCTTTTCGTACACAAGCTGCATCTTGGCGTGCTGCAGCTTTCCGATCTTAGAGCGGAGCGACATCAACTCCTCCTCTCTCTCTGCGAGGTGCTGTCTCAGCTGCGCAATCTTGATATCCGCAGAGGTGCTCACTTTGTCAAGATCAAACCCTAGCCTTTGCACCTCCCGCTCCAACTCCACTTTCTCACGCCTGCTGATTGGGTCCATATCGGGCTCTGATACCCCAGAATGACGATTTGGTGCGGGGGGTGATATCATTGGACCATCTCTCTCTTCCGTCCGTATGTCTACTCCTAAGTCAGCGGCTTCTGCCTCAACCAGAGCCCGTACACTCTCTAATGGAGCGCGCGGTGAATTGAACCCAGTATCTTGTGACTGTCTGCTCAATAATTCATCGAGGTGTGGAAGGGTTGCCTGCAAAACACTGCATTTCCGAGATAACTGCTGGACCGTAGACTCAAGAAGTTCTTTCATATTATTGCTCGCTAGACTCTCTTTTGAGGCGCTATGAAGATTTCCATCAAATGGTGAAATCGGTGGTGCCATAGACGAATCATGCTTGGATTCGCGACCGTGTAGTAGTTCTGTTAGACGTCCCACCTCCATTTCTAGCTCCCGGCATTTCTCCCCCTCGGGGCTAAGTCCGCGCTCTGTGGGTGGCTCGGGGATGGGGGAGTAACGTTGTGTGGTTGCGGTGAGCGCCTTTCGCTCTAACTCCATGTGGAGGCGTTCGTTCTCCTGTTGCATCTGCTGGAGGCGTTGGATGAGGGAGGAGGAGGAGGAGGAGGAGGTGGCTGTGTGCTGCGGCTTCTCCTGGTGGTGTGCAACCATGAGTTGTACGTTCTCGCGGAAGTTCTGGCTCATGGCACGCAGCTTCGCGTACTGGTCAAAGATTTCCTCATTCCGGTCTGAAAGATCCTGAATCTGTTCGTCGCGTTTCTCAATGAGTGTGTGTAGGGTGTTGTTTCGATCAATCTCATCCTCCTTGTCTTGCCTCTCCTTAACGAGGAGGGAATGTGCGGATTCCAGCATATCGGTGAATTTCTTGTGTTTCTGCAGGTTTTCGTGTACAACGCGCTCCAGCTCCAATGTTTTCTCGCGAGCGGTGAAGACGTCCTCCCAGTGTTCTGCTGTGGTGTCGGTGTCGCCTTCGTTGACGTCCCAGAATTTGACTAATTGGTCACCTCCTACTGTCCAGAGGCGGAACGTTGAGGTGGCCTTTGTGATGCAGAGTCCGTGGAGAAGGCCGTCGTGTGGGCTGTCGAGGCGGTGCAGGAGAGAGATGCTTTTGGCAGACCAGATGCACACAGAGCCGTCATGAGAAGCAGACCACAGACGCCCACCAACCTCCTTCAATGTGTGCACCCACCCCGTGTGGTGTGGCAGCACCGCCACGCACTCCGCAGTGGTAATACTCCATACACGAATCGAGCAGTCCGTGCTCCCACTCCACATATTCCCCTTCGCCTTCTCTAACGCAAGAACATCACCCCGATGTCCCGTCAACGTCGCAAGGAGCGAAGATGACGTAGAAGAGTTGGTCGACCCCGTGCTCGTCACAGTCCACTGTGAAGACCACACCTTGATCGTCTTGTCGTCGGACCCGGAGTACAGAATGTCCCCCACCATACGCAAACAGCGTACCGGAAGGCGGTGTCCATGCAGAAGGCGTACAAAAAGGCATGTTGTGCTGCTGTACTGCGAGATCTTGAAGTCGCATGACCCGGCAAAAACGTTGCCATTCGAGTGGGTGATGGTGCTGACTGGGCCGGCATGGTGTTTGAACTCCTTTTCACGCTTTCCACTGAAACTGTAGACATGCACTTTACCATCATTCGCACCACCCCAGACACGATCATTTACGACATTCAACGTCAAAATATGGCCCGGCGCTCTGGTACAAAAATCATCCTTGGTGACGTGAACCGCTCCTTCTGTGTGTTTTTTTGGTGTGTTCTCGAGGGGGTGGATGATGCGCTTCACCTCTGCGGTGTCTTGCTCGCGTACGGTGATGCTGCCATCCGTTTCTGCAACCCAGACAACGTCACGCACCTTAGCCATACCACGGAAGAAGTAGTCACCACCCACTGGCCTGGAGTAGGTCAGCTTCGCGGCACAGACCGGGGTCACTTCGTACGCTGTATGCCCCCCTTGCTTCTCTACGTACGCAGGATCGCCTGAACCGGAGATGTAAATTGTGTTGTCCTGATGCATCTGCACTGCTAATGGAAGCGGTGCAGTGGGTCGCGACCTTGACCGTCGAATAGGTTCTGTGTTCCCCTGATTCCGTCTGATACTAGGAGACCTAGGTGACCGTGGCGACTGTGCCATAACACCCTCCACCCCAAGTCTCAACGTAGGAGACACACTCCGGGAGGGATCTCGCACCTCCATAATGCTTTTCAGGGTTTTCTCGTTGTGTGTCAAGAGGAGAGAGGAGACACACTCCAGGACCCCTGTAGGATGGTGGAAAATGTGAAACAGGAGGGGGAAGATGGCATAACTCCGTTGTGTGGAAGTTGTGAGAGTGAGGGGGGAGAGGGGGGAGAGGGGGGAGAGGGGGGAGAGGGGGGAGAGGGGGAGAGGGGGGAGAGGGGGGAGAGGGGGGAGAGGGGGGAGAGGGGGGAGAGGGGGGAGAGGGGGGAGAGGGGGGAGAGGGGGGAGAGGGGGGAGAGGGGGGAGAGGGGGGAGAGGGGGGAGAGGGGGGAGAGGGGGGAGAGGGGGGAGAGGGGGGAGAGGGGGGAGAGGGGGGAGAGGGGGGAGAGGGGGGAGAGGGGGGAGAGGGGGGAGAGGGGGGAGAGGGGGGAGAGGGGGGAGAGGGGGGAGAGGGGGGAGAGGGGGAGAGGGGAGAGGGGGGAGAGGGGGGAGAGGGGGGAGGAGAAAAAAATCGAGAAAATGTGTTTTGTTTTTCATCGTTGTTTCGGAGAGGCTTTTTTTTTTTGTGCTTTTTTTTTTTTTTTGCGTTGTTTTGAATATTTGGTGTGGGAGGGAGGGATGAGTACCCATATGTGTCCCACCCCCCCCGTCAACCCGAAGAGGAGAGGAGTGTGTGCATACAGCACATTTCATCCCTCAGAGTGTAGAGGGGGGTTTTTGTTTGTGTCGACAATTTTTTTTTGCATACACAAACGCAATTTTTTTTCGTGTGCAAATATCCTCGTTTTTTTGTAGTATTTCTCCTCGTTGAGTGTACGCATGTGGGGGAAAGGGGTGTGGGGGGAGAGATGGTGGGTTTATTTGTACCCAATGAGTATTGTGGACATCGTCAAAAACCAGATCTGATGTTTGCCTCCCTTCTTATCATGGAATAGGAGAGAGAGAGAGAGAGAGAAACAGACCAAATGAAAAAAAAACCCCCCCCCCGAATTAGTTGATACATTGCTTCTTCCGAGAAAGCAAGGTTGGGAGGGGAACCTAATCAAATAAACGAGATTTTTTTTTTATGGGGTTTTTTCCATTTCTATTATCGGTTTCTAATCACACTTTAGGAAGTGGAGGAAAAACTGAAAGATACCCCCTCGGGGGGAAGGTAGATGGTGGTGGGTTTTTTGAGGGGGAAAAATAATCCTGTATGTCAACAAAGGTGACTATAAAACGATGCAGGGTACAATACCACCCCCCATTTTTTTCTCATATAAAAATGAAAAACAAAGAGAAAAAATGAGTTTTGAAATGCAAAGCCCTCTCGTGACAGTGTACCAAAAAAAGGCGGAGGAATGGGGAACCATAAAAAAAACAAAAAAGTATTTCAACCTATGCATTCAATAAATTGAGAGCATGGGTATAGGGGATCAACAAAAAAACGTTCCCGATAACAAAACAAAAAAAGAAAAAGTTTGTAAGATGATCCTAAGCCAATACTCAGTCACCTTCCGCCAAAAAACCAAAGCCCAGGCGACAGGGTCAAAGCCCATCAACAAGGGTGTTTTTTTTCCCCCCCCTTCCCGCTCTCTCCCCCTTTCTTCCTTTCCCCAAATCTCGCAATGCCATCTCTTTTAAAGGGGGGTCTTTTTTTTTCCAGCTAACAAAATATCTAAGGGGAATGTTTTGGGGGGTGGGGGGAAATAGAAATGGCTCGGAGGAACACTCTGATGGCCATCTGAAAAAGATCAAAAAGGAAAAAAAAAGGTGAAGTTGACAGTACAAACGCCTCTTGGGATGCAGGCACCGACACTTCGAAAAAAAATGAGGGAAGGGAACCACCGCTCTCCACAAGGGGTAGAGGTCGTGAACAGAGTGCGTCCACGGCGGGTTGGGCGCGGTTTTTTTTTTTTTGGGAGTGGGTTATATTGTACACACACTGCCGATTTCCCTAGGGGGAAAAAGAAAGGTAGATTACCCTAAGCCTCTCGCTTGAAAAATAATGGTACTACAGTGTCCAGTCAATGGGAGTCTTCCCCAGCTTTGTGAGCGCATTGTTCACCTTGGAGAAGGGCTTCGATCCTTTAAAGAGATGGTAGCTGAGAGGGGATGGGTGCGCGCTTTCGATGACCTGTGGATGTGAGAAAATTTTGTTTGATTGTAGACGACTATCACTAGACAGCAGCCACAATTTTTCTTCACGGGAATCTTTAAAAGAGAGCAAATAGAAAGGAGTACACGCTTTGCAGTAGGTGTCAGAGTCCTTTTTCTATGGATGTGAGAAACGAGACGTTTAAAAGTGTATACACCTCGCTGTACCGTAATGCATCTGAATGTATCGGTCCGAAGCAAAGTATCTCACAAGGTCTTTACTTTATCCTACTTCGTAGGGCGTTGTAGAAGTTTATAAGGTGACCTTAGCCGTGGTAACGTTCTTTCTTCTCTGTCTGCGTTCCAGAGGTATTGGCTCAACGTCGTTGTTTGTGAATATAATTGTTGGAATAGTCCATATAGCTGGATAGTTACGTAAACGGAGTAAAGCCTAGTAGGGAAGCGTGAGGCTCATCTTGAAAAGTGGATTTGAAAGTGTGACAAAAGTGTCGCTAAAAGGGGGGTGAGCATACAATGTGTTTCTTCCGGTTAATCATGCGCCCCTTCTTCTTCGCGAAGTTGCCCCACAGAACAAACACAAGGCGGTTGGGCGATTCGTTCAGCAGTTTCACGACCATGTCCGTGAATGTCTGCCACCCGCACTGCATGTGCGACAGCGTCTTGCCCTGCTCCACAGTAAGACACGCGTTCAAGAGCAACACTCCACGTTGTGCCCACTGTGTCAGATCTCCATGTTTGGGCTCCACCCAGCCCTTCATGTCTGCCTTCAGCTCCTTATACACGTTCTTGAGTGACGGTGGCACCTTCGTACCTTTGCTGACAGAAAAGCTGAGCCCGTTCGCCTGCTTTGGTCCATGGTAGGGTTCCTGCCCCAGCAGAACAACCTTCAGCGACGACAGCGGGGTCTGGTTGAAACACTCAAACACATGCGGCAGAGATGGGTACACTACTGTCTTCTTCTCCTCGCTCAAGAGCCACTGTTTTGTTGTCACATTTTTTTTTAACCACTTTTTCGAATACAATGTACCCCCCTGAGTCTGGGACCTCCCGAACAAAAGTGAAGTTGATAGTGCACACATCTGGGACGGCACTGACACTTCACGGGTTATCGAACCCCGGAGTGTTGCGCTTGGGATTGCGCGTTCGCCGAATAGAAGTATTCAGAATTTGTACGCAACTCAAAAACACATAAAATACATACGTTGTTCAAGTAGGTGAAGTAGGGCTGCTGGGCTTCTGCGAGAAGGAGTTTTTTCCAGGAAGCATCCTTCATCTGGTCCCAGAGGTAGAGCTTGACTGAGTGCGAGAGCCCGTAGAGCTGCGAGGAGAGCTCCTTGTAGCGTGCCTCCTTCTCGGCCTCTGTCATCTGTGGCTCGGTGTCGATCTTTCGTTTCTTCTCTGCAGGCGGGCTGCTCTCTGCGACACGCTTCCCTGAGACCTTGGGCAGCGGCGGCAGCTTGACAGCATCCTTGGCTGCCTGCATGACCTTCTTGACCTTCATGAGGTTCGCCTGGTAGTCGCGGTCCATTGCCGCCCACTTCTCCTTCAGCGCCGCCTCAGCACGCAGCTCCTCATCATCCTTCGTGGTGTCCCCACAGCGTGCCCGGCTGATGCGCAGGAAGAGGCGCTTTTGTGACACAATCTCCTGCCGGAGGTACCCTGCCTGCAGTTTCATGTACTTCCGTTCGATGTCGCGTGATACCTCGTTCGCATTCTCCAGTGCAAGGGTCAAATGAAATTCGTGCGCCAAGAACTGCTCCTTCTCAGCAACCTTCTCCGCAACAATCTGCTGCTTCAGTGCGTTGGCGCGCTCTTCTTCGCGCTGCTTCTCGTCGTGGAGTCCACGCAGCACTGTGAGGTCGATCTGGTCAATCGCGACCCGGTTGTTCTGCGCAAGCTTTGCCTGCACGCGTTCTATCTGTGCCTGGTCCACTGCCCTTTCAACGCGCCCCTCAAGCTTTTCATGCACCTCCTCGCTCTCCGCAAGCTGAAAGCCAAGGTCGTTGATGCGTTCAAAATTTTCAAGCGCGGTGCACGACTCGCGGAACTCTGCGAGCCGCCCGTTTAGACGGATGAACTCATTTATGACCTCCTCTCTGCTGCCGGGGAGGACTTGTGGCGCCATCATCATGTTGTTGTGGCGGAACCCCATACCTCCTTTGCCAGCGAAGCCTCCACCAAAACCACCGCCAAAACCACTGTGGCCACCGAACGTATGACTCATCGAAGGCTGTGCATGTCCAAATCCAGAGTTGCTGTTGTTGTTGTTGTTGTCGGAGTCAACCTTCTTGCCCCACTTAAATTTGTTGTCGTCCGACTCCTCAGACTCCTCCTCATGTGACCCAGACCCAGAACCAGACCCAGACCCAGACGCAGAGTCAGACCCAGACATGTCGTCCGACACCTCTGAATCCATGCTCGTCTCTACCTCGTCACTCTCGCTCTCCGTTTCCGTGTCCGCCTTTGTCATTTTTGTTCTTGGCATCGTGAAGGTGTATGTAGGGGTGCAGTGGGATGGGGGGGTTGGGATGGCGTTTGTGTACAGCCTGTGAGAGATGTAAGATGTCGGGCTGTTTTCTATGTCGTTGGAAATCAGAAAACGGCTTTTTAGAGTGCCGGGCAAAGTGGCGAAGGGAAGCCCACAACATATCATATACGGTGTGATTTCCTCAAAGAGGTTTGTAAGATGATCCTAGCCTCTTGGCACCAAATACCACAATTTTTGACAACACGTATGCACTGTAGTATGTACGCGGTCGGCAATGGATGGCTCAGGAAAATTTGATAAAAAATCGCCTTTTTTTTGTTCTTGACCCTCAAGTCAAATCGGGGGAAATGGGGGCAACTCCCCCCCATATTGGATGTGCTGTTTCCTTTAAGAAACAGCACATTGTTCGTTTCTTGAGATCTCTCGATCCCCGATGCGTCGTGAATTGCATGAATAGGTTGTAAGATGCGTTTTGTTTCTTCGCTTTCATCCCAGAATAGACCTCTCAGGGAAGGCAATGAGAACCCCCTACAGATAACACAGCCAGCAGACAGTAGACACATGGTGTAGGTAAGGAAAGACACAGCACTTATCCCATATCACCCAAGGTTGCAAAGTTTTACACAGTGGTCTTGCGGTAAAAGTGTGGCATTGCTATACTACCATCTGAATCGTTTGTAAGAGCCACAGCAATGAAGCGAAACCTGCTGTCCAGCAGGGTGGAGGTGGGGTGCATAACCAACTAAATTATAGTTGGAAAAAAAATCGTGCAGGTTGCGTTTGTAGCCCCACCTTGCAGTGTGTTTTGTGCAAAAAAAAGGGGAATCTCGCCGATTACTGCTCTTTTGCTCGCCGTTCTGCCTCTAGGGTCTCGACTTTACGAAGGTGTTGCCTGTATTTGTATCCATCTAGTACGTACAGAATGGAGTTTTCGGTGATGTCACCTGTGGGGTGGGGTGGGGTTGTTGCGTGTTGGTTCTTTGCTTGCTAAGGATATCGTGATATCGTAGCTGATCTGAAAAGAAAGTGAAGTTGACAGTACGCCTCTGGGCGCAGGAAATGTTCATCGACACTCCGTTGGTGTTGAATGAAACCCAAGAGTTGGACCGCTTCGTTAAAAAAAGTACGATGTGTTTCATCCTAGAAAAATGGGTATGACTTTAGCTTCACTTCAAAAAATAGTTGAAATACAAAAGCCCTCTCGTGAACAGTGCACCTCTGGTATGACCTGGCTGTACCCGAGGTGGACACCCAATCATGCAGTCCTACATCCATTTCGAGGTTTATATCTGATAATAAATAATGCTGGATGAATCATACCCGCAATCCAGAAGAAGACTGAAGGGATAGCGATACAGAAGGAACCGATCAGTAGGTACTCACCACGTGAGCGAGTCTCCTTCGACCGCTTGCGGACACTCTCCTCTGCCGCACGCAACACTCTCGTCGAACGGAACAATGCCATTATAACTCCACAGATACACTCAAATCAATTTGCTATTGTGCAACCTTTCTCAAAAATACGTCAAAAAAAATGTTATGAAAAACGAGCCTTTCTTGGAGAGAAGGAAATGTGTAGTGTTGTCTGGATGGTAGCTTTGTAGGGGTAGGAAAGGCATAGAGGGGGTTGTGGTGAAACGCACACCACTTCGACCTGTTTGGTGAGGAGTGGCTCTGCAGCGCGGTTCGTCCCCAGAACCGCAAAGTGTGAAATGCTTTGCTTCGGTTTCCTCTTTCATTTTCATGAGGCGAAAAAAATGGAAGTTGAAAAAAGGAAAAAAGGGGAGAATATCGTTCTTTCAAAAAGAAACTATTTGATGAAAATCCTGATCTTTTTTTTTTCTGTCTTCGCCGATCTTCAAATCGGACAAAAAAAAAAAAATGGTAAAAAAAAAAGTTGAAGGCGTGTCAATAGCAAAATTTCTCTGCTCACGACACTGGAAACCCCCTTTCATGGGGGGAAACGCCTTTCAACCACATGAGGACACCTTCCTAAAACTCCTGGAGAAAAAAAAATGATCGATTTTCCTTTTGCGAAAGACATAAACGACACTAATATGAGGCTAGAAAAACAAAATGACACCATTTTTTCCCTTCAAGCATTTCAACTTGATGGCATTTGGCACCCCCTTCTCACCCCCCTTTTCATAAGACAGAGGGGGTTTTTTTGAAGCGATTTTACATTGCAACACCACCCTAGAGGTTTGGTAAGAAAAACGACAGAAAGAACACTTCTCATTCTTCTTCTTCGCTTTCCTCATCTTCTTCAAAGTCATCGAAGGTAGGTGCGACATTTGGGTTGCCACGTGTCCACATATCATCTTCATCAGAATCGGACTCCTCTTCACCGTCCTCATTTTCTGGCGCCACATTAGGGTTTTCTTGAGGAATGGGTTCTGGTGTCTGCTCGATTTGTCGGGCAATCGTTATAAAAGACTCTGGCATATCACCTTCCTTAATCAGACGCTTTATCTGCTTTGCGCTGAGTCTGTGGGTGATGAGTCCTACCACACCGGTGTCACCCTCAGTCGCATTTTCCATTGCAATAACAATCAAATCGTCTTTTTTCATCCAAACAACTCGGTTAAACTTTGCAGGAAGACGTACCAAAAGCTCGGCGCCTTCCCCATTGACAACTCGGTAGTGGTTTCCCCGCAACTCCAACAGACGCACAATGGACTCCCCATCCTGCAGGTCGTAGCTCTCATCAGTATGCATCTGACATAAATGCTTGGCACGATGTTTTCTCCCTGCACCACTCATTGTTTACTTTTTTTGAACCCTTTTTTGATAAAACCTGAATTTTTTTAAAGTGAAGAGAAAGAAGAAAGGTGAGAAGGAGAAAAAGAGAACCATTCTTTTTTAAAAAAATTTGAACAAAAATAGCGGTACATAGGGGGTATAGGGGAAGAGGGGAGCAAAGAGGGCACACACACGCACTCTCTCTCTCTCTAGATCAGTCTACCACAGAGAGTAGGCAGTTCGCTGAATTTGAAGAGAAAGAAAGCGGTATACGTTCTCTGCGTTCAAAAAAAGGGGTTTTTTTATGTTCGGATACTAATTTTTTTTAACAACGGTATTTTGCTTGAAAAGCAGTGGGAGAATGGGGTGGGAGAGAGAAAGGGCACCCGGTCAAACAACTTTGACTTGCTCCCTGCAATGCCTTTTCCAAAGAAAACTTGAAAAGATGAACACATTTTGTTTTTTTTTTTTGAAAACTTTGTTGTATTATGTGTAGCCACCCTAGAGTGTGCTCCACTATGTATTTTTCTTCGCATTTCCCAAAAAAGAAGAACTTTAGTAAGATGAGCTGAAGCTTCACATACCGGTCTTTCCAATAAATCTAGGGGGGGAGTTATATCATAATTTTAACAAAAAACTTTTTTGACCAAGAAAAAAAAAAATTTGGGCAAAGTCTACAGAAGGCAGAATACCACTCAGGAAAGGGTGTGTGATATCTAGTCTGGCCCTTTTTTATTGAGGATTCGACAAATTTCCCCAAACCTCATCTAAAGCTGGGACATTCGGTTTTTGGTTCTCGGGTATCAAGGAGGTATCATCTGTGGAATGATGCTTTTTGGACACCCTTTTTTTTGCAACGCACCCGTCTTTAGTTCGCCACAAAGTTTTGTGGGTTCTTTCTACGTTCAATGATGTTGCGTTTGACGACAAGCTGGAGGAAGTCAAGCCACTGTTTCTTCTCCTTCTGATGTCCACAGTAAATATTAAGTGTCGCTGGCGAGCCTGGTGCGCCAAATTCCATCGTAAAACAGTCATCCACAGGGAGATACTCCCCTGAGCGAAGCCCCTTCACCTTGTCCCTACTACGATGGGTTCTCCACGACTTCCCCTCCGCGCCTGACGTCACACACTGCAAGCTGTTCAACGGATGGCTCCGTGCAGTATTGTTATTACGACTCGTCTGAAGCTTTTTGTCTATCACAATATACCCCATCGTCTTGCGTTCTTGCACCTTTTCAATACACTGTAAAAGAAGAAAAGTGGTTAAAAAGGATGTGGAGTCTAAAAGAAAGTCTGAAAAAAGTCTTGAAATTCAACAGTCATTTCGTGGTACCGTGGGGGAAAGAAAGAATGTGTGGAAAAGAGGTTGGTTGGGGGGGGGAGATGAAAAGAGGGGCTAAGTTTTTCTTAATATGATTCTGGTTGTGGGTGGGGGAGTGGGTTGTTGTCATACCATCCACCTCGCCCCGCGTCCGTTTCTTGTCGTGGTGTGGTATTTGGTGATAGAGAGTCGGGGGAGCTTTGGAATCAAGCGGTGGATTTGGTCGGTCAACTCCTGTAAAAAAAAAGAAAAAAAAAGGTTGCTTTGTGATCAAACGCACCCATAAGCTAGCCTAAAAAGAGCCTAAAAATTGGCATCACAAATTTAGGATGGGGCTTGCAAGGAATGTGTGGGTTTTGTTGAGAAATGGGGAGAAATAGTCAGTGTAAATTGTTGGCTTTATTCTGGCATTACCCCGCAGACCCTGTAACCCCGAATAAATAAACACTTTGTGTCAGGAAGCAAACATACCCCTGATAGGGCAGCGCCTTGCAGTGGGTCGTCCTCTTTGTCTTCTTCTTCTTCTGCTTCTGACTGCGATGGGGGAAGTCTTGCGCTTGTCTGTGGCGATGGCTGTGCATGGTTCGAGGGTGTCACCGGCAGGGACGACACTGCTGACGCAGAAGGTATATGCAGCTGCGACGCACCAGGTGACACACCTACGCCCACCAACGGCGTGGGGGCCACAGACGAAGGAGTCGCCAACGGCCCTCTGCTCCTTGGCGACGGCGACGCCTTGACAGGCACCTCCATCAACGACCTTGGTGACCCCGGCGGTGGTCGGGGCGGTGACTTAGCTGTTATCGACTTTGCTGGGGAGTACGGCGGGTACTTTGTCATTGTCGGTGACTCCACCGTTGTGTTGCTCCTATGGGGACGTTGCAGGACTGACGGGGACGGGACAGCAGCAGATGCGGTGGAGCTTCTCTGCCGCGTCAACACTGGCCCTGGGGAATTATGCACAATGGAAACGGTTCTGGGGCGTGTAGGCTCTGGCGCAGGCGCAGAGCTTTTGTGGTACTGTGGCGTCGGTGCTTCCTGTAGTACTGCGGGCGCTGGGGCGGGTGATCTGCTGCGGGCTTCTTCGGAATCAGCAGAGATCCTTCCCATGGAGTCAGACATGCCTGATGTTCTGGACGGCTGCAGGCTTGTTGCACGCGCTTCGGGGGAAGTAAACTCATCCTCTGCGGGCGGGCTGGACTGCACCGCCACAGACTCCATGACGGGCTTGTCTTGCAACGGGATTGTGTCCTCTGCTAGCTCCGCCACCGAATGCACCTTGGGAAGCAACTCCTCCACTGGCTCCGGACGTACCGGGGTTTGCGCTGCCCTGCCGTGCTGTACTGGGAGCGGCGCCTGCTCTGGCTGAGGCGGGGGTGAATGAACCGGCAGTGGTGGCGGCTGTGCCCTCCGCTGCTGTGGTGTGGGCGGCTGTGAGGCGGTCGGCTCCACAAGGTCGACACCCTCCAACACTGGCCCGGTGTCATCAATCTGGATGCTCGTGTTTTGGATGGTAGTGTTCGCAGTCCCGTCCAGTACGCCCCTCTTGAGCAGTAACAACTCCTCTGTGAAGCAGCTCGTCAGCTGGGTGACGTCCTCCTCCGAGAGTGCGTGGATGCCGGATGCGGAGAGAAGCAACTCCTCCTCTGCAGCCTTGTTCGCAGAGTAGTGCCAGCGCAGGTAGTCCACCACCTCGGTTAGTGTGAAGGTGCGGTAGCGGAGGCTTTGTGGGACCTCTCGTTCTTCCACCTCTGCCACAACGGCCTCTGGCTGTCGCATAAGCGGTGGAGCAGGAGTAGGGACAGCAGTGGGCGTAGGCGCAACGTACAGAGAAGCCTCCCTCTGGCTGTCCACCGCAGACTGGGAATGCGTGTCTGGCTGAACACGCTCAATGCTTTGCTGTGAGTACTGCAGGTTTGCGTTCGAGGCATTTGACACATTCGAGATATGCGAGGCATGGTGCGGCACCTGCATTGCCACCGGGGACGGAGAGGGGTACCAACCACCCTGCAAGGGGACGGACTCTTGACGCATTAGACTTACCCTTCTTGGGGGCGAAATGCTTTTGCAGAGACGGTCGACGTGGCCTGAGTGTTGGACAGAATGGGCATGCTGGCTTGAATGTTGGCTTGGCTGTTGACCATGAATAGGTACCTGGGGGTGCACCGGCCGCCCCATGGGAGAGGACTGCGTGAAGTCAAGCTGCTTTGGCAGCGAGGTGTGTGAGAGTGTGGTGTGCGCAAGAGAGGCGTCCTGCCGCACTACATCGTGGTATGACGACATCGGCGACGCCTGGCGCACATCCCAGCTACGCTGCGTTCCCGCATCACCCACAAGAGTCTCATGACGCAGACGACTCACCGTCTCCTTCGTCCGCATCCCCGGGAGCAAGCTCTCTCCGTTAATGTACTTGCTGATCACTTCCAGAGACGACTTCACCTCAGGCGAAAACCCCGACATCGCACCCTCCGCCACCACAGACCCTGCCCTCTCCACCGACCCTCCTCTCTCTCGAGGCAGCGACGTCCGCGTCCATGTGTTTGTGTAGGGCATTGTATTAGGTATATCCACCCCACTGTATTTGAATTTGGCACCAAAAAGAAAAGTTAATAAGATAATACTAAGCCTCTTCATGCTAAGTCACCTTATCATATTCGTCATCGCACAAGAAAGGTTTATAAGATGACCCTAGGTCTCTTCATCACATTCGTTATCGCGCTGCGTTGGTTTCCACAACTTTGTTGTTAGGGAAAAGAAAAGAGTTTGAAGGTCAATGGGAGGGAAATCTTTTTTTAATACATCTATAATCCATTTTCTAGGTTGAGTGAAAAGAAATGTCATCGGAGTGTCATGCATCCTGACAGCGAGGTTGTTGAGTAGCGAGGTGGTTTGAGCGGAGGACCGAAGACCTTTATTTGGCGGAGGTGTGTGTCGCGCCCGCTTTGATGGTTTTCTAGGATCGCGATTTGGACGAGAGATGCGTATACCGCGTTGCTGGGGTCGGAGCAGAGGGGGAAGGAGATCCATCCTTGGGGTTCGTTCATTTCGTGGGTGCCTAGGTCTTGCAGGTCGTGATAGGTACTGCCTGCACGAATGGTCAGCCGTTTCGGTGTGTACGATTCGTCTGAATGAAAATCAAGCAAAATATCGACCCTTACCACCTGCGTCGTTTTATTCCAATGTACGTCAATCAGATGGGGCTGTGTCCCGTCGCTCTGCCAGTACGTCTCCTTGCTGCTGTCGCGCAGCTGTGTCACCCCATTCCCATGCTTCGCAGAACTCACGGACCACGTGGCGTAGCGGCCAATCTCCACCTCTTCCTCTTCTTCAGGGCATATCCCACCGAATTGACCGACAGAAAATGGCAGACGTGCTGGAGGCGCTTCTTCCATTGTAATGTGTTGTCCTGGGTTTGAAAGTATTTTTTTTTTTGAAAAACGTTTTACCCTAATCTAACAGACAACACAAAAAAACGACAAAAAAAATGGAAGCTAATCTGAAGACATGCTGATCCGCTCTCAAGGTGTGTATCTTTCACGATGATTTGTCTTTAAAAGCGACTAAAATGTCTGGGAGGGGGAGAGAAGGAAAAAAATGTGGTTTCTTTTATATTTTTAAAATGCTCTCCCGCATCTAGGCCGATGCGTTGTACAAAGAAACAAAGAAGATGAAGTTTTTGAGAGATGGGGCTCATGTCGTGATGAACCCTCCATCTTGGGGGAGGGAGCTGTTCGTACTGTTTATTTTTTTTGCTTTTACGGATTGCGATGAAGGAGAATTTTTTGAATGAATAAACAAATAAAAAAAATTTCGCTCCGTAGAAAATGAAGGTAAAGTGAGGAGATTGGGATATCCACACTAAATCATAGCCAGATATTTCAAAAAAAATAAGGCCTGCCAAGAAGAGGGGGTCAAGCAATCCTGCAATATAATAAAATAAGGTTTGAACGGGGGTTTTTTTTTTCGTTGGATAATTGAAATATTAATAACCTGTAGTCACCTCGCCTATTTTTTTTTTTTTTTTCGTGTAAGCTCCACGCAGCCTTCCTCGCTTTTCTCTCCTTTCATAGACACCATTATTATCTCCTACTCCCGCCTCCACTCGTCAAATAACGAACGGGAATCATTGGATACCCAAGGGTACATAGGCGAGATAGGTTTGGGGTCAGGTTTTATCACTGCATCAGAGAGTGGTCAAGATTATAAGAGGAGAGCGCACAGAACCATACTCCGTAAAACAGGTGAGGTCAAAAAAACACCCTTTTTTTTTGCGGGAAAAAATGAGGTGTTTTTCATTTGAATAGGGAGCGTGGTTTGTGTTTTTTATTGAAATTGTTTTTTTTCAAAAAATGTGAGGTGATCCAGTCTCACGCTTTTTCACACATTTTCACATGGTTTCACACATTTTCACTTGGTTTCACACATTTTCACATGGTTTCACGGTGTGAAAAAGTGTGTACGAAAGTGAAAAAAAAACTGCTTCACGCACTCTGAGTGGATTCCTCCAGAAAAAAAACTTGGTGTTTTCACTTGGTTTCACACATTTTCACTTGGTTTCACATGTTTTCACATGGTTTCACATGTTTTCACTTGGTTTCACATATTTTCACATGGTTTCACACATTTTCACTTGGTTTCACATGTTTTCACACATTTTCACTTGGTTTCACATGTTTTCACATGGTTTCACATGTTTTCACTTGGTTTCACATATTTTCACATGGTTTCACACATTTTCACTTGGTTTCACATGTTTTCACACATTTTCACTTGGTTTCACATATTTTCACATGGTTTCACACATTTTCACTTGGTTTCACATGTTTTCACATGGTTTCACATATTTTCACTTGGTTTCACACGTTTTCACTTATTTTCACATGTTTTCACGGTGTGAAAAAGTGTGGAAAAGTGTGCGCTGGATCACCTCAAAATGTCCAAAAAAAAAAAAATGCCTTGAGACGATGGAAAAGAAAAACAGGAAAAACACGTAAATTTATCTAAAAAAACGCCCCATCCCGCTTTGTCTAGCACAACATAGTGTACCTAGAACAAAAAGAGGGGGGGAAAAAAACACAAATCCACGAATTAAAGAGTGGAGGAAGGGGTAATGAAAGCAAGAGACGGGTTGTTGACATTGAAGGGCCAACCAGCCAACCCCCCCATTTGCCGATCAAAACAAAGACAAGCTTCCTCCCAAGGAGAAAATAATATTCCTCTTGAAACCATTGTGAGAACCACCAAGAGAACGGAGATCAAACCGCCATTTTGCATGAAGTGGGGGAGTCAGTCATTTTTTTGTTTGACCGCCCCACTTTTATAATGAGCGAATCATTTTCGATTCTGTAATTGAGTAAATCTGGTAGCCGTAAATCAGCGAATCATTTGCACAACAAAATGCCCCACCCCAGCGGTGTTCAAACCAAACCATATGGGTGACATACAGACTTGTATTGATATTAGGGACTGCCCAAAAAATTTTTTTTGGGTCAGATCCCTGACATTACTATGTCAACATAGTTACCCATAATTGAAACAAAGAAAAGTTTATAAGATGATCCTAAGCCTCTTGTGCTTAGTCACCTTAAACAAAGTAAGGAGTAACGTGCAGACACTTGCAGATGCAGATTGTCCACGGCGTTAAGTTTTTTTTATTTTTTTTTTGAGAAAAAAAGACGAGGCCTCCCAGGAGGGCTTTGGGAAGGAGGAAGAACTAACTGTACACAAGGGGCACCAAAAAACGGAGGACATCCCTCCTTTAACAGTACACGCAAAAGAGTGTTGCTTTTTTTTGGGGGAAGAAAGTTGAGACAGCTCTCGCCTTTCCCTTTGGTCACTCAACCATAACACACGTTGATATTTTTTTTTTCTTAAATCGAGCAGTCCTTGCGTCCCCATATCAAGAACAGGTTCTGTGCAAACAAAGCCCGCAAAACCGACATTTTTTTTTTTTGTCCACAGATACCATACACCAACCGGGGGGTTTCAATTCGAGAGAGAAGTGAGAAGATATAAACAAAAGGAACACACCGGAAAGACAAAATGAACTTCACGAAGAACATTTTTTTTTCACGCAAATAAAATAAAATAAAATAAAAAAGCCCTGAAAGACGAATGCCTCTCATACACGTACATCTGGGGAGGGGGGTGGTAAAATGAGTCGGTTCGAATACTTAGTCGCCCAAAATTACCGTTTTTTTATCAAAAATAGTAGGATCGGTAGGTAAGTAAAAGGAAAAAAGGTTTTTTTTCGTTGATTGCACAATCCTCCTGTTTGAGGGATGATTGGCGACCGTACCGGTAATACTATTTCCCCTTTAAAGCAAGCTTCGTAGGAATAAAAAAAAAAATCACAAATGGGTAGGATTTCCTCATAGGATTGCACCCAAATTTGATGTCACATGAAAAGAAAGGTTTGTAAGATGGGTTTAAAGCGCCACATTGCTAAGTCACCTTGCAAAGAGAAAAGTTTATCAGATGCCTCTCATGTTTTAGTCACCTTGAAATAAAAGACACATCCCGACATACCAGCAACAGAGGCACAGAGAGGTATCCTCGGGGATGCAATGCACTGAAACAACCAGTGGTCGCGCTAATTATGGGAAAAAATGGGGAAAAAATGGATTTCGGGTACGGAAAAACGTTCCTTGAAAAGGTTAGCTGGGGAGGCCCGGAAACCCCGTTTTGTGGCATTTCCGGGCCAATCCCGGCTTGTGGTGGGGTATATACGGAAAAATGGACAAAATTTTAGTGACTTAAATTTTCGCAAAATATGAACCCATACTCGTAAACAAGGGTCATTTTCAGGAAAATTCGGAAAATTCCGAGATTTGGAAGCAATTTTTCTCCTGAAAATCAGTGGGTTTTCAGCCCCAAAACATACCGCGATTGGAATTTCCGGAATCCGTCCGCGCTGTGGTGGGGTCACTTTGCCGAAATGGCCAATTTTTTGGTTTTGGTCAAAATCCATGTAGGGTAAAGAGGGCCAATGTAAATCCCACAACCAGATTTTCTCTCCCTGATCCTGACGTCTTGCAACATGAAAATGCGCGAAAACACCGGCATTTGCATTTCCGGAATTCGTCCGTTCTGTGGTGGGGTCAATTTGCCGAAATGGACAAGTTCTTGGTTTTGGTCAATACCCGTCAGTGTAAGGTAAAGGGGGCAAGTGTTTGCCTGTAGAAACTGGAAGGGAACAGGCAGCGCCGCAGGCGCACGGTAACCAACTTTTTTTTTTTTCCTTTTCTTTTTTCTCCTCTTTCTTTTGACTTTCCGAGCCAATTGCGTTCCACGGCGGGGTCACATGTATATGCAAGTCCACTATGTGGTGGTCTTACTCAACAATATTAGAACTTCTGGTTTCTTAATGAAATCCCCGTACTGCAAAAAAAAAAACGTTCCTACCAAAACCCCCAAAAATCCCGGGATGAGGGATGGACTTTAGCGCGAGCTCTGGAAACAACACAGGATTTTTTTTTTTTTCGAAGAAAATCGAAAAAAATAGAAAACAACCAAATGGGGTACAAAAAAAAAAACAGACAGATAATCGTGCTACACCCCTCACGCAGGGGAAGCATTTTTTTAAATTTATGGCACCCACTGTTTTTTTGCTTTTTCCTCTGTCTGGCACACAAATACTCGTATACACCCTGTACATATTTGTGGATAAATTGGCTGGGGAAAGGTTTCCCTTGGGTAGGGTTTTGGAATGAGAGGACCCCGTACGTACCCCATCTAATAGTAGGTATCGACAATCGCCCACAGTGGTAGGGAGAGTGTGTGTTTTTTTTTTCGTTTTTTGTTGTTGTTTTTTGAGAAATTTAGCCGTTTTGTCGTTTTTTGCAATTCGGTCGTTGAAGGGAGGGGTTTGGGGACAGTTACGTTTGCAAATAGTAAAAAAAAAAAAAAAGGGTGTTCTTTGTCGTTAAGAAAAAACCACCCTGCGACAAACGGGCCGGTTGTGAGAAGAACACCGCAAAACTATGTACAACTAGGAGTGGACGTCGCGTGCGGACCGTAAAAAAAGAGGGGGAAAATGATGATAAAATTTTATAGCTTTCATAAATCTGCTTTGTCTTCGCCAAGACGCCTTCTGATGTCGTCTTGCAGTGTTGGGATGGATGACGAGGAAATGGAGGAAAGTTTTGGTATACTTCCTCTCAGTGCTGTACCTGCAGACACGTTCACTGCATCCAGACAGGTCATTTGCGCATTGGTGCGTGGCGCACTGCTGGGGATTGCCTGTATCGCACCTCCGTTGCCACCTTTGTCACCACTGTCGCTTGGTGTGTGTGGGGCGGACTGGAAATATGCCTTTTTCCATGCTTCTGCGACAGTACCGTTGTACATCATTGCAGTGATCCAGGTGGACATGGCGGCAGCCAGCACGTTGCCGATGACCATGAGACACATGATCATGAAGGGCACCCCAATGACAAGAGACACATCGGTGCTCGGGATCAACACTCGCTGCAAGAAGAGGCGGGCAGCTTCCTTTTCCTGCTCGTTCGCACGGGTAACGTCATCACGACGCTGCTGGCGGCCCGCCTCATACCCGTCCGACACACGCCTGCTCGACGTCTCCTTAACCTGCTTCTTCTGGAACCACGCCACCGAGTTCATCAACCCAACATACACAGAAATCAGCGAACACGACCCAATAAAAAACGCAATGCAAGACCAAAACAGCTCCTTCGCCGTGATAACCGCATATTGGTAGTATATAATCGCCATGGGCAGCATCAGCAAGGTAAGCGCCTTGATAGACTGCGGGTAATCGTGTCTGTCCTTCGTGTTGCTGTCAATGAAGACAAACAGATACCACACAAACAGCATCATGAAGAGCAGCCACATCGACTCCATGTTGAAGTACGCCAGCGCAATCAGCAGCCACGGGAGGAAGAACTCTATGTGCAGGTACGACTTGATGACAATCGACACAACACGCATCGAGAGCGACTGCGCGTGCTCGTCCTCAAGCATCCAAATGTCGAACACCACACGACGCAGGTACCATGCCTTCCAAGACGCCTCTGTGCGCTCGCGCCTCCCTTCCGTCAGCCAGTACTGTGTGATCATCTGGTCAAGCGAGTCGTACGTGGGGACCCGCCACTTGGCCCACGTAACAAAGCTCTCGACCTTGACAGTGATGTCCTGCCCCGCGAAGGTGAAACAAATGCAGCCACTTGCGTCACAGATCTGCCTGTAGATGTTCATGAGAGACGTTGGTGTGGCCTGGTCTGTGCAACGCATGATGTACACGTTTGTGTCTTCTATTTGCAGCCAGCGCACGTCTATTGTGTCGTTCGAGCCGTTGAGGAACTGGTTGATGAGCATACGGCGGCATCTGTCCTCTGCAAAGGCGGCGTGGCTGGCAGGGGTGTCGAAGGTGAGGATCAGCTCCTTTGTTCTGTCCGAGTCTTTTGCGAGCATGTCGCGTTTGCTTGACTTGAATTTGGTTGAAAACGGGGCATCGCGGACGGCGGTGATAGTTTTGTACCACTGGCGGAGCTTTGTGTCGACGAGAAGGGTGAGCTGCTGGTTGCGGTCACTCTCTGGGTCTGGGGTCACTGCACGCGCAGGGCTTGCGCCAGCAGCAGACGTACCGTCCTCCTCTTCCTCCTCCCCCCGCCCCTGCGAGCCTGTGAATGAGGGGTGCGACGGCGATCCCAGCGCACCCTGCTCGTTCTCCTCCTCCGTCAAGTTGTTCTCCAGCTGCAACGCACGCTTGCACCGCACAGCCTCAAGCCCTGCCTCCATGGCATCCACCTCCTCACGCGTTGTGTCACGTGAACTCGTCTTAAGCCACTCAATCATGTTCTTAAACCCATGATGGATCTCATGCGTCGTCGTCATTGGGTTAAACAGAATAGGAGACCACAGCCACGAAATGCAGATGAGGATGATCGTAAATGTCTGTGGATAGGGGGGAAGGTTGGGTGTGCAAGAGAAGTTGAAATGTGACGAAAGATCAGGCGCAACGTTGTATAGCAGGCGCTGTGAAGCACTGCGTTGCTGACACCCCTCCACGTTGCGTACTGTGCTCAATGTGCACACCCAAAATAAAAGAAAAGTTTATAAGATGATCCTAGCCTCTCGTCCTTAGTCACCGTAAAATAAAAGTGAAGTTGATGTGAAATAAAAAGATAATAGCAATTGGTAGCACCTCAACTGACCCACATACGATGCCAACCATGGATGAAAGCACAAATACCCTGTGGCCAACGACAGAAGGTGTAAAAGGAAGCCCAATGGATATAAATAAAGGTGCACATGGGGGGAAAATGGAGGCTGGGAAGTGCAAACCCTCTGTCGACGCAGGGGCTCCGGTTCTCCGCAAAAAAAAAAGAGTTGGTTGAGGCTTTGCACAACGGCGTTGGGGTAATGACACGATGCTACCTAAAAAAGGGGGTCGTTTTGTTTTCTTCTGCCACATACCCTTGCTAAGTACGGTAGAATCGGGTCGCTCCCGTGGATTGCGTACAACGTGAGGCAAATGAAGATTATCAGTGCTGTATGGTGTGAAGGTTTGGTTTTATCAATAATAAATACACAAAGTTCAAAGCCACTCACCGCACATCCATCGTCATTAAAATGATTATCTCTTTTTGAAACTACCACAGTCTGCACCAAGCATCCCTCACATTAAGGTATACGAATTATCAGGAGAGTGGGGATTATACCTTCTTTGAAGTGCGACTCTGCGTAGGTTTGGTACATCTCTTTTGGGTCACTTCGATCGAGACCGAACCCACGCCCTGTAGACGCATAGCCGCCAGCACCAACGAGAAGCCCTTTCCCGAAGTAGTAGGTCTTCGTCCTCATGTGGAAAATAAAGAAGATAATGGCAACAGGGAGCGTAGTAAGAAACTCCCCTATCCCCGTGAGCAGCCCCTTCTGGACTATCAACTCCACGACCATCGGAATGGCAAGCACGTATCCGATCTGGAAGAGCCATGGGATCGCGATGATCGCATCCAGCAGACCCAGCTGATGGTACGTCACGCCACTCATGCTGAACAACACGATGCTCAGGATGTAGTAGTTGATGGAGATTGACATAATGAAGTTCGTCATGTAAAACGCAATGGACCCGTAGAAGAGGGAAAACCTCTGGAAAATGTCGAGCTTTCTGTTCAAAGTGTAGAGATCGTAGGAACGGATCTGCTGTGCAGCGCCCTGCGCCAGCTTAGACTCAAAGACGTATGCATTCTTGAAGGCTGTCTCACGTCCCTTCTGCACCTCCATGAACTCAACGTAGGATCCCCGCTCGCCACGCGCAAGCATTTCGTACCCAGCGAAGATGTCCTCGTTTGTGTTCACCTTCGGGGACGCCTTCGAAGTACCACCCCTAGTCCGCACCCAGTATCCATCAAAGAAGTCTGGATGCCCATAGTGCATCCTAATGCGCAGTGGCCAGTTCAAAACCCGCTGGTTGATCGTCACAAAGCACCACTCCGCAGCACCCATCAGCTCCCCCACCATCGACAACGCTCGGGTGAAACAATGTTCAGGAAAGCCCACAATCCGGAACGGAGGAATCAACAGAGAGTGGTCCCATCGGTCTGCCACGGATTGCATCAGGTGTTTCCCTGGGATCGCAAAATAGTCGTTCAGGAGAAACGGGATCTTCATGCCCTGCTCGGACGTGGCGTACTGATTCATGTCCATCGCTTGGATGACCTGCCCCTTAGCGAAGGGGAGTGCGTGTATTTGGTTTTCAGCCTTGCCCTCACCAATGCGGAGTGGCGAGACACGCTGCACGGTGAGTGCATGGAAGGGGAAGGGCTGGATGTACTCTGTGTTGACACCGATGATAATTGTCTTGCCGTTATGTTCGCGGACGCGCTCTGCATCTATACCCATGCTGTGAATGTCGACGTGGCTGTCCTCGAGCTCGACTTCGTACTGCGCAAGGTCGTAGTCTCCCCAGCGGCCAAACTTACGGAGTGAGATATCAACCATCACGTCCCGTTTGAGCAACTCCGTGATGCCTTTGAGTGTGGTCTTGTCTTCGGAGTCTGGGCCATCCTCTGGAGTGACGGACACCCTGGTGATGGTCCACCCTGCTAAGTTCGTGTCGCCAAAGCAGTTGCCTCTGTCTGCATTGATGTAGACCCCTCTGCACGTCCCCGCAGTCACGTCCTGCAGCACCAGAGCTGCCGCCTGCTGCCTGTCTGCGCCGTCCGACGGAGACGCAACAAAGTTCACCTTCGTGGAGATGGCCGAAGTGCGCAACTGCATCCGCCGCCCCGTGGACGGCACCTCCTTGCACGCAACCACGACAGCCTCCACCCACTGCCCCGCACACACGCTGTGCTGTGCATAGTACGGAAGTTCATGTGATGTTTTGCGCCCAAAGTGCTCCTCCTTAACACGCCCATTAAAGTTGACCCGAACAAGCGCGCCCACTGGAAACGGTGTCGTCCGCGTAGGATCGCGATGCCATCTGTTCAGAATGTCGAACTGAGCACCAATCTGAACGTCCTGCTCCTTCTCCATGGCTTTGATCACCTTTGCGCAGTCTTCGAGACTGCTCTGCACTTTGTTTTCGCAGCCTTTGTGCTCTGAGGGGAGGGCAGGGTAAATGAGCTGCTTCCGCAACACCCACGAATGGGACTGAAACTGTGTGTCGTCGTTGGTGACCAACTCGAAGTACTTCTCACGCTGGAAGGTCTGCAGCACTGCGTTCTCCTGCACGGTGTGCTCGCCTTTCTTCGTCTTCTTGCCAATGTTCTGTGGATTGAACGTTTGGTGAGAGATCAGCATCTGGTACTTGCTGCTTATCAACTCCATGATCTGCACAGGGGTGAGCAGGTCGTACTCCTCTACCATACAGAGCTGCAGCAGACCCTCACGGGTATTGCTCAGACCCTTGATCGTACGGGCCAAAGTCTGCCCACAGTTTGTCGCCCAAAACTCGATTTCACTGATAATCTCTGCATCCTGCCCTTCCTTGAAGGGGAAGGGTGAGAAGTTCGGCCCCATGAAAGCGTTGAGGAGATCTGTTCCTACGTTCTCTTCGGAGTCTTGACACCATTTGCCTTTGTGCTTTGTGGCCATCTTTGCCGCGAAGTTTGCCCACTCCGCTGTGTAGACTAGGGTGAGGTACTCAATTTCTGAGATACGCTTTGAGGAGGTACCTTTGGGACGCGTGACCTTGAGCATGTCGCTGTTGTAGAGGACGGGCTCGTTGTAGACGGGGATGAGCGTTGTGAGGGAAGGCATGCAGGCGACACGGTGGGTTTTGTTTGCCTCGGGGGTGAAGTGCAGCTTCTGGTCATCAACGCAGACGTCAGAGTTTTCACGGTTGCCTTCATGCGCAGACAGCGACTCTAGCCCCCACAGATACGTCACTACTCTTCGCTGTGCTTCGGACGACTGCGGCTTCATCCCAAAGTTGGGGGTAAACTTCTTGTCGTCGTCGTTGCTCCCATTGCTGAACTCGACACGCAGCGCGCTGCCCTCGGCACTGCTCAAAAGGTAGTCGCCCTCCATCGCATCCACAAAGCTATTCCAAGCAAACGCCTGCGCACTGTTCAATCCCTTCTCGCCCCGCACAGCATTGGTGCTGTCCTCTGAGTCGTCACGGTACGCACGAGAAATGTTCTTCAAAGAGTTACACAAAATAGAATACCAGTTCTCCCCAGCATCATGCCAGTTCTGGACATTCCCCACACGAATGTACTTCCCCCTCGCAACACCAAAAACAAGCAGAAGCACCTCATACGAAGCAAAGAGAAACACAAATGAGACCAGGTACGCACTGATCCACACAAACACAACAGCGACATTGCACATCAGCTGGATCTTCTCCTCGCACACCTCCAGCTGTGACTGGGTCAACGCCATGGAACCTTCTGTGCAGCCGCAGATATCGAAGTCTACGTTGTCAACAGAAGGAATCAGAATGTGGTACGCAAGCAACCAGTTCAGTACAAAGTAGCAGGTCCAAAAAATCAGGTTTGCAAGCTGAATAATGGGGAAAAGAGATTGAAAAAAGTGGAAATTTTGGACTTCTTACCCACTTCAGGGGACCAACAAATGATTTATTAAGATGAGCAAAAAAATAGCGGAATACTAATATCGCCACAAAAACGTTCGCATTTCGCCCTCTCTACATCTACAAAAGGATACAGGGGGAGGATAGGGGACATACAATGTACGAAGACTCGCTCTTGATATGGGAGGCCATATTACCACGTGCAATGATCTTGTTCGACACAACCCAACCAGTCAGACACGGCAGCAGGCCCATTGCAGCGAGGACAATCCATGAGTCCATTGTTGGCCACCAATCCCACACGGAAAACTGTTCAAATTTTTTTGTTTTTGTTTTTTGTTCTTTTTTGAAATATTGGCCATATTAGTGTAGATATCCGCCTGGGGTTTGCTTCTAGATTTTTGACAGTCTGGTGAGTTCTTCATTGTAGCTACCACACAAACACGTCTTTCGCATACTTTACAACACCGAAAACCCCAAACGTGACAACAACAGTGTCAAACACATACCTTGTAGAGATCAGCAAACATCAGCACCCCACCGGTCCCCAACGAGATGGCCGTAGGTATAATGTAAGCCAGCCGGACGAACATCACTTTTCGTGCAAAGTTGAGGTTCCGGAAACGCCCACTCAACTTGTGCACCTGCGAGATCTGCAGATGCGAGAGGAGACGCGCCTCGTCACCCGCAGCCCACAGGAACGAAATAACGAGGTACGTGGTGGCGACGTCGACTGTGACTCCTGCACCAATGTTCACCACCGGTCCTTTGTTTTTGTCGCACCCCCCATCAAAGTACTCACAAACAAACTGAAGAAACGAATTCGTAGAAATCGTGAAAATAATGAGAACAAAGAAAATCAAATAGCACCAGAATTCAATCAGGAGCCTGCGCTTGAAGCGCCTCAACGTCACGTAGTGGAATGTGGTGCAGAGCAGGCAGAAGCCAGAGTCGAGCACCGCAAGTCGGTTCAGGAAGAACCACTGAGAACACTCTGGCACGCCAAGCGGCTGCACATATGCGGCAATCAAGTTCTGCCACAGCAAGTACCTAATAAGCCACTGATAGTTCACAATCAACGAAATCACCCCACCCCTCTGCGGAAAGGCAATATCCTTCGGGAAGAACTTCAGCGGCTCCTCCGACTGGTCCAGCTGGAAGTTCTCACCCTCTTTCGAGAACCGCCCGTTGAAAAATTTGCGCCCGTAATCGGACAGCACACAGTTCTCCTGCCGCGCAGCCCTGTTATACTCCAAATGGGTGCCGTGTATTGTGCTCACCCTCTTCTCGATATCCGCCTTGAGAGGGAGCAGGTCGCCCTCAGTCCCCATGATGTACTCCTTGCTGGAGTAGAACTCATAGCTCTCTTTAAGAAGGTCCTCGTGGGCCGTGGTGATGGTATCATCGATGAGACGCGAGATGTGCGTCTTTGAGCTATTTTGCACGATCCTTTTGATTCTGTACATGGAGTCGGTATTGATGTCGTCAAAGGAATAGTTCTCTTTGTCGACTTTCATGCAATATGTCCGTGCAATTTCAACTGTCCCGTGGTGAAAACCCGATATCCGCAAAATACGTCTCATCCATAATGTGTCGCACGCCTGCCTGCGCTCTTCTGAAGACTCGCTGTCGAGGCTTTTTGTGTTCTCATCTGGCTCGCCGACGGCGAAGTACTTTTCTGCCCAATCCAGCAACTCACAAATCTTTTCGGGAGAATGGTTGATTGTCCCACTCCACTGTTGAATGATCATGTAGAGTGCGAGGCGCTTCAGCATGTCGAAGCAGTGCATATCCTCCCTGTCCGGGACGGGCACGGCCTCCTTCCCCATGTAGAGGAAGTAGCCTTCGCAGTACTTCTCGTGGACAATCCTGATGGCGTCTCTGAGCGATTCGCGGGCCTGCTGCTCTGTGTTGCTGAGGTTGAAGCAGTAGCGCTGGAAGACGTCTGAGATCATGTGTACAAGCCTGCGCTGCGACACTGCAAAGTGTGGACACGTCAGCTGCTTCGGGAGCTCCACTGTCAGGAAGTGCGCAAGCGACGTTGTGTGTGCGGGGCCGAACGCTCCTGTACCCCATGCATCGAAGTGTCTCTTCTGCGAGGGCGACGCTGTGAAGTACCAGAACGCTCCCGACACCCTCACCCTGAGCTCACTGAGGGTGCTTGCCACGATGTCTGCGTTGGTCCTCTCCACTAGGGAGGAGGCCCTTTCATCGCGCAGGGGGGCGTGCACCTGGCGGTTTGCACAGTTCGACCCTTGCGAGAACTGCGAGGGCGAGACGGCGCGTGTCCTGCTGTGCACACCTGCGCTCATCGTGCTGTTGTGTGTCCGCACAAGGCTGGACTTCTCGTCTGCACCGTATTCGTCGTCTTCGTCGTCGTCATCAAGCACACCCCCGTCGCGCACGTTATTCGCAGTCGCTATCGAAAGCCGATCCTGCGTAGGTGCAATGCTCTGCACCTCGTCCAATATCGCGGTGTCATCCTCATCCCTGAAGAACCCCATAAACGGCGGCAGCAAAGTAGCGCAAAGCTCCCGCCAGCTGCGCCCCACTTTCACAAGGAGAATGTAAAAGACTGCGCAGAAAACGGCAATAGGCGGCACAATCCAGACAAGAATTATGTTGTTCGACATCTGCTTGCGTGATGCGCAACGATGATGCTGCCAGGACACGTCGTCTGCACACATCTGGTACACATCCTTGCATGTGTCCTCTGGGTTCTGAAAGCTTTTGGAAAGAACGCAAAACGCGAGGCGTGGTTCAAGGCAGTAGTCCATCTGCTGGATGAGGTCGGTGTCGGAGGAGAGGGCAGGGATCTGTGCGAAGATGCCGAGCCACTCCTCATGCAGAAAGTATGCTGTGCCGTTGTTGTGTTTGTTGATGTTCTGGCTGCAGTAGGTGTGGATATCCGTGCGCTGGTTTGGGCAGCCGGCACGGCGCACGTCGGGGAACGTGCCCTTCCACCACTCGTCGCAGTACTCCATGACAACACCACCGCTGACGTAGCGCAGTGCGTCCTGGTCGTCGACTTCTGCCGTCGCTTTGTGAATTGAGGCAAAGCGTGTGCAGAAACCTTCGGCCTGCTTTGTGTCGTTTGTAGGGATGTCACGGTTGTGGTTGGTAATGAGGTTCAGGTCCTTAAGGGTGCACGTTTTGTTCCAAGAGTCGCACTTCATTTCAAGCAAAGCATCCAGACCATACTCAGTGAAGACAAGTGGTTTCGTCGGCAAATATTGGAAAATGGCGTCATTCGGTCCTACAGGTGTTAACGGCGGTGGGTTTGGGTCTGCCTTCAGAAAAAGCTTTGTGTACTCCTCGCTGATCTTTTCGATGTTGTCTGCGTCGCGGTAGATCTGGAGCGACCAGAAGTCGATCTTGAGCCATGGGTAGTACTTCACGACGAGTTCGTCGATGAACTGCGAGTCGCTGAACGGGACTGTGATTGGGTGCAGCGCAGGGTCGATGCTGTCGCGTATCTCCACCATGGTGTTCACCAAAGAGAACAGCTCATCGAGCTGCCCTGCAAACTCTTCGTTCAGTTCGTTCCCGATCATGTAACCGAATAGAGCGGGATGGTTCTTCACCCTATTCACAAACGCTTTGAAATCAATGAGCACCTGATGAATCGTACTCGGGTCTGCGAGCTTTGGGTATTCCGCTGTGGTCATGAGAAAGGGAACAAGAACGCTGAGGCCGTGGTCATTGCAGTAATCAAGAAAGCCGGTATGGTCTTTGGTTGCATCCCAGGACCAGGTACGGATGACGTTGGCACCCATCGAGGCGATCACGGGAATATCACGTTTCCATATGAAGGAGCGGTCGTCTGTGAAGTAGTCGAAGACTTCGAGGAGCGTGTTCTTGCCTGGTGGGATTGGGGAATAGCCAACACCCTTCACTTCAAAGGGGACGTTGTTGAGAAGGATCTGCGGCTTCGTGTCTGTCAGGGTCTTTGCCTCAGAGTTGGGCACACCCTGCTGTACGCTGAAGTTCACAGGGTTGTACCGGCTCGGAAGGCACCATTCGTTCGAGTCGTGGTCCGCACTACACACACCCGCCACAGACACTAGCAGAAGTAATCGGTGGGGAAGCTGCCACCGCAACTCAAACATTTATTGCCCGACAAATTGTGTGCTCCGTTGTGGGGCGGAGTTCTAAAAGATGAGGAATGAGTGTGAAGTGTTGTGAGGGGAAAGTGAAGTTGATAGTGCAAACGCTGGACGCAGGCACTGCCGACTAAAAAAAAAGTCAAGGTAAAGGCTACCATCTGTCAAATAAATTAACGCAAGCCGCGGCCGACATTACTGGGAAACACTTGGGGCTGATGCACACTCCTATCCTAAAACGGGACGAATTCCGTTCCCATCTCACGAAGTGAAAGCGACGCTAGATGCTATCCCTCCATTTTCGTTACCTCTCTGCCAATAAAGGAGTGCAGAGCGAAAGACCGTATGGGAAAAAACACAGAGTTCAAATCTGAAACGACTATCTTTTTTTTATTTTGCACAAAAACAAAACACTCACTATTTTAAAAAAAACAACGTATTTAAGTGTAAAAGACCCCACCCCTCCTCCTCCGCTTTTTTTTTCAATAAGCATTCTCCCTCTTCATCACTCGATGGAATTCCTCCTCTGAGATTTTGCCGTCGTGGTCGAGGACGTCTGCTTCGCGCACCATTTCTAGGTAGACTTCTTCGGTGAGAGTTTCGCCGAGTTCTGAAGCGACCCGCTTCAGGTCGTCTACTGTGATGTACTTGGACTTTCCCTCTGTAAAGAGGGGAAAGGCGATGCGGATTTCTTCGTCGTTTTCGTAGTCGAAAAGCTTCTCTGTCATAATGCGTTTGAACTCTTCGTACAGCAATGTCCCTGACATCGAGTCTTTGTCAATCTCGGAAATGATCTTCTTCATTTTGTCCTTTTGCGGTTCGTATCCCAAAGCACGCAGTGCAACCTTCAAGTCGCGTGCATCAATGGTACCATAGCCTTCGCTGTCAAGAAGGTTAAAAGCCTCCTTCAAGTCGGCCTCCTGTTCGTCAGTCAAGTCCATTTGCATTCTGCTTGGCGCAGGTTTTCCAGCACCGCTTTTCTTGCGATTTTGTTCAGCATCGGTGGTCATTGTGTATTATCTTTTTGTTTATTTCAAACAAAAAAAAAAAGTGTAAATAGTCAAAAAAGGCCTGAAAGGGTTTGAGGATGTTTTTTTAGTAGGGTTTTCTTGAAGTTTTTCCTATGCAATATGCGAATCTCCCTCCATTGTACATACTCTGTGTCCACAAGGTTAGGGCATACTACCCAATTCGGACACAGAGAGCAAGACGGTGGTGTTTTTGGTTAGGCATTGTTTGCGTTTGTTTTGGCTTGGTTTTAGTGTAGACACAAGAATGAGCTACTCCACTAAAGGTTTCATCAAAAGTTGCTACTCTTGTCTTAAAAGATAGCGGGATCTCCCTCCATTGTACATACTCTGTGCCCACAAGGTTAGGGCATACTACCCAATTCGGACACAGAGAGCAAGACGGTGGTGCGAGTGGTTCTGCTGTCTCTCCCATAACGATCTCTCCCTCCATTGTACATACCCTGCACCCACAAGGTTTTGGGTACAACCCAAGGTAGGATGCAGGGAGCAAGACGGTGGTTATTTTCTTTTGTTATTTTTTTTTTGACAAATTGTTGGATTAGTGTAGTTGCCTCCGTTGTGCAATATCCACTTCAGGCACTCCGCTAGGTACTAAAGTTCTGTTGATTGTCAACAGAACTTTTTGAAAATGGGGAAAAAAAGAAAAAAAAAAAAAGTTCTGCTAAGTGGTTCAGACCCGTTCTACCTGTCAAAAAAGCTCAGGAGAAGAAGATATGGAGAGGTGAGTGCTCAAACGTCCCAAAAAAGTCAAAATCGGGCGTTGAAAAAAAAAAAAGTTGCGTACCGTGCGCCTGCGGCGCAAGCATGTACCCCGCCACGTGGACCATCAACAGAACATTTTCAAAATCGGAAATCCTAGCGGAGAGCCTGATCCAGAGTCCTAGCTTGCCTGGGTCAGTGGGTCAAGCTGACCCAAGTGCCTGGGTCGCGACCCACAAAAAAAAAAAAAAAAGGGAATTAATTAATTTGGAAATTGGGAAATTCTGATTTTTTCCCCTCTTTGGGGGGCCCACCACCTTTTCTGGGGTAAGAAAAAAAAATATCGACAAAAAAATCCGGCACCGTCCAGGGCTGGACCCAATTTTTATTGCCTGCGGCGCCATTTTTCCTTTTTTGCTCCGCAAAAAAGGGTTCGTAGAGTGACTCTGTGGTGTAAAAAGCTACATTTTTACACCGTACCCTAATTTTTTTCGCCTGCGGCGCCATTTTATATATTTTGTGTTGGGTGATCTATGAACGGGGAGTGATTTTTATGGTTATAGTAGCGTTCCACTTAACGTTGTGAGCAACACTAGTCGTAGTGGCCAAAATTTGTATCAGTCAAGAACTTGTCCATTTTTCTGAAATGACCCCACCACAGTGAGGGTAGAGCTCGGAAAACCCAAAAAAGCCAAGACAAGCCCCCCAAGGCCCAAAACCTCTGCTGACCCAAAAAAAAAATTCTGACCCAGATTTGGCATTTTTTTCCAAAACCAAGCTAGGACCCTGGCCTGATCCACTTTCCAAAAAAAAAAAATTTTTGTTTCATCGACAATCACCTACCGAGAGGTAGCTCCTACACGGTGTCGCGATCAAAGACGTTGTACTTATAAGATATAGACGCAAAGAAAAATCGTCCTCAACTCCAAATCTCTCTTGTCAGTTTGGGTACGTCACAACATCAACGTTGTGTTTGAAGGGAGGAAAGCGTGAGGCAGGAAAGGGTGGGGGTTCAGAATATTTTATTCGCGATTTTTTTGGGTTCCCTGGAAAGGGATACATGAGGGGAAAGGGGGTTTGAATAATACTGTAAAAAATGAAGAGAAAAGTTTATAAGATGATCCTAAGCCTCTCGTTGCTCTCATGATAGGACATCTCGTTACTCTCATGCTTAGTCACCTTACTTAATGAAGAAGATGAAGGTGGTAAGATGAACCTAAGCCTCTGTCTAGTCACCTAACTGGGGGGGCGCTGTGAACCCTTCCCGAAAATATGCTCGTCCAAAAAACCCCCCCAGATCTCGATGCAGGGAAACGGATATCGTGTGTTCTCCGTTGCGGTTGTATACTCTTGTTGGGATAAAAAAGTGTAGCAGATGCCCATACACGGTTATATTGTGTGTTTTTTTTTTTATTGGTATTTCATTTTTTTGAAAACTTAGAAAAAAAAAAATCACAGTGTAGCAACGAGCCCTGTTAATATTTATTTATTTTTAGAGAAAATCGAGGGGAATCATGCAAGCTCCTATCCAGAGTGTCATGCAAACAGAAGAGGGGTATAGAGTGAGAAGATGAGCCTTGATATTGCCACCACCACACCTAAAAAAGACTAGGATTTTTTATGTGGGCATAGGTAGGTGTAAAACGAACCTCGTTTGCAGAAACTCGAGAAAAAAAATGTGTGTTAATACAATTCCGAAGGGGGGGCAACACTAAAAAACAGACAAAAAGCGCACAGTTCGTACTCTCTCCCTCTTGGCAAAGCGCGGGCAGGCAAAGATCTTGCCTAGGGGTACAGGGGCTGAAGGAAGGTGTGGAAAACAACAACAAAAAACAACAAATTGCTAAGAAAGAAAGAAACGGGGTGTGCTGTGGAAAACCCTGCGCCCAATGTTCGAAACCACCGTTGGGTGCTGATACGTCGTCTGGTGTGTTCTACAGCGAGCTTTCATCAGTGTATTTTGTGTTTCTTCCGCACTGCTCCGACGACGACATGAGGTGGAGCCTGGATGACTACGAGCTGGAACCGAGTCAGCCTCTGCAACCATCGAGTAAATGATTATCGAGCCCCTTATCCACAGCATACCCCGTTTTTTTCGATAGCAATTGTTTTTCTTCTTCAAAGTCTATTCTGCTGTGGTTTGCTCTGGTGGGGCGGGGGCGGTCTTTTCTGCTGGTGGCGGCGGAGGTGGGAGCTCCTCTTGTGCGGCCTCGGCTTCGTGTTGGGTCTTTTCCACGCCACTTTCTTCGCGGGGCGTCTGCTCCTTCTTCTTGCGGTACGTCGAGAGAAGGCCGGTCTTGTACTCCGTTGCCATCTTAGGATCATAACCCATCTTAGCGTAGTCGGGGGTATCCTTTAGGACCTGGTGTGCCCCCTCATCCTCACTGCTCCCAGACCCACCACTGCCGATGGTGCTTGCCGCTTTGTCTTTGTCAGGACGCTCTGTCTTGGCTTGTCGGAACTTCCCAAGTTCCTGCTGTAAATAACCATGCCCCGTAAGCTCAATGCCCTCAATAGCCTTCCCACAGCCTTCCGCACATTGCTCTGCTTTCCTGAGGGGAAACAATGAGTCATTAGAAAAGTTGAGGAAAAAATGAAAAAATGGGAACTGAATCCTCAATGCACCCTGAGGTATTCGCCGTAAAATGCTATAGGAATGACCTCGGATTATGTTCACAAAGCGGTATGGGGGTTGACGTGGAGGTATAGTTGGTGGGGAGAGCCTCAAGGGCTTTTCGGTAAACGTAATACATCTGAATCGTAAAAAGGGCTTCTAGGGGGGTATGCAGGTTTGCAGGACATACAACGATTCGAGGAGCTGTGTGTCGTACATAGGGGTGCTGCGGATGAGTGCGTCTGTCATGGCGATGGATTCTTGTTCCTGTGTGAGAATACAAAAGGTGAACAGTTGCAAATATCCAAACAGCTGCGACGGTAATAAAAAGAGAAGTTGAAAGTGCAAACGCCGCACCGTTCATGGGACGCAGGAGGCACTGATTCCCCGTGATAAATATAAAGGTGTGGTTGAAATTAAAATTCAAAAATGGCTGAGAGAGATTTTTGTGAAGACTTGGCATACAGAAAAAAAAAAAGTGAAGTTGATAGCAGGCATATTGCTAAGTGCCGTTTCGCCGTTTTGCCTTTTTGGCCAAAATCACAAAATTTTTTTTTTTGAAAACGCCGTTTCGCCGTTTTGCCTTTTAAAAAAACGCCGTTTTCAAAATTGGCGAAGCGCCGTTCCCCCCGAGAAATCGGCGTTTTCAACGCGACAAAACGCCGTTTCCTGTCGTCATTTTTTGAGAAAAAGGATCTGGCAAAATCATAAAAGTAGCGTACCGTGCGCCTGCGGCGCAAGCTTACATCACACCCTTCCCATGCTGTAAAATAGTGCAATTTTAAGCGCGATTTTTGAAATGTTGCGTACCGTGGCTTCGCCAGGAACCTTTGGTTACCTGACTAACCTTTGGTTAGGCCATAGCCACCATTTCTTTTATAAATTTACTAAGGTTACTGATAAGAAGGCGGACACCCACTACGGATTGCGGATCACCAGTGGCTGAAAGCTACCAAGGCACAGAGGAGGGAAGCTTTCCCGCAGAGAAGGGTTGGGGTGGTGTAGGTTGGCCGTGCATCACAAAATGCCGAGAATATTTTTCGCTGAGTTTTCCGCACAGAAAAAAATGACTGCCTCACACAAAACCACCTTTTTGGTGGAGGCTAGGGGGGCTATATAATGCCCTCTGTGGTTGGCAGGGAGGCCCGCTTTCAACGGGGGGAAAATTTTTTTTTTTGTCCTGGAAAAAAAAAAAAGTGTCGCCGTTTTGCTTTTTTCCACTTTCGGCAAAGTTAGCAATATGCCTGGTTGATAGTGCAAACGCCTCAGAGGGCGCAGGCACTGACACTCCACGGGTTATCAAATCCCGTAGTGTTGTATTTTGGGGAGTTTGGTGATGAACCTAAGCAGCTCGTACTAAGCCAAATCTGAATGGAGCTTTGAAAAGAGGGAACACTCTTCTTATGGATCGTCAGTAGCGTGGAGTCGTAAAAAAGTGGCATACCTTTTTCTCAATATTTTCCGGCGGGCTCACATCATTTTCGCTGAGACCCATTTCAGCAAGGAATTCAGCACGGGACCGTGCTATGACCTCCTGCCGTACCTCCTCCTCTGCCATGATGCTTCTCTCTCTCCCCCCCCCACTCCCTACCTCTCTGTTTTGTTTAGATCAACGTTCACCCTGGCAAGACAGGGGACGCTCTTCTTCGACTTAATAAAAAAATGTAGTACTCGTTTTGTGAAGGCGACCTGATGAGGGCGGTGGGGTGGGGGTGGGGTGGGGGGGGGATCTGTAAACCCGCAAACGGAAAAACGGGAAGCGTTGGGGAGGTGTTCATTTCTTTTTCGTTTCCATTCCTTACTGGTCGACAATGCAATGATTTGTTGGGTGTCATTATGTATAGTCCGAGCAAATAAATACATTTTTCCCATGCCATCCCACACCCCCAAAACCCCCCCACTGCGACAACGACAGGTTCCACTATGTACCTGAAGAAAGCCAGGATGCGCACAAACAGTCTAAACCGGGTAGATGTTTGTTGGTATCGACAAGCCAGCGTGTCCCCTCCGAAGCTTGAATGCAGTAACAAACGACACACCTTATCCGGAAAGAGTGGCAGAGTCATGATACCATCTGTTCTGACGGTATGCTACTTTTTGAATAATAGGTATGGGCGTAACTGTGTTCCAAGCGTTTAGTGTTCTGAGAAAAAAAGGGGGAAAAAACGTTGACTCTCAACCCTCGTGTGTGTGGTCACCCATTAAAAATGGTTTTAGTGGATCATAAGAGTCCCTAACCCCGAGAAAAGAAGAAAACAGAAGACGTTTAGTTGGCATTCATAGATAAGGAAAGAAAAGAGGAAAAAAAACGTATGTTCGGCAGTGGCATGGCCTCGTGCGACGATGTTGTGGAGATATCGGTTGACGTCCTCTCATTCCCGTTGGAGGGGGAGGCAAACACATTTCTACTTCTGCGCGTTGCGGATGAGTGCTGCAAGACGGCTCAGTGCCTCGTCCATGTCCTCGTCAGATGCCTGTAAAAAGAGTGTTAATGATAAGGTGTATCAGATGAATATATTGTTACAATAATGGTGTTCCCGAAAGTGTCGATGTTGACAGGTCCCTGACAAGGGGGGAGTCCACTGTACAATTTCTTAACACTTTTTGCCAGTACCCAGTAAAAATCAGGTGGAAATTATAAAATGACACCCCCCCAGTATTGACAGGTCCCTGACAGGATTTCGGTAACACCAAATAATTAAAAAGGGAAGTGCGCGCACCTCTAGATGCAGATTTCCCGCGAGTTACAAAAAGAAAACACAAAGAATACGCATGCTGTCACATTTAGTGTATAAATTGTTAGCACCCCAATGCATGCCCCCTCCCACTCCACAACGTTCCACAAAAAAAAAAAACATACCAGAGAGTAGGACGCCCTGCAGGCGTTCGACTGCGCGTCGTCTGCGAAGAAGGACTGGCCCGGCACCAAGAGGACCTTCTCTTCCTTCGCCTTGTTCATGATCAGCTCGAAGGTGTCAGGCACGCCGTTGAAGGTGAACCACACGAACATGCCTGCCTCGGGCACGTTCCACTTCGCAAGCCCTGTGAGGTGCTTGTCGCAGGCAGCAAGGAAGACATCGCGTCTCTGCAGGTAGAACGCCTTCACGGCGCTGACGTGGTTGTCCCATCCTGATGGGCCCCACTCCTCAAGGAGCGTGGAGGCAAGCGCCTGTCCGATGTTAGAGGTGTGGAGGGAGGTGCCCTGCACGTCCATCTCGATCGCGTTGATGAACTCCGGTGCGCCCGACACGAACCCGATGCGCATACCCGATGACAGCACCTTCGACAGCGAGTCGAAACGCAGGACACGCCCGTCGGTGTCCATCGAGAGGAAGCTCTTTGGCTGGCTCTTCCCCAGGTGCAGGAAGTAGTACGGGTCGTCCTCCATGATGACGAGGTCGTGCTCCTGCGCAAGCTTGTAGATCGCCACACGGCGCTCCTCGGAGATGGTCGAGCCGGAGGGGTTCTGCCCTGTGGGGATGGTGTAGAGCACCTTGGGCTTCTTCTTCTGCATCTTCGCTTCGTCCCAGGATTCGAGGATTTCCTGCAGGCTTGAGGGAATGATGCCTTCATGGTCTGTCTGGACGGGCACGAACTCTGGGCGGATCGGCTGCAGAGCGGCAAGCGCACCAGGGTAGGTCGGTGCCTCAACGAGAAGCGTGTCTCCTGTGTTCAGAAGCATATCAAATCCTTGCGCAAGAAGCGACTGTGAGCCGGTCCCAACCAAAAGCTTCACCTCTCTCTGCGGGCTGTGGAACCGGGTGATCATGTCGGAAAGCTGCTTGTTCAGCTTCGGCATCCCGGTGGACGAAGAATACTGCAATGCCGCCTTAACCTGGTCCTGTGGAATCGAAAGCTCCTTCCCCGCCACCGTCACGCTCATCGCTGAGAACGGGAACATGCTAGGGTTCGGCAGGCCCCCCGCCAGACTGATCATCCCTGGGATGCCCATGTTCTGCTGCACGATGCTGCGGATGGCAGAAGGCTTCCTACCAGCATATCTCTGTGAGATGAACTTCAAGGGCTCAAAGCGGCTCATTGTGTTGTCTTATTGTTCTGTAGATGGAATAGGAGATGTAAAGAGAACCGAATGAACGTGTCCTGTTCTACCAGACCCCACGCTAACCAGCGTACACAATAAGATGTATCCGACCGCCCAAAGAGGAGGCTGGGGAATCACGCCATGATCCTAAGCCTCTCGTACTTAGTCTGATTAGATTATTCTTTGGTTTATCTCGTACTTAGTCACCTTGAAATAAAAAAGTAGCGTACTGTGCGCCTGGGCACGAGCGGTAGCCCACAGCTCTCTACCCATGCCATGTACACGTACTGATGCGAAATGGACGGAGCATTTTTTGCTCCGAAATTTTGTACTTTTATATTGTCTCATAGACCAACGCTAAGTTAGCTGGTTCTTATTGACTGCCATCGCACACATCTTTGCATGCAACAATAATAAAAATAAGAAACCGTACTCCGAAGGGAGGTGCCAACTCAATGCGTACAGCTGATAGTGCATAAAGAAGGGGAACACTGTTGTGAAGTGCAACCTAGGGGTCAGCAGCGGCTCCATAGGCGACGGCTGAGGAAATTTGGTTCTCTGTTGGCTCTCGCGTGCTTAGTCACCTTGATCACAACATCATCAGCTGTGTAGGCTTGCACCAAGCAAGCAAATAAAGGCAAATCCCGCAAAGGTGTTCTCAGACCTCAAGAATTGGTCTAGGATACGGAAACATGGTGCGCGGAAGATCAGAGCTTCGGTCACAGCATACCACCTCGCTGGTATAAAAAAAACACCACCGGGAAAGACATTGTGCGGCAATGGAAGAAACAGATGTCCTGCGAGATCAGCTGATTTTCTAGGATCAAATTCACACACGCTGGCTTGTATTTATATTGTGGAAAGTGGTCAGCAGAAGACGCATCCTCCCAGACAGAAGGCCCTACTGAACATGCCACTCCAATCACCTAGAACGCAAATCGTTAATCAAACTATGACTTTGTGCATTATGATTTAGTCAAGGAATAACTCAATTTCCCTCGCCTGAAGTTCACAATTTTGGTACAATATAGTGTTCGAACATAGGGGGTTTTTGGGAGGAAAAAAAAAATGCGGGGGGAATGAGGAGGGGTTGAGCACAAATAGGTGGGGAGAAAGAAAACAATGGGGTTATTGTAGTGTTATTGCTTTTTTTTTTTGAAGTTATATTTTTTCATTTTGCACTTTTTGCGAGGGGTAGGTGGATGGGAGAGAGAGAGAGAGAGAGAGAGAAAGAAAGAAATGGGGAATATATGGGGCAGAGTGAGAGGTGGTTAGAGTGGGATACCACCAAACAAACCATCGCAAAAAAAAAGGGGGGGCGGAGAGAAGAAAAAAAAAAACTTAAAATGCTGAATGCACTCCTCTCCACACCCAACTATAGTAAGAACTACACCCTTTTTTTTGTCTTTCCCTTTTTGAAAACTTGGTTGTATTAGTGTAGACACCCGAGGATGAATTCCACTATTTTTTTTTTTTTGCTTTCTTTCCTGACAGTCTCTCTTCCCCTCTCCCTCTCTCTCCCCCTCACCACTACCACTGTTCTCATGGCTTTTCTTTCTCTCGCAAAAACAATGCAAACTTTTGGGGGGTTTTTTGAATGAATTTCTTGTTATGTCGACTATCACTTTACACCAGCTGGAGTAAAGATCTGCGCTCTGGATTATGTGTAGTCACCCCTCCCCCCGAGCTTCCACATTTTATTTTTAAAAAATTCTCTTCAAAGATCTGAAAGGCTTATTGTGGAGTAGCAACCTATCATTTTCCTTCCTATCTCTCCAACCTACGCTTTGGAATGTGTTATCAAAGTGGAAAGCCTCTCCAGACGAAAAGAGAAGTTGGAAAAAAAAAAAAATGCACAAAACACCTTACCGTTCGTCGGGCGCAGGCATGAAATGTTCCTCGCAAAGGGGGTACATTAATCTTTCTAATAGAATGTGGTATAGGCAGGGAAGCGGGGGGAAAAAGGCTTTTCTCTCGAAACTTCGAAAAAAAAAAAACAAATGGCGAATTGCAGCCACTCTCAATGAGCGAATTCAGGAGCCAGGATGCACGCAAATAAAATAAAAAAAAAATAAAAAAAAATCTCGTTAAGATAAACCTCAGCCTCCCGTGCTCAGTTATCTTCGAGGAAAAGTTGGCTTGAAATACAACAGCCCGCTCGTGACAGTGTACGCTTGGTACATAACCGGTGGACCAGGGCGGACCAACCGTGTGGTCATACACCCATTTCGTGGTTTACGTCTGGAAAAAAAAGAGACAAAAGTGTTGGTAAGATAAACCCAGTGCTTGGTCACCTAAAATGTGTCTTGAAAATACAATGGCAGACATCATGACAGGTGTACCTTAACAAAATGAAACAGAGAAGAAAAAAAAAGTACAACACCTTCTGCGAGAAGGATAAAATTTTGAAAGATGATTGTGCCTCTCGTGCGCATCAAAAAAAAAACCCCCCAAAAAAAATGTGTCTTGAAATACAAAGCCCCATTGAGACAGTGTACCTAAAAAAAGACCCAAACAAACCCAAACTATATATCATTTGCCCCCGTGACAGAGGAGACACGCATTCCATAGGTGAAGCGTTCTCTCTCTCGGGATATAGGTTGACAATATGAGGCCATGTTTTTTTATTTGTTTTTTTTTCGTTATTGAACCTCAATTGCAAAAGGGGGGAGAACCGGAATGAAATAAAAATTGTCTGATATGAAAGCTTCGCAAAGAAAAGAGAAAAACAAATGTCACCCCCCCCCCAAAAAAAAAAAATCGAATTTCTTTCAAGTGTGTTACTCCCAGAAGGAAGCATCCGCCACAGCATTTTTTTATCGTGACTTTGGGGGGTATGGGGGAGGGGGGAGCTTGGGGAATTGACATTCTCTGTCACTCCAAGGTGGGTTTTGTACCCTTTTTTTGTATTGTATCGCCAGGTCAGAGCGTGAACAAAAAAAAACCCCCCCAAAAATACCTCTTCAACGAACACCACGTGAGTATTTTCCAGAAACTTTCAAACAAAACCTAGGCAAAAAGAAAATTTGCCTGATTTACTTTAACGAGCAATGCAAAGTAAGGGGCATTAGGAAAGAAAAAAGGGGAGGGTTTTTTTGTGCCATTTTTTTTTTCCCTTCTTTAATTTTTTTTTAAAACACAGTGTGTCATAGTGGCGTTCAAAATGGAGAATGCGACTATCACCTAAAAATCAAACATCGGTTCTTACATCACATTATGTATTTCTTTTTTGTAGTTTCGACAATCACCCTGTCCGAGGACGGGTTCTGTACAACAAAGTCGCCCGAAGGCTAATGAATTTCAAAGGTATAGATGCAAATCATCCTCAAAAGAAATTACCTTTTTTTTGATAACCTGCTGATTTGCGTCTACTTTTGTATGAATTAAACAAAAAGCCAGCAGGTACGTTAATTTAAGTGAGAACTACTTTTTAATAAAAACAGTAGCTTTATGACTGCAGACACCAATGAGGTGGACCCAGGATGTCAGCACCACAGTAGCAGATGTGACAGCATTTCACGCGAAGTGACAGTAGAACCCCATCAGCAGTATATGGGCAATGTGCCGTTCTTAGCTCACTACCCATTTTTACTTGCTTTCAACACAGCAACACACAAACCCAACCCACTCTGCAGGGGACCAAGTGTAAGTGATGAGTTCCACACACCTTTTTTTTTTTTTTTTTGTATCGAACCCAACTTTGAAAGAAACGAAATGGGGAATTTTTTTTTGAAAAAAAACGCAAGGGAGTGTCATTTGACACACCCCCCCATCATCACCTGACTCCCTTATTTTTTTTCTTTTGATAGGGCTGCTAATACCCTATTATAAATGGTGCATATTGGAATCACAAAGGGATCAAAATATCACTCGCTTTGGTCACGTTTTAAAAGAATGAAAAGTTGAGAGATAAATATGCCTGTGCATACACATCCTTAAATGTATTTCAACATACGCACATTCAATAAATTGATAGCATACGAAGAGACAAAAAAATGTTCCTAACTTTCTTAAATGTGATAAAAGGCGTTCCCTCCCCCCCTTCCCGACCCAATTAAGAATTCACCATTGCTTCAGAAGCTCTCTCTATTTCTTATACACGCATTTTTTTTGCAAGAAGACTTGCAGAATATTGGTACATTATTTTTGGATTTTACCGTGAAGAAAATCCACCTATTCTCTGGGGAGAAAAAGGGGTGTGGGACGAAAAACGGAGCGTTTTTTTTGTGTTTTTTTTTTTGTTTTTTTTGAAAAATTGATGACGTGTAGACACCTCGCTTTTTTTTCGTGTGAACTCCACGCAATTTTTATTTAGACAAACCTGATAAGATATGAGGGAAAGGGGAAATAGAAAATGGGACAAAAAAAAAACCCCCCCAAAACTCCACAATAAAACCCCCCTAGAAAAGGACGAGCTGAACATCTCGAGAACCACATACAGCATATTTTAAGGTAAGATGATCGTAAGTCACCTTTTAAAAATAAGAAAGATAAAGCTTTTTAAGGGAAAATCTGATTAAGGGGAAGGGAAATGGGGTGGCAATGGGAGAGAGTTGGTTTTTTGTCAAAAAACGCTCTTTTCATTGTTTATTATTATTTTTTTGAAACGTAAAAAAAAGGAGGAAAAAGTTGGTACAATAAAGATAAACCTAAACCTCGATTTGAATGGTGACTTACCTTTGCAAAGATGGGTCAGGTCTCACGGTCACAAAAAGAAAAGAAAAGTTTATCAGATGAACCTAAGCCTCTCATGCTCAGTCACCTTTGATCACATTCATCTTAAAAAAGATTGATTTGAAATACAAAGCCCTGTGACTGTGTACCTTCGCGCATTATCAATGCACCGGGGTGGAAAAAGAAAAAAAAAAAAAAACACATATAACGCATATCTAAAACAAAGTTGGAAGATAAATATGCTTCGCGTGCATACACATCTAAAATATGTACGGATATCACTTTGATGACCACGTGAAACCCATAAGACAGGTCTGTCCGTTTTACCAATGAGGGAGGAGGGCAGGCCTTTTTGCTAAACTTTGGGATTTTCCCCCCTGAATGTCATAGTCAGAAGAAAAAAAAATTCTCGGGGGGAAAGTTACATTCCGAGCTTTCCCACCGATTGAAAGCGGTCGTTTTACCTCAGCGCCACCTTACAAAAAAAAAATTTTTTTTTTTCGAATAAAATATCGGAACACAGCAATACATTTCCCTTGCGGTTCCGACCGTGCGGGGTGCCGCAATTGCACTTTTATTGCCGAGCGGCGGGTTTGCGGAAATAAAAACAAAAACGGTGCGGTACCCCGCGCGGCCAGAACCTGACAATACTACGCAAAACAACAGGCAATGCTGTCGCAGATTATTGAAACGGGGTGATTGTACTTTGCTCTCGTTCTCTTCTCTTCTCTTCTCTTCCGTTCTCGCCTTTAAAAAAAAAAATCAGATTATTTTTCGGTGTTATACAGAATTACACATCTTATGGTGGTGGCATATCCTTCAATTTTGGGTGGAAGCGGCAGAATTCTTTCCAGAAGGCTCTTCTGAGGTCGAGGGGTTTCATGCCTTGGGCCTCTTCGTATTCCCATTGGAAGATGTCTTTGCAGAGTGGTTCGTCGGCCTCGTCGTGGAGATGGGCCAGGTAGGGGTGTGCCAGGAGCTTCTCTGCAGACCAACGTCGCTCGGGGTTGAAGATCAGCATCTTTGACAAGAAGTCTTGTGCTGTTGCGTCCTGCAGCCTCGGCACCAAAGCCGAAATCGGCTTCGGCTTCGTGTTCGGCAACTTACGAAGGTACTTCAGCGCATCCTCGCTCTGCAACCACACCACATCCTCATCGCTAGGCTTTCCAAGCGCATCGCAAATAATCCCCAACTGCGTCAAATGGTCGTTCCCAGGGAACAACGGTTTGCGGTTCAGCATTTCCGCTGTATAATGTGAAGTATTTTGTAACTAAAAAGCGGGTAAGGGGGTTTGCTCGATTCCGATAAAAGAGGAGAAATTAAAATATACACACAGCTCATCTCGAAAAGAGATATTAGTCTAATGGTGCTACTGTTTGGCATTGTTTTGTTGTATTGACAGTCACCCATAAGGGGGGGAGCGAGAGGGAGGCGAGGGAGGGGTTATTTGAGTGATAGAGTTGAAATGTGTTAAAACGCATCGGTTGATAAAATGAAATGGATCAAATGAAATCAAATACTCAAGACTGTCGGGGTTTAAACGAGAGAGAGAGAGGGGGGTGGGTGGTGAAAACGACCTCCTGTGTGGCCACACATGGTCCTGACACCCCAGAAGCGCGTTTCCCAGCCCACATAGCCAGGTATGGACCCAAAAAAAAACCACCCAAAAAGGTGAAAATCCCGGTTTTACAAACGCTGCATGTCTTTTATGTGTCTTTTATGTCTTTTAAGCGAAAAAGTGGGATTTTAAAAGACGATAAAAGACATAAAAGACGTCTTTTAAAAGACATGTTAAAAGACAAGGGGGACCCTTAGGGTGGGGGTGGTGTGCAACTAAAGTGGGTGGAAAGCATACCAAAAATGCAGCCTGCACTCCAGATGTCCACCGCAGGCGAGTACTGCTGGCACATCAGGAGCAGCTCTGGGGGGCGGTACCAACGTGTCACGACGTACTCGGTCATCAGGTCGTCTGCGTTGAAACCTGTTGGAATGAGGATGAAGGTGTTGTGACGAGCCCTGATGCTACGAAATCTTCCAATTCTGCCCCCAGACTTTTATTTTCATTACTCACCTTATACGTGGGTACCCTGGTTTTTAAGCCAATAAATCGCCACCCCTGGGTCACAAAGGGTTAAAAGATAAACACGCACTGTACACCGTGTGCACACATTTCTTCAAGACAGAAGAAAATCTCTTCGCAAATAAAAGAAAGACAAATACGATACCTCTGGCAAGCCCAAAGTCGCATATTCTGAGGTCACATGAGATGTTTGTGAGCAGATTCGCAGGCTTCAAATCACGGTGCAGCACCTGGGCGGAGTGGATGAACTTCAGCCCACGCAGGACCTGTGGTGTGGTGTGGGTGATTTAGAAAGAAAAGAAAACAAGGAAACAATTGTACAATAATAACACGGCGCAGCGCGTGTTGAAGAGAGCCGTTTTCGCGAAACCGTCTGGGCCTGATTCAGAGGCGATTGGGCTCCTTGAGGGACTCCTGGGAGAACTAAAGAGCAGAACCGGGAAGGTGAAAATCGATGGGAAATCGAAGTTGACAGGTGGGCACTCGCCAATCGACGGAGGAAACTTAGAGGTTGTGCAGATGTTTGAGTGCACTCAGAGCGAATAACCTCACGACCAGTTGCAGGGAAATAGGTCTGCGCAGTCTCCAGCCACTTCCTGATGTCCGTCCCGGAGAAAGGAAAACGGAACATGATTCACGCTCTGCGAAAAAAAAAGCAAGGGTCGTTCCTCCTCCTGTTGCGCCTGCGTCACATCACATTTGTCTGCGACGTCGTCAACACAGGATTCGGTGTCCGAAGAAGCCACGGTCGTCAAAGTTCGATCACTATTTGGTGTTATTGTTTGCGGGAGTTTACACCATGTTGGCAAACTGTAAGGAGATGCCGCCACGATTGTCGACGGCGGCAGTACATCTTTCCGGATAGGTGCTGGTTACTGGTGTTTGTTGACGACGACAACAACAACGAGAAACTGGTGCAGAAGGCGACGTGTCGCGCGGTGTGGGAGTTGGTCACCACGAAGACAGTTTTTGAATATTTATTCTTGTCCTTGGACACCCCAAGAAAAGAAAAAAAACACAAAAAAAAAAAAAAAAATCAAACCCAGGTGGCAAAAAGCGCGGTATTTGAAAAATCCCGCATCCCATTTCAGCCATCGGGGTTTTAAAGAAAACCCCCAGTAGAAATCCCTGGATATTGGTTGGACCGAGGGTCTTCTTTTCCCCGTTGAATTGTAGAATTGTAAAAGACGTAGTTTAGGTCAATACCTGATAGATGAAGTACTGGTAGTGGTTGTCGTCAAGTTGCTGGCGTGACCGGAGCACGTTGTTCATGTCGGTGTCCATGAGAGGCGTCACGATGTAGACGTCTTGGAAGTTTGTGTTGCGTGGCGGGAGTAGGTCGGAGATTGTGAGCAGGTTCTCGTGGTTAAGAAACGAGAGCAGCCGGATTTCGCGAAGAACCCGCTTACCATCTTCAACCTCGTGGAATACATCCTGACACCTGTGTGGAATAGTTTGGAGTTGGCCATGTACGCAGAGCAGTTTACCAAATCCCAATTTGAGATCACAGATGAGGAATCTAAACAATCATCCAAAAAAGTTAGCGGGTTTGGGGATTTTTTGTAGTTTCGACTTTTTTTTTTTGGTAATTTGGCGCCTTTTGGATGCCAAACATATTTGGACAATACTGCAATAGAAAATATCAGCAAAAAATGTAGACACTCTTCCCAAAGAGTGTCTACGTTTGTTGTCCCCAAACTGACACACAAATGCAGGCACCGTGAGCCTAACCTGATCAATATTGAGTACTCAAGGAGGCTAAAAAAACATACTTCTTAATTGCCACTTTCGCACCAGTCTCGGTGTCCACAGCAGCGCAGACGAATCCGTATGCACCAAACCCGACTGCCTTGATGAGGTTGTACTTCGCAGGCACCTATTGGGGCGGGGGTTTTGGATGACACAGTGATGTACGTATACGTATAATACATAAAAAGCTTGAAGTGTACGCACTACATTACTTTCGCTAAATGCTACTTTCATGTTCAGAAGGCATTGGGGGGTGATGTACTTAATGGGGAAAGTTCGAAAGTACAAACGCCTGGGAAAGGCAGAGCGCATTTCAGTTAGAAGTGAAGCGACGCACGAAACCAATGCGGAAAAAAAAGTTGACTTGAAATACAAAGCTCTCTCGTGGCAATGTACCTTGGTATATGACCGGCTGTACCAGGGTGGACACCCAACCATGCAGTCCTACATCCATTTCGTGTTTTACATCTGGTATGTGGTACTCCCGCTTCCACTCAGCCAAAAAAAAGGGGGGGGCAGCATACCTCAAATTTGTTTCCGTGGATTGTGTACACTTTCCGGTCGTCTTCTAGCTTGGGGGGGCCCACATCGGTCCCTCTGAGGCCCGGTCGTGCCATTGCCTCCTCGAACCGAAAACTGCCGTACTCTTGCTAAGGGAGCTATGTCTTGTGTATCGTGTCGAAAGGGGAAAAAAAGAATATAAGTGCGGACACAGGTTTGACAATAAAAGCAACCCGCCTCCCAATACCCCCTGTCTGTATAATGGATACAATGGTGCGCAGTGCTTGCATTGGAAACGCCTGGTGAATCCCCCCAGGTTGTGCAAAAAAGGTAGAGTCTGAAGGCATCTTGGAAAATATATTTTGCCATTTTCTTTTAAAATATGTAGCGTTCTTTCTTGGTCCCTCCCCCCTCACCCCCCAAACCCATAGAATACATCTAATCCCTGTGATCGCCAGCCCTGGGGAAGGTACCCGGGGGGGCGCCGTCCGTGAACAGGGCACCTCCCTTTGTATCTGCGGCGAATTGCCAGAGAGGAGAGGGGGCGGTGCCGGAGATGTGCTCTGTGCGTCCACCACGCCAGACATTTCCACCTCGCGATTCGAACTTGGCTCGGGTGTGGATTTTGAAGTTCGACGCTGCAAGCGTGAAACGGAGCACCTCAAGCTTGCTGGCACGGTCCTCAGCAAACTTCACTGCGATATCCGGAACGTTCTCAATCGGTGCCTTATGTCTCACATTCGGGAACGCCATCCACGGGTGGTACTCTGGTGTTTTCATATCTGGGAATTCAGTCATCGGCCGGTGGTTCGGCGACACCATCAAATGCGGTGGACAGTGAAACGTTGCACTCCCACTCCAGCGTCCGTAGTACAAACGAGGCATATGGATACCGGTTAGACCCAACTCCCGCACGTTCTTCCACTTCCAGAGCGAGATGTGAAACAGCGGCGGACGCATATTCGCCATACCCTTCACCCCAAAGGTGGTTGTGTAGCGTGGGTTTCCGAAGGTGTCCCATCTGTCCTCCTCGTGTACTCTTACTGGTATGGAGGGGTGTGGCACGAAAGGGCATTTATTTATGTTGAACAGAAGTCGCGTATGGTCACAAAAGGGCGTTATAAAGGTTGGCAAGCCGAATAACCAAACCATCAGGGTAACGTACAGACCCCTTTGAAAATAAGTTGATACAATGGAACTAAGCCTCTCAAAACAATGTCGCTTTCCATATCGCACCAACTTTATGGCTGCAGAAAGGTAAATTATGAGGGAAAAAAAGTTTCCGTGCTGAGTCAATTCTAAACCTTGAAAGAACATTTACCGCGAGAAAAAAAAAAAAAAAGAGAAAATGTGAATGTGGGACAATACCTGGTCCGGTTATTCCCCTCAAAGGAGATGGACGTGCGTGGAACCGCTTGTTTACTGGGTTGTTCAGGTCCGCATTTCTTCGACCGATGAGAAAATCCTGTAAGTGGTAGCAGGGGATGCGAGAGGGAATGGCAAGAAAAAGGAAAGAAAAGAACCACAGAACATTTGAAAGATGAAAAGCACCTGATGACAGTAGTGGCGGCAAAAACATCCTTTTATGGTCAAAGCGGAGAATAAGACAAGAAAATAGGATGCTACTCACATTGACGTAATGCCAATCAATGATAACCCCGGATTTTGCAATGACAAATCCTCTTTTTCACTTTCCGGAATACTCTACCGGCATAATTATCAACGGTTAATAAAATCTCATTCAAATTAGTGTATAAAACAAAATACAAACCCAAATACCCTCTACACCACCTGCTCAAAGAATGCCCTATTTTTTGAAAGCATTCCCCCTCCATTTTCGTGTGAAAATATTGAAAACGGTTTGTTCAAATTATGGCGAATTGTAATAAGAATTCGGTTTGAAAGGTTTGTCCATCAGCGTATTCTCTTTGAAGAAGGCCTGGCAAGACGGGAATGGGGTCATACCGGTGTGCGGCATCGCGACTGCATTGCCAGCAGCTGCTTCGATTGGTGGAACGCCATCTTGCAAGCTTCCCCCTCCCCCTCCCCCTCAACCCACTCCCCCTTACCTCCACCTGTGGAGAGGGTGTTTATTGTTCACATCATATCTGAGGTAGCTTGCGGTTAAAAGCTTCGAAAAAAAAAAAAGAGAAGTTGAAAGTGCAAACGCCTCACGGGTTCTCCGCGTGCTGTCAACCTCCAGAGAGCATTTTATTAGCATACCCAAGAAATGTGGGTGATCTATGATCGTCTCCGTGAGACACGTAACAGGCTGTGAGAGCTTGTGAGAGTCTGTGAGAGCCTACTGAGAGCTAGTGAAAAAATCTCTCCCCGTTCATAGATCACCCAAAATGGTTACCAAGAAAGTATTTTCATCATAATATTATGCAATCAATAAATTGATATATGGTGGATCAACAAAAAATGTTCCCATCTTTCTTAGAAGACAAGAAAGAAATATAAAAAAAATAGGACGGAGGGGGGGAGACCACGCTTTTTTTGTTCATGAGTGTCTGTGCCAATTATTCGGGGACACGACAGATACAGATAACGGGAAGAGGGGAGGGGGGAAAGGGGGGGGTTACATAGTGGGGGGGGTGGTACTTCTCTGTTCATAACGCGCACTGTATTTTTATTTAAAGACGCCTCGGACATCAGCCAAAAAGAAAAAAAGTGTGTTCTTTTCGCTGTATGTACACTAACAATTTTTTTTACACCAAGGATATTCCATTCCAAAAACGCTTTTGCTGAAAGGTTTTTCGTTTTGTTGATTGACAGTCATCGACAGCCTCCTGGAGTAGGGGGTAGTTGCACAATTTAAAAAAAAAAAACGCTGTTTGGTGCATGTGCCTCTCGTGCACACCCCTATTTTGCCACTTTCGTTGCGGGAAGCGAAGAAGCCGCGTAAAAGATGAGAAATGACATTCACAATCCACATCATTTAAAAAAAAAAGTCGGAAAGAACGGTCAGGAAAGGAAGTCGGAAGAGAGACATGTTTTGCAAAGGGGGGGAAAAAAAAGCTCCCTGGCATTGCAAAGAAAAGAGAAAAGTTGAAATATGCATAAGCCTCGAGTGCATACACATCTAAATCATGACCAATTTTCGTTTTTTCGCTGCTTCGTGGGCCTTTTCAGTAAACTTCCAGCAAAGCAAAAAAAAATGAAACCAAGAGAAATTGCCAACAATATAAATGGCCTTTTTTTGGTTCTCTTTTTTTGCTGGTCTGGCTTTTTTTGGAATTGCAACAAGCTGGAAAATATTTTATGGGTTTGTATTTTCTGCAGCTTACCCCACCCAACCACAAGAACTATTCTGCTAAGAAGAAAGGGATCCACAACTACCCGAGCAAAACTGGAATAATGATTTTTACTTTTGAGAATATTTTTTTTTAAATACAAATGGGGAAGATAGTCTTTATTCGTTTTCGTTCAGTGCGTTTGTTCAGAGAGGCATTCTTTATGTAAAAAAGCAGATTCCGTATTTTGTATCGACAGTCGAAGCACCGAGATGGGGGAACTCCGGTTTCTTTCATTTTCCTTTTTTTCTCTTCTATATTTCGTAAGGGTATCCCTAGCGAGGTGACCCGTGGACTGTGGTCTGGACCACCATCCCACTGTCACCTTGTCCCGAGAAGGCATACCTTCGATCATCCCACCCTCCCCATGTATCACCCACCCCCCGAACAGCAGAGAAGTGAATCACTGCAAACGTGCCCACATATTTTTTTTTTGCTGTTTTCGGATCGTCCAAAAAAAAAAAAGAAAGCAAAATAAACGTGCAGATGAACAGTTATGTTAGTCATCTCAAAAACAAAGGCGTGAGAGAAGAAAGAAGAAAAAAACGAAAAACTTCGTGAATGTTTTGCACCGTGCATACATTCTGTCAAAACAAATGGACAATAAATCAACGAGGGACATCACAATAAAAGGGGAAGGGCAGGCATGCATGCTCGGGCATTCCACCTTTTTTTTTTCTTTTGTTTTGGAAAAGAATTGGGTCGGGCATCAATCCCACCCATGTATACCATGGGAGATTGAAGAAACTATGGACGCAGGGGGGAGAGAATAAACAACAAATCTACGTTGTGTGTTCGCCCCCCCCTGAATAGCGCACATGATGTGCGATCTAGGGTTACCGGCGTTGCTGTTTTTGCGGGTCGTCCGTGGAGATAGGCAAAGCGGAACACCCAAACAAAGTGACCCTCACACAAGCTCCATTCAGCCAAACTCAACCTCGGCTGTCCCACCACAACACCAACACCTGTAAAAAATTATTTAATCAAACCGAAATTATTTCATGCATATGGTGCTCCTGAAAACCCCATTTTGCGTACTTGTTGCGCACTTTGTGCACGAAAAAAAACGCAGGCACTGACACTCCGCGGGTTATCGAACCCCGGAGTGATGCGCATGGGGGAAAAAAAATACAGGAATACCCTATATTGCGTACTTGTTGCGTACTTAGTGCGTAGTTGTTGCGTACTTGGTATTTTTTATTTCAGGAGCACCAATATACTTTCTTTTCTAAACGAAACGAAATTAAAAAAAAATGACCACCCCATTTTAAAACAAAGAAAACAACTGCAACTCAATCTCTCTTTACACCCACATCGTAACAGAGAAAAACCCCCTCCAATATCCTCCCCTATTGACCACCTTAGTATTGGGTTTATCACAACACTTTGGCCCAAAAGGGTTACATACCTGCCCACAGTCTCTCTGAAGAAGGAATGACACGATGTGCAGCGCACGAGATTCTCAAAGCGCCGCACCTGCTCGCTCTCTTCGAGGATGCATTTAAGTTCGTGGTAGGGCATCTCGCTGGAGATGGGGCTGTGGATATGATTATTAGATTCATATACTTTCAGTTCACAGAATTGAAAGTATTTGAGAGGGTCAACACATGCACCCTTTCTTTTTTTCCTTTTTGGGGTGGTTTTAGATGATGATATTTGGTTTTGATCATCTGAAAACGACCACAGTCTACACCTCTCGATGGTGATTGTCCATCCGTATAAAGAAACCTTGGGCCTCTGAGGGACCCTCCACAAACGAGAAAATTCGGTTCCTTGACAATTATTTTTTTTGTTAAATGCAGTCAAACAGTGAGATCTGACGGGAAGGGGGAGAAAATAGTTACTTATCAGGCGATTAAAATTGGTTATGTTATTTCCGGTTTCTAATAAAACTGTCTCGGGGGGGAAATCTTTAGGATGCATACGTTGCAACGGAGAGCAGACCGTCCTCCTCTCCCTTGAGAAGGATCCGTAGCACAACCTCTTTGTGCTCGAGGATGGCCTTGCTGAGGCGGCTTACCTCTTCGACACACTTGAAGACATCTGTTGTCGGTGGGTAGTCGCGCACCAGCGAAGGGTGTACAAGCGCCATCTTTGTCTGCTGTTGTGTCGTCGGATGTTTGTCCGGCACGTTGCACTGCTTACATATCGCGTTGAGCCGTTTCAACTCACGCCGCATCTTGTCGCAATACTCTTGCTTGTATTTGTTCAAAAGTGTTTCAGCCTGCTTCAGTGCTTTCAAGGTTTTAATCTCAGCGGCGTTCATCATCTTCCCAGGTGGATACGCACCGCGTGCATGCAGCCATTGCAACTGAAAAAAGAAGATGTTGAATGGAAGAATACAGCAACAGAGATACTTAAAGGGAAGGGGGAGAAGTTGATATGATGGGTTCGAGGGGAGAAGCCTTACCAATATGACTGTTTAAGGGAAAGGTTTTATAAGATGGCACCTATGTTCTCATGCTTGGTCACCTTTAAAGTCTGGGGGGAACGTAGTAAAGGTGCATGCACCTCACAGCAATGGCCTGCTCAGGATGCAAATCGCAAAAGAAAAAGAGTTTGTCTCTGACAAGCACCCAGACATGGTTGCGAACAGAATGCACAAAATGTCACCTGCTGACACAACCCCGCGATCCCGCGGACGCACCCCACAATGACCCTGGGCTGAAGCGACATTACACTGAAGTGTTTTGCTGCCTCTGCAAGGCGGGTGGCGCACCGACCGAATCACTCGCTGATGCGACAATGGCAACCATTTACTGCACCATTGACTATCATTTCTTTCGACAAAACAAAAACAAAAAATCGGCCAAGAAAAATCAAGATGGTATACGAAAAGGGGAAGGGGCGGAGAGGGGAATACCTGAGCCGAGCACTCCACCCTGGATGTTGAGAAGATCGACTTGAACATGGGGTTCGTCTCCCCCATCTTCGCGAGCGCGCTTGCTGAGGCACCCACGACCTGTGCACAGATGATACAGTAGATATTTACAAAACGCGACCTTTTACCCTTACTCTAACAAAATAATCACTCTGAACAATCGCAGACTACTACCCTGACGCACTACCATAAGAACAACACGTTCGTTTTGGTGTCCAAGGGTAGACCTCCCAAATCTACCACTATGGACAACCTCATTGAACAACAAACAAAAGAGGAAGAGGTCTGCAGCAACAAGGCCCAAATAGGGCAAACCGGCCACTGAATTAAAAGCGAATATATTAAAGGTTTGACTGTAAACCCCAACACAGGCAAAACACCCCTACCAAAACCCCTCCACTAGCACCTCATGGGTCCTTCCTTCCTTCGTTCCTTCTGAATCAAAGGAATTGTACCCACCCGAACCCAATCCCCTCCCTCCCAAACCCACACCACACCACATACCGCATGGCTCATGCTCGACGCTGGGTCGACCTGAGACGGCTTGACGACACCACCCCAGGACGCGTCTGGCAGAACATTCGAAACACCTCTAGGGGAGGCGGGGGTTGCCTGCTTGGGGCCGCGTGGAGAGGACCCGTTGTTGTGTGTTGAGGCACGTATCGTGCGGGGTGGTGATGCTGGTAGGTCGGGCTCCACCTTTTGCCTAAGCTTGTTCAACTCTTCCTTCGAACGCAATGTTGCCCGGGTGATTTGGTCCTGCGAAGGCAACCCTGTCGGGCCCACCCAAGGAGCCTTCCCCTTGGTATTAAACTTAGAGTCAATAGACACCATGACCGGCCGCCCATCAGGCATGCTCTGCACGTAGTGCCGTGCCCCAGGCACCCCCGGCGCAGCCCCAGCACCACTGCTGGCATCAAGCATCTGCCGCTCCCTGACAATCTCCTCTCGCCTGCTGAGCTGTTGCTGGTACTTCTTGACACCTTTCCGCATATCGTTGCATTTAGGAATCATTAGGGCCATCATGCTGTCCCAGGCACGCTCCTGCTCGGACATGATGTCCCATCGTATGCGCAGCTCCATGCGTGCAGTCTGTTCTAATTCTTCGATGTCACGGCGCCATTCTTTCTCCTTCTCCAGGTACCCTAGGACCTCCACCATGGAGAAGCCGTCCTCGAGGACCAAGGCAAGCTGTGCGCGCGCCTCGATCTCCTCTGCCTTGACAGCGTTGCGCGCGTCGTTCTCGGAGAGTGAGATGCAGTCCAGAAGCATTGCAAGAAGCTGCTGCTGCAGGTGTTCGTACTCACGCTCGCTTTGTGCTTCGATCTCTTTAGCGCCCTTGGCATGGTCCAAGCGGATCTCCTGACGCGATTCGCCGAACTGCGCAATAATAGCCTCGATCTCCTTAGCCTCCTTCTCCATTTGCAGCTTCCAAGCCATCAAAGGTGCTTCAAACTCGTCGTAGATGGGTTGCAGCCCGTCCTCACCCTCCTGCATGAGTGCTGCAAACTCGGCAGCATGCTTCTTCATAAGCTCCTTCCGGATGCGTTCCCTCTCTGCCCGAATGTCCGCACATCGTACCATAAAGTCGCGGAACTCCTTCTGGATGTGCCGCGCATTCACAACCCACCTCTGCTTCCGCACAACCGGGAGCGACAGCTTCCACCTCCCAGCTGCCTGCAACCGTAGTGCCGAGACGGAGAGTGCGATCTTCTTTGCCTTCTCCAGGTCGATGTACGCATGCGCCTTTAGGAAGACCCGCGACACACCAAGCTGGAACATTGTAATATCCCAGCCCATCGTTTTCTCAAGAATGGCAATACATCCGTCCTTCGAGTTTGCGGTGGTAATACCAATGCCGTTCCCCTTCGAGAGCGCGATCACCCTGTACTTCGGCCAGAACGCTTCAAACACAATGCGAACCGGGTAGCCCGCCTTGCGGATTTTAACTGTTCCAAGCACACCGGAAGAGCCAAGCTGGGACATGGTTGACACTCCGTGGAAGGTCAGCGGTTTCTTGGCAGGGTGTGGCTTGACACAACGGATCCAATGAGGGTTTGTACTGTTGATAAGGTCCATCAGGTCTTTCAGCTGCGTTTTGAAGAAGACCCCGACAGTGATCTTCCGACCAGTTTTTTCAACAGGCGCAGGAATGATTTCTTTGACAAAGTCGTGCGAGCTGGACCGCATCAGCACTTTGCAAGCATCTTTGAGGGTATCTCTGTTTTTATCTAAAGCGCCGTTCACATCGTACGATACCGACCCTGCGTAGTGGTGGATGATGAAGCAATTCTTTGAAAGCGTTTTCTTATCAAAAAACTCTTTGTTGGGTTTGAAGGCTCGGGTGATATTGTCTAGGAAGCCATGGTCTGTACCCTTTCCAAGCGAACACTCTTCGTCCAGCAATGCGAGAATACCTCCTTTCCCTGCAATCATATGCAAACACGGGGTGTTGTCAGGGAATTTCACGGACTCCACATCGATCCCTTCTGCACGGCATTCGTCCATATCCTTCTCAAAGATGAATTTGTTGTAGTGTCCTTGGATGGTCTCATTCGCAAGATTGATGCAAAGCTGTTCAAAATAGTTTCCCGTTTCAAAGTCTTCGAATCCAAAGATATCGAGAAGACCTATCCACGAAGAACATTGACTCTCTACATCCAACGTCGTATTAATCTTCTCCACGAGCCACCCAAAGACTTGATCATACAATGTTTTGACTAAGGCATCTCTTGCGTCATAAGCTTGGACAGGGCGGAGCTGTTTCACACAGGTTGTTCCTGCGACGATTAGGGTTGTAGTTTGGAACTCTGCCACCATCTTCTTGGCATCAACACCCCAACACTTTGCAGCCTCATCAATGTGACACTGCGTCTTCGCATCCAAAACACACCCCTCCCCATCCGCATCAAACCGAGAGTTTTCAACATGCAAAACGCCTGCAACAGAGGTCCATACACCCCCCTTCTCCTCCTCCGTCATGCCGACCTCGGTCATAGCCTCCCACACCTCAACAAAATCTTCGGGTTGGTTAAACTCTTTGTTCTCAAAGGTTCCACCACTACGAAGTGAGGTATAGTCCTTATCCTCTTTGATATTGTATCGTGTCCTGAAGTCGTTGTCGGCCCTGCAGCATAGGTAAAAGGAGTGGTACACCCGCTCACCCTTTGCGGCGGTGATAATCCGACTTTTCTCAAGAAGGTATTTAATCACAAAGGCGCCAATGAGAAAGCCTTCTCCCGAAAACTGCACCTTCATGAATTTTCCGAAACGCGAGGAGTTGTCATTGCGTACGGTCTTCGCATTCCCGAAGGACTCCAAAATCGGGGAGCAAACAGTAATCTTCGCGCCAACCTCCTGCGCTGCAGCCTTCTGCGAATCCTCACCCCGCTTCGAAGAGATAGCACCCAGGTATTTCATCACAATCTTTGACGCCTCAGTCTTCCCCGCACCAGATTCACCTGAAACCAAAATACACTGATTTTGTGCGTCATTAACCATCTCAAAGTATGTGTTATGCGCGACAGCCCATGAGTGTGGTACATTCTTTTCTATTCTGTCGCCTTCTACAAGGTATTTGGGCATTTCTGCATCAAGATATCGCGGGATTTTGAAGTTAAAAGGGTTTAACGCGACGACAATGGCCCCGATGTTGGTGTAGATGATGTCCCTGTAGTAGCGGTTCTTGAGGCAGTTGAGGAGCGTGGAGTCGTGCAGGATGGTGAGCTCGAGAAGGTCGTTCACATCCTCGTCAATGATGTCCTTGCTGATGGGGTACATCCGGTCCTCAGAAAGCTTCGCCTCTTTTATATTCGGCAGCTTCGGGTCCTCCGAAGCACATGATCCGATCTTCCCATTCCATGTCTGCACCTTCCCCAAAACCCAACTATGCTCTGCCTTGTGCTCAAAGTAAACCAAAGCACCTGGTTCAATCATGATGCCTCTCGCATTCAAGAAGCCACAACAGAATGGGTGGCGTTTTGTGTATGGGCCTTTAGGTGGTGTGGTGGTAGGTGGATAACGGTAGGCTGTGGGCCGCCTTCGAACATGAAAAAAATAAAATAAAATTATGGACTTTTTGAGAATCTGTTGTATTTTTTTGGTGCAAAAGACAGCCCCAAGAGGTCCCGTCTTCTGTTGCAACACAGGCTACATCGGTAGTTTAGTATGGTCAACCAAAGCCTCCACAACGCTTTACCCATCAACCTGCCTCTGCTTGCAACACCCAGGCATGCGAGCATTCGTTCAGAGGGCCACTATGGGCCGCTATGCACCCCTGGACGATGCAATGATGTGTCGACCACCGATTATTCTCAACCAGTATCCCTTCCGTAACAGATCTCTTTGGATTATGTGATTTGCCTTGGGTTTTGCGAGAAGACGTTTGAGTGGCGTGAGACGGAGCGCATGGCTGTTCGTTTGAGCTTGGAGAGGATGGGGGCGAACTCGACGTAGGGCTCGTAGAGGGCGAGGATCGTGTCGTCGATGGAGTAGCCATCATCGCACATCTGCTGCAGCAGTGTGCCTGCGTCATGTGCATGCCCTGTCAGGGCAAACGCCTGCAAAGCCTTTTGGTACGCCACTCGGCTCGTTGCTTTTGCATGCTGCATAAGCCTCACAAACTTCAACGTTGACTCGTAGTACTGTTCCCTCCTATCAAACACTTCCTCAGAATAGTGAAACAAATCCCGAACGTGCACACTCAGAATTGAGGAAAAAACGCTGACCCCAGGGGTATGCCCTTGGTAGCGCATCTCCTTCCATAGGCGCAGTGCATCTGGGAGCAGGATGCACTTCGTTCCGGTCGCCTTGTTGATGATCTGCAGGCGCAGTGCGTAGCTGTCGGCATACGACGTAGCGCTGCCTTCGTAGTCCAGGTACTGTCCTGTCAACATCGCAAACCGTCGTAACCCTAGCCGTACATCCGCCCCAGAGTCTGCCTCCTGTCGCAGGCAACGCAGCAGCGCTTTGTACACAGACACCTTGCGAAAGGAGATCTCTGCAGGCAGCACACCACGAGGTTCCTGAAGAAGCTTCCCCGCAGTAGGATGGCCGTGCTTTGCAAGCACCTTGAGTGTATTGATGTCAAGCGCAACAGAATCAATGAAGCGCAGACACGCATCCATGGTAGGCTGCATTGCCGCAAGCTTGTACAAAAAGGTGTCCCTCAAAGGCGGGAGACCACGCGCCTGCACTACCCTTGCACTGTGGCCTTCGAATATGAGTCTGAGCTGTTCGAGAACGGGGTGCACAGGAGGTGGCTGGCGTAAGGCAGACTGCACATAAAGGTGGTCCATATATTGCAACTTGTAGCCCAGGGCCTGCATGTCGCGCAGCACAGAAGGAAGCTCCTCTGTAGCATGACGGGAGGCTGACACGGCACGGATGTATGCTGCATTGAGTACGTCTCGCTTGTGTGCGTCGTGCTCCTGCTGCAGGCGGGACAAGGACTTCGACCAAAGCAGCTTAGCTCTCGGAGCAAATCCAAGCTGACCAAGATAAGTGATAATCTGTGCAATAACCAACCCATCCCCCTGAACCGACAGCGTGCTGCCCGCACGCTCCAGACCAGTGGCCACAGCTTTCCGCTCTTCGTATCGGTTCTTCAGTGCACTCGAAACGCGTCTTCCCCATGTTCTGTTAAATGAGAACAGCGACAACGGCGTCATTTATGTGTCGCATCCTATGATAAAGTGAAGACACTTCCAGAGGACCAAAAAACAATCGCGGTGACATTTCTGCTACGGCCTCGGGTAGAGAAACGACTACACTCTCTGAAATGTTCTCGTGCACTCCCACCCCCATCCCCACCCTCACCCTCACCCCAACCCACTTTCCTGACTAGAAGTGCCCCACTTCGAATCATGCAACAAAGAAAAGTGTCGATAATGCACCTAAGCCTCTCATGCTTAGCCACCTTGAATGCCATACAAGAGAACCTTCAAAGCGCAAGCACCTCACCGGACACCGCTTCAACACCCCCCATGAGCTCATCCCAGAGTCCTCACAACACTTTGGTTGACCGTCTCCCACCCACGATGCAGAGGTGCCATGTAGACAGGTCATGCCGTAGTGTGCAACGCTTCACGGCATCTGACGCTGCATCGCAGGGATGTAACTCTGCGTCGCAGACCCTTCTTCCAATCAAGTGTGGAGGCAGGACCACAGCACCCTCCATGTGGAAGCCTACTATATCTCATAGGAGTTTAGAGGACCATATATGGCGAAAATTTTGTGGCAACGTACACATCCCCCACCTCTCCCTCTCCAACCCCGGATGGAGTGCCACCCCAGGCTTGCCATAAGGTGTGTGTCGTCCCACCAAATCGGCCAGAATGTCACTTCCTCAAAAACGAGTTTATTTAAAATCCCCACCACCACCCCGTTCGACTACATAAAAGGAAGCATCGTCGTGGCATGCATCGGAAGAACAAAATATGCGTCAAAAAGGTACCAAAGACAGACCCTACGTCGAGCTTCAAAAGAAGTTTTAAAAAAAGCGCCAAAAATTGCAATCCTTTTTTTGTCAAAACTGGCTATATCCCCGCCCATCTCTTGTCGGCAAACGAAAGATGAACAGGTCCCTCAATGATGGCAGAAACCATCACTTTTATACCCGCCTCCTTCCCCCCTCCCGCTAACCCCCTATAGAAGACTTCGAACTGCAGTACGACGATGTGTATGTTGTGGATGAGGTGCAGGAGGCCCTCCCTGCACTGCTGCATGGTGATATCGGTGCATTATTTGCCCCTCTTTTCGCATCTGATCCCTTTGAGGGCAGGGAGGGGCTGCGAGCTGCTTCCTCCTTCTCCTCCTCCTCCTCCCCCCCCTCCTCCTCCTCTTCGTTTTCGTTTCGCGGCGTGACACACACCTGATTGAGATCTGCAGAGAGCGTGAAAAACAATTCCCGTTTCCGTTCTGTTTCCTCTGTTTTCTGTCTGGGAGGGGCGATGATAGGGAGTGTATCGGTTGGGGGGAGCTGCATGCTTGCAAAGCTTTTATAGCGGCGGTCGGACGCAATGCTGTCGGTACTTTTTTTTAGAAGAATTTGACGTCTCAACCAGAAGGGCCGAAGATGCGGATCGCACACTGCTGTATAATTCAAGGATGACTGCGCCTTTTGCTGCTTCAACACTTCCTCCTCTCGAGATACACTACCAGCCCAGGGAGGAATCGCCATGCTCTGATACCCTGTAGTACTAGACAAATCGCTGTTCGACATTATCTTAGGCTTTTTCTCAGACAACCTGAGCGACACCTTTTCAGCCCTCTCCTTGGAGAGCTTCTTCGGTGACACCGTACGCAGCGTCGACACAGGAGAACTAGGGTGGCGTGATTGTGACTTCTCTGCATTGTAGAATAGTCGGTTCACCACCTGTTGTCTTCGCTTTGCGTTTAAAGTGACAAGGCGTGTATCTTTAAATGGAAGTGGTTTTAAATCAGGTGTCCCCAAATAAAATCGGTCCTCACTAAAACCCTGTGGAGCTTCCTTGCCATGATACATCAGAAGATAGAGAGAGAAAGAAATGTGTCGGAAAAATTGAGGGAAATATATAAATTTCTGTGGGGTTTTGATGTCTAGAGAGGGGTATTTTTTACGCAGATTATGGACCGTTAGAGGGTGTGTAATCCGGGTGTGGGTGATGAGGGAACCCAAACCCTACCCTGCAAACCCCATTTTTAGTGAAAGGAAACGAACGCTTCGATATGTGAATTTGAAAGGGTGGTGTTCTCTGAAATAAATGAAGGGAAAAAAAATGAGGTATGCGTGTCTTTGTATGTGGTTTAAAATAAACTACCGCAGGCCGGTTGGAGGCGCGTCTTCGTTTCGGGGAGGAACCTTTTAACTTACAATTGGCATTAACTAATTTCTGTTTTCTGTTTTCGTTCAAAAAAAAATAGTTTAAAACAAGGTAACGCTCTATCAAGAAAGCAATGAAGAGAAAAATTTTCGCTTGGCTCTTTCGGGGCAAAGAAGTGCCCCCATCTGACTACTTGAAAACAAGGGAAAACCCCCCCCTCTTCTCCCTGATCCACAATGACAACACGGTTGTCACAATCGGCACACATGAACACGAAGGATCCCAACACAACCGCTTTGAAAGATGTCTGGACACATTGTCATTTTTAAAAAAAAAGGTGAAGTTGATAGTGCAAACTTCTCAGGGGACGCAGGCACTGACACTCTGTGGGTTATCAAACCCCGTAGTGTTGTATTAACCAAAAAGACTCGAATGTATAAGCGAAGGCGATGCGCTCTGCACTATGAAATAAACCATGTAAGATTGAAGAGAGACGGGCATTCGAGACGACAGCGTGCAATAAACATGAACATTGATTGATTTATGTTTGTTTTGTTTTCCGTGCAGTCCACCTGTCTTAGCTTGAAGGAAGCATACTGTGGCATAATTTCATTTCCACATAGGGAAAGAAAAGGGGAAAAAAAGTTAGGTAGGGATGAACATAAATCATCTAAAAAAAAAATTGTTTTGAAAAGGCATACCTCCTGTGCACACATCATCAAAAATAAGAAAAAAAAAGGAGGGAAAATGTTGGCTGCGAAGGGCTAGGGGATGAGGGGATAGGCTACGCATTTTTACCCAACAACGGTGGGGGCAGGGCCTTAGGGTGTGATGGAAAAACCGGTTTTCAAAAAAAAAAAAAAAAAAACGGGCTGAACGGCAACAACCGTTCCTTAACCGCCGGGCAGACAGTGCTTTCGTAAAACAGAGAACCCCCCCGGGTAGGTTCTTCATCTCGAAGATTAGTTCTCTTTTTGCTTCTGTAGTGGGGAGATCCGGGTGCCCGCAACAACAATATTCACAAAAAATCACAAAAAATCACAACAAATCACAACAAATCACAACAAATCACACAAAATAAATACAAAAAATCACAAAAAAAAAATCCTATTCACAACAAATCACAAAAAATCACAAAAATCACAAAAAATCACAAGCAATCACAAAAAAAAAATCCTATTCACAAACAATCACAAACAAAAAATCTTATTCACAAAAAATCACACAAAATCACAAAAAATAAATCCTATTCACAAAAAATCACAAGCAATCACAAAAAAAAAAATCCTATTCACAAAAAATCACAAACAATCACAAAAAAATCACAAAAAATCACAAAAAGTGGATGTGATTCTTTTTGATTTTTTGTGATTTTTTGTGATTTTTTGTGAATAGGATTTATTTTTTGTGATTTTGTGTGATTTTTTGTGAATAAGATTTTTTGTTTGTGATTGTTTGTGAATAGGATTTTTTTTTTGTGATTGCTTGTGATTTTTTGTGATTTTTGTGATTTTTTGTGATCGTTTGTGATTTTTTGCGAATAGGATTTATTTTTTGTGATTACTTGTGATTTTTTGTGAATAGGATTTATTTTTTGTGATTGCTTGTGAATATTGTTGTTGTGGGCACCCGGATCTCCCCATGTAGGTGCTTTTTGTATTACTGAGGACTGCCTTCGACGGTGGACCATGCTCCATTAGAAGCTCGCCCATTGCAAAGGGGAATGTGGCATACTACAAGGTTGGTAAGACTCTCGTACTTAGTCGCATTATAAAAAAGACAATTTGAAACACGAAATATGTAAAATGCAAACAACCAAAAAAAAAAAAATGTGTGACTGAAACGCAAAGACCATCGGATCAGCAGTAAAAAGATCCGCACACAAACACGGTTTAGCAAAACGATAAAAAGCCCCACTTTTTTTGAAAAAAGGAGGGGGGGGGGGGGGGGGGGAAATCCCACACGACGGTGAAGTAACGGGTGTTACAAGTGGAGTTACAAGTGAGTTACATGTAACTTTTGTTACATGTAACTCACTTGTAACTCACTTGTAACCCACTTGTAACCCACCAGTTACAACCTGATTTTGCCTGTAATTCATGTATCCCACTTGTAACTCACTTGTAACTCACTTGTAACTCACTTGTAACGGTTTTTCACTTGTAACGTTACTAGTAACTTCACTTGTAATGTACTATACTTCACCGTCGTGCAGGGGCAACAAAACAACCTGTACTATGGAGTGGAGCTCTGAAATACTGCTGGAGGAACAGAATGAAAATAAAAAAGGGGAAAAATTGACTCCGGGATTCAGGAGCGGTCTGTGGACTGTCGAATCCCTCCCTTTTTTTGGGGTGCTGCACGTTGGCAGTGGAGTCTCAAAAATAAAAAGGTAGAGTTGAAATACAAAGCCCTCTCGTGAACAGTGTACCTTGGTACATGACCGGCTGTACCAGCGTGGACACCCAACCATGCAGTCCAATATACTACATCCATTTCGTGGTTTACATCTAAAAAAGAGTGGTTGAAAACGTGCTAAAACGCATCTCAGTCGAAAATAAATCTGGAATACATTTTACACCTTGACCACTAGAGGAAGGCTTTTTATCGATATTCTCCCTGAACTTAACAGTCATTAAACCCCAGGTCGGATGACAGAGGCAGTGGGTGGGTGCGTCCACGTAGTTTCTCATACGCAGCCCCTCCTCACAAAAAAAAAAATGTCCAATTATCAGGCACAGAAAATGTTGCTTGACAATAGACTACTCAGCGGGCAGCAACCCATGGCGAAAAAAAAATAATAGAAAATAGTAAGATGAGTCTGTGTCTCTTCTCAGTAGCCACCTTAAAAAAGAATGAAGGTGAAAGGTGCAAACATCTCTGCAGACGGCACTATATAAAGCAACAAATCTAGTCAAAAAAAAAATTACACAACAAACACGAATAAACCTTTTTGGCACAACAGCGTGCAAGGCTTTTTTTTCTTTTTGAAAACTTGGCTGTATTAGTGTAGCCACCCTAGAGTGTGCTCCACTATATCTTTTTTTCTCCCGCTCCCCAACTGCGTTCATTTCAGACTCCCCCACCCCCAAACCCTTTATCCTAATCTCGCATTCAGCGAATCTAATATCAACTCATATGTGGTCATGGAAGTACCGTGGACGAAGCATGCACGGAGAAGGGCAGCACTGATGCCTCTATAAAGGACCGAGACACCACCCTCTTTGATAGCATTCTTCACGAATTGTCGTGCCGTGGTGGTGTAGTCAGGGCTCGACTGCATACGGGACTTAATCACATCAAAGGGAAATTGTAGTGACCACGACACACATCCACAGAACGACCCTGCCACAAACGTCGGCAGAAACTTTCCTTGAAACTCAAACTTTCGTTTCAATGACTCAAAAATCGAGAAATACATTGAAAACCCTGCAACCTCCCTAAAAACCATTGGCGTATACCCACGATACACAACATGAATTGGAGAAACCTCCTTGGGAAAACATGTTTTAACGACATAACGGAGACGTCCTGTCAGGGGGAGATGTTCCGGTGTGGTTTGCAGACGGATTTTGAAGAAGTCGATGGGGGTTTGGATGACAGAGGCAATACACCCACCAAAGGCTCCACTGCTTCCGTAGTGGTACCACTCTAAGCGGTTTGTTTTATTCCGTTCCTGCCACTTCGAATTCCCCCACCCATATGTACTGTACAATGTACTCTTAATGAAAATTCTGCTTACAATTGGGAATGTGACGCCCTTCCATACGGACATCATGCCATCTTGCGATGCACGCCCTACTGCACCGGACAGACCACCCCCACCTGCCAGCCGGCCAGTCTGCATACGCACCTTCAATGTATCTAAGGGATACCCTACTGCTGTCCCTAATGAGCCAGCAATGCCTCCCGCTGCCCAGGACCTCGAACCGCTTTCTTTCCGCACCATCGTAGGGGGTGGGGTATGGTGGGAAGATAGAGGAGGGTGGAAAGGGTGCGGCACTGGTGAATATGAAGGGGGGAAAAGGGTAATTTTGAAGGGAGAAAAAAGCAATGAAAAGCGGTGGAGAAAATATCAGCGTATAAAGTCTTGGTCTGTGGAGAAGATCTTTTTTTTATTGGGTTTTAGTATCGCCATGCAATGGCTCCTTTTTTTGTTTAAAAGAATTGTTGTGGGGGAGGGTCGTTAGTGTATGAGGATGTGTGCTTTACGTTTTACCTCATTGTTTGTAACGTATTTGTCATGTGGTTTTTTGTCCCCCAGTCGGCTGTCTAGGGGTTGAGGGCTTTTTTTTTTGTCACCCTTTTTCCAGGTTAGTTGGTTGCAACAAACTTGGTGAGAGTGGTGGGTCCCAAAAAAAAAGTGGCAAAAAAAGACAAGATACATACAGCAGGGGGTTTAAAAAAAAAGGGAAAAGAAACGTTTGTAAGATGAACTAAGTCACCGTGATTTGATCGTTATTGGGAAACAAAAGATCGCATGAACCCACAAAAGACCCCCCCGCCTCCGAAAATTGAGCGAAATGAACGAAAGAAAGCTTCTAAATATGCATGCACCTTGTGCAGACATCTTTAAATGGGAACGAAAGTGTCAAACAACCTGTAAACGGGTGGAGGCTTTCAAAGAAATAATCATTGAAAAGCGAACGTTTCTCATGACATCTGATGTGTCACAATAATAGGAAATCAAAACAGATCCAAGACACACCACACAATACCATTCACGTTTACAGTTGACACACGTTGACGGGGGAGAACGGAGAAACAAAACGAGCATTTTTTTTACAGAAACTTATTGGCCTGCCACTTTTACTTTTTTGCAGCATACTAACCCCTTTTACATACACGACCTGTTAAAATCACAGTGCCGTTTCCCTCTTGGTGGGGAACGCGGTTACCCCCGTGGATACAGCGTTTGGGAGGGCGGTGTTTTTAATGAGCCAGACGCAGTCTGCGAATTGGTCTTCTGGTTGTTTGATTGTGTGCCATGTCCAGAGTGCGTGTGTTTCATTGAAAGTTTCGAGGATGCCGTGTCCGAAGACGGTCTGTCTAAAGGCACTCCAGTCTGGTTGAGGGGTCATCCAGTTGTCGTAGGGGAGAACTTCACGGTTGCCACCGTCGCCGATGTTGATTTCAAGTTTGTCGCCGTCGGAGCGCGTTCCGTTGAACACTCCATACGTCCGTTCATATGAATGGACGTGTCCACAGAAGAGAAGGTCGACCTCATACTTGCGCAGCAGCCCCTCCATGTCAAGCCGCATCTCCTCCTCCTCGGGCTCCCCCTGGTGCGCGAAGTTGCTGTTGTACCAAGGTGCATGCGTGCTCACGAACACCCACGAAATGACCGACCGGTCAATCTTTGCAAGGTTGTTCTCCAACCACGCATACTGATCGGACCCCTCCGAGTACGGCATGTAGCAGTTCAGGGTAATGAAATGCGCATTCCCTGCCTCCCAGGAGTACCAATACGGCCCGTCGGCGCTGCCACCCGAGGGGTGCTTGAACCTGCTCTTGAAGGCAAGGTATTCTTCTCCGAGAAGCGGGGTGGGGCGGCTTTCGGGTTCATGGTTGCCTGCAAGCACCTGGGTGGGCAGCACTGCGGTCACACTCTCTACCATATTACCCCATGTATCCCAGCGGCCCTGACTGCATTCGTTGGGGTATTTGGTGCAGTTCCCTTCTTTGTTCGCATCTGCGTAGGAGAGGTCACCAAGAAGCCAGAGCTGCTCTGGTGGTGTATGTTTATCGCTTGTCATATACGCGTAGAGGTGGTCCAATGTCTGCGACGCATTTGTGGTCTGCCCCCAGTCGCCAATGATGGCTGTCTTCGATCCACTCTTCTTTGAAGGACAGGTAAGTGTCTTTGTGACGTACTCCTGAGATTGGGCCCCTCCAGACATCACATAGTAAACGTACGTCTGGCCACACTGCACCGACGCCTCGCCATGAAAGATCAGAGGCGACTCATACACAGCCTCCGCAGTCGCCGCCTGGTACCGATACGATCCTTCTGTGGCCTCAATGCGGGTTCCGTTAATCATGACTGCTCCACCATTGGTCCGCTTCGTCTCAAGCCATGACACCCAAAGTGTCCCCACACCACCATGTGCAAGGTGAATCTGCTCTGGCGCACAAAGTGCGAGAATCAAAATATTTGTCAACATCCCTGGAAAAAGGGGGTGGAGGGAGGGAAATAAAAGTGAAGTTTTTAGTGCAGGCACCTCCGACTGACACACAGCTGGATGAAAGCTAGTACCCTGCGGCCAACAACAGAAGATGTAAAAGGAAACCGAAATAGACCTATCCGTACCGTAAGAGAATGAGGAACCACTCGTCAGCCGGCGGCCCACCTTCCGTTGAAGAGTTGCGAGCTTACAGGTACTGCAGTTCGCGAAATAAAATAAATTTGTCATCATTTTTTTTAGCCCCCAAAAAAAAAACCTCTTCCGAAGTTTCGACTGTATTTTTTCCTTTTTACCCCCAAATATGGAGCATCAGCCCCTAAGCGAGGACATCAAAGTAGGATCCAGCTTGAGCAGTTTCGAGGGGTTTGACGTATACTTCGGAGCAGTGGTTGCGGAGGAAGAAGTTTGCGGAGGAGGTCATCCAGGCGCGTGTCCAGAGGCAGGAGATCTGTTTGTATGCGGGGGCAAGGAGGTAGTCCCCGAAGGGGTTGCCGTTCATGCTCTGTGACCAGTGGTCATCGGGGAGAATGGTTGATATTTGAAGCAGCAAACGTCCACCATCATCAAGCTCCGCTCTACAGTGACTCAACGTCCCCCACAGCTCGCTCTTCAACGTCGTCGACGTCCGTGTCTTCTCTACAATCCGCGAATCACACATCAACTCCCCTACCTCAATCCGCCTCCTGAAGTGCAAATGATACGCCCTCGCTTGATACTTAACGTTCTCCAACGATGCGTACTTCCGGTTCAAATAATACCCCCAACAACTGAACGCAGATGCAGTGTACTTTTTAATGTACCCATCCCCCTCTGCTGCCGCCACATCAAGAAGTTTGAAGTCCGGAAGGTAGAACCGCGTTGCGCAGGACACTCCGGTGCCGTTGTCGTACTGCTGGAACTCCTCGGGGAGGTCGACACTCTCAACAATGCTCATGTAGTGCGACGCGTATGCGGCCACACCCAGGGCAGCTGCGTAGCCGACCTTTATGAGTTTGCCTTGGTGGTACGATTCGCCCACTGCAGCAATTATGCGTCCCTCCACTGAGAGTGGGACGTACCTATTCAAACGTCCAAAGTGGTGCGGCTTGGGGAAGCCTTGCCGAGGGGTGCCTCGCTGCTTCACTAATCCTGCACGGTCGTACTCTGCACCAAAGTAGCTGTCGCTGTGGACGTACGTCCCAAGGGAATGCGCCTTGCGGAAGGCAAGCGCCTCAGAAGAATGCTTCACGTTCCACGACTGTGTCTCGTACCAATGACGCCCTATGTTCTGGTCAACGTTCTCAGGGCGCAGCCCCAAAGATGACTCCGTGAATACCTGAAGTTCGTCCGCAGTCCTGCCCTCATTAATGTCAAATGTGTCGACGATGTCGCTACGTGGCGGGGTAGGTGCTGGTTCGAGTTCCTTGTCGGGCGTTGCTTTCGTTGCTTTTGCCTCCTCTTCCGCATCTACATCCGGTTTCGGCTCTGGCTCCGCTTCAGTCCGTGTCGGGGGCTTTTCTTCGGACATTTTTTTTATTTGTCCCCTCTTATCATGATGGTGAATAGGGCAGGGGTGGTGTTAAGAAACGCAAAACTAAGCATTCCTTTGGGCTCTAGATGAAGACAAAGTCGCTGTGGATATCAGAAAAAAACACAGAGCTAAATGAGATGTGAGATGTGACGAAAGCGCCAACGGAGCCAACTTTAAAAAAAAAAAAAAAACGGATTTTTTGAAAAAGCCTCCCGACTAGAGAAAAGCTTTGCAGTACTGTGTCGCCCCCCAAACGAATCGATAAAGTAAGAGACCTTTTATTTCTACTTATAATTGCTTTGTATTTTGAGGGGTGGGGGTTTGCTGTGTGTAAGACTGTGATTGTCTTATCCTGGCCTAGTGGGTCTCGTCCATGTTTGATACGTTGGTGGGGGAGGTTCCCTGATGCACTATGTACTCTTCTGCCGCCCTTCCTTTGAGTAAGACGCACGGAAGGTGCTGGTAGCCGAGTGCAGAGTGGTTTGTGAGGGTAAGGGGAGACGCGGGGGAAAGACACCAAGGCAGGTAAACACCACACAACAACAAAAATCAAAAAAGGGAGGGGAAAAAAACGAGAGTGGATGAATATTACGCTAGCGTTCTCCGCTTTCATTGAATACGCGCACACGATGTTCGGTACAATTTTTTTTAAAAAAATACCATGTTTTTGTATTGCCATTGACACGAAGAGCACCAAAAAAAAAAATGCGCAAACACGCATTTCTATCCGTGCGCTTCAAGCCGTTAGGCACATCAACATAGAATTTTTAGAATATGGTGACCTCACTTTCTTTTAAAAAAAACGCAAAAGCGAATGAAAACTAGCAAGTAACAAAAATAAAATAAAAATGCACATTCAAAGTGGGATTCTGTAATCCTTTTTTCTTGATAAATTGGAATAGTGTAGTTGCGACCTTGTGCAAGTTTCACTTTCTTTAGTTGGTATCTCAGAATGGCTTGTGGGAGAGGAAGCGGCTGAGCATGGTGTGGACGCGGTCGGGCTTCCACTGGGGGGACATGTGGCCTGCGCCGTGGATGGTGATGAAGTGGAAGTCACCGTCGTACTCGGTGGTCCAGCCGCCGACCTGCTTGCCGTCCTCGTTGTTGAAGAACCATGTGCGCCACTCGTCCTTGACAGGCTTCTCAACGCTGGCCACACAGACCTCGTTCATGATGTAGTTGCAGCCCGGGTCGACATCTCCGTTGTACACCACAATGCGGTACTTCGGCGACATCTCCTTGTAGAGCGGCACCATGCCCTTCGCGTACACACCGTCGTCCTGGTAGTTCACGAGGTCGGAGCAGATCGCCCACGTGTTCGGGCTCTCCTCCACGTGCAGGGCCTTCTTCACGTCAGCCCTGTGCAGGTAAGTGGTACCCCCAGTCGAGTCGATGCACGGCACGCTCTCGCCCAGAGCAGGGTGCGCAGGACGGCGCATCTCGACAAGACGTCTCAGGGAGAGTGGGTTCTTGTGGGTCGGGAGCGGCATCTCGGTGTCCTTCTGGTGGTAGCAGTTGCGGTAGGCGTCGTACATGTTGAGCTCAGAGGCAAAGCTCTCGGCCCTTGCCTTGAGAATGGAACACTCGGCATGCGACCCGCTGTCGCAGACCTTGATGATCTTGAGGTAGTCCTGCTCGGAGATGACTCCGTGGCCGTGGAGGAACTCGATGGAGGAGTCCTTCGTGGGCAGCTCCTGCTCCTTCTCGCAGTCCCCGAAGACACCGTTGCCGACGAGGAAGCCTTTCATGTTGAAGTTCAGCTCGCTTTCGTGCTGGAAGATCGCGTAGGAGAGGGTGGGGACGTAGATCCCTCCGTAGGACTCACCGGAGACGTAGAAGTCGTTTTTGGAGTATTCGGGGAAGGCGGAGAAGAATGTCTTGAGGGCGGCGAAGTTGTCGTATGCTGTCTTGTTGTCGCCTGTCTTGTAGTCGGCAGTGGTGTTGGAGTAGGAGAAGCCGACACCTGCGGGGGCTTCCAGGTAGAGCACGTTGGCGAGGGTGGACCAGGCGTAGGGGTTGGCGGTGAGGTTGGTGCCGTCCTCGTTGACGAGGAGGGGGCCGTGCTCGTAGAAGAGGCCGTCCAGGGAGGAGCACCCGGGACCACCGTTCATCCACATCACAACAGGCGCCGTGGAAGGGTTCTCATGCGCCTCCACAAAGTAGTAGTGCAGCGCCCTCCCGTGGGATGCGTCCACAGTCAAAAACCCACTGTAGTGCTTCGACGGCAGCGCCTTCTCCCACCCCGGCAGAGAGGTAACCTCATCCTGCACACGAGCCCCGTTCACAGCAACCAATGCTGACAGCAGCATACACCCTTTCATCGTTGTCATTTTTTATATCGGTCCTACAAGAAAGATGGGGAAGAGGGAGAGGAGAGAGGGGGTCCGGAAAGATAAAAAGACCAGTCTTTATTTTTTGCTCAAAGTTAAACAAGTATGTGTTGAAGAGAAAAAGCCCCCCTAACCAAGAAACAAACCCGATGTGAAGTAAAACGTACGGGGGAGGAGAAACACACCGACTAGGGAATCAAAAATCGAAAATCCTGATGAAGGAGGTGTTGTTTATTCCCGGTCCCCTTCCAACCTTACCGTAAGTAAGTGGAAGAAGAAATCAAACAGTGAGAGGAATTGTCGCTATTATTTGTAGGTCTTTTTATCCGAACCCCCCAATCCGCAGCAAAGCTGCTCAAACAAGTTTGATTGTGAAGAGAGGAGTGATGCACACAACGCTCTGCATATGCGATGCACGCGTTAACCGCAACGAGGGGTTACCAAACGCAACTCGTGCCGTGTGTGGCCCACGCATGGTTCTCACACCCGCGTTTCCCAAGCCGCAAACCCGGTTACCTGCCTGAAAACTGGGCTTTGGGCCAAAACGCCTGTTTTGCCCATAGAACCCTTAAGAACCCTTAAGAAACACGTGTTTTCATAAGGGCTGTATGGGGTACTCGTGACACCCTGGTGTCAGGGTCTCAGGGTTTGTCGCTTCGACTGAGCCGTACACCCCCCAAAAAGTGCCCGATCTTTCCAAAGAAAAAGTTTTTTTTTGGCTGGGCGAAGCTTCTACACCCTCGAAAAAAACCGGGTTTTTGGTGAAACTACACGGTGCCCAGTTTGAGTGGGACAGCGTCAAAATTTGACGTTATTTGGGATAGCGTCTGGGATAGCATACGCTGTCCCAGACGCTATCCCAAACCAACGCGGTATACCGGGGGCGGGGGTTAAGGCGGGGTGGGGGCCCACCATGAAGCAAATGCAGACACGCCGCAACAGATACAGGAACAACACACCACACCTCTTCTTTCTTTCCACAAAGTACTCAATTCTCTCAACGAGGAGGTCGATGTCCTTTGTGGACGTGGCGGAGGAGTTGAAGATCGGGCGGAAGAAGTTCGGGAGGTCGCCTTGCGGCTGGTAGTTGCCGTACACGATGCCCTCCTCACAGAGGCTGCGGCGGATGTTGTAACTGTTTCGTAATGTCAGAAACAACCTCACTCACTGTTGTGGGGGTACAGAGGTCTTGTCGTAATATTGTTTCTCTTGGAATCCGACCACAGAACCACACGCGAACACGGCGAGATCTCAAAAAACCTAGTGCTGGCTGGGATCACACGCACACAGGACATACTTGCCACATCATACTGACGCAGCATGTAAGTTCCCTCGGTGTGACAACTAACGACAAAGTACTTCCCACAAGGCGTGAACTGTACGCGCAGGAACCCATCCACAGCAACGCTGCCAAGACCCGCACCACTCAAATCATAGAGGTGCACTCTTTCAAGTAAGACTCCCACAGCAAAAGCAGAGGCAGACTGCGAAACAGCCACACGCCCCGCTACCGTCACACATGCCACATCGACACCTGTGTTGACATCCCACACACGTGTGTTATTCTCCGCTTTGGAAGTGGTGATCACCCACCCACCATAGTGCGACACCGCCACGCTCTCGCATCCCTTGTGCGAGAGAGAGCGGAGCAACGTCAGGTCTTCGTCATACACAGAAACGCCGTCGTTGCCTTGGGAGACAACAACGCTGCCACATGGGAACACTGACTCTGAGGCCCCTTCGACTTTGCGGAGCACCTGCCCACCCGGAAGCGCAACCTCACGAAAGTGATCCCCATACGGCAGGTAGCAGCGTGTCTTGCACCGTGAGATGGCAGGCCGTCTTGTCCTGTACGAAACATCTACTTTGGACGAGAACAAAGGCTTGAAGGTTTCTGTGTCGAAGCAGCCAATGCGTCCTTCACCCCAAGAGGACAAATAGATGCAGAGCTTGCCACAGTGCGACAGCACAAAACCGTGCAATGTCCAACCGGACACTTCCTGCTCCATCTTGTACTCATCAGGACACCGAATATCAGCACAGGGAAAGGCAAGCACAACCTGCACACCTGATTCGAACGCAGTGTCCTGCAGACGGCACGTCTCCTCCAGCACCTGCGTGCCGATGCGCATCTCGACAAACACAGGCGAGACAGCAAGCGCCGTGCACGCAACCTCCTTTGCCGCTGCAACGTCCACATCGCACGGCACCTCCACTGTCGCAGACACGCCTGACTCTTCCAGCACAAAGGTCACATCCATCATTTTGTCTCCTTCGTGAGGCTAACGGGGAGTGTGATGAGGTGGGTGGGGTTCTGTTTCGCATGTTTTAGGGTGGGGGAAAAAAGAGAAGCTAGGGAAGACATTTTTTTTGATTTCTCGTTTTCAAGAAAAGTTTGTAGAGTATGCTGAGACGGCATCGTTTTACAGTCGTGGACTACGGACTACGGTATCTGATCTTAGTGATTCTGATGGTATCATTTACCATAGGATATCATAGCATGTGCTCAATACGCCTTCAGGGTGTGTGTGGGGGAGTGGAGAATAGTTCAAAGTGGTCGATGGAGTGGTGTTGTCGTTGATTTCATAATAAGCATCTTTTTGGCAAAGATTCCGGGTTGAAGGAGAACAAGACAATATTTGAGCGGCTAACAAAGTGAAGCATTTCTTTTAGAGCCATCAACGGATGTAGGCAAAAAAAAAGAGTGGAGATTGCACCGCAAACTACACTAATGCAACAGTGTATAAAAAAAGAGAAAAAGAAAAAAGAAAAAACCCACGTATGCGACACGTATTAACGTGGATGGCGTTGTGAATAAGTGGAGATGTGTCAAATCGGAAGGAAGTATGGATTTGCACCTCCAAGAGACGAGGTAAGCCGGGTATTATCAACGTATCTGTTCACTTCTTCAGTTTTTGTTGTGTTCCGTTTTTTGGCTTTTTAAAATTTCCCCCCCAAAAAAAAAAGTTGATAAGATGCAGAGTGACTATTGCAATGCAATGAATTCCCCACATATCGACAAAACATCACTCAAAAAACCCCGTTTTTTTCGTTCTTTGAAATATTTTCGGGGGGGAAAAAACTAGAGTGGAGCACACCCTCGGGTGTCTACACTATAACAACGAAGTTTTCAAAAAAAAAAAAAAAACAACAACAACGTGCGTAGCACACTCAAAAACAAAAACACAGTCTACACACGCCTTTTCTTTCTTCGTTGGGCCGGCTTGCACTTTATTTATTTTTTTACCTCATTTTTTTTTTTTCGGTTTCGTGCTGCACATCAGAAAAGTTGGTCACACTACTTCCCCCCTCTTCACACAGAATCCACTCTCCCATTCAATTGTACAAGGAAAACAGAAAAAAAATAAGTCAAAACACACGATTCCGGCCTCAATCCTCTTTCACACAGTTTCTCACCACTCATGCCGAGCTGCATCCTGCGAAGGGCATGACAGTGAAGTTCTTGGCGACAGTGTAAGGCGCGCCGGTGGCCTCGCGAATCTGCTCCTCAGTGACACCGGGTGCGTGCTCGACGAGGGTCATGCTTCCGTCCTCCTTGTTGATGTCGAACACCGCCATCTCTGTGATGATCCTGTCCACCACACCCTTTCCGGTCAGGGGCAGTGTGCATGCCTCAAGGATCTTGTGCGATCCGTTCTTCGCAGTGTGGTCCATTGTCACCACCACCCTCGAGCCAGACGAGACAAGGTCCATCGCACCGCCCATACCCTTGACCATCTTCTTGGGGATGATCCAGTTCGCAAGGTCACCGTTGTTGGCAACCTGGAGACCTCCGAGGATGGTCAGGTGCATGTGTCCACCACGGATCATGGCGAAGGACTGGTCGGAGGAGAAGGTCGAGGAGGAGTCGATGTAGCTCACGGTTTCCTTTCCTGCGTTGATCAGGTCTGCGCAGGCGTCCTCCTCAAGCGGGTAGGGGCCCATTCCGAGGAGGCCGTTCTCGCTCTGGAGCTCGACGTGCATGCCCTTGGGGATGTAGTTGCTTGCCATCGTGGGGATACCGATACCGAGGTTCACGTACATGCCGTCCTCGAACTCAAGCGCAACTCTGCGGATGATACGCTCACGGGGGGTCAGGTCCTCAGGCTTCTTCAGGGGCTCCTCGGCGGCGTCCTCCGCCTTCGCCGCGCGGATGGTGCGACGCTCGATCTTCTTCTCATAGGCAGGGGGGCACACAATACGCTGGACGTAGACACCGGGCAGGTGGATGTCGTCAGGGTGGATGCTGCCTGCAGGCACAATTTCCTCGACCTCCGCAATGCAGACCTTACCCGCAGTTGCGCATGCAGGGTTGAAGTTGCGTGCAGTTCCACGGAAGCGCAGGTTACCGCGTGTGTCCGCCTGGTAGGCCTTCACAAGCGCGAACTCACCCTTGATAGCCTCCTCAAGGATGTACCCCTTTCCGTCGAACTCCTTCATCTCTCTCCCCTTCGAGACCACCTGTGGCTCGCCCTCGCCACCCTCTCCGTACTTCAGAGGGAAGTTGCCCTCGTGGATCACCTGAGATGTGAGATGTGAGATGTGAGATGGGTGGTGTTGATTGGAAATCAGTATTGGGTAATTCCTGCACATTGTCCATTGTGGTGTGGTATGGATGCGTGTTGTCATAATATTTCAGAAATAAAAGGTGTAAAAAAGTTGACCAAAAACATAGTAAGCGAATCTAAGCTTCTTGTACTTCGGGCAGCCTCAGCTGCATGGTTGTACAACGGGGGTTGTACGTCATTGCCCCAAACAAATGAAGCAAAAAAAAAAAAAAAACAAATGCTGACAAACGAGGCCATACCGTTCCGAATGCGGTGGGGGTGTAGAACCCGGGGATGCCTGCACCACCAGCACGGATGCGCTCGACAAGGGTACCCTGGGGGGTGAGCTCCACCTCAAGCTCTCCGGTCAGGTACTGCTTTTCGAACTGAGGAAGTGAGTTGGTGGTTTGTGAGGGGTGGGGGGTGAAGAGACAACAGATCTCTCTCCACAAAAAAAAATAAAGCTTAAAATCCGCAAACTTTAAATTTTAGCACTAAAAAAGCGAGGAAAGTCCCCAAAAGGGGGAGGCGAACACTGAAAATGTAATTTGGACATTTTGAAGAAAACGACCATATTTGACCAATTGATTTGAGAAATATTGCAGAAACAGGCCCCCAGAACGCCTGCGATTTTGGGATTTTTTTTTGATCAAAAAAATGACTTCTTGGCACTCCCAATTCGAGGGCCGTTTTTAACTTTTCGGATACTTCGAACCCTTTTCCCCCTTGGTACCATACTGTTTTGTTCTCACCAACGTAACTGCTGATCATCTTCTTGACCTGGCGGGTCTGGAGGAGAAGGCCGAGTCCCCAGTCGTCGACTCCTGCGTTGTTGCTGACAACGGTGAGATCCTTTGCTCCCTGGCGTTGCACGGCCTGGATCAGCGCGTGGGGGGTACCCGAGAGCCCAAAGCCTCCGACAATCATTGTGCTTCCCGAGGGGATGTCCGCCACAGCCTCGTCAATGCTATCGAAGACCTTGTCGCTTGCCTTCCTCGATGCCCATCTGCGTGCGATGAAGGCTCCCCTCTCATTGCGGAACAGCGCGAATGTTCTCATGGTCTGCATTGTCTTTAAATGAGTGTCCTTTGTTGAAGTATTTGAAACGACAGGCAGCAGAGAAAAAACAAAAATATAAGTCTCTCGCAAATAGAGGAAGGGTTTTGATCATAAAAGAGGTATTGTAGGGTGGGTGGGTGGGGAAAGTTCGCCATATTCGAGCTAATCATATGAGAGCTAAGACATCTCTCACGAAATAAGAAAAGCGGAAGCTTTCTTCGAGGATTGGAAATAGGGAACTACGGGGGAGGGGGAGGGGGGGGGGGGAGAATTCAAAAATCTCCGTCAATCTGAGATGGTTCCGGTTCCAGTTCTGCTTCTGCGATTGGCTGGTGGATGCTTCGTGATCTGGTCCACTTTTCAAACATCATCCACGACGCTTCATCCAATTTGCATAGGTCCTCCATGCCTGATTGACGAGAACGGGCAGAACCGCCACGCGCTATTTTAGGCGGTTTTGGATCGAAATTGATGGGCGAATCACAGAAGAACGCAGGGGACTGATACGTGGGTGCCGGGACAGCTGAAGAGCACCTCGGCGGCATTGGTGCGTGTACCTGCATATCCCTCTCTCCTGCAGACGATCCTGGAGACCGCGCAGTCTGTGCCTTACGATGCTGCAATCTCGGCCTTTTGTGATGTTTAACCAGCATATCAGGGAGTATTGCTCGCGGCGCGCAAATTCCGTTTCGCTGTTTCAAAGATGCACGAATGGTTTTAACATCCGCAGCACACATCGCCCTAAGCTGGCTATTCATCGTCTCAAACTCTTGACAAACACACTGCAGCACAACGTTCCCATCCAACCCTTTATTATCAGGTTTGGCAGGTCGTGGAGTTTCCGGTTTTTCTGGTTTTTCTTTCCGCTTTGCTATGCGAACCGCTTTAGTGCTAAGGGGGACCCTCCTCCAGAGGCCTTGGCCCATTTTGGAGTCGGTGGTATCATCGTGGCGTGGTGAAGGGCAGGTTGTCTTTGGGGTGAACCGTTTTTTTCTCCCTGCTTCTGTTGATTGTAACGCAAAAATTGATTTGCTCATGCCCAATACTTCGTCATAGAGATTGACCTCTTTAAGAAGACGGCGTAGTTTCGCAAAAGGCAACACCCAACTCTCTACAAGCGTTGCTGCCAAAATCGTGTATCCCCATCTCTGGTGTAATAGCCCTGTATATCCGATGCACTCTCCAGGATATACACGTGCTTCCTTTGGAAACTGTGTTACGTCAATGTCCAAAACCTTTGCAGTGCCTCCCGCAACTAAAATGACCTGGCTCACTTCGTCTGCTTGGCTAGCAATCAATTCCCCTGCAGAATGCACTAAAGGTTCAAATAGGGTTACGATTTGAGACAACATGGCGGCAGACATATCAGCGAAGAGGGGGCAGCGTACGACGCATTTTGAGACCATAGTTTTGTCCATAACTTCTTTGCGTCGTGCGGTGGCGGCTTTGGCAGCTTTTGCGGCGAAGGTGGAGACCGAAAGAAAATCGCTGTAGTTGAGAGCATACAGATAGCAGTGTGTTTCCGCGTAGGCAGTGCTTCGAAGACGTTCTTTGAACATCATATCCACTTCGCATAGTGCAGTGACAGTACCGATGGTACGGCTTGATGTATCGGTTGTACCGTCCACCAAAGACCGTTTCGAAACCAACCTCACCGTGCCCGACCGCAAAATATAACAACACGACGGTGACGACCCTTGCGCAAAGATCTCCCGCCCCTTCTGGATAATCGACGGCACCAGCTTTGAAACAACAGAGTCAAGTTCTGCGTTTGTCCCCTCTCGGAATATAGGTGAAACCCCTCGCAAGATTTCCGGGGTAACAGGAAGCTGTGATGGTAGCACCTTTGACTTTGCTTGGAATACGGTTTCATAGATGGATACCTGGAGGGGAGGAGGAGGGGGGATGTTAAAAGAAAAACGGATGCAGATCTATGGCAAATCGCATCGATTTTCTAAAAAAAACCTTGTAATACACAAGCCCACTCATCAACAGTGTACACCGTAGGGGGTGGACTCCCAAACCATGCAGTCCTACATCCATTTCATTTATATCTGATATGCCGTCACCCCCGTTTAGATGACTGGAGCATTCCGGGGAAATAATGAGTAATATTTTCAATCGAAAGCTGGAGTTTTGTCCATCAGGAATAAAAGCGGGGTCACTTCAATACAACACATACCTTCACTTCATTGGAAAAGGTTGCGAAGGCTTCGGTCAGGACCTTATGCGGGATGCACCACGACTCACAAGGTGTGTTGCTGACGACTGTGCAGGGGTGCGGCTCCTCTGTGAGCTGCTCCAGGTCACCGTAGAAGAGAACACCGTGTGGCACTGCAGTGGCTGAGTTCGACGCAATGACTGTAGCACGCCCTGTACTGCCACTGCTGCCACCTCGCTTCTGCAGCTCCTTCACGGTCCCAGAGAGAATGACCACTACACCAGACTCCTTCGGCTCTCCTGCATGAAAAATGAACTCACCAGCATCCAACGCTCTAGGTATCGCCGCATTCATAATGATACTCAGCGCATGAGCAGGCCACCGTTTAAAAAGCGGCGACTCAGCAAGAAATGCTTCCGACAGCTTATCATGGATTTTGAGGGAATACACGGCGCGCCTTGCTTTTGATATTTTTAGAACACATTTTAATCGAAGCTTCCAATTTATGACTTCGCGAACAGTCTCTAGTAGGCCGTTTTTGAGAAGCTCGGGAAGGACTTTGATGGCGTCAGGGTTTCGCCAGATTTGTGCGTCGCGAATGATTTTTGCAAGCTCAGCAGATTCGACATCGGAACACCCCTCAGTGGCATCGCTCCACAACGCAGAGGCGGAGATGCGGTTGACAGGTTGTGCCAAGCCACTCCATTTGTCGCCTACCTCTACACCAACGTTCTTCTCCGGGTTCTGTTGTCTTGCCGGCAGAAACCTCCCAGCAATCACCTTCTTTAACAAAAACGGATTCATTTCGCTCTTTCCCTGATTTTAAGAGAAATAGAGAAGAGGGGAAAAAAAGGCAACAACTGAGTCCAGCATAGTCACCTTGACAGGAGAATGCGGTATTTAGAGGAAGGTACGTTTTTTTTCCACTAGAACCTACCAAGGTAGGCGTGACGCTGACTACGCGGTATTTATCGGTAGCCGCGCCAATCGTTTTTTTCTTGGTTCTATTAGTGTAGACTAACAGAAGGGTTGCTTTGAAACGAAGGTTTATTTGTTTTCATCGCTTTATTTGTATTAGTGTAGACCCGAGGATGAGATCTACTATTTTCAACCAAAAATTATTGTCGGACATAGAGGGGGTTGTATTGAAAGGATCCGTTGGGTGTAGGTAGGATTGATGTTAAAAAGGATATGAGTACAGGGACGTTTTTTAACAAAGTAACTCTAATTAGGGTACTGGAGAGGAGGGAGGAGGGAAGAATAGGGGAATTGTAACAAAAGGTTGTGCCTTCCCTTGAGAAAAAGGGGGGAAGTGGATGGTAGGGGGATTTTCGCATCCACGTGGCGTATGAGGGCAGAAGGGGGGGTTTTTTTTTTGGCAGGCATGAATTTCAACAAAAAAGGTTTGTAAAAATAAGCCCAATCGCAGTGATTGGTCACCTGATTGCTTCAAAGGCGAAATAAGGTGATAAAAAGAGGGGAGGAAAGAAAATTTTTTAACATCAATAATCAAATCAGTCATCTCGGAAAAAAGAGAGCAAGAGCGAGAGAGAGAGACATGGTTATTTTTTACAAAGGATGTTACCCCTCTTGTCTACACTATTTTTTTCACTACAGTTCTGCACACCAATGAATTCCCCTGAGCCACGATTTTCAAATCTAATTAAATATGACACTGTTTGTTTGTTTGTTTTTTTTGACACCAAAATAAAATCTCTAATAAATACAAAAGAAAACTAAGATGAATGTGCCTTACATGCACAATGCATAAAAAAAAATGTTGGAAAGACTCTTGAAAGACGAATACTCCACAGAGACACATCTTCCATTGTATCATCTTCACCATATCCCACAGTAAAAAAACCCCCCTTTTTAAATGTAGTTATGAGGCACCTTTGGGTTTTCCGCGTCTTGTTGGTAGTCACGCGGCTGGTTGGAAGGGAGCCCTGCAGTTCTCGCACGCCACGATTTGATTTGCTTTTGTTTTGAGTCTACATTAGTTTCGTGGGTATACTTTACCATGGTAAGACAGAGGATCACTGAGAAGATCACACAGCTGCATACTACCACAAACACTACTAAATCACGCGACTGCGAACACATATCACGCTCTGCACGGGTCATATCACGTGTCAAGATAATCAATGCTATGATGGACATCACGATCAACGCAAAGACGTGCAAGGTAATGAACCCGAGAAGGATGATGGACAGCGTCTCAGTATAGTCGAAGATGTCCATGCCTCGTCTGTGGAGCTGCCACCAGATGAAGCCGATGACGAGAGGTGAAATCAGCATGATGCAGGCAAGGGAGATTGCCCAGTGGTCGATTTTTTCGCAGGCAGACTCATCCGTCTCGCCTGCAACAACGGCTGCAGCAAGACCAATACCAAAGGAGCCAATCAGCATCAAAAACAGAAAAAACCGATGTGCCCGCCACGCAATGGTACGCGACCTCTCTGCACGGTCTTCGTACTCCCGCATCTTGGCATCCCTTTGCTTGGAACGAAGCATCCGCTGTTCGCTCGTCTCCTCCTCCTGCACTGCAAACAAATCCCCATTTCTGACCCTCTTTGAATAATCCTTCGGCGGGTCCAACACCAACAACTTCAAATCGGTTCCCAACGTCAACTGCTTTTTGAACTCTGCGGTATTCGCGACGGTACTCCCATTTGCTGAAAGGATTTTCATGCCTCGCATCACCCCCGCCAACGCAGCAGGACCTGTTGGGCTTAGGTTCGATACACACATCTGCGAATCAAACGACATTTGAACTGGCTCTACCCCATTCGGCCTTGGAATCACAATTTCCCGCACATTTGGAGGAAGCGCACTCTGTTTTTGCACTGTCGCGGTAAACCTTCTTGGCGAGGCTTCAATCTGCATAAAAAGCTGTCCTCCTGGGGCTACCCCGGCTGTCTGCAAATCTGTGTAGTCGTCAATCTCTACATTCCCTGCGGTAAAGAGCCGTTGTCTTTTCGCTTCAATTGCCTCTGCCTCTTCGATCTCCACCTTAATATCAATACCAAGCGCGGTTGGGCTGTAGGCCACTTCTACAAACCCTCCGTTGTCCAGACGTACAATCAACGCATCGGATGCCCCTCGATGGTTTCCCAAAGGAGAGCCAAAAGACGACCCACCAATGCTCTGCGTCAAAGGATCTGCTACTACCGACGGCGGGTGATACGTAGCAGCAGCAGCATACGCAGAGGCGGATCCCTCCATCCGTGCAAAAGAATGCACCTCATTGCGCACCGGGCTAGGAGAGATCCTCCCCGTTCCAGGGCGGAACCCTTCCTGTTCAAACGCCCTTCCCGAAGCAAGAAGCGGGCTGGAAAATGTGTTCGCTTGATACGACATTTTGAGGAGGAATTTTGAGAAAAAAAAAAGCTTTCTGAGATGATGAAGTGAGGGTTGAGGGAGAGGGGAGAGAAGGTGGCGGAGGAGGGGGGGAGGGGTGATGACCACAAAAAAATAATCACAAAAATAACCCACACCAAAAATAATCACAACAAAAAAAAAAAAAAAAGCACGAAAAGCCCCTAAAAAATCCCCACGAACCCCAAAAAATATTATTTTATTATAGACTACTATCATGGGATAACAGCCACGGGTTTTTTTTTTTCTTCACAGAATCCTTAAAAGAGAGTAATAGACACAACTCCCTACAAAAACACACACAAAATGGCATATTCTGCGCAAGAATTACCCCTATTAGTTCTCAAACACAGACACAGACACACACACACACAAAATGGGGTGGCTGAAGGGGGGTGATTCGCACTTCTTGCGTACTTTGTGCACCCCCCATTCAGTCACAAAATAATTTTGTTTGATTATACACTACTATCGCTAGATAGCAACCACGAACACACACTGAGGTGATCCAGCGCACACTTTTCCACACTTTTTCACACCGTGAAAACATGTGAAAATAAGTGAAAACGTGTGAAACCAAGGTGAAAATGTGTGAAACCAAGTGAAAACATGTGAAACCAAGTGAAAATATGTGAAACCGTGTGAAAACATGTGAAACCAAGTGAAAATGTGTGAAACCAAGTGAAAATATGTGAAACCATGTGAAAATATGTGAAACCATGTGAAACCAAGTGAAACCATGTGAAAACATGTGAAACCAAGTGAAAATGTGTGAAACCATGTGAAAACACCAAGTTTTTTTTCTGGAGGAATCCACTCAGAGTGCGTGAAGCAGTTTTTTTTTTCACTTTCGTACACACTTTTTCACACCGTGAAAACATGTGAAAATAAGTGAAAATGTGTGAAACCAAGGTGAAAATGTGTGAAACCAAGTGAAAATGTGTGAAACCATGTGAAAATGTGTGAAAATGTGTGAAACCAAGTGAAAATGTGTGAAAAAGCGTGAGACTGGATCACCTCACACACAAACAAAAAAAACACACACACACACACACACACACACACACACACACACAAAAGCAATATCACAACCCCGACCACAAAAAATTTCACAAAAAAAAAAAGATTCACTCTGAATAGTTGTGGGTTTTCTTTTTTGTGGTCAACCCATTCCTCTCACTTGCCCCAAAAAGAGGGAACCGAAAGAGGATCGTTGGTAAAAAATACAAAGCCTCAAAAACATGCTTTTATTTATTTTCTTTTTTTGACTCAGTTATTCTGCATTTATTCGCTACGTTCCGATACACATTGTTAAAACTAAAATCTGCCGTCTTTTTTTAATCCTCTTCAAAAGCCCTTCCCACGAAGTCTCCCCCCTCTGGGTGCTCATATTTGCAGGTGTTTCCTAGTTCACATTTTCCTACGGCCCAGTAAGGGCAGCTTCTGTTTGAATGCGAGAACCGACAGGTGTTGCCGAAGTGACACCTTCCGTTCCGCAGGAAGAGAGGACACGGTTTGTCCCCTTTTTGGAGGACAGGCTCCATGCCTTCGTGGGAGAATTTGCAGGTGCTGCCGCGCTCGCAGCGACCCGAAGCGTAATACGGACAAGGACCTGCCTGCTCGCGGGCTTCTTGCAGCTCTTCTGGCGTCTTCTGTGCAGGCGGCGTGATCCCCTCATGCGAATAATGGCACCTCTCCCCACGAAAGCACTTCCCCTCAGCATACTGTGCGCAAGGCTTATCCTTCTTCTGCAACGTCGGCTCCAACCCTTCATGAGAATACCTGCACCTCTCCCCCTTCTCGCAGTTCCCAGAAAGATAGTACGGGCAGGGCTGGATATCATGCGAATACCTGCAGATATGGCCTGTTTTGATCTTCCCGCAAACCCCATCTCTGAAGTACGGGCAGGGCTTGTCAGAGGTCTGTGTACGATTCCCCAACCCCTCATGCGAAAACCTGCAGTCATCCCCCTTCTCACACTTCCCGGACAGGAAGTACGGACAGCTCTGTTTGTCATGAGAGTATTTGCAGATGAGGTTTTCCTCTTGCTTGGAGCACCTTCCGCTCCTGGAAAATGGACAGGGCATATCACAGGTTTGCGGCCGTTTGACAAGACCTTCATGAGAAAATTTGCATTTCTGTCCATGCTCGCACATTCCTTGAACATAATAAGGACAAGGTGGGGAGATGTTCCTCATCTGTCCATGCGCAGGGTTGATAGGAGTTGGAAGAATGGGAGTTGAGAGAATCGGTTTCGCCGTAGGTAGCACATGCGTAAAGTTGCACCGATCCCCCCATTCGCAACGCCCTCTTTGGAAGTGCGGGCAAAGCCCATTGTCACGCCTTTTGCCACCTTTTCCTCCCTTCTTTCCTCCTTCACGGTGCGAAAAACGACACGTCTCACCACGCTCGCACCTCCCCTTCAAAAAGTAAGGGCAAACCTCATTGTCATCAGCAGGCAGTCTCAAAGCACCTCCAGTAGGATAGGGTCTGTGTGCGTGCACGCCCCTCTCCCCAAACTCAGCATGAAACCTCTGAGAGAAGCCACCCTTCCCTCCTTTTCCTCCCTTCGGTCCCCTTCCCAGCATTGTTTAAAGGGTGAGGAAAAAGTAAAAATTCTGAAATGAAAAGGTAAAAAAAAATCGTGGAATGGAGTGAGAAAACTTTAAAAAAATATCCCGTTTTTTTTTATGAATCAGGAAAAGACAAAGAGAAAAAAAAAAATGGAAAAGAATAAGAGTGTAACTGTCCTTAAGGGGTTTCTTTAGAAACAAAAAAGAAAATATTGGTAAAGATGCATCTAAGACTATGGCTCAGTGCATATACTTAGTAACCAAGAAGGATGGGGGGTTTTTTTTTGGGTCATGGAATTACCAGGCACCACAACAATACATGGAGTGTAGTGGAGCTCATCCCTCGGGTGTCACTAATACACACCAAAGTTTTCAAATCCATGCAAATAAGGGGAAAGAAAGGGAAACTGGTAGATTCATATACTTTCAGTTCACAGAATTGAAAGAAGATGAATCTAATTTTCGAATTGAACAGAATTGAAACTGTAACAATATGAGGATACCCTGAAGGGTACCGTGCAACATTGTTGCAAGAGCTTCACAGGGAAATGCGAGGCTCTCTTTTTGTGCATAAAGTGGTTAAACAAAGCATTGTCCTAAGAGTCAGAGATGAGACAAGTACGACCATTTCCCTTCCCAGGCTCTTTTCTTTAACCATTGCACTGCAAGACGACCGGGGTTACCTTTCGCAATACAAAGGCTTTCCGTCTTATGAGTGTTTGGTAGGGAATTTGACTTGAAATACAAAGCTGTGCTTCAAACATACCCAACTTACTTTTCTTTAATTGTAAATGAACAGAACTGACTTTAAAAAGCAATTGAAAAATAAATGGACTGTATGCGGGTTTCTTTCACCGCAGTCGGAGAAACGAAGGAGATTTAATCCTTCGTCTTTTTTCCTCTTTTCTTGGACTTCTTCTTTTCCCTCTCGACGGCGAGGTTGGCGAGCTTCTTGACGGTTTCTCTGTCGAGGACGTCCTCTTCTTCGTCTTCGTCGTCTTCGTCGCAGTTGTCTTCATCTTCGTCAGAGGTAGGAAGCTTGATTCTCCTGTTTGTCGAGGGCAGCACACCAGACGCGTCATACTGTCTGAGGTCGAGTTCACCCAGGTTCGGTCCTACCTCGTCTGCAAGCATCTGCAGCTTGGCATGGCACTGCTCCATCACTTTCACAATGTTCTCCTCTTTTCCATGCGGCTTGAAGTCCATGTCATCTCCCTTGGGACGGTAGTCGGTCAGTTTCTCGCTGTAAAAAAATAGTTGGGATTATTTTGTTGGATTAGTACTGTCTTTTCGACAGTCTTCTGTGTGTTAGGAGAAAAGTTGGATAAGCCAGCACCCCTTCAAAGAAGGATCGAAACCCGACTCTGTTGTATGACCAAAATAAAAGAAAGGTTGGAAGTGCAAACACCTCGCCGGTTCATCACAACGCAGGTATTGGTTCTCGGTTGTCGAACCCCATAGAACAATTCATTAATATGCACACGGTTACGAAGGGAGGTTGTAAGGTAGGAATATAATCATTGAACCAGAAAGGGGGTGAATAGATGAACTGATTTTTCCCGTTCAGTGAATACGTCGCATAACGTGCAAAAAAAAAAAGGGAGGAGGGAATACCTAAGGTGCTCTATGCCGGCTTTGACGTTGATGAGAAGCTTTGCTGCGCGCTCGTACTTGAGGCAGTTCTTTTCGCATTGGTGCCGAGCCTCTGCGAGATGTGTCTCAAACTCATCAACAATCCTTCGCGACCCAAGCTGCCCTGAACCTGAGTACTTCAGCTCTTCCAGCTTAGCCTTGAGGTTTGCCTTTTCGATATTGAGGTTGTCGATCTTGGCTTGCGTGGCCTCCTTCATATCAACGAGGTTGCGGTGGGTGTCCTCCTGTGTGATAAACTTATGGATGACCTCGTGCACATCGGCTACCCCCGTGGCCTCTTTGATCTTCGCAAAGGCATCCTCATATTGGGTCAGCTTTTCTTGCTCTTCTGGGGCAGGCTCGACAGCAGCCTGCTTTGGGCGTTCTTCTTCTTGCTTGGGGGCAGCTGCTTCTGCGTCTTTTGCTTTGGAAAGTTTTTCTTTGCGTTCAAGACGTTGGGTATGGTCAATGCGTTTCTGTACAGCCTGCTTGCGTTCGGATAGCTCAATGTCCTTTTGTCTGCGTTCTTCTTCGTATGCTGCACGGAATTGGCCGAGCTCTGCTTTGCTCATTGCGTTGGCATGGTTAGCATCGTGTGACATAGACAGAAGTTCATGATAGTCATGGTCCTTCGCCTTCAAGGTCCGCTCTATCGCCGCCAGTTGATTGTCAAACCCAATCCGCTCCTCTTTCAACCTCTTCACAATCTGTTCGTACGTTTTTCGAATCGCCTGCGCTTCATTGTACTTGATCATGCTTTTGTCAAGACGGTTTTCGAGCATGCGAATCTGAGAGGAGGAGGAAACAGAGGGGTAGATGAAGAGAGAGGTAGATAAAAGTGGAATGTGTAATGTGGCATTTAGTATAGCAGTATTAGGTTCGTAGAGAGAGGTGAAATATATCATATTGTGGCTGAATGGGGTGATCCGGGGTACGTTTCTGGAACAAAAATCGCAAAACCCGAAATAAGAATCGCACAGTGAAAAAGAGAGGCTTTTTTCGTAATTTTTTAAACTGTTTTCACCAAAAAAAAAAGTTGATTTGAAAAGGTGTGGAAAGGCGCTCAAAATGATAATGGTGGTGTGTATGCTTTGAAAGCGGGTGTGGGGACTTCGCGTGGAACATTGCACAAGTTTTTGTGGATGTGTGGTGTCCATTTTACATACCTTGCGGGCAAGCCCTGGGTCTAGCTCCAGCACATCAGGTTTGATAAGGTCGATGCTGCATAGACTCTCCTTTTGGCTTTGTATCTTATGGTTTCTGCTTTCGTTGTCGTGCTGTGAGAGAGGGGAGATGGGGAGGAAGGAAGAGGGAGGAGGGCGGCGTTTGTAAGCAAAACTAATAGGGAAAATGAGCAGAGAAGAGTTGGCAAAGGTGAGTGTACGCCATTTGTGAGTCGCCTTAGACACGGGTTGCCTACGATCGTAGTACGATCGTAGGCAACCCGTGCTTAGAAAACAAAATATTCAGCACAGGGGGCTACCATCCTGTACGGAGAAAAGTGCATCTTGTTCTCTCATAGTGGTCATAGTTGAGTGCGGCTTTTGTCAGGATTTCTATAAAAAAGAACTTCTTGGGTCTGATGTCGAACATACCCGTGTTGTATCTAGATTCGTGCGGATCGACATGATTTTTGCATCCACTTGCGCAATCTCTTTGTCTTGGATGCTTCCATGGACTTTGTCCTTTTCAGACTTTTTATCATCCTGGATGGTGCGGAGGTTCTTCTTAAGTTCTTTGTTCTCCTTTCTGAGGGTGTTGACTGCATCCTTCACGCCTTTGAGCTGTTGTTGCGAGTCTTCGAAGTATATTTTGCGTCCTGTCTCCAAAAGCTTGAATTTGGACTCAAGGATGGTGTGGTCCTCTTGCGCCATGGTTTGGTATCAACACAAATCGGAGACAACACAACACAACACCTCTCTCTCACCTGCCCTCCTCCACGCCCTTCGGTGGCGAAGGTTCGGAGGGCTGCTTCGGCGGCGGTGTTTCAATCCTTATCGTCTGCGCCCTCGCAAACGGGAACGGAAAGGGAAAGGGGGGAAGCTCGGGGAGAAGGTGGATAGCTATTCTGGGAGTGGGGTGGGAGCGTTCTGTAGAGTGGGAGGGTGTGGGAGAGTGGTGGACAGTGGTAGACAGTGGTCTTCAATGAACACGAAGTTTGAATGGACAACGCCCGGTGGAAGGTGGCCGCTGAGGCTACAACAGCAGGGTATCCGCGTCACACCACATCGACGGGGGCGTGTCAGCGACGGACACAGTTCCCCTCCAATTACTGAAAATATAGGAACAAGAGATGCACAACATCAGCCGGCCCGACCTGCTGAACACATTTTCAGCCAGTAAATTCGCGGGACTGCTTCGAGGTTATAAGAGTCTTACAAGACACAGGCATACACTACCCACTCCTGAATGCCCGCAAGAATATCATGCGAGAGCCACGGCTAGGTAAGATGTGATTCTTGCGCGAAGGGAAAATAAAAGAGTGGGGGGAGGCCCTCAGGGCAGTACCAAACCTTACAACGTTAGTATCGCTATACATGAGGTCACACAGCAGTTGAACGTTTTATGTGCCCTCTTTTTCGTTTGTATTTTTTTGTTTTGGAACTTTGTTGGAACAGTGTTGCCACGCAACGTCTTCTTCTTTTTTTGTGGCAGAAGCTGCAGAGGGGAGCAACATATTCTCTTCGTATCTTCTAGGCCGAACGGTTTGAAGAATGACAAAAAAACATCTCTCAAATCGATCGCGTTTGTTTGCCTTGTTCACCCCAACCCCTCACCTCTGTGCCTCCACACCACAATGTTAGGAAAGAAAAAGAAAACAGGGAAAAAAAAAATCAATTCTAGAGCACAATATCTCTCTGGGTGCGACACCCGTTCTAATGAACAGATGTGCGGTTACACTGCCTTGCTCTACGCGACAGTAGCTTTTTCGGGCAGTGTCCAGTCAATCGGGTCTTTCCCGAGTTTTTTGAGTGCAGCGTTTGCTTTGGAAAAGGTCTTGCACCCACGCCACTTTGTGACCGACAGAGGGGACGGGTGGGCACATTCGATAATAACGTGGCCTCCCGATGAGTGTTTGTTGATCAACTTCGACTTTTTCTGCGCAAACCCGCCCCACAGGAGGAAGACGACCGGCTCCTTCCTCTTTGCCAGCTCCACAATCGCTGCGTCCGTGAACGTCTGCCAGCCAGACTTTTGGTGGGAGTTCGCTTTGTGTGCCTCGACGGTCAAAGTAGCGTTGATCATCAGCACGCCCTGCTGTGCCCAGGACAGCAGGTATCCGTGGGACGGAGCTTTGAAGGTGGGGATATCCTTCTCAAGCTCGATGTACATATTCTTGAGGGACGGTGGTGGTTTGATGCCGGGAAGCACACTGAAGCAGAGACCGTGCGCCTGGTTGTTGTCGTGGTAAGGGTCCTGCCCGATGATGACCGTCTTGACGTCCTTGAAGTGTGTGGTGTTGAACGCCGTAAAGATGTCCTTCTGCGGCGGGAACACCTCCTTCCCTGCCTTCTCCTCAGCTGCAAGGAAGGCGCTCAGCTTCACAAAATACTCTTTCTTTGCCTCAGCCGCAAGCACCGTCTTCCACCCGCTGTTGTCATCCAACAGAGACCACAAGTTCATCACACCTGCAACAGGTGCTGAAGTTGCCCCTGTCTTCTGCTTTTTCGCAAACATCGGGTGGATCTTCTTCTCTGCCGCATCGACATCCGTAGCAGTACGCTTCTTGGGAGCCATCTGCGCTAAAACCCTAACCGACTTCCGCGTCTTGAATGGGAGAAGAGACTACGTCCTGCAGGGGAGGGGAAAGGGAAAGGGTGTGGTGGCGTTGGTGCACCCAGCGTAGTGTGGAGAGTGGGGAGTGGGAGGATCAGCAAGTGCGGTCAAATGTGTAGTGAGAGTGAGAGAGCCCAACAGAGTGTGATGCAAATGCACTGCACCCTGTACACACAGCACACAGATGCCAACCCCACCACACAGATACCAACGCGATGACTGACGTCAACGTGTGGCATGCAACCCAAAGCGGCTAAGACAGCAAGGCACACCACGCAGCATCAGTAACACTGAAGCCTGGTAGTGCCACCCACCCTCCGTCACGCACGTCACCCAACCCAGACAGCGCTCCTCATGACCTCAAACACTGACCCCAACCCGAACCCCTGAGCCTGAGCCTGAGCCACCCACCCCATCAGGAATGTCACCATGTGACAGACAGCATGTCATCAACCACTGTGTCCAGTGTTCATCAAGGTGTGCTCAGCAGAGTGTGCAGGCAGGCATGCAGAGAATAAGCCCTCTTGAGGTTGCAATGCGCACATTGCAGGCTCCATGACTGTGATCCAAAGAGACAGCACGCACACCTGCCTGCGCACCTTCACGAAGAAGGGCACTGCCACACGGCAGCTCTCCTCTGGAGATGGCAGGGGCGCACAGCTCTGTGAACACTGAGGGACTTTACCCAAAAGACTGCGTAGGGTGCATGTCTTCTGCGGAGCCTTCTGCAGCCGTCGCCACAACTCTATTTCATCATTGCACGTTTGTGGTGTTGTCAGAACCTTTGAAGCAAAACGGAATAATCTTTGTTTTTCGTATCCACTATTCATAATATTCGAAACGCTTGAGATTCTAAATGACCGTTGACCCTTCTGTTGATAGCTAGTAATGAAATGGTGCAACGGACACAAATATCACAAAAAAATAAGAAGTTCGGCAAAAGACCACTTGAAGGACGAATGAGCTTCGCAGCACACACATCAGAGAGAAAAAATAAAGAGAACGTTCGGTAAGATGAGCCTCAGACTCGTGTGCTTAGTCATCTGGTGTTCCCGAAACCTGGGAAAGAACATGTCCAAGACGTGTTATCGGTAGCGAGTACACCAAAAGCCAAACAATTTAGAAAACAGAGCCTGCGCAGATACATGGCAACGCAACTGTTCTAAAAAAATGTATGAGGGAAAAATAAAAGAAAAGTTTGCAATCCGAACAGGCGTCAATCAAAAAATAACAAAATACACACAAACTACATCACACAACGTACACACAACGACTGCACACCCGTAAAGAGACACGACTAATACGTGCGAGCACTGCAGACAAGATGCCTCCAGTCAGCCTCACGCAAGGTCTGTTTTGACACGTCCCCCCTGTAGCTTTTGAGTGCGTCCGTCAGCTGCTCGACCAGCGCAATGTCGCGCTGCTCCTCTTCTGGATAGGCAACACCAAACATGTCTTCATAAAGCGACGAGAGCGAGATGAAGGGGTACTGCGAGAGCCCCGCTGGCCTGTCGTGGCCCACGACCACTGTGTTGGCGTCGAGGTGCGACGCCTGCGCTGCTGCGTTGAAGGGAGCTGCTTTGAGGTGGAGCAGGTCGAGCTGTGTGAAGGCAGAGGTGGCGCCGTACTCAGGCACAATGGCACGCCAGTACTGCTGCAGGGTGTGCGGGACAAGTGTCTCTGGTGAGTGTGCAAACGAGGGTGTCTGCCACATCCGCAGTGTCGTGGCGTACAGAAGTTCCTCTGGGTTTGCCTTCAGGAACGCAGACAGCGAAGCGGCCTCACTCACAGGCGCCTCCCGCCCTGCTGTGTACGCAACGGCAGCGAGAAGCCTGTACACCCTTGCAATGTTCTTGCGCCGCTTCTTGGTCCCCACAAGACGGCCCCGCTCCCAGTCCACAGAGTGCATGTCAATCACCTCCTCAAGGCCGCCCTCTGGCATGCCCGGGTACGTCTTCACCTCCTGCATGAAGCGCTCCTGCAGGCCCGACACAAACCGTTTGTAGGTCTGGAAGTTGACGTACATGTCAAGGAAGTAGATGCGGAAGCCAGACTTGAACCTCACGTCCGGACGTGGCACCGATGCCCACGCGCCGTGGCAGTCCATCACCACTGCGGCAAGGCTGCGCTTCTCAAAGAACTCCGCCGCAAAGCCAAGGATGCCGTCAAGCCACCCAGACCCCATCAGGTCAAACGGCACCTCCTCAAGCGAGAGCATGTCGATGTCGACGTAGCACCGGAACACTGCCCCACGCACCTCTTCCATGTAGAAGTCTGCGCCCCCCTCGAAGCTCGCACGCCAGTAGCGCAGGTACTCGTCCACGTAGCCGTCGGGGATGTAGTAGCGTCCGCCCTTCTGGCAGATGTGCGTCGGTGCCGTGTCCAGGAGCTGTGCAACCTTCGCCTGGCCCTGCGACTTCACCAGCTTCGCTGTCAGGTGCAGAAAGAACGTCTCCAGCGCGTCCTGTGGTGTGTACGTGTCGAGCTGCCGCCGTCCCCCAAGCGGGTGCGGCTCGAGGAGCCAGCGCGGGGTCGACACAGCGGCAAGGGTGGCTTCGGGCTCGTGTGTCCAGAGGTTCGAGAGCACGTCCACATCGCTGCTGCAGGCAGGGAAGGCCACCTCGTCCACGACGTCCATCATCCCCGTCGCCCCGTTCTTGCAGAGGTACTGCACGCCGGTCACCATCGCCCCTTCGCTGTCCGCACGGCCCGCAAGGCTCTTCTTGAAGTCAGCGAGCACCGCATCAGCCTCCTTTGCGGTAGTGACGCCAAGCGACAGATGTGCCTCAAAGTCGCGTTCCTCTTCGTTCGGGAAACGCGTCTTGACACTCTTCCGCAGGCGCCGGATGAAGCAGTCGTCCTCGTCGCCTGGGGCCAGGTACATGATGACCCTCCCGCGCTCCTTGTCCTTCTTTGTGTGGATTCTGCTCAGGTTCAGGCGGAACGGCGCCATGTCGGCCTCCCTGACCGCCTCCTCCAGAAGCAGGCGTGCTTCGGGCCACGCCTCCTTCTCCACGAAGGGCCACATGATGTTCATGTGCACAGGCCAGTGCTTCGCGCTCTTCAGGTACGTCCCGCTGATGCCGCGCAGGCGCCGTGCCGCCACAGCCTCAGACACCACCAACGCAAGCGCGCACGTCCTGTGGTACCCACCGGTGTAGGCAGGGAGCGGCGCAGCCCTCGCCCCCTCTACCATGTTGCCCTCCCTCCCCCACACGAGGCCGTCGTCTGCCTGCTCTGCACACACCGCCACCTGCAGGAGGAGGCCGTAGTGGTCGCTCTGTGGCAGAAGCGGCAGCAGCGGGCCTGCAACGCATGCAGGTGGTGCTTTGTCAAACGCATTGGGGGTTGCGAAGAAGGAGGCCGCACCGCTGTGTGCCCCCACACGCCCCACAATCGCCGCATTCACCTCGCCCACGAGGCGTGTCATCTGCTCCTCGCAGGACGCACACCCCGACACCGTTGTGTGCAGGTCCACATGCGGCAGCCCGCCAGTGTCGTCCACGCCATGCGCACGCAGCGACATCTGGTGTGCATGCATCGTGGCGCCCAGAAGCCAGTCCGCCTTCTCTCCTAGTTCAGAGTCGCGCGTCCGCAGGCGGTCTGCACAACACTCCTGCGGCGTCTGCACATCCACAAGCACCACCAAGCCCGCCTTCCCGCTGCTCCGCAGCACGTTTACTGTCGTCTGCAGCTCCTCAACCGACATGTGCGCTGCGTCTGCAACAATGCATCTGCTCCCCCCCTTCACAGCAGCGCTCAGGCGCGTCAGGAAGTTGCGTGTCGTCGACTTCGCATCCATGCTCACAAAGGCCCCGTCCACTGCCGTGCACAGCCTCTGGCTCAGCACAGACTTCCCGCTGCACTGCGGCCCCCGCACAATGACCTGCACCTGCTCCACATCTGCACCTGGGGCGACGTCCGTGTGCCCCTTCGTTGCGAACTGCGCGCTGTCGTGGGGCTGCACCCACGACGACACGCTGTCCCCAATCACGTCGATGCTCTCCACAGCAACGTCCGCCGCTCGGAACATAACCCTGTCAAGACGACGCGACAGGCCCGACCTGGAGTTGATCGACGCAAGTGGGTTCCGCTCCGGTGTGAACGTGTCCACAGCACCGCCCCTGCCGTGCTTCACCAGGAACGCGTCCTGGAAGTTGCCCCAGTCAGTTGCATCGTCCTCAGGGCCCTCCCCAAAGTTGTAGTCGCCAATCAGAAATGCGTTTGGCACCTTCCGCACAAGGTCCATCATCCCGCTGATCTGCTTTGCACGCTTCTCCTGGGCCTGCGCAGCCATGTCCGACGTGAGGTGCAGACCCACAACGCTCACCGGCACACCCTCCAACTTCATGTCCAGGAGCACCGCGTGCACATTCGGGTTGAACGAGTAGTGCTTCGCACACTTCACAGAGGCCGCACTCGTCTTCGACACCATCAGAATCGAGTCCGACCCGCCCTTCACGGCAGTGTGGTCCGTCAGGAAGTAGTTCTGCCGCACCCCTGCGTGCTGCAGGAGGTGCTCCGTGAAGACGCTGTCGCACTCCTGCAAACACACAACGTCCACCCCTGCCTGCGCAACCACACCAAGAAGGCGGTCGTACCGCTGTGCCCCACGCAGCACAAACGCGTCTTCAAAGTACTTCCCAAACAGAACGTTCCACGACGCCATTCGCAGCTTTGCACCAGCAGGCTGGTCGTCCGCAGGCTCCGTCCGCGAAAACTCCTGTGGCTCCCACACACCGGTATCGGGGTTGAACGCCGACAGGTATGTGCTCTTCGTATGGGGGAAGGATATGCGCCCCTTCGACGCCCCCGAAGACGCCACCTTAGGCCCTGCAGAAGGTGCAGCCTCAAGCGTCCCGTTGAAGAGCTCCTTCGTCAGGTCAAGTCTCGTCTCTCTGTCCCAAAACACCACACCGCTCGCACGGTACTGCTGCACTCTGTGCCACGGAATCGAATCAAAGTCGTTCTTCCCGCCTTGGTGCCACTTTCTCAGGGCAACCCACTTCAGGCCAATGAACCTGTCTGTGTAGCCCACCTCTATCGTGTCCTGGTCAATCGTAGGGTGCCACAACAGCTTCCCAAACATCACATCCGAACGGACAAGCTTTTTGTCGTCTGCTGTCTCTTCCTTCGCCTTTGGTGCATCTCTCTTTGGGCTGCGGCGTGACATTGCACAAAGGGTGAAAAGGGTGAACGGAAAGAGGTAAGAGGTTTGCGCCTGATGGAGGTAGGGTAAGGGTTAGGGGTGAAGGTGAAGGGTATGAGGAAGTGGCCAAGGGTAGGTGGGTGTGTCTGTGGTTTGTTTGACTACTTTAGCGATTCAGTGTTAACACACAAACGATGCTTCGCAGGATGGGATATAAAAAGGGCATCACAAAGAATCATTGTTTCAGCCATTGGTGTGGCACAGCAAAACAATGTATCAAAGGGAAATCAGCAAGATGCACTGTCCTCACGGATGTGGACATCTGCAAAAAGAAGAATGATAATGCAAACGCCTCTGGGACGCAGGCAGTCAACAAAGAAAAGCAAATAAACAAAGATATCCTGAGAGATGAATGTGGTTTGAGTGACACACATCTTTCATAGAAAGGCTGGAGCAGATAATGTAGCCTAAGTTTGCTTTCCCCGAACGCATCACATCCGCAAAAAAAGAACAGATACGCAAGTGTGATTATCAGGGTTTGCAAACACAATGCTTGTAGACAGCCCGTCTCAGGTTGGCCACTGGCCGCCATTTTTTGGGTGTCGCTGCATCGACAGGCAGGCTTCACATCTAAAAAGGGGTGGTAGGGAAGGGAAGTGGCACAGGCTAAGCTCAGATAAGCGGGGGTGTCGGTGGGCTTGCACCATCGACACAGATCGTCCTGCACACCCCACATGTCACCTGCTCAACACAGTGCTTCCCTTCACCACAGTCAACACCGTCACACATGAACCTGGCGCAGGGAAGAGGGGGGAAGTTCCCACACTCACACAGGGCAGGGTTCCAGCATCCTGTCTCACACGTCTGGGCAGGTGTCGCAGCTGTGCACTCACGTGGTGTGCACACACCAGGTGCGTCGCATGTGGGCTCCGAGCAGGCACACTCAAGCCCCTCCAAGCACGCATGTCTCTCACACTCAACGGTGAAGCCACCACACGACGCCCCCTCGTCCTGCTTCTTCGTGCACACCTTCTCCTCCAGAAGGCATGTCGCAAGCCCTGTCACCGGGTCCGTTCCCTTCGTGCTCCTGCACCACCACCCAAGTCCGCAGTCCAGGTCGCTCTCACACGGCCCCATCGTTGGCACAGGGGCGGGGACGGGTGCTGGAGGAGCCTCGACACACTGGAAGTGGCACCCGTTGCACTGCACAGGCATGCAGGTGAAGCCACTTGTGCAGGCAAGAGGGCTGTCGCAGGGGTTCTCGGTGCATGTGGTGCCTTGGTCAAGCTCACACGAACACGTGTCTGGGTTGTAGCACTCAGTGAAGTGGCACCTCCTGTCCTTGTGGATTGTGTACGGTGTGCATGCAGGGGTCGGTGCAGGGGTTTCAACACACGTGCCAAACGGGAGGCAGTACGAGTTGGAGAAGTAGTGCACACACTGCAGCGAGGCACCACAGCAGTTCGGTCTGTGTGTGCACACATCGAAGAAGTGAAGCACGGGGCCAAGAGTTGTGCAGGTGCTTGTCTCCACCACACACGCCTCGCTCGCCGAACAGTCCGTCTTGTCGAGACAGAAGCCAGACCCCTGAACCAACATCACACATCCGAGAGCAGCAAACACACGCAGCATTGTGAAGGTGGGTGGGTCTTGTGTTTTCAGCAAATTCTGTTGGGTGTTGTGTTGCGGTGTGTGTGTGCACGGTGGAAGAGGAAGGGAAAAGAGGGACAGAGGTGACCTTATTTCTTCGTTCTTAATCTTACTATTCTACTTAGCTGCATGGAACAGGGTTTCTTTAGGGGAAAGACATGGCGAAATATACCACACAGAAACAGAATACATTCTGCATAGGACCCAAATGAGACGTTTGGGTGCAAAGAAAACTAAAACACAAGGAAGACATACTTAAGGTCGCTGAGCACGCCCGTGTTAGGGGAGCGGCGCCCATAAGTGATGGTAATATGACGTTCGTTTTTCTGATTATAACAGGGCTGCGCTGTTACCTCGCAGCAGTGGTTTTGAGCCTGTGTTAGCTGTTTGGGCAATACACCACTTCGTTGCCGACTGACAGTCATCACAAAAGATGCACACACAACACTATGCACTCTGCAAACGGCAGGTGGCAATATATAGACAACACATACGAGTTGCATTGATTAATAGAAAAGCTCGATAAGATGCACCTAGGACTCTCGTGCTCAGTCACCTAACAAGAAACGAAAGTACCGACCAAAAAAAAAAAAGGGGGGGCCAAAAATCGTGAACATTGTGTGTTAGGGGAATCCACATGAAACAGTCCAGTCTGAGTGTCACACACTAACGTACAGACCTCTTGGATGCAGACACGTGAATTAATGACCTTGCAGGGTGAACAGGTCTCTAAGATGCACATCTTTTTCACACAAAAATGAGGAAACAAAGAAACTTAAAAGCTTCGTGTGCACATCTCGCACTAACATTTGTTTGCAAACACTGCCCGTGTGCAGCTGAGACAACGAACCTGGTGAAGAGGGCACCTTGTGGCGCATGCTGTGGCCAGCGAAGCGTAACCATAAACAAAGGTGCTGCACGTACGCAAACAAATGATGTGGTTAACAAAGGTGTGAAGTGCAAACGCCTCTGTCGGCGCAGACAAATAAAAAAGGGGGAACCCCTTGAAAACAATGCAACAATGAAAATCGTTTTGATGGGCACGTCGAACGTCGAACGTCGAAACTCGAAGACGTATCGCACCTCAGAGCTTCGCATGACCTTTGGTACAAACACACTGCAAAATGTAGCAACAGTAAGTATGCCATGTGATCAAACACAACGCAAGTAACAAGCAGGATGGTGATACACCCGCAGCAAGCTCCTTCGTGGCGACACTGAGCTCATGCCTCACACCTACCACAACAGTCTATCGCATCTGTCATCAGCCTCACTTCGTCTCCTCACTCGAACCTTCCGAGTCAAGCTGCTCTGTCTCTGCGTGCTTGATGCCCTCCATCAGAACCTCCACCGGACACAACGCAAACAGCGTTGCAGGGTAGCACGAGAGGCCCCACTGCGGGTGGGAGATCATGCTACACCCCCCAGCGCTTGTGCCGACATGCTCGCGGCAGTAGGGCAGAAAGGACTCCATGGCCGAGGTCTCGCAGTACGGAGAGGCACCCCGCACCGAGACGTACCCTGTGCATGGGTCCACGTAGTCGCACCAGTACGCCTCGTCCTGCGCCTGCACGTATCGCTGCACGCCAGACGCAAACTGCACAAACGTTTCCAGCAGCCTGTCCTTCTCAACAGCAGCCTCAGGGGTAAAGTCAATCACAGCACACCCGCACTTCTGAAACGTCGGCACCACAAAAACACGCTTCACATCTGCACTCGACACCTGCGGCAGCGACGGCGCAATCTCCGGTATTATCGCAGCACTGATTTTATGAACAGAGAACTGCAAACACCCATTCTGTGTGTGCAGCAGCGTAGGAGGGACAATTGTGTTGCGCTTCTTCATGCTTGAGAAGTATTGTATCTGGAGTGTGGATACGAGGTGCGAGGTGGAGGGGAGGGGAGGGGAGGGGAGGAGGAAGGGCAAAGCAGAACCACCGCACATTCCCTTTAGTTTGAAAGGTTCGTTCGTTAATGTGCAATGCAGACCTCGTTTATTTTTGAATGCACGTACAGTTGTTGACACAAAAGCTCTAATCAGAAAAAAGAAGAAAGCAATACTACCGATAACAGTCTTGCTGGGGTGGGGTTTTGTACACTATGTGGGAATGGGTGAAGGCAAGACAACTATAGCATCAACAGCCTCTCTCAAGAGAGGTTCCAATTCGCCAAAGGCGATTCTCAAGACACGTTCTCATCCTCGACAACGCTGCTAACGACATCTTGGCGGCGACCCTGTCACCACAAAGGGCCTGCCCCCTCTTGGCAGCGCCTTTGGTGCGTCGCCCTCCAACATGTGGATCAACGACGCCTGCTCCTCCTCGCCCAGCGCGAGGCCCTCACTGGCGTCCCACTCAGGGTGCTCAAGCGCCGTCCTGCTGGGACTGCTGCTGTGCGGGTGTGTCGTGGCAGCACGCAGCGGGCCTGTGTTGAGGGTGACTCCTGTGGCAGAGGTGTTGCGCACCGCACGCTCCACCTCCGCATGGATATGCTCGTTCAGGGACTCAAAGCTCCCGTCGTGCAGGATCTCCTCCCGCGAGGTGTCCTCGCCGTCGCTCATGCTGATGTCGTGGCCAAGGAAGCGTGCAACAGCATCGAGGCCGACAAGCTCCCTCCGCCGTGGCGGCGCCTTCTTGCCCTTCGCCTCCTGCGTCGGAAGGGACAGCAAGGCCTTGCTGATCTCCGCTGCGTCCTCGTCGTCGATGGAAGCCGCCTCCGGAAGGACAACCGCACGCTCGTCGAGCGAAGTGGTGGGCGCCTGCTTGCGTGGCGCTGTGCGGAGCTTGTGGAGCTGCTCCTTCTGCTGACGTGCGGAGGCGACAGGCAGGCGACGCTGCTTGCCCATCGACAGCAGCCGCACCATGCCGTCTGCATCGACAAAGTTTTCGTCCATTGCGACAGTCTCCTGCACGCGTACTGCGTGGTGTGCGCCACGTGGTGGTGGTGGTGGTGATGGGAGCAATGTACCCTGTGCCTCGCCAGGCCACGCAGGGGAGGCCATCTGCGTCGACTGGTACTCACGTGTCGACCCCGATGCAGGTGTTGCGTTGGACGAGAACGTCTTGTACGAGAAGGGTGTGCCCGTCAGTGTCCCCGATGCGTGTGGGTGCTCACCAGGGGAGGACAGGAACTCGTCTGCACCCACGTTCGCAGAGGCCGTGTGCGTGGTGTGGCGTGTCCGTGCGGCTGGGGCTGCCACACGCCGCTTGCTCGGCGACCCCGCACGAAGGGAGACAGGTTGGGACGGACGCGCTGTGGGGATGAAGGATCGCTTTCCTGGCTGGGCGTGGGGCTGGCGTCTGTCCCTCCCCTGTGGCGGTGGAGGGGATGCTGACCTGGGTCGTGTGGGTCGTGTGGGCGAAGGGCTGTTTGTGCGCTTCTGCAGTGCAGCACCACGCTGCGTTGTGTAGACTGTTGCATCAGAGGCACGGGGCGGCATGGGCTCATACGCCTGTCCTGTGTACAGAGGTCCCTCGGTGTGCTCTGCACCGTGCAGGCCGTGGTGCGCCTCCTCAGGGTGGTGGTGGACTGCAGCATAGGACGTATGTGTGTGGTTCTTCAAGGCGCCTGGGTGTGTCGTCTGCCCAGGGGACTGGTGGCGCGGGTGCTGTCGTTGCGCGTGCACACTGTGTCCTTCTTCTCGCTGCCGTGCCTGCTCTGCACCCCGTTTCCTTTCTATGTGCTGTCTGTCGGTGGCAGACTTGCTTCCAACAGCCTCCAGACCCGTGGCATATCCTGAGCGCTGTTGCTGCTGCTGCTGCTGGTGGTGGTGACGGTGGTGCTGCTGTACGGTTTGCTCCAAGGCATCCTCCCCACCTCCATCCGCCTCCCCTTCCACCAAGACCCCACTGTCGCCCACCTGTCGCATAGGTGTGGACGGCAGAACCATGTCATGTGACACACGTGGCACTGCCCACCCTTCCACGTGCTGTGCACCAGCCACAGCAGAATTGTACATGTCCACAGGGCTTGGCGACCGGCCCTGGTGAATGTGGATCTGTGCACCTGACTTTGGTGTGCGCACAACTTGCTCAACTCGAAGCTTCGCAGCCGAGCTGGGCGAGACGCTGTGCCCAACAGAGACGTCCGTGTCGACCTCGTAGTAGTCAGCTGTGTGGCGCTGCTCAGGGCTCCTTCGCTGCTCAGGGCTCCTTCGCGGAGTCGACAACTTCTTCCCGTGCTGCTCGTCCAGCTGCCGCAGGATGCTCGACGCTAGGTCCTTTGCCTGCTCGGTGTTGTCACGATCAAGGCGACTGTGTCGTGCCTCACGCTCCACGTTCTGCACCACATCAGGAACAAAGTCGGTGAAGTCGAAGTCCTCGTGCATCTCCACTACCAGGCGAGGCGAACCATCGGACTGTGCTGAGCGTGGCGAAGTGATCGACTTCTGCGAACCGCGCGAGTGTGCCGACTGTGGCGAGCGTGGTGAGAGAGGAGAGCCGTACGTCACATGCACAGCTTCCTGGTTGCGTCGCCTGCGTCCCTCATCTTGGCGCTTCGCAAGGGCCGACATGATGCCTGACGTTGACATCTCCAGCACACCATCCGACGGAGTGTCCACAGGGAAGTCCATCTCACTCCTCTCAGAGGCCTGAGACCGTGACCGTGACCTTGAGTGCGAGCGTGTGGGCGACCCCTTCCCCACCGAGTAGCGCCCATCAGAGTAGCCACTCTCAAAGGAGACATCCTTGTGGCCCCTCAGCTGTGCAGGGGAAGGCGGAGAGGGGTGGCGTTTCTTCTGCCCATTTGAGCTGCGACGTGGAGTCGTGGTAGGGGTGGCGGTGTCGAGGGAGAGGGAGGAAGTGGCAGCGCTGGCAGCAGGCATTGCGGCTGGGGCTGTGGCTGAGGCTGGACCCACAACGATGCTGCTGTTCTGACTCGCGAACGACACGTTCCCTCTCGGCGTCGGCTGCGGGGATGTAGTGCGCGAGGGAGAGTTCCGGCGTCTGTGAGAGCTCGCGCCACGCCTCCGCTCCTGTGTTGCTGCCCTGTCCTTCTCCCTCTGTTCCTCTTTTTCCTTCTTTTTGTCCACCGACATCGAACGCGCACCCTTCAGGTCAGGTTTGAACAGCAACTCCTCATCCTCTTTCTTGCGCTGCTCGTCACGAAGTTGTTCTCTCCTCTTCTCCGCATTCGCAGTCCACTCTCGGCTGCGGGTGGAAATGTCGCCCGATGTCACAATGTGCTGTGTATGCTTGCGCAGCTGGTCACGTCGCTCGTTGGGTAGGGACGTCTGCGACTTTGCTAAGCGTTCCCTCCGCATCTCCTTCCCACGCGCCATGTCCTCGTGGTCCTTGAAGAGCCTCTCGTGCACGTCCATCGCAACTCTCGCCTCAAGCACCTCGTTCCCCATGGTGGCAGTGTGGTGGTTGATCACGGGGACGGGGTTCCCCTTCGGTGGGTGCTGCAGTGTTGGAATGGGTTTCGAGAGACGGCGCCAGAGGCTTGTGTCCGTCTCGCCTGTGCGCAGCAGACGCTCCTCTGCCAGCTGCCGACTTCTCTTTCCTATCACAGGTTCGCAGGTGGTGTCCAGGTCTGGTGTCACGTTCAGGCCAGCGGGGTTGTGTTGCTGCTGCTGCTGCTGCGACTGCCCCTTCGCAGGATGCGCTGTGAGGCGCTCCCAGTGCGAGATGCCCGAACGCTGGACGTGCTGCTCGGACAGCTGTCTGCTTGCAGAGGAGAGGAAGCCTCCGGGAAGGCACTTCCGTATCGTGTCGACCTCCTTCGGGTGGTCACGCAAGTATGTCGACAGCTCGGCGTTGCTCCACGACGAAGACGGCGCCCCGTGTGGGTAGGAGCGCTCCTTGATGTGCTTGTGCCGCAGGGAGTACAGGCGCTCGCCAGCAGGCCCGTTGCGCTGCAGTGTCGCTGCCTTCCCTGTGATCTCTGGGTGGTGCGCGTGTGTGTCCGCAAGGATCTCGTGCATGTCCTGCCACGCAGCTGTGCGGTGCTGCTTCTGCTGCTTCACAGCGTGGTGCAGCGACATCCGTTCCACAAAGTGCGGCCACGCCCCCTCCTCCAGCAGCTTCTCAATCGTCGCCTTCGAATGCTTGCTGATGCGGGGCTGCCCACGCACCCCATGGCTCGACACCTTCTCCCTGTCCACACGAAGCTTCTGTACCTTCTTCTCCTTCGACCGCTTCCATTCCTGCCCACGGTTGTACATCTCGCTCTGCGACGCTCCCTCAAAAAGCTCAGGGTGCGACTCAAGCAGACCTGCCAACTGAAACAACGCATCCTCCTTTGCCAAGGCCGCTAACTCTGCTTCGCGTGTCTCATCCGCCGTCAGCTCCTCGTCTGTCGCAGTACGGGCAGCCTCTGTGCTTGCCCACAGCTCCTCCACCAGTGTGTCCAAACTTTTAGCATCACTATCAGACATGTGGGTAGTGTACTTCTGGGTGGTGTCATCATCCAAACCACTCCACCAGCAGCAGGTCCCTCCCAGAGCAGCTACCCACTACCCACACTACCCACTACTCCACCACGCTCCTCCGAGCCTGGACACTGTACACTGCACCCCACCACACAGATGCTAACCCCACCACACAGATGCCAACCCCATCACACAGATACCAACGCGATGACTGACGTCAACGTGTGGCATGCAACCCAAAGCGGCTAAGACAGCAAGGCACACCACGCAGCATCAGTAACACTGAAGCCTGGTAGTGCCACCCACCCAACCCGAACCCCTGAGCCTGAGCTACCCACCCCATCAGGAATGTGACCATGTGACAGACAGCATGTCATCAACCACTGTGTCCAGTGTTCATCAAGGTGTGCTCAGCAGAGTGTGCAGGCAGGCATGCAGAGAATAAGCCCTCTTGAGGTTGCAATGCGCACATTGCAGGCTCCATGACTGTGATCCAAAGAGACAGCACGCACACCTGCCTGCGCACCTTCACGAAGAAGGGCACTGCCACACGGCAGCTCTCCTCTGGAGATGGCAGGGGCGCACAGCTCTGTGAACACTGAGGGACTTTACCCAAAAGACTGCGTAGGGTGCATGTCTTCTGCGGAGCCTTCTGCAGCCGTCGCCACAACTCTATTTCATCATTGCACGGTCTTCTTTCAGCACACGTCTTCCCCCCACCCCACCCCACCCCTCTACCAACCCACTCTCCGCACAAACTAACAACTCTGGCATCCTTCTCATCTCATCCCATCCTCTCCTCTCCTCTCCTCTCCTTCCCTCAACGTTCATCGTCCAAACCACCTGCACACTTCGTGCACATTGAACTCAGCACAACAACTCAGATCAGACATCCCTTCCCAAACCCCACCCCACCCAACTCAGCCGTGCATGCTTTGGTTCAGCAAAGCAGCAGTCATTCACCCTGACACGCTCCATCCGTGTGAGGGAAGTGCTGTTCTTGAGTGATGGACCACAACTTCTGAAAGCATGCTTGCGAGACATACATGCACCAATGTGCATGTGGTCGTGCCATGCGCTGCAACAGACCCACCTGAGCAAACCTCACCACCACATGCAACGTGCTTCCGCCATCGGGCGACATGCAAGACTGAGACTGAGCAGCCAGTGCTGCAGCGTTGCTGCACCAAGAACTGCTCCATCCAAGCACGGCACACCGCCAGCAGGCTGCGACCCGAGGCTGTTGGGCAGCACTGCTGCCACCGTGCAACACAAGACCAGCTCACCTTCCCCTCCCACACCCTCCCCTCTTCAAGCACAGATCCTCATCACCCCTTTCGCAAGCTTCTCGCCAGACTCCAAATCATGCTGAATCAACGGTGTTGAATCAACGAACATCCACCCCACCCCATGCACCCCACCCCACCCACAATCGTTCTGATGCTGCACCCTCGAAAGAGAGGACTTCAAATATAAGACCTACCTGCACTGCTGCTATCATGCCTGACCCGATTCCCACATGCACACAGTACAGACTTAACCCCACAATGGAGGCAGAGGTAAGCCACAGTCCACAACCCACTCCACCTCCACCTCCACCTCCACCTCCACCTCCACCTCCACCTCCACCTCCACCTCCACCTCCACCTCCACCTCCACCTCCACCTCCACCTCCACCTCCACCTCCACCTCCACCTCCACCTCCACCTCCACCTCCACCTCCACCTCCACCTCCACCTCCACCTCCACCTCCACCTCCACCTCCACCTCCACCTCCACCTCCACCTCCACCTCTACATCCCCAACCACCAGCTAGAGGAAAACGCCAACCGGCCTCTGGCAGCCACAAAAATAACAAGGGAACTTGATATCTTGAGAAGGCATTACAATATGGATTGCGATGCGTTCGACTGACAGAGCGGGAAGGTGAGTCCATAAGACATGGAGCGGCACATACAGACACCTCAGCTGACGAGCACACTCAACAGACCAATGTCTGAATAGCAGTTTCACCACCCCACCACCACCCCCAACCTAGACAGATTCCCACAGGGTCGCTACATTAGTTTATAGATTTTTCGACTAAAGTGGGTCATGCCACCAAAAGACCAGGACTATGCAGACTGGCAAAGACCTCTCCCTCCCCTTAGGCTCATCCACGCACCTTCGAACACAACACATCACTGTCCTTGAAACTGCATCGATCCAAATTGCGTGCGGACCCCAACCACAAAAGGGGTGACGGTGACGCCTGGTGCTAACAAATCTTGGAAAGGGGAAAGGGGAACAGTGGAATGATCATTGTGAACACAGGGGTGATGCTTCTAGATAAGATATAGACTCAGAAACAATCAGATGCTTTCTGCAGTTTTTTTTTATATAGTGGTGTGGAAGGCGGCCACAGATGACGTATATGGCCATACTGATGTGTCCCCCCCCTTCCACCCCTCCCTACCCCCTTCCCACAGCCCTTAACAACACGGGACAAGGAAAGACCCACACAATTTCCACACTAAACACATAACTCCCGAATTTTCCCAATTTGGGAACACAAAAAATTTGTGGGTAAAAGGTGGGGAAAGGATGAAACACTCACTGAGAACATGCCACATGGGGGTAAACGCGAAGCAAAAAAAAAGGAATTGCTGAGAGGCATGGACCTCATCTAAAACAAAGAAAATGCACAACACAGAATGAAGCACCAGAAAGTTCAACTGCTACTCTTTGAGTGTGTGCCCACCCCCCCCACGCCCCCCCCCTCCCCCATCCCACCCCAGAAAACCTTCGTTTTGTTGGGAACGTTAGTGGAACCCAAACCCAAATCCGATACAACAAAGTAGACCACTCAGTTCTCCCTCGTGAAGATCTCCTCTCTCTCTCCTTCCCTTCAAAAAAAGGGGCGGGCTAGCTTTTCGTCTTTTTCGCACAAAGAAGACGTGAGGTAGAAATGAGTGTTGCTGTCGCGAAGGTGGGTCTTGGTGTTCTCCCCCCTCCCCTAAACCCCTATTCCCCCACCAACCACATGCCACATGGCTACCTGGAGAAGGTCTTACCCTTCTTTGCAACACCGCTCTTGTCTGTAGTAAGGTCGGGTCCAGACCACGCTGCACGCAGGCGTGGGACACGTGAGTAGACAAACGTGGGGAAGAAAAACTCTCCCACGTCACGTTCCTTGACAGAGGCGACGGACTTCACTGTGCCGCTAGAGGGATGTCCCTGAGGCCACACCACGGAGACCTGTAGGAAGGGTGTGTGAGAAAAAAAATGCTAAAAAGAGAACAAAGTGGTGTCTCAATGCAGACACACTTCAGACGTAGGTACATTCCCTGCGGCTGAAACAGAAGATGTTATAACAAAACAATGAGAATTTCCCGTCTGTGGGGATTGCAAAAAGATTAGAAGAAGACATCTCCAAGTTGGACAAAAAACCCCCCAAAACTTTGGGTTCTTTGAAAATTTTTCGGTTGGATGGAAAAGGCGCATACCTGTCCACGAAGCTTGGAGAAGAAAGCCTTGACCCCCTTGAGCGAGGAAGGCGAGGTGGTCACTATGGCGTGGTCAACACCCTTGTCGCGGAAGACGCCCAGGAGCCCTTCCAAAGCCTCGTCCTCCATGCCACGGGTGGCGACACGCAGGACGTGCACACGTTGGGTGATAACGGTGTCACCACGCACACCAGACACCACCGCATCCTCACCAGAGCAATCCGCCTTGAACGACGGACTCAGGTCTGTGATGTTCAACCCCTTCTTCGCCACGGGCACCTCCAACACACAGCGTGCCGCCTTCCTTGTCATGACAACTCTCTTGACCGGCACTGCCCAGTCCCCTCTGCTGCACTTCAACCCTTTGTAGTACAGCTTCCGTGCCTCATATGCCTGGAATAGTGGTGGTGTGGTTAGGGGTAGTGGGCAAAAGGTATACCTCAACAGTAGCGTTCATGTGGTGGGCCAAGAGACTGAAGACACCAGACCCTGCACCGATGTCGACAACGTGTGGGTGCACGACACTGCGCAGGTCTTCGCGAAGAAGTGACTGCAAGATGTCTGCGTGCAGGACGGAAGACGTGTCGACGGATGTGCCGCTGGGGATGAGTGCCTGCAGCTTGGTGCCGTTCACCGTGACCTCGTATGGGACGAGTGGTGTCTTGGAGGACTTGCAGTCCGTAGGGGTGTTCACAGCGCGCGTCGTGTTCTGGTTGCTGCGCGTCCCCCCGCACAGCTGCGCACAGTTCCGCATGCACTTCTCCAAACCTGCCCCCGTGCACGAATCAAGACAGTCGATGAGTGTCTCATGCGGGCACTTCGTGCTGTTCGTTGCGTTCCCCGGCGCCACCGTCTCTGCAAACGTGACGTCGCTGCGTGCCTTGCGGCGCGGCTTCAACGGACGTGGCGGTGGTGTGGTCGGCTCGAACACACGCTCCTCTTCAAACCCGAGAACATCCTTCTCAGTAGGTGTGGTGTGGCTTGCCTTCTTCTTGCCCTTACCCTTGCCCTTGCCCTTCTCCGCTTTCGGCACTGGTGTCCGCTTTGGTACAGGCACAGCGGTCATCTGCCTCTTTTGCTTCGGGAGCTTGATCACCTCAGCCTGCGTGTTGCGGATGTCGAATGTGATGCCCTTCACGTTCACGGTGGCGGTGCTGTTCTTTGCCTTTCCTGGGACAGCAACTACAAGTCCCGTGTCGCCCACACGCAGCTTCGTGCCGTTCTTGAACATGACGGGGAGGGTCAGACGCACTGTGGCACCCTTGGTGAAGTTAACCTTGAGTGCCTGCTTTTGGGTGAGAGTGTCGAAGTGCACAACAGAGTTGTTGAGCTCCAAGATCTCTGCCTTCAGGGTGGCAGCCTTGTCGAAGTCCTCCTCCTCGACAGCCTTGAGCTTTTGTGTCTGGAGTGCGACGATGAGCTGCTTCTTGCGCTCACGGATGAGTCTCTGCAGCTTGCGTGCGGTGTCGTAGTCATCGTTTGCGACGACGCGCTCCAACTCCTCCTCTAGGTCTGCTACCGACACTTCGTGCACACCGCTTGAGGAAGCTGAGTCGTCTTCGTCTGCGTCTGCATATGCGTACGATGCTGAGGAACTGTCATCATGCCTGCGCCGCTGTGCCTCCTCGTAGTCCTCCACCAGGTCGTCGTAGGCGCGTGCCTCTGCCTCCGCCTGCTCAATGGCGTCCGTCTTCTCCCACACCTTCCGCGCAGCCCTGCGCTTCAGGTACTGTGCACGCCGTGCAGTGTCGGGGCTTGTGTGCTGCGCCTTCTTCGGGATCATCATCGGCAGCTTTTCACCAGGCAGGAGGGCAGCAGCGAAGGTCGCGTTGCCTGCCAGCTTGCACTGTGCGCGAAGCTCGCGTTCGTTCGCAGCTGCCACATCCATGATCGGGAGGCCCGCACGGAAGCGGAAACGGTCCACCTCCGCCGAAACAGCCTCCGTACGCTCTGTCGCGTTGAGCGATGAGATCTCCCATGGGCGCAGCCATTTGTGGTCCAGAAGACACTTCGCAAGTGGGTCGTACGGGCTTTTGCAGACACCAACACGATCTGGAGCTTGGCTGAAGGGGTTGCCGCAAGGGTTCCAGTAGTAGATCCCAGTCTGCTTGTGTAGGTAGCAGCCCTTGGGGTTGCGGATGTTGCACGGTGCAGTGGCGTAAACCTGTGGGGGGGCGGGCTTCTTCTTCTTTGCTGTCGTGTTGAGCTGTTGCTGCTGCACTGCAAGCGCGGCCGTCTCGCATTCATCAAGGGTCTCAAGGACAACAAACACGCCTGGGAGGCAGGTGCTGTTCTTCATTGCTTCGAATACGATCTTAGACTTGGCGTGCAGCTTAGGGGTACCAATACTGCCACTTCCGCTGTCGGTACTGTCATCTGTCTCGCGTTCGACGTCTGCCTTCTTCCCCTTTTGGGCACCTTTCTTAGATTTGGCCTGGCTCTTCTTCTTATCGACTTTCCCTTTGCTCCCTTTCTTCTTAGCGAGAAGCAGGTCTTCGTCATCACTCCCCTTCTCCTCCCGCACCCTCTCCTTGTCGTCCTCAACGCGCTTCGTCCACTTCTTTGCACCCCGTGTTGGTGTGCTCGCCTCTTCCTCCGAACTGCCCTCTTTGCTTTGCGAGAGCGCGCGGTCGTCGCCGTCTTCGTCTGCATCTGGTGCATCGGTCTTTGGTGGGGTGGGTGTCTTCTCTGTTGTCTTCCCTCCTTTGCCTGTGGGTGCAGGAGGCGGCCTTGTGTGCGCGACTGCGCCCTTTTGCGCACCCTTCTTGGGTGCAGTCGTCTCACCGGAGGAGGAAGAAGATGAGGATTCAGAGGAAGAGGACTCAGACGCACTCCCATCACTGTCACTGTCGCTCGCTGGTGTTGCTGTCTTTGCAATGTGCGGTGCGGCCTTGTTGTAGGATGCCTTCTCAGGGACAGGGCTCTCGGAGCTGGAGCTGGAGCTGGAGGTGGAGCTGTCTGCCTCAGAGTCCGCATTAGACGACTCTACACTGACAGCGGTGCGCGGGTTGGGCTTCGTAGGGCTGCTTTGCTTGGCTGTGCTCTGCTTTCCCACGGTGGACGCAGTGGGCACAGCGATTGTGTTCTTCTTGGCCTGTGTAGGGAGTAGTGTGTCCTGAGAGGAAGTGGCGTCAGAGGCAGACGCGCTAGACTCAGACGACTCAGCAGACTCAGAGGTTTCCTCCACAAGGGGCTTCTTGCGAGGGTTGCTGGGCACGACTGTGGCGTCCTTGGCTTTGGATTTGGTAGCTTTAGCTTTGAGGGTTGGCGTCGCTTGTTCGGCAGGTTTTGCTTTTGGGGTCTCCTTCGCTTTTGGTTCCTTTTTGTCCTTTTTGTTCTTGTCGGTTTTGTCCTTCTTGTCACTTTTGTCGCGTTTGTCAGCTTTGTCCGGTTTGTCTTTTTTGTCTTTTTTGTCTTTTTTGTCCTTTTTGGCAAGGATGTTCCTCGACCTGAACACAGACGCATCCTCATCAACCGCATCTAGGTCAGCCACAACACCTTCCGCTGCAGAGCTCTCCTCAGACCCGACGTGCACCAGCTTCTGGGTGCCTCCTGCGTCTTCTTCCTCGGAAGCATCACCTTCAGTTGCGAAGGCCTCTCCTACCGAAGCTTCCCCTTCGCTGGCGACACTGCTACTGCTGCTGCTGTCACTGCTGGCACTGCTGGCGCTGCTGGCACTGCTGGCGCTGCTGGCACTGCTGCCGATGTCGCTGCTTTGGCTGGCTTCGCTCACTTCACTGGAACTGTCTTCGACGTGTTCGCCGATTGCGTAGATCGATGCAGTGAGACGGACCTCTTCGGAGCGTCTGAAGAGCGCTTCCTTGTACACCTTCCTGTAGTCCGTGCACGACGTGCAGGTGCAGTGTATCGTGGAGCCACCGCAGAAGCCTGCAGAGCTGCAGCAGGGGCTGTCGCCGAGAGGGTTGCATTCGCCCACGGCGCCGTCGGGGAGGCGGTTGCTGTCGCCGCACCGCCCGTCCTCGCGCACACGGTGGTCCTCGAGCTCGAGGTGCGCAACGGCAGTGTCGTTGCTGAGACACACACCTGGGCAGAAGCACGGCGACAGCAGCGTCACGCTGTACAGCAGGTCTGACTCCGTCACGTTCTGCACCTCCGTCACAGTCAGTGTAGTGCTGTTAGCCCACACCTCATGGTACCCAGGCTCCATCGAGCACACCAGCCGTGCCTGCACAGTGTGCACCCGTGCACTCCGGCGCGCCTCAGCCTGTAGAACAACCCCACCCGCATCCGGCAGCTCCACCATCGTCATGTTCGCGTCAAACGCAGTCTTGCAATACCCCCCAACGTACTCAGAGACAAAGCTGTTTGCACCACACTCCTGCGACCCTCTTGGTGGAAGCTTGAAGGGTGTGCACCACGTGAACACCCACTCGTGCACAGCGGGGGTCTCTGATGGCGTGAGGTCGATGCCTTCAAAGCTGAAGGCCTCGTGCAACAGAGAGAAACGAACGGGTTCTAGGCGTGTCAAATCTATTACACCGTCGTCTGTGCTTACTGCACACTCCATGGGGACGAAGACGGGTGAGTTGAGCTGCGTCTGCCCAGAGCTGGACCAAGAAGACGACGAAGAGGAATACGACGACGACGACGACGACTGCGCCGACACTGGCTCTGGTGTGCTGGGTGACTGCCACGAGTATTTGGGGGCGGGTGCAGGTGTTGCAGGCGGTGCAGGGGTCTTCGGAGGCGCCTCCTCGATGTCCGTCACCTGCACACCACTCTCGTGGCTGAAGTACGCCTCCTGCGAATGCAGCTTCAGGTCACGCCGCATGAGCTCGTAGCCCCAGAGCCAGAGAAACTGCGGCTCATAGGCAATCTCCTCACGGTCAGCCCAGTTGCACAGAAGGTGGCTCCACTTCCTCTGCAACTCTTTGATGTTGTTGAACGGCTTCGCCGCACCCGGGTAGTGGATGCCACGGATGCGCTGGTCGAACACCCGCAGCGGTGCCTTGTCCTGCAGGAGGTAGGTCTTGTGGTTGAGCCCAAACTCTTCCTGGTAGACTTGGTACCAGCGGGGCAGGTTTGTGATCTTGGTGTCCGTCCTTTTGTCAAAGAACTCCTTCAAGAAGAGGAGGTCTGGGAGCTCCATGCTGACCTCGGTGGTGTTGAGTGCTATGAGCATGTCTTGGAAGGTGCTGAGCTTAGGGTTGACAAGCATCATCCCTGTGGAGTATCTGTTGAAGGTGGCGTCCATGGGGACGGCCCACTCCTCAAGGTCGAAGACGTCGTCAAGGTTGCGCATGATCAGCACATCGGTGTCGATGTAGAAGAGCTTCCTCCACTTCGTCAGCTGCCAGATGCGCAGCTTCGTGAACGTCTCTTTGTAACGATCCGTCTCAATAGACTTAGGCGACGGGACACGCTTGATGCGCACCACCTCTGCAAGGGTGTTCAAAATTTTAATGTCATTATCCGTCACATTGTTGGTAACAGCGACAACACGTCCATACTGCGAGCCTGTCAGTGCAATGCTGTGCATAAGAACTGCTGCGGGAATGACAAAGTCGTTTGATGTGACGAACGTGGCGTACGCGATGTCCTGCACAGGGATGCTGTCCTTGAAGTCAGTGTAGTGCGGCACAGTGGGCACTGCCATGCCTGGGCACGAAGTGGCCTGTGGGTTTGACTTTTCTGCAGCCGTCTTCGCCTCGTGCGAGGCGGTGTCGCGCTCCACATTGTACGCATCCCGCCGGATCGCCTGCTGTTCAGCGTCCTCCATCTCCGCTGCGTTGCGCCGCTCGACCCGCCGCCGCCACCTCTGCTGCTCTCTGTTCTGCTCCTCCCAGCGTTCACGTTGCCGTTCTCGGTCACGCTGCTGTTCGCGCGCGACTTCTTGCTCCCACTCCCTCGCAGCCTCAATCTCTCTCTCGACACGCCCAATCTTGTCGAGCAGACGTTGCCGCTCCTTCTCCTTGAAGACCCTCTCTTGTGCCTGCCGCAATTGCTCTCGGAGGTGTTCCAGCTCTTTGTCGGCTGCGTCTTCGTTGTATTGTTGCGAGGGCGCAATCTTCCGCGTTGCTGCGGCTACGGCGTGCACACCTTGCGCAGTCCCTTTGCGTGGCAGCACGCTCCCACCACCACCACCACCACCACCGCCGCCACCCTCCTTGAACAGCAACGCCCCTGCCTCGTCTGCTACGTCAGCCTCATTGCCCCCAGCTGCCTCCTGCTTGCGGAGCAGCTCCACTATCTGCGACCGCACCTGCGGGCTGCTGTCGGCAGCAGAGCCGCTGGAGGCAGCAGCACTGTCCCCATCTGAATGCACCTCTTCGCCATCACCCTCTGTGGGGGAGGCAGTGTCTGTCATGTAGCCGTGCGTGCTTTGTCTCTCAAGGTGCGCACGTCTGTGTTGTGGGTTGCCCTGACTCGATATTCGCCGCACCTCAACAAGCATCATCAACACACACAACACTGCCACCAAAACAAACCCCCAGCGCAGCCCCCGAGAGCTGACTCGGGGGGAAAACATTGTGTGAAAAAAAGAAAAAGGGGGGGGGGGGAAATCACCGATCCACACTCACCACAAACGCCACCTCAATAGTAAGGTGCGACTCCGGCCTGCAATGGCCCCTAATGGAGGTAAAGTGTAGGGGAAGAAGGGGAAGGATCAAAAACTTTAAAAAAAGGACTTTTTTTTTTTCTCTAGGTCGAATACATGTGTATCTAGGGGAAAGGGATTTGCGGGGAGGGGGGGAAGGTGAGTTGGCATAAGTCTGTGGAGAGAAAGAAAAGTCAAAAAGATGAAATGTGCCTCACAGTGCACACACATCTTTAATGAATCAGATACACCGCGATGCAGCGCAAAATGAGCAATATCAAAACGCACGGAGATAGGGAGAGATTGTATCACCCACACATGGGAGCTTGTTTTTTTGGGTCTCAGTGGAGCGATTGGAAAAAGAAAAAAAAAAAATGAAAGTTGCTCATGCAGTCACATCTACCCCTCCGGCCAACGGATCAAAAAAAAAGAAAAAAGAGCTGCAACCACACTTCACCTTACAAACCAAAATGGTTGCTTCATATCGTGGCTTTCATATCCCAGCCTGCGTAGGACGGTTCTACATAAGCTCTGCGGGTGTTCGGCGCTTCCCTGGGTTTGGTAGAAGAAGCACGTGGCCGAGATGCCTCTGCTGGAAGGGGGTGAGGCAGGTGTGGGTCGTCGTCGTTGTAGATACTGTGCTCGATTCTCCCCAGCATTACATCCTGTAGTGATGTGGTGTGGTTGATGCCTGAGGGTAATTCTTGCGCAGAATATGTCCCTTTGATGTGATGTGCCGTTGATGAGTTTGGCCACATTCATCGTAATGTGGCCAAATATACACCATAAGTAAAGTTGGGCCAAATTCGCAATATTAGACTAGAATTTAGTACAACCTATATAAATGGGTGACCCTAACTTTTGAGTGTTTAGTCACGTTGATATTACATCTGATATTTTGAATGTGAAATCGGGTGTTGTGGAGAAACTGCAATTTGTCAAATTGTGTCATACCAATTTCGCTATGTCCGGTGGTTGTGGCATAGGTTGATGTGGGTGTGCGTGATGCGGTGTGTGCTGTGTATGTGCAACTGATGGTGGTGCATGGGGCTGTCGAGCATGTGTGTGTGGTGTCTGTGTCTGGTGCGTATGTGGGGTGGACGAAGGTGTGCCTGCATAGGTCATGGGCGAGGGGATGGGCTGCACGCTCGCTCTGGGGAAGGACTGCGGCGCGTTCATCGCGTTCATTGCGTTCATAACGTCGTTACTCTGCCGACTCCTGCTTGGTGAAAGCTGCCGCACTGAGTTAATGTTGGGTGGCTCCTGCGGCGGTGCACGTTGCTCACGTTGCTGCCCCATCATCTGCCGTTCAAGACTCTCCACACGACGCTGAAGTGCTTTCATCTCCTTCTCATGCCGTGAGTGGTCACCATGCTTGCGCAGTCTGGTCACATACTTGTTGAGCAGGTCTCTGTGCCGCAGTACTGCCATCGTCCCTGCCACACCGCCCCTCTTCAGGGCCCATCGCCACTTCTTCCATTTGCGGAAGAAGATCAGGCGCAACATGTTGCCGTTTGTCGTTGCGAGGGCGTGCGACACAGCCTGGCGGCTGTCGTACTTATCCCCCAAGACGACATGGTTGTGTGGCGCCACCCAATTCTTCTTCTCCAGGCGGTAGAGGTTCAGCTTCCTGTACATTTCGCGTGCAAGGCCCTTGCGTGAGAGACGTCCAAGGAAGACGAGCGACTCCCAGCGCTTCTTCTTCAGGTGCGCCTGTCGTGGGAAGGCACGCAGCTTTGCGTAGTATCTGCGCACAAAGGCCTTTCCGTTCATGAAGGCAAGGCTGCGTGCAAGGGGGTTGCGGCGGTTATTCTTAGCAACGTAGCGACGCCATTTGTGGAAGAACGCTAGACGCACGCCACGTGTTGTGTTCGACAGCAGCATCTCTGTTGCTCGCAGCTTGCGGCGGGCGGCGCCGGAGCTCTTCCCGAAGTGGCAGAGGCGGCGGTAGTACTTCCGCAACATCACAGTCTTGTTCCCAGAGAGCAGCGTGCTTGCCACACTGCGTCTGCGTGCGTAGTACAACCAGCGAGTGTAGCAGCGCTGCATCAACGGCTTGCCGGACCCTTTCATCATATCCATCATCATCGCTGCCTTGCGTGCGTTCTCCGAACGTAGCACCATTCTCTGCAGGTCAGCGACCTGCGCCGTTAAGGGCACTGCCTTGCGCTCTGCTGTGCGCTGGTAGTTCAGACGCTCCAGGTCTTCTGCCTGATCCATGCCAAGCTGCGAGCGCAGCTTCTGGTGGTCCCTGTACAACATCAACACGACGTTCTGGAGGGCTTCGAACCAGGGCCCCAACGACGATGCCTCTATGCCGGCCAGACGCTCCACACACGACACGTCGTGGCTGTCGGGGCGGAGGGCGCTTCTGCTCATCCTGCGAGAGCCCATCGACACGTCGTGGCTGCCCTCCATCATGTCTACCGCCAGAGGCATCGGGTGCACATCCGGCGCTTGTGTATCGATCCAACTCGGCCCCGTGTGCCCAGCACGCTCAGTGGCCATGTGGTCCGGAGGCCGCTCTGCAGGCACAGCCCCAACCAAGGTGTGATACGACACGTCAAAAGGGTCCACCGCGTTCACACCGCTGTGTCGTCCTGGCGTGATACGTGCACCAGAAGGCAACATATTCTCCTGGGGTGTGGTGTGGGTGAGGTGGGTTGGAAAGTAGAGGGGAAAGAAAACATCTCATTCGTTATCGCGGTTAAAAGGCCGGAACTTTGCAAAAAGGACCCAAAGTCTATTACCCCTCCACCCAACCCCCAGTAATAATCAATCCCCCTTGGTCTTGTCCTTCGTGTGGTACACGATGGCAGAGACCACGCAAAGGGTGTTAGCAGCAAGGAAGAGCAGCGATGCGTGCCAGACGTCCTCGAAGACAGGCTTGCCTCTGAACTCTAGCTTGTGTGCGTTGTACAACCAGTACGCGAGAGTAGCGACCCAGAGGGTGACTAGCCCACACCCGATGCCAAATGGCACACTGAAGTGCCGCAGTGCGGGTGGAAGCAGCCCAAGGTACCATGCGAAGTACTGCACTGTGGCCACCTTGTTCAGTGTCACAAAGACCGTCGTGCACAGGAACCAGCAGTACGCAGGCTCTCTAAAGAACCGCAGCGAGACTGCAAGCAGGGCAAGCAGCTGCGGGCCAAACCCACCCCACACCTCCCCACCCACGTACGCCGGCAGGAAGTAAGGACTCAGGTTGTGTCTGTGGTCGACTCTCCCATAGTGGTATTTGTAAGCGTTCTCGAGGTACTCCTCTCCGTACAGCGCGAAGCTGGCGTACGTCAACCCTGACAACACGGCCACGAACGGCAGCCCAAACCCTAACCCCCTGGTCACAACCTTTGACCACTGCCTTGTGGCTGCTGGACGCAGCACCTCCATGCCGATAGAGGGCAAGAAGATGACTGGGAAGAGACGGATGTGCACTGCGAAGGCGAGAGATATGCCTGCACTGATGCGGGCCGTGTGGCTGCCTTCATCGGTGTTGGATTTAATATGCGCAGCTAATGCGAGGAGGATGGGAAGCAGGACAAGAGAGTCTGCGTTACCACGGGTGGAGATGTTGATTATGACTGGGTTGAACAACCAGAGCAGGTGAACATGACGATGGTATGTGGGCAAACACATCCAGAGAAGCACTGCAGCACAGCCAACGTCGCAGATACAGAAGAGTACCTTCCCAAACACAACCCACATCCCACCCAGGCACCCCGGAACCATCACCCATGCAAGTACAGGTGGATACCGGTACGTCTGCCGCACATAAGGCGATCCACCCTCATAAACACTGCACGCCGCATCAGAAAACACATCATAATCCACATCCGTGTACCTCACCGGCAGTGCGCTGTCATGCCACACACCATACCACAGCACCACGATGCGCACTACAAGCCCCAGGAAAAGAACATTTTTGGTGTGCATTTTCCTAAAGGGAAAACACTGGGTTGGGAAGGAGGAGAAAGAAAAAACGATGTTCATTTTTTTGTCTCAATCTAAATAAATCTTTGGGTTTTTTTGGGGGGTGACCTCAACGGACTCTCTGGACTCTTTGAGCCCATCCGGGGAAGTGTTTTGCGTAGTCGCTGTCTCCGCGGAGGGTTTCGCACATCTTTGATGCCTTTGCTTGGAATGCAAGGCTTTCTTCTGGTTCGCAGAAGGCTGCGATTTTGACGGTAGTGAGGAGGGCTTCTTCTTCGCAGCCGATCATGGTTTGGATGCAAGCGAGGCGTTTCTTTGCCGCAGCGATGCCTATCCTGCGGGTGTCTGCCTGCAGGGTGCCAAGCGTAAGGTGGCGCTGCATTGCGCTCATGAGCCTGCAGTACAGTTGGTATGCATCGTCACTCTTCGGGTGCACCAGCTGCAACACATCACTCCGTTCGGGGTATGTATTGGCCAAACGCGTCACCTCCTTGCGTCGCCCCTCTACCCATTCCCTCGACCGCCCCGTCTTGCATGTCACACACCGTGAGGTGCCAACGAAGTCGGTTGAGACATAACCCTCACACCCAGGGGTATCGCAGCACAGAGCATCCAACACCACATCCGTCTCGCTCTGCCGCGAGCACCGCGTGCAGTCGCATCTAAAGTTGTAGCCATCAGAGAGATACCGCACCCTTTTGTTCTTGCTGAAGTACCCTCCTGTGTAGGTGATCGTCAGTTCCGCTCCTTTGGGGATGTCGACGATGGCGCGAACAAATATGTCCCTCCCTTTGAAATAATAGCTGCAGTTCGGAATGCAGGAGTGGTTGAAGCGAGCAGTGGTGGGGAAGAGGGCGAAACACATTTCCTCGCATCCGGTCAGATCTTCCAGGAGAAAGGCGTTGCAGGAGAGAATGTTGTGCAGATGGTTGAGCTCATCGACGAGAGGCTGTGGGTAGTTTGTGTCTTCGGGGCGTTTTTCGTTTGGGTCTCGAAATTTGAAGTCGGTCTTGCTGGTTGCTGCATCTGGGTACATCGAAAAAATTATCTCCCTCGCGGCAGGGTTGCGCAACGCCAACTGATGCACATTCTGCAGCAAATGGTTCACCAACAACCCTTTGTCCTTACTCACCCCACCCTTCACCACTTCCAACGCCTCCTCTTGCAGTATCAATGCCCCCCTCGGGATGTCCCCCACAGCGACCACCCCCTTTCCCTTCTTAGGGATGTTCTGTACGCTTGCCCGCTGATGCAAATGCATTGTGGAAAAAAAATGGGGGGAGGGATGTTTTCTGTGGAGGAAATGATGGGGGTGGATTGAATGGTTGGCATAAAAATTGACGTAATAATCATAGCTTTGTCGTTGGTGAACCATTGTAAGAGTGGTTTCGAAGGGGGGGGCGGGAGAGGCTGTGTGTATTTTTTTTTCTTCTCCTGGGGAGATCCGGGTTGCCCACGCCACTATGTTTACAAAAAAAAATACATCAATGTGATGCGTTTTTTTGTGCACAACAAAAGGTGGTTGGTTTAGTGCAGACAAGGATGCTCTCGTTTCATTTGTTTTTTTTTTTCGTAGGTGAACAGAAGGCAAGGGTATTCTACTTTCTCCATATAGCGCATAGAGCATCCCCATAGGGAGGGTTAGGTGTGGTAGGGGCTCACAATTGCGCTAGCAGAAACAGAAATCAAAAATGACATATAAAAGAGAAGTTGAAAGTGCAAATGCCTCGCCGTTCATCAGACGCAGGAGGCACCGGTTCTCCGCGATAAAAAAAAAGTAGAGTTGAAATACAAAGCCCTCTAGTGAACAGTGTACCTTTGGTATGATCGGGTGTACCGGGGGGGGGGGGGGGTGGACACCCAACCATGCAGTCCTACAATCCATTTCGTCTGATATGTGCTACTCCGCTTCCACTCATCAGATGAACGGGGATCATTGCAAACACAGGGACGCGAATCCTGTGTGATGTAGGAAAAAAAAGGGGGGGGTTATGAGATGACCTAAGCCTCTCGTGCATAGTCACCTTGATCACAATCCTTATCGCACAGTATCAACTATACGGATTTGCACAGAGGGGGTGGTCCGGGATAATGACATTTCCCCCAACCTGAGAAAAAAAAATGAAAACGCAAAAAGAAAGGCGAAAAAATATTTTAACATAATGAAAATGTTCGCCTCATAAGCATACATCTTGTGAGAAACGTTAGTAACCTGATACCATTGGGAACATCGGGGTTTTGTTTTTTGTCCTGGAGTTTGGGATAGAAAAACTACCAGAACAAATGTCTTTAGAACAAACGGATGTTGCTACAGGGCGAGAAACTCTGTTTTAAGCGCCGAGCCAAGGATGAAAAGCTTGGTGGAGCACGACGACACGGCAATGCCACGAATGGCTCCGTGCGAACCCGAGCGCTTAACTACATCTCTTGTGTCCACGTCGATCTGGGCAATGTCCCAGGTCCCAGCGCACACGAGACGTCTGCCACATGGACTGAAGGCCAACGCTCCGGACGGCATGGACTCGGGTATGGCCTGGGGGCTATCTCCATCTCTGTGCATAATGCGGACAACAGTGTTGGATGCCACTGCCACCATTTGTCCACAAGGCGACAGGGCGATGGCGGTTACGGGAACAACAGTGGACACACTCCAGAGCTTTCTGTTCGGCTCGACCTCGTACACAACACACTCATTGGCTGTGCACAGTGCGAGGTACTTCCCGTTAGGCGAGGTGGACACACCTCTGCACTCACCCTCTACGGTAAACTGCTGTGTCAGCTGCAGATCGTCCAGCGTGTAGACGTTCGCACCGTTCAGGTGGCGTGATACCAGGTACTTTTCGTTTGTGATGACCTCGAGGGACGTCTCGCGGGCACGGTTGCGCACTTTCCCATCCATATCTACCTGTGCAAGGCCGCAGATGCCTTCTGAGAAGTATGCCCATTGTGCGAAAGGGGAGATAGCGACGGAACGGCGCTTGCAGTTCGGGTTGAGGACTCTGACAGTCTCGAAGTTCTCTGTGTTGATGAGGCGCACGCCGTTGTTGAGAGGCAGCATACAGACACCACCGTCGGCAGAGATTGCAAAGGTCCGACACTGCTCCCTGAGCGGGTACTGATGCGGGCAGAGCACATTCACCGCCCGTTGACACAGATACACTTCGCCATCGAACGGCGTATCCCTCAAGGCACTCTCATCGTCCAGAGGCATCTTGTCCCCCTCTGCATACACACAAACCTGCAGTGCCCTGCTCTGGACCTTGAACGCCTCGCACGCAACCTCCTTCACAGCACCGACAGTAGCATCGCAGGGCGTCTCCACCATCTGAGAATCACCCGTCGCGTCCAGAATGCAACACACGTCCATCTTTGTAGAATATCGCTGCAATGTGATGTGTGATGTGATGTGGGGAATGGATAATCGGGAGAGGGGAAAAAACGAAGCTTTGTTTTCCTTTCGACACCAGAGAGTGCACGCAACCCCCAGAGGCTAGACTTTTTGTCGTTACGTTTTGTATTGACACACACAATGTCATAATATGGCAAAGACAACCTTTACGCCCCCTCAAATCTGCTTCACTTTGAGCGTCTCCGCATGAGAATATACCTCGTCATGCGGGAGGGTGACAAGCCAATCTGGGTTGTCTTGCGATGTGTCTAGTACCCGCCAGGCACCACGGCGAATAATTTTTTCTAGTGCACCTGGAAGCCACCCGCAGTAGCCGGAGATCACCTTGAAGTGTGGGGTGTTCTGGAGGTGGGACACCTTCGCCGCTTGCACTGCAGTGTCAAAGTACAGCCCCGCAGCCTCGCGCGTTGTGAACTCCTCGCGTGCAGCAAACGCAGTGCTCTTGTGCATCAGCACTGAATGCCCACGATGCCCATTCGGCCCACCCCACCACCCCTCCCCAACAGGCTTGTTCACGACATAGCCGATCGTACCCCCTCGCGCACTCACCTCTGCCAGCACCAAGACACACCTGGCAAAGCGTGGCCCCGCACCCTTGGTGGCATAGAGAAGCATGCCCCTGCGGAGGGGTGTGGTTGCACGACTCCGATGGGTTACCATGTTCTTGTAGAGAAAGGTGCTCTCCGGGAGGGAACGGAGGTCGAGGATTGTGTGCTCATCGCGTACGGTTGCACGGTAATACGGTGCTGCGGGGCGTGCAGTGGGGACAATCGTGGGAACTCCTGTGACTATCGACTCATAGGCCTGTTTGACGCGGATGAAGGTTTGCTCGTCCCCACCCCGGTCAGGGTGGTGCTTCAAAGCTAACTCTCGAAAGCGTGTTTTCGCAGCCACGTCGTCCCCTTTTGCAATGCCTAATATCGCATAGGGGCACCGCAGAAGGGGGTTCGCTGCACGAAGCATTGCATTTGTCTATCCCACGCTGCATGGAGGATGAAGGGAGAGGAGAAAGAGAGAGAGAGAGAGAGAGGACACTGCGTTCGTGAGGCTTGCAGTATGATGCAATTACCTCAAGGCAGTTTGCGCAAAGAGAAGGCCTAACGCATGTTGGTAGTACTGCAGCTTACACCAGAAGATGTTAAAGGAAGCTGGGATGGAATAGGGGGGTCCAGTGCGCTCAGCGCTAACAGCTCAGAAAGTGAAAGAATGGTGCTGTTTTGTTTGTATCCGTTCCGGTATGAGGGGTGGTGTGTGGTTGGGGGGTAAAGTAGAAATTTAAATCTAAAAAGGGGGGCTTTTTTAAAATTGTGCAGTCGCCTGTGCATGTTTTGCGGATAGTATCGTTGTTGTTGTCGAAGGCAGAATAGAAAACAAATGTTGGAATAGTTATGATCTGTCGGACGTTCGTTTTTTGGCGGTACATTTTATTTGTTCGTTTGCTTTGCAAACACACGTTGGGTGCTAGAAATATGGAGGAAAAAAGTGACGGCCTGCAACCAGGTGCTGAGTACACTAATTCCAACAATGTGTTGCCGAGGGGAAAAAAAGGAGAAAAAGGTTGGTAAGATGGGTCCTATCTCTTGCTTAATACAGCCCCGACGCTATCGTATAAAAATTCTGTTGCGGAGCAATGTTTTTTTGGCTCTTAAAAAAAAAATCTTGCGACCATATTTAATGGTGGTTTCGTTTGTGTTTGTTTATTGACCTTTTATTCAGAGGGCTTCGCAAGAAGGAAACCCCATAAAAGGAAGCTAGGAGATAAAGGGTAGCACACATAGATGGGAAGATTATGTCAAATGATAACGTTATTTCATTTAATATAACGCTGAATGTATGGACATTGTATATTTTTTTTTCTAATAAGATACCATCTTAGGCAGACCGTTTTCGTTTAAAAAAACCCCCCCGTTTCTTCTATTTGCGCCGAAGTAACACAAAGAAAAAACTTGAGAATATGAACACACACATCCCCTTAACCCTTAGCCAACCAGCAACCCGTACAGGGGTTGTTTTTTTGGGGGATTTTATGAAGAACACCAGTAAACAAAATTTTTTTTTGGACTTTTTGATCGATTTTTTTTTTTTTGTTGAAAAGATTTGTCACGAAACGTTCCAAAAAACATGTTTTCGGGAGAAAAAAACAACCACATATTTGGTAGGCAGCGCCAGGGATTGTCCTCCCCGAACACTGAAAGTTGATGTTATTGTCTGGTTTTTGGGTTGGTGCCCAAGGCCCAACCAAGACCCCAAAAAATGTCAAAAATATGTTATTTGTCACATATGAGCAAAAATAAAGCAATTGCGGGGTCGCACGACCTCCCATTCGTAACACAGCCACCCTCACACCAACAGGACTTTCACCTCCTTTTCACTGTTTTTCACTGGTTTTGACTGATTTTGACTGTTTTCACTGCTTTTCACTGGTTTTCACTATTTTTTGTTCCTCTCTCAAGCTGTTCATACAACTTCTACTCCATATTTCTGACCGATTTTTTTTTTATTGATGTCATTCAGTGTCTTATCCAGGAATCCAGATTTTAAGTTTGGGGGGGGTCAGTTTGTTTTTTTGCCCAATTTTTTTTTTCAGCACGACCAGGGAACATAGTGAACTGTATATTTTTATTTTTTTGCGGAGCAAAAAAAACAAAAAAAAAATGGCGCCGCAGGCGAAAAATTTTTTGGGTACGGTGTAAATGTATAGCTTTTTACACCACGCCGAGGAAACACCTCAAACCCAGCTGAAAAAACTGACCCCCCCCACCGGCCCAAATTTCCGGAGAAAATTTGGGGGGGGTCACTGACCCCCCCCAACCGGCCCAAAAAATACACTGATGTCATTTGCTCTCGATCTTTCAAATAACGCCATTTTCGAGTTCCGGTTTTGCACACATATTTCGTCAGAGGACTGCGGGAGCTAATTTTCTCGAATTTTTGGGTGTTTTTTTCCAAGCATTTTGGATTTTTACAAAATATTTTTTTTTCAAAAAAAGTCCAAAACATAAATAGTCAAAAGTTCTGCTCAAAATCTTTCAATTGCGACCAGAATCGGTCAAAAAGTCGTTGCCCTTCACATTTTGCCTCTTGGAGAGCCTGGACCCCCAAAACACAAAAAAACACACCTAAAAATGCCTTGGTTGGCTAAGGGTTAAAAAAAACCCCACCCACGGTGAAAGAAAATTGACTTGAAATACAAAGCCCTCTTGACAGTGTACCTTGGTAGCACCCTGGTGGACCCCAACCATGCAATTATATCCATTTTTCGTGGTTTACATTTGAAAAGAGCATTTCGTACACTTTCTATACTGAATAGAAGGCATCATCGGACTTAATAATGTACCCAAAAACCAAAAAAATTGAAATATGGATAGGCCTTAAAAAATGCATATCACACATTCTTAGAAAGTTTTTAAATGACCCACTACTCCATCTCTACTTTGTATATTTTCCCCTAGGGTTTTGCTTCACCCCTCCCCTCCCCTCCCCTCCCTCCCTCCTCCTCCTTCTCCTCCCCCCTTTTTATTCATGCCCTTCAGGATACCCTTCAATCAGATAATCTACACGAAATGTATCGAGGATTGGGGGTACCATTGTGGGGCTACTTCTGGAGGTGGTTCTAGGGTGGGTACCGATGACGATGGGCACGGTGGTGCTGCCGAGCGCACGGCAGGGGGCGTCTCCTATTGCCTGCACCCCTACCATGGGAAGAGATGCTATTAGCGAGCCTCCTCTTGCCCCCCCGATGACAGGCTCGCCTGAACATATGATGCCTGCAGGAGGAAGGTATGAATCTAATCCAACAAAGTTGTGCGTCGTGACTACCAATGGGGGTGCCTGCAAGGACAGCCGGATGCTCAGGACAAGAGAGGATCCGACAGTCTCCTTCATCACCTCCGCCGCTTCGGGGAAAAGGCCTCGAACAATGATACCTACCCCGGTCTGTTGAATGTTACCACAAAAGAAACGCATTCCATTTAACAACGAAGCTAATTCTGTTAGTGCCTCTAACTGAACGTCCATTACAACAACAACATCGCAGTGTGATGAATACGGTGCCACCTCATTCACATTTTCCAATGCAAGATTTGGAACAACATGAACTGAAAACCGTTTTGGTTCGACTGCCCGGAGTACCCTTCCTAAGGCACGCATTACTACTGCAGCTTTGTGTGTAAGCACAATCGCTTCGTCTGTTTTCACTGCCCCAGCTGCGGTCAAAACTTTTTCTCCAATTTCCCAGAGTTTTATTACATTACGATTTCGCAGAGGAAGAGTTGATTTTCCTTCACGCAGAGCATTCCGAGAATACGCGAGAAGCAGCGTTGTCCACTCTTCTGTTGGCCTGAAGGAAGGGGGCATCACATTTGAATAGAGCAGTGCAACAGCATGGGAACGCACTGTCAGGTACAAAGCATGCGCTTCGTACGGGGTGACAGCAAAGGGGAGCCTCACGGTGCGTACGTTGGGCATGTCTAGTTGGTAGTTTCGATAGTAGTCTGCAGGGATACCGGGTTCTACGTCGACAGATCGGTAGTTCGCATCGTAAGGGCGTATCAACACACGTCGTGCCAAACGCATCACCGTGTCGTACACCAAAGTCGCCCCCTGAGGATCCGCATTCTGCACCAACTGCGGGATAACCTCCGCATGCACCCCCTTCCTCCTCAACAACGCCTGCTCGCCAACATCATCCTCATCCCTGACACGCTTTTTCCTTTTTTTTGGCGCCATTTTTAAGAGAAACGGAGAGAATAGGAGAGGGAGAGGGAGAAAGTAGGAAATATGGGTCTCTGTTTAGTCACCCTTTTAAAAAAATGCAGTTCGGTACCAACGGGCCTGGAGAAAATTGTGATAGAGAGGTGTGTGATTTGAATACAGTCATACAAGAAACAGCTGATGGGGTATTTAAAAAACATACCCCCTCCCTGAGGGTTTGAAAATCCCAAAATCTCAGTTTTTTAACCCTGTTTTTTTACTCCACCTATAGATCACTGCAATAAAAGTGCACGGTGACCTTGTTACCCCTGGGTTTCTTTTGTCTTTTTTTTTGGCTCGCGAAAGCGAAAGTTGTGTGGATGAAGGTTTTTTTTTTGGTTATATATGGGAAAGGTTCACCGGGCACTGATGGAAATCGGCACCACCATGAAAAGAGGGTGAAAGCGGATAAGAACGTGATTAGAATATGCCCAGGGCATATCTTGTAAAAGAATCAATTGTTGATGGAAAAGGATGCACATTTTCCGCTTTGGGTGTTGCAAAACAACGGTGATAGTTAGCACCCCTCTTGGGTGGGATTGTTAAACACACATTTTGCAAAAAAAATCATGCAACCTAAAGGCAGCATTTGACAGAGTACCCACTCCCAAAAAGAAAGAAGGAAAAATAAAGACATCCCCGTGCTCTTTTGACGTGAGGAGAGGGGGGTAAAATGTTGTTGAAAAGTGCTATATTTTTTTCTCATTTCGCTGCCGTCAAGCGGCCGATAGTATCGCTCCACTGATCTTTGTTCATTACCTGTGGGCATGGTATATAGAAGACACTTAACTAAGAGGTGGGGGCTTTCCCAAAACCCATCGTCGTATCTTAAGAAATGTTTTATCTCAGAGGAGGTTTCAACAATAGCTAAGGTCTTGGTGAAAACCCGCCCCTAAACAAATTGTAAAATACTCGAAAACACCCGACGCCCCTTGGTGGAATGTGATCACAAAAAAAGACAAGGTTCTACACAATATCCCCCCCAAAAGTCAATGGAATGGTTGTTAATAATACGAAGAAACAGAAACCATTTCAGCATACCTTGAACTTCGTGACTGTGGCAGAAATGTATTTTTCGACGAGGTGGTCCTCGGTGTCCTTCTTCCTTTGGAGGGGTGTGGTGTAGGCCCGCTCGTTGCACGCTTGCTGGTCGGTTTTGGACAGCTTCTTGCGTGCGCAGGGGTCGGAGATGTGTTTGGTTTTGAGCTTTTCGGCGACGTCCTTTTTGTGTTGCATGGCTTGCGAGTAGACACGCTGGACAGAGTTGGTCATGGACTCATTGTCAAGAACCTGCTTGTTTGGTGGTGGTATCGTCTTTGCTTCGAGCGAGGCCATCACCGTCTTCTTGCGCTCCACCGCCACAGTGTACAGCCTATCAACGCTGTTGTTCATGTCAGACTTATTCAGCACATTTGGCTTCAGCAAGGACCCCGTCTCCTGCTTTCGTTCATGCGACACTGTCAAGCGTTCTACACTTTTCTGCAGCTGCTCGCTGGTCAGCTTCTTGGCAGGAACAAGCTCGGGGTCGACTTGCGATCGTGGGGAAGCACGTGTGTCATGGGGCATTATGTTGCAAAAGGTAAGGAGGACCACCTGCAGGGTGCAAAGTGTTTGTTGGGGAGAGAAAGTCGGATAAGGTGGATGATTTGGAGGGCTTTTCTATTTACGTGATGGTACTTTATACCGGCAATGTCAAAAGAAACGTTGGTAAGAGAAGCCTAGGCCCTTACTTAGTCACCCTACACCCGAGCAAAGGTGCCCGCTTGACGGATCGCTCCAGAATTACCGTATTTTTTTCCTGCAAAAATGATATTATCACATTGGCAGTACTGGGTCTTTGGGCGTTGTGGGAATTATTTTATGGCAAAACCAGCTATTCACATCAGTAACCTGTGTGAGGACCGGTCACATGCATAAAAGATAAAAGTTGAAAAAGATACGGAGTCTCATGCTCAGTCACTTTGTAGAATACCATGCGAAAACCTAGACCTGCGTTCGCAGACACAATCGAAGCTATAGTTTGTACAGTCTCAGGGTGTAGCTTTTTAATAAGTAGACACAAAAGACATAACAGAAGGAAAAGTGAAACAAATGTGTCAAATGTGTATCGACATAATCAATACAAAAAAACGACACGAAACGGATGCGAAAGATAATGGCAACAAAACGACAAAAAATACCTGAAGAAAAGGGCAAGAAAAAAGAAAATAAACATTAGCAAAGTTGGAAGAAGGGTGTCAGGACACGCATTATTTGCAATCAAGAACGGGTATAGGTCAAAGCTTCGTACTCTTGCGAATGTAACCAAACGATTATCCTCACTTTTCTTGATGCACACCAGACACAAACATCAAATAACTAATAAACCAACTTTTGAGCATGTCCCCCAACGTTTTGTTAGTGTTAAAAACCCCCGATGCAAAATGTCGTAGTGCGTAAGATGAGACTCATCCTCGCGTGTTTAGTCACCTACAACTTGCTGAGAGAAAGAGAAAAACTAATCAAATAACTCAAGCCTCGCGTGTTTAGTCTGATTAGATTATTCCTTGGTTTATTCATCAGTCGTTTGTTTTTTTGTGTGTCTTATTGCCTCGCGTGTTTAGTCACCTCAAAAAAAATTTTTGTTTATCGCACCGCAAAAGATATGCGCTTATTCACTGATGAATGTGAGTGAGGTATATGTTAGTGAACCAAAATCCGCTAAAGCGGGCACGCACCATCCGTTGTTTTCCATTTCTATTTGTCAATGATTGATTATTCAAAACAAAAACAAAAAATGTGAAACGACTCTAAGCCCCTTTGTGTCTCACATGACCTGACCTCAAAGCACAACTCGCAAATATTTGTTTACAAAACATCAAGCAAGAGGCAGTACCAGCGGAGCAGCTGCCTAGCAGGTAGGTTGCAGTATTTAAAAAAACAAAAACGCGTGGAGATCACACGAAAAAAAAAGATCGGGTCTTTTGTTTGTGCGCTCAAAGCCGGGAAAACAAAAAGGTGAAAAAATGTGTTAAACTGAAGTACGGTTGTTGTGGTTAATTGAGTACTCAAAGAAAACAAGCAAGCTTCTGTTTTTTCAATCCGTTTTGTTTGCCCTGCAGCGCTGCCTCCAATCTTTTTAGAATTGACAACAAGTTGTTTTATCAAAAAAAGCGAGGTGACTACACGTCGTCAATTTATCAAAAAAAAAACAAGAAAACGGGCCTTTAACTAGCACCTTTAGACAGCGCTTCCTGGGGGGAAGAGATGTCTGTTATCATGACCAACGCACCACCCTGGCTGTATCTGCCATACCCCTAGCTGCGATGTCCTATGTTCACCACCACCCTCCAAGCTCGGGACAAAGTGTGGCCTGCAACAGACATTAACAAACGTGCTGTGCTCACTCACATTGCGCTCCTCCAGATCGGCCGTTGTAGTGCAGAAGGCATAACCATCGGGCCGTCAGCCCTTATTGGTCCATTCGAAAGCAGTGTAGTTGCATGTGCAAGCTACACTTTATTATATTTGGGCTGTCGTTTGCTATATCCTGATGTTTTTTGTCCAACGAAAGACTTCTTCAAAGCAGTTTTGATTGTCGTCCCCCAAAAAAAAAAGTGAAGTTATTGATGCAGGCACCTCCCGCTGACCCACGTACGATGCCAGCTGGATGAAAGCACAAGTACCCTGCGGCCAACAACAGAAGATGTAAAAGTAAACCGAAGTAGACCTACCCGTACCGTAAGAGAACGAGGGCGGTACACAACCGCTCGTATATAAAAAAAAAATATGTACTTTCAAATTCAGGAGAAAATAAAGCATTTCATCTTGTGCTGGAAGAAGAAAATTCGCGGTCGTAGCCTTTTGGAAAAAGTACCCTAGATTCGATACTCTAGGATGGGGGGGACAGTGCGTTAATGTGCACCCATGGATGTGCTCCACTACTTCTTTTATTTTGAAAAGTTGTATTAGTGTACACCCGAGGATGAGCTCCACTATACTATTATTTTCTTCCGGAAACTCTGACAGGAGGCATCCGTTTAAAAGTAAAATGGACAAAAAAAAAGGCGACAGGATAGTGTAAAATAAATTCAGAGGGGGTCAAGAAACACAGACCAACCCTGTGTTAGTTGACCCCCCCTGACAAAGTACAGAGATCTCCAGCGGTCATTGCTACTTCTGATTCGACTGTGTCATTCGGTACGTCAATGTTTGCCCCTTTACCCCCTTGCTCAAACCTTTTGTGTACTGAGTTCTTCTGTTCTGGCGTGGGTGTGTGTTGGAAATCAATTCCTGCGTGGAATATTGCCTATTTAGGGTTAGAGACTAGGGGTTAGGGGGTTGGGGGTGCTACAGAAGACTGAGGGGTAGCTTCGGTGTGGGTGTGTTTGATAGCAGGTTTTGGGTACGTAGTAAATTTAGATGAAAGAAAGTGGATTTGATAATGTGCAGACACCTCGTGGATGCAGGCAGCGTCAAATATAGTTGTAAGTGCAAACGCCTCTAGGGACGCAGACACCAGACCTCGGGTTATCGAACCGTGGAGGGCTTCGTTAGAATGCAGCCGGAATGCATCAAATAAGTATCGCTCTTCTCGCAAAAGACTGTCGTAGACTTCAGACGTTCACACTAAAATGGTGATAAAAGTGGTGCTGGAAACAGTTGTCAGTTGATTCCCTTGTGGGAATTTTACCACAATTTTGGCAATTTGATGACCCTTCTCTGCCATCAATCAGGTGTGGGGCCCTTTCTAGTTTTGTCTGAAATTCAGGGGTTTCGTGTTGCCCTCGAACACGGTTGCATTGTGCTTCCCCCTTACCCATTATTTTTGTTAAAAAAAAGGAATGGAAAAAGTCCCAACATCGTTGTTGAGCACTGAACACTACCCCTGTCCCGCAAGCGGGGTTTTATTTGCCGAAAACCCCTGCTGACCCAAATCCCAGATTTGGCACTTTTTTTCAAAACCAAGGTAGGACCCTGATTTTGCACTCAAAAAAAAAGGGGGGGAATAGCTATTAATGCAGGCACCTCCGACTGACCCACGTACGATGCCAGCCATCCGGATGAAGCACAAGCACCTTGCGACCAACAACAGAAGGTGGTATTGACCTGGCCACGGCACAAAACGAGAGGGGTGCGAGGGGTGCAAAGGGAATACAATTTCTGACGACTTTGTCTTTTGTCTTTGGTTTTGGGGTGCACAAAAAAATGGTCATTGTCAGACACCTCACGGATGCAAATGCAAACAGAAGATGCAAAAAGACACTGAGGTGTACCGTACCCACTGTGGACGGGGCTGTCCACCACTCGTCGACAGCAGCCCGCCTCCTGATGAAGTGTTCTGAGCTTCTCAAAAAAAAAGGACAACAATTTATACCCCCAGACGGAAAATGGCCCATGCATCGCTTTTTCCGTTTGCACACACGAATGTATTCTAACTTTGTCAGGTTTGACAACAAGCGTTTTGTCACTTTGTTGTGATTGTGGTTGATTAACACGTTGGTGGGAGAGGTGAGGGTTAGAACTTAACCGTCCGGTGTGGTTCGATTTCCCTATTCTTCTCTCTCGACGCTGCACGCCACACACCCAACATAGTCGTTAAAAAAATGAACTTGGTAACGTGCAGACACCTCAAGGTGGATGCAGGCACTGTACCACCTCTACCAAAGCTGCCCCGAGTGTAGCTGTAGACTATCGAACCATTGTTCAAATGGTGGGCATGGGGGAACACGTTCAATACGTGTTATAATTACGATGTAATAAAAGAGAGAGAGAGAGAGAGAGAGAGAGAGAGAGAGCTTGAAAGTGCAAACACCTCACCGGACACCGGGTGCAGGGCACTGATTCTCCGTGGAGTATTGAACGCTTCATTTGTCATTTACAGTATTCTCACGACTCCCAAGGGGGGAGAGGTTGGATGTCGGGTATATTCAATACACACGAAGCTACTTTTGCATGCTGATAAGAAGGTAAAAAAAGAAGAAGGGTTTACCTAAGCCCTCATGCTTAGTCACCTAACAAAAGTGAGAGAGTGAAGCGCATAAAGACTTCGTGAGGGATTGTAAACACTTTTTTGCATTTAAAATTGCGCATATTTTGTTGTTTTCTGCATAAATTCTGTAAGAAACTGGATTTGTATCACAAACTGGCTTGGAGGACACAGAAGAGAACTGTGTATTAGGAGAGGGGCGTGAGGTGGGATGAAGGTGGATGGGTGAGGGAGGGTGAGGGAGGGAACAAACTGATTACAGTTTTTGCTCAATGGTATGGTGATTGCGGTTGCAGCGATGTCCCCTTTTTGTAGTATCTACACATCACCAGTCCGAAGACAAGGTTCTGTACACAAAGTCGCTCGAAGGCTGGCTAATGATCCTCATCTACCCACTCTTCTGTTGTTGTATCGACACGTCCCACTGTGGGCTCAGTACTAAAAAAATCACCTTGTGAAAGGCTTTTTAATAATCTCATATGTTGGTTCAGTGCAGCTGCCATCATGCAGACAGCACATCCAGCCTTTTAGCTAACTTTGGGTGATTTTTCGGCAAAATCCAAAAAAACGACATGTGATTTTTTTCGGTAGTGGCCAAAGTGGGTTTTTTTCGCAAAATTCCAAAAACCGAGTCGGTCAGATGCATTTCCGAGCCAAACGCGACTCGTGGTGGGGTCACTTTCGCAAAATCAGGCTTACTCCTAAATATGGGAAATTTTCTGAAAATTTTCAGGGGAAAAAAGCGTGCAAATAATTTTTTTTTGGTGAATCACCTCAAAAGGGCTGTTTTTGGAACATTCTGCACAAAATATTTCCGTCTTTTTCTTACGAGCACTTTTGACAAAATAAATGGACTTCAGACCAATGCGACCTTAGTTGCAAATAAACCGGCGCAAATTGACACTCGACTTAGCTAAAAGGCTGGTTCAACACATCTACAAAAATATATAAAACAGTCTCTGATCTGGGGATGTTTGGACTCACTGCAACTACCAGCGTAGCTTCTTTGTTTTAAAAAAACTGGTGCAGAAGCGTTGATTGGCTTCACAAGGAACTCTCAGCACACTCTCCCTGTCTCTCTCGCTCTTGCGGTGTGCGTCCACGAAAAGCACCACCTAAATAACAAACAAAACAAAACAAAACAAAAGGCACTTTCTACTTCGAACGAGGTGTTCCCTCTTGTTTCCCGTTGTTTGAATGACAGCAAAAAAAAAAATCGTACAAATTGCAAGAAAACTTGAAAATATGGACAACACTTACGAAGGACAGGGGTGTGTGCTTTGAATGCAGGATATGGGTAATTCCTAAGTGCGGAACATTGCCCAGCAGGTGTGTGTATAAAACAAAAGTTCATCTAGGTCCTTTTTTTTTTTTTTTTGCTTTTTGCTTTATACACTTAGTGGTATGGGTTAATTGCACTTTTTTTTTTTTTTGGTAATTTTCTGTTCCATTTTTTATGCCATTTTTTTTTCTTCCTTTTCCCTTTTTTTTTTTTAAATGAATTACATAAGATCCTTTGTTGACGTCTAAAAACGTGTACATCGGATGACATTTTTTTTTCTCTCCATTTTGTGGGGTATTGAATTTCGCAAATAAAATAAAGGCGGTTTGAAAAAAGAGACAAAAAACAAAGGGTATTTGTTTGTGCGAAAGACAGTGCAAACAAAGGGGGTGTGGAGGGATGGCTTTGTTATCGTGCAGATGCAAGTCTAGACAAATGTGCACACAATAATAACGAACGCATAACCAAGGAAAAATGAAATGTACAAGAACCTTTGCATTAAATAACCTAAGCCTCGCGTGCTTTGTCGTGTTCTTGGTGCTCCTGACGGCCCCATATTGCGTACTTCTTGCGCACTTAGTGAGTAGTTGTTGCGTACTTGGTATTTTGGATTTCTGGGGTACCAGTTCTACTTTAAAGTTTTGTTTGATTTTATGGTGTGGCTCAAAACCCTCTTAGTACACCACAAAATGAGCACAAAAGAAGTACAAAAAGTACACTTTATTTGGGATGAGCCACACCGTTTTAGACTATTATCACAAGATATCAGCCACGATTTTCTTTTTCTTCACAGGATAAAAAGAGAGCAAATAGAAGGAGTACAGTACACCTAGTAGGAGATCCGCTTTAAAAAAAAACAACACATCATTCCTTATTTGTCTGATTCAGACACTCACCTTGAGCTATATCCCACTGGCCACAGTGGCAGTCTTCATCTCAAAAAAAGCCCGCTTGGAAATACATTCAGAAAACGTAGCATTCGTCTGACAAAACCAGACAACCCTCCCAAAAAAAAAAAAAAGAAAAAAAAAAAATACCCTTCACCCACCCCTCTTTTCCTTTTGTTGTATCGACAAATTACCACCCAAGACAGGTGGGTTCTGTACTCAGTATCGCGCGAAACCGATAACATTTCAATGACACACCTTATCTTGTTGCATTAACAAATCTCCACAAAAGGATGCTCAGTACTCATCACCCGGCCACATACTCACAGACAACACACCTCGCCAGAGTATGTGAATATGTGTGAAATCTGACACATTTTTTTCTTCAATTTGCCTTCACAAAACCTGCCGACCTCTCTCTTGCCCCCCATTCTTTTTTTTTTAAATTTGTACGTTCATTGCATTACTTTTCTGAGTAAATGCGGTCGTATTTCCCTATGACGCCCCTTCCCCATTTCCCCTTTTTTTGTGTATCATTATTTACTTCTGCGTGCCCAGGAGCTGGCACAACTGGTCAAAGGAGAGGCCCTGCATGGCAGGAGGCAGCTGCCCCGAGGCAATGGCAGCGACAAGGCTCGCAGCAGCTGGGTTTGCCGCTGCAGGCTCGGGGGTTGGCTGGGGTGCAGGTGCTGCAGCCTGCTGCGGCTCCTGGCCACCCCCTTCCTGGTTTCTTGCGTAGGCAGCGTCAATCAGTTCACACACACTGGCGCCTGTTGAAAGAAAGAAAGGTTTATAAGATGACCCTAAGCCTCTCGTGATTAGTCACCTTGATCACATTCGTTGAGCATTTAAAAGAAAGGTTGGTAAAATGAACCTTACCCTCTGTGTTACCTGCTTTAAGGTTGTGTTAGAAAAATTGTTGAAAAAATGCCAGCCCGAAAAGGCCTGAGTCGTGGAATATTGCAATGCCTAAAATATTGTTTGAGTTGTAGACTTCGTGGGATGGCAGATTTTTTTCTTCGGAATCTATAAAAGGTTTTGCACCACCTAAAAACAAAATAAAAAATCAAAAAAAGGCGTACCAATCTGGGTCGGAACCTCCTCCTCATTCTGGCAGTCATCCAATCGCTTGCCCAGCTGCACAGCCACAGCAGGGGTGCGGTGGACGCTGCTGAACTCAACGCTCCCCACCTTCGCCCAGCCAACTCTGAAGACTATCTTCCAGGAGTGCGGGAGGGACGCATCACCTTCGTTGCGCATGCGGGAACGTCCTGAGACCTCAGCGTAGCCCACGAAGTACCTGGGTGTAGTTGTGAAGAATGAAGGAGAGGGACAAAAGAAGAAAACATTGATTTGGACCAGAAGGAGAAAAGGGAAAATGCGAGAGTGCCGCACAGACAGCACACTTCCCATTATGAATGTAACGAGGCAAAAAGATGTGTTCAAATAGTCTAAGATTGTGTGGAATGTGCATACCCGCTGTTTGCGACGGTGAACAGCAGAACGGACTTAACGTTGTCCTGTGTGTTCTTGTCAAGTGCATGGATAAAGGATGCATCGTTGGAGTACCACTTGTCAGCGCGCACAGAGTGTCCAAGCTCCTCGTGGTTGGCGCTGGTGACAATGTAGTAGTGTTTGCGTACCTGCTTTGCACGGCCGTTGGCAGCGTCACGTTGCTGCTTCTGAAGCAGCTGCTGGTGCTGTTGGAGCTGCTGCTGCTGCTGCTGGTGCTGTTGCTGTTGTTGCTGCTGCTGCTTTTTCAGTGCCTCTTGCTGCTGCTTGAGAGCGGCCTGTTGCTGCTGTTGCTGCTGCTCCTGCTGCTTTATTCTTGCCTGCTGCTTCTGAAGCTCAATCTTTTGCTGGTTCTGCGCCTCCTGCTGCTTTTGCAACTCTTGCTGCTGCTGCTGCATCTGTTGCTGCTGTTGCAGCTGCTGTTGCTGCTGCATCTGTTTAGCCTGCTGTGCCAGGGCATTGTTGTTGTTGTTTTGCTGGTTTGAGTTCTGTAGTGAGGTGTGAGGTGTGACGTGACGAATTTATAAATCAGGTAAATAAACATTATATCAATATCATACCAACACGTCCATGAGCGTGTTCGAGCCTCCAGATGACATCATCTGTGAGAGTAGGTCGGTAGGCTTGGGCTGGTTAGCGACTGCGGGCGCGCCTCCTCCTTTGCCACCTTGGCCTTTGCTGCCGAGCTTGCGCATCATCTCGGCGAGAGGGTTTGCAGGAGTTGTGCCTGCGGACGTGACGTCTTGCGCAGGTGCGACAGCGGGTGCGGGGTTGCCGACATTGGGGACGGGAAGGTTTCCAGGGAGGACTGCGCTGGGGTTGGCGTCGAGGAGCATCCTGAGGGCCTCTGGGGGTGCAGTGGACAGGTCAGGGAGACGCGACGGGAGGTTGACGTTGACGTTGGCATTGGTGTTGGCGTTGGGCAGACCCTGAAGGGGGAGCGACTGCATGTTGGTGAGGGGCATATTGGGCATGTTGGACAGGGGGTTCGCATTGGTGGGCAAGTTGAGGTTGCCTGGCAGGATGGTGGGAAGTGCTGCCATGTTGTTCCCTGCCATGTTGTTCAGAGGAAGGTTCGTGGGCAGGTTTGTCGGCAGGTTTGTAGGCAGGTTTGTGGCCAGGCCTGTGGGCAAGCTCGTCGCAAGGTTTGTACCTGGAAGCGGGCTGAGCGGCAGCTGGTTCAGCAGCGGTTGGGTGGACAAGCTCATCGGGAGTGTCTGGTTCGGCTGCAACTCGGGAACCTGCATCCCTGCAGAGAACGGCAGCCCTGCCATGGGCGGGCCTGGTGCGAGTGGCGTGTTGAAGTTGTTCTGCTTGCCCTTCTTCCCACCCTTGCCCTTGGAGTCTTTCCCTCCTTTGTCACCCTTCTTTCCTTTCCCTTTGCCGTCTTTTCCTTTTCCCTTTTTGCCGCTGTCGAGTTCTTTGTCTTCGAGCTCGATTCTGAGGGGGGCGTTTTTAGAGCCTGAGCTGTATGCGTCAATGACTGCTTGGCCACTGCCCATTTTGACACGGCCCATGTTGTTGTCGAGGGTGACTTCAGCGACCTTGCCGAACTTTCCAAAGTGTTTGCTGAGGTCGTCTGAGGTCCAGGTGTTGGGCAAGTCGTAGATGTGGAGGAGGGGGACGTCTTCCGAGTCTTGCTTGGGCTGCGCAGGCTGCACAGAGTCTTGCTTGGGCTGAACAGAGTCTGAGTCTTGCTTGGGTTCCACAGACGATGGCGGGAGCACTGCAGACGAAGGGGTGTCCGAAGTGGGCAGCGTCGTCATGTCGACAGTCACGTCAGGCACCACCTGTGGCGGTGGTGAGCTCACCTCAGGCACGACGGCAGGCACCGACACCTCTGGTGCCGACGGTGGTCCCGGGGCAGGAGGTGCCGGAGGTGCAGGTGGACCGGGTGGTCCAGGTGGGCCAGGCGGCGTCGGCACAACGTTCAACGAAGGCACCGTGAACGGCTCCGTGTGCCCGTAGTGCTGCTGCGGCGCCTTCTTACCACCCTTCTTCCCCTTCTTCCCTTTGCCCCCATCCTTCTTTCCCTTCGAGTCGAAGTACCCTTTCCCCTTCCCCTTCCCTCCTTTGTCCTTTCCACCCATTATTTATATTTATCTTGCGTGTCTGTATTTGTGAGTGTGTAAAAGCATCACCAAAAACAAAGAGAGAAAAGTTTGCAATACAGTAACACAACAAACATCGGTGGGGTAAAACCACCGAAGGGGTAAAAACTAAGGTGGATTTTGGAATTTCCAAACTCTAAGGAGGGTTTTTACCTCACCAATATTTGTTGTGACAACTCAAAAATTGAAGGGGCGTAAAGGAAAACCATGGTCAGAAGTGAAACTGTTTTCATTGAATACAAAAATTCAGTCTTTTTTTCTTGCTTGTTTGTCTTTCAGGGAACAAATTGGGGATAATAGGAGGGATCGCCCCTTTTGCTTTGCCATGCACCACCCCAACTAAAAGAAAAAAAGAAGAAAAAAAACAGTGATACTTAGGGGAAAGGCGTCTCACGAAGGGGGGGCACGGCACTGAGAGATCACAGCGCTGCTTTGCTAGGGGAAACTGTACAACACACATAGGGGGCAATCCTTTCACATGGGGGAAGGGGCGGGGACAGGTACATCTATGAGAAGCTGCGAACAATGAATGGTTGCAAAAAAAAAAAAAAAAAAAAAATGCTGCTTCTTTACCTTCGACTTGGAAGGCAGGGGGAAGGGGGGAGGAAGGTGCTGTAACATATAGCGCTTCACTTTATTCGGAATCAATCTCAAGAAATATTTCTTTTTTTTTTGGGTCAGATTAGCCCCCTTTTTTTCTCTCCCGAGACTAAAAGATATGAACCTACGTGGTGGTAGCATTGATAGCTGCAAACACCTCTGCGGGGGGGTGGATAATAAAGTAACGTTGTCCTCTTACATCAATCCGAGAAAAGCCTTTTCGAAAAGCTTCGCAGTGCAAATAATACGAAAGCATTGAGCTAACAACGCCTTGCTTTGCGGGGAGCACGTTGGACAAAAAACTTTTCCTTTAAAATATCGACAAAAAATCAAAAAAAAACGACCGCTCTGTACAAACAATTGATGCGTTTCGAGACTAAAAAGACAGCTGTATGAGGATACGTACAAATCCCCATAAGCACATCGTTTTTAAATAGCGACTGCATAAACTTTTTCTTCACAAAAAAAAAAAAAAAAAAAAAAAATGGTGAACTCTTAAGCCCTTTTTTGGACACAGGGGGTGGACGACGAGACGTCAATATTGGGAACATTTCTAACAATCTAGAAGAAACAGGATGGGGTGGGTGGGTGGGTGGTGTGGAGTGCAGGTTTGAATGTTCAATCAACGTTGGTGCAGACCAGGCAGACTCTCCCTGCTCAACGGGGGCAAGGTTCCGACCATATGATGAAGCGCTTCAATGAATGAGCGGCTGTCTGTGCGTGGTTGCAGCACTCAGACTCGAGCGCCGTCCTGTCCCAGCACGCGGAGAGTGAGCCGGTGCCATGCGAGGCGTTCCAGGGGAGTTCTGTACACGCACAGCCTCCAGCTGCTCACGTTTGTCTTGCGCAGAACGCCATTTCACTTCCTCGACATCCCTGTGTAGAATTGAATAGAGGGAAATATTCAGTAACATTCCAATGTTTTATCGTAAAGCAGTTATATAAAGGAGTGATCAGCTGAGCTTAATGAAGTGGCAGTGTGCACCTCGCAGAAAAGGAAGCTAAAAAAAAGGGGTGAGGTTAAACACAAAGTGCATACAGCATGCGTTGCATCTTCTGCTGCACCTGCTGCTGCTTCATTTCATTCTCGTAGACGTCTTTGCGGCGTTGGCGCTCCACTGCCTCCTGAGCGTCGAGGGCACGCAGACGCTTCTCATTGGCCTCCCACAGTTGGTGCTGCTTGGCAGCCTCCTGCGTCTGTGCCTGCCGCGCTTCTTTCTCCTGCACCTTTGCAAGGGCTTGGAGTCTGCGCATCTCACTCAGGTCCTTAGCACGCTGCTGCACCTCCTGTGCTCGGCGGAACTTTGCTGCAGCACGTTCCTGTAGGGGTTGAGTGAAGTGTGAAATAATTTTTTGCTAAATGAGAGAATACAAAGTGTAGTGTCAGAATCGGGTTTGCCCAATATTTATCGTAAAACCCACTCCATTTTGATATTTTGATTTTTGATTTTTGAGTCTTTAGGATTTACTTACCCTGCAAACTATCCCCTAAGTGCATGCTGCATGCCGCATACCTGCTCCTGCCCCGCCTTCTGCTCCGCAAGACTCATCTGGGATGCCATCTTCTGGTGCTCCATTGCCTCTCTGTTGGATTCGAGCTGTTCACGGCGGTCGTCTTCCATTCGTGCCTTCTCGAAGCGTTTGTCCCTCCCCTGTCGTGTTAGGTGTTTTATTTGGTAATGTGCAGTTGCTTCTTGTTGCTATATCGTAATGTCCGCCTTTTATTTGCGTCGCGTTAAGAAGGGTTGCATACCGTCTGGTTTGCACGGCGCTGCAGTGGGGTGCTGCGCTCATGCTTCTCAACGATCTTGCCTTCGATCTTTGATGTGCGGAGCATCTCTAGCTCGTCCTTCTTGCGTTTGATCTCGAGGGCACGCTGCTGCTTTTGGTCGCGCTTTCTTTGCCGTGCCTCTTCGTCTTGGAGGCGACGGTCTTCCGCAGCACGGAAGCGCTCTTCATCCCTTCCGAGGAGGAGCTCCTTCTTCCTGAGGGTGTCCTCCTCCACTTGGCGCTGCATCATGAGGGCGTGCTCACGACGTGCAATCTTGCGCTCTGCCTCCTGCATGAACTCTTGAGCCTTCTGCTCCTCGAGCCCCGCCACTGTGTTCTGGTGGCGCTCCTCTTGCCACGCAAGCTGCATCTCACGACGCGACCGCTCCTCTTCCTGACGCTGCGCAGCAAGCGCGTTCTTCTGCATCCGTTCCTCCTCACGCTTCACGCGAGTTTCGATGCGTGGGTCCACAGGGCTCTCATAGGCCTGCACTGCAGGCGCCTGGTGCACGGTGTGCGTCGTCTGCACAGCCAGCGGCGTCTCTGCCATAAGCAACTCCGCCTCCGCCAGACGCCGCCGCTCCTCAAGAAGGAAGTTGAGCTTCTCAGAACGCCTTGTTGAAAAATGGTCAAACCTTCTCTGAACGATCTCAGGCAGGTCCGATCTAATGAAGCGAAAGGGTGGTTGTACGGGGTTGAATGGAGTGTAAGTAAGATGGGGGTTTTGGGGAAATGGAGAGTTGGGTTGTACCCGCTGTCGTGCCGCTTTGTGAAACGGTGATCAACCGATCTTGGCCGGCAATAAAAGTTGTCTTGGAATACAAAACCGGAACCATAAATTGTCTCATAAATGAGTGTCATATAAAAATTCGCTGCTATTAATTTGTATCTTGTACTTAGCAAGGAGGGAGGGACAACACACCTCGTCTCAAAGAACGACTGCACATCGCGGGGGTATAATTCTTGCGGGAGGATGCCGTGGCGTTTGCACACCTGCAAGGTGGGGGGGAGGGGAGGGTGTCACTAAAAAACAATGGCAGAAAAGCTGGCAGAGATCATCCAGCCTCTATGCTGGTTACCTGAAAACTGTATGTTGGGTAATTCCGTGACATTGCATAGAGGTGCGGTATTGAAAACTTAGTCTGCAGAGACCCAAGAACTGTGTATCACTCTGTTCTGTTGATAAGCTGTTGGAGCATAGTAGGGAAAAACCCCTCCTAACAGCAGGGAATACGTCATGTGTACTTCATGTTAAAGCAAAGTTGTGGTATCCCGATCCTGACCCTGATCATTTACCCACAAAAAAAATGCAATAAAAAGTGTGAAGAAAAACCCTTGGTTCAAGATATTTCGTACTAACGGTGTGCAGTGGTGTTCCGCACATATGAGGGGTTTGCTCATACCAACTTGGACCGTGGGCTGGTCAGCTTAAGGTCTTCCGAAGGAAGTGCGGTGATAAGATCCTCGAGGGACACTTTGTGCCGCAGGAGGCCAGGGGAGGGCGCTGCTGTCTGTGCGCCATAAGCGCCGTGCCCACCAGCGTGGTCCATTGTGAGACCTCTGGGAGTGGGGAGGGGGCTATGTGTCTTCTTGGTGAGGGTGAAGAGGGGTGGCAAGGCTATAGCACTGCATATAATACTAACACATAACTACAGTAGTCCAAATAAGTTTGGCGGATTTGGGGATTTTGGGGGTAATTTGGCGACTTTTTGTGGACGCCAAACATATTTGGACTGCAGCTTTATCAGAATCCATGAGAATTATCCATTGATGTATTGATATTCACAGGGGAAAAAAAGAGAGAGAAGTGTTTGGTAGAAAAAGAAAGTTGACTTGAAATACAAATCCCTCTCGTGAATAGCGTACCTCGGTACATTGACCGGCTGTACCGGGGGGGTGGACACCCAACCATGCAGTCCTACAATCCATTTCATGGTTTATATCTGATATGTGCTACTCCCGCTTTCCACTCATCATCTGATACATAATATTCATAGGGTGACAGGATGAACCATATATTCTCAGTGTTTGCATAGGGGAAAATAACTTTGTCTTTTTTTATTACCCAGTTGACCCCCCCTGAAGAGAGAAAGGAGGGGCCGGGGGGGAGGGAGGGGAGGGGGAGAAGGGTGTCTATTTCTCTTTTTGCTGTCTTTAGATCAAAAATAAAGGGCGGGTAGCAGACTGTGTTGTCAAAGGTGATGGTAAACATCTGAGGTGAACGTGGGGAAATACCTCCCCGTACGCACGTTGCCTTCAAAAAAAAATCAGAGGCTGATTTTCTGTATAAACTACTGACCAATGAACATAAAGACAGGAAAGAAAAAAACAGCCCTCAAAAAATAAAATATGATGAAAACAATTCACCAAAGAGCGAAAGGTTTTCAAAAAACTTTTTTAAAAACGGGGAAACGAACACGGAAACGTTGAAATGGTGGTATTTATATGACAAAGTTTGGGAGAGATGTGTTAAAAAAGTTGAAATATGGATATCCCTCATGTGCATAGACATCTTTTTAAATGGACCCCTTGTTTAGAGGCATCATCCAAGCACAAACTCACCCTGTTCTGGCATACAAAAAAACCACACGAAAATAATTATAAAAACATTTGACAGATAAAATGTGCCTCTACTGCACACATCTTCAAAAAAAAACACACGTGTTCAATTTTTTTTAATCTTTGCGAGGGGTGGGATTGGTGGGTTGGTGGATCGCATGCAAATATGCCTCTCTATCCGTGTTAGACTGTTGGTTAGGCAGTTAAAATAGGGGTTTTTTTTCTTCGAAATTTTGAACTTTATTTTTTGGCTAAAGTATTGCTTTATAATGCAGATTTGCTTCTTATTTCTAAAGCGCGGTATTTAATTGGGGAGCCGAGAGACGTTTGGAAACACACGAAACAGGGAGAGGTCTCACAGGTTGGAGTTAACGAAGTCCCAGTTGACGGCGTCCCAGAAGGTCTGGACGTACTTGGCCTTGTCGTTACGGTAGTCGATGTAGAAGGCGTGCTCCCACACGTCGCAGGTCAGCACGGGCTTCAGGTTCTCGGAGAGAGGGCAGCCAGCGTCGTGGGTCTGGTGCACCTTCAGCTTGTCACCGTCCTTCACCAGCCACGCCCATCCGCTTCCGAAGTGGCCAGCGGCAGCAGCAGAGAACTGCTTCTTCATCTCATCGAACGATCCGAAGTCTCTGTCAATCGCGTCCTTGATGGCGCCGGTCGGGGCACCTCCACCGTTGGGCGCCCTGCAAAAAAAGAATATGGTTTTGAAAAGATAAGAGTTTAACAGAAGGCCTTTCACGCTAAAACGACCCACGCAAGTAAAAGTGGGGAAAATATTGAATTCTCTGGGAAAAGACAATGAAAAGTTAGTTGGTAGGATAAGCCTTGCGTTCTTAGATCCCTCATAAAATAGATGTGATCGACCGGGGGGAGCTGTGCCACCCCCTAGGTTGACTATGATGCTGATGTTTTCACGATGGAACCTTCCGGTGTTCCTTTACAAGGATTGGGTAGGAGGAAACGCTGGGCTGACCAACCCCGTGTCAAAAAAAGACAGATGTGCACTTAATGCTACCCAAAAGGTGAGGAGGCGTACCATAGCTAGAGAATGCGCATAATGCGCATAATTGTGTTATGCGCATGTTTTTTGTGTGTTTTTTTTATGTCATGCGCATACAAAAAAACAAAAGTGGATGCGCATATTTTTTTGTGTTTTTCTTCATGCGCATGTCTTTTTGTGTTTTTTTGGTATGCGCATAACACATATGTGTGATGCGCATACCAAAAAACACAAAAAAACACAAAAAAACATGCGCATTTTAGAAAAACACACAAAAAAATATGCGCATCAGAATGCGCATAATGCGCATGACGCGCAAAATTTTGTGTGTTTTTCTAAATGCGCATATTTTTTTGCTGTTTTTTTTAATGCGCAAAATTTTGTGTTTTTCTCTTAGAAAAAACACAAAAAAATATGCGCATGACAATTTGTGTTTTTTACACAATTTGCGCATGATGCGCATTCTGTATCTATGGCGTACACTGTTTTATAGTGGGGTTTCTGCACACACCCTCACAAAGAACCACACGAAGACGATAACATTTATTATCAGTGAAAGACAGGTCCCCCACCCGTGTACCCAGCCCCGAAGGGCAGTGCTGTAAAATGTCTGGACGTGTCTGTAATACCGTAAACGTACAAATGTTGGAGCGTGCAGACCCAAGCTGGCAAAAATCCTAAAATCCCCAACTTAAGTACGGTTCACCTTTGTTGTGGTCGACATATTGTGTGGTCGATCATTTGTACGATGAGGGCTCATGTTGGGAATATTTGGAAAATCGATGCCTCAACAAAGAAAAAAGTTGACTTGAAATACAAAACCCCTCTCGTGACAGTGCACCTTGGTACATGACTGGTGGACCCCAACCATGCAGTCCAACATCCATTTCATGGTTTACATCTGATAAAAAAATACATTACACGTCACTCCCCACTGGCTTGCTTCCATGTCGCCACCCAGGCTATTTTCCCCGGAATGCGTATACTGGGTGCATAAGGGGAAGTACTCCCCCATACTACAATTGACTGCGTGGTGAGCCACGAAATGTTCGCACACGAAGCACGTGAACATTTTTAGTTTTTCGACAAACCACCCAACCAAGTGGGCACTGTACGTGATGTCACCCTCTTTTTGCACAAACTTTTTCCTACTTCCCTTGCCATCGAACTTCTTCGGGCATTTGTCGCGTGCCGTGCAGACATCACGCATTTATCTCCTTGTTATGCACTTAGCGGTACTCACGCACAATAAATTTCATTAAGAAACCCATTTGTGCGAATCCCAGTGATGCAAGGTGGGTTTTTTTATTGGCATCCGTTGGAGTTGTGCACTTCACATCAAATAAACCTGCCAAGACAGTTCTTTACGCAGAAGCCACCAAGGATGTTGTGCAGCTTCTTCCTGTTGCACGGGTTGTTGATGTTGCAACGCGAGCCTTGGACGTGCCGGGTGGTGAGTTCCCTCCGGTGCTGAACAGTGTCAGTCCGCAGCCCAACGCGTATACACGTGCAGTGGGTGTCGGAAGCGAGTGGGCCAGTTAGGTTTGGAACGAGGCTCGAAAAAACGAGTGCTTATACAGCATGTCGCTTGTCCCCTCCATAACGCCTAAGGGCAGACCAAGAGTCACAGTCGCGCCCCATCACCTTCACGGGAAGGTCAGGCACGCATGATGAGCACCTTCCTATTCACCACCCGCTTTCTTGTAGGTGATGCTTCCTGCCATATGTACAGGATGTCATGTAGATCCCGCACTTCCCTTGAAATGCTTGGGTAATTTGAAACTGCTTCTATCCGGAGAAAGTTGTCATGTGTTTTCTTCTTTGGGTTTATTTTTTGACGAACTTTTCGATTCTGACCGTTTTCATCATCCGAAAACGCGGTGTGATCCGCAGTTCTGGAGCCAATCCCCTCTTTGAAATAACACAATAACCCAGGTTGAAATCACTCACCAGTAAACTCCTGCGCACTGGTGCAGCGTGGCCTGCGCCACTCCCATGTATGTCTCACATGAGGTCACACCCGATAGTTCTTTTTGCCACAGGGTTGCCGGTTAGTATGCTATGTGCCTATATCCCAACCCCGAGCAAGCTCTCTTGGCATATCCTTTCAGCACTGTCCGAGAAACTGGTTTCTGCACGTTGTCCCCTCATTTCTACAACAATGTAAATTAGACCCTTTGTGCACTCAAAGAATCCCTTTCACTCCACTTTGTCATGGCGATACCCTCGCACCGGAAGGTGGTGCAACAACTTCTAGCACATTTGCACTGTTGTGTACCGTACCACGGCAAGGTGCCAGGGGAGGGGGAGCTACAAACTGAGGCATTGCACCTAAGTTGCTTTCCTCAGGGTAGGCAAGGCAGGGCTCAGGATGGATAAGTGTGCAAGACATGGTGTGCCTGAGAAAGGCATCACTGTGTGCATGAGCGTGAGCAGGGGAAAGGCGTGTAAAGTACTTCTGCTCCTTGTTCTAAGTTCGCCGAAGACTTGTGAGAAGACAACCGTGTGTGGCAAGCTTAAATCCTCAAGACCTTGGGTCGAGTTCAGAAGAATAGTTATGGGTGCAGGAACCTCTGACAGACCCACGTACGATGCCAGCCTCAAGTAAGAAAGAACGGCGTGCATGCGCATGACATAATGGCACCATGCCACTGCAGAGCGACGTGCACCACTACTGTCCTTCGGGGATGTCACGCAGGACGCTCGATCAGGACGCATAAGTGCTCAAGGCTCCAGACCCTGATCAGCACGATCCTAGAGTGGCTTGCTGCGAAGTCCACCAAGGTCAAGGAGGGGCCCACACCCTAACACGACGAGGACGCTTGACTCTGTTGGCAACTGTCTGGAGTGTTTTCTCTACGTTGCGGAGAGCCCTCTCAGCTGTGGTGCAGCACCACAGCTGCAGTGGTGTGTGCAGAAGGAAACTTGAAAGATGACTGTGCGAGAAAATGAAGCCGCCTGTGCCCATCTCCACTGCCACGTCAAGAGGCACCACCCAAGTGTTGCACTCTTCGTTCAGAGAAATGCAAGAAAGATCAGGGGAAGAGTGCAGTCTCTTTGCAGCAGCACACCTTCCCCCTTCATTTCCGCACCTACTGCCACCCGTTGCCTGTGTGACGCAGGCAACGTGTGAGATGCCCTACCTGTGGTTTCCCGGTTGTTCTTCACACAGTAGATGCACTGGAGCTCAAAATCACATAACTTTACCCAGAAGGCAGTAACGAGGGTGAAGGAGGCGCTTGGAGGAGCCACGCGAGACTCGACAATGGCAGAGTAGACTCGAGACCCCTCCTGCCATCCCATGACCAATGAACACACACAGAACAACCGCACAATGTTTGGAAGGGCCTGTAACCCCAAGGTGTTTCTTACCTCACCCGGGCTCGGCACTCATGAAAATCGACCCTGGGAAAGGGACTCTGGAAAAAATAAATGCACCTATTAGGAGTCAACTTTGACTATTTCCCATTAAGACCGGGCCAGATTCTCCCTACCCCTCATGCTGTTGATGATCTTCAGCACTGGAAGATGGAACCCGCTTCTACCCAACGCTGCGCATGTAGATGATGCAACGAAGCAACAGCCAATCCGTTCTGGGATCGTGGCTCACATGGGACAATGCACAGTACCGTTTCCAAATGAACCCCGCTTTGTGAAAAAACGACTGTGGTTGTGAAATGGAGGGTGCCACCAGTGTACCCTCGTTGGTGCAAATGAGGGCCTTCTGAGACAGAAGCATGATTTCTATTTTCTTGACCCCAACCCGAACCCCTGAGCCTGAGCCTGAGCTACCCACCCATCAGGAATGTGACCATGTGACAGACAGCATGTCATCAACCACTGTGTCCAGTGTTCATCAAGGTGTGCTCAGCAGAGTGTGCAGGCAGGCATGCAGAGAATAAGCCCTCTTGAGGTTGCAATGCGCACATTGCAGGCTCCATGACTGTGATCCAAAGAGACAGCACGCACACCTGCCTGCGCACCTTCACGAAGAAGGGCACTGCCACACGGCAGCTCTCCTCTGGAGATGGCAGGGGCGCACAGCTCTGTGAACACTGAGGGACTTTACCCAAAAGACTGCGTAGGGTGCATGTCTTCTGCGGAGCCTTCTGCAGCCGTCGCCACAACTCTATTTCATCATTGCACGGTCTTCTTTCAGCACACGCCTTCCCCCCCACCCCACCCCTCTACCAACCCCATCACCTCCCTCCCCACATACATGCAGTTCCAGTAGAAGGTGTGGTTCCAGATCTGGGCGGCAAGGTTGTATGTGGCGTCCTTGTTCACGATGAGCTCCTCGATCTTCTTGTCCTTGATCTCGGGGCGTGCCTCGGCGGCGGCGTTGAGCTTGGTGACGTATCCAGCGTGGTGCTTGTTGTAGTGGAAGTCCACCTGCTCCTTGGAGATACCCTTGGCGGCAAGGGCGTCAATGGCCCAGGGCAGCGGGGGCAGTGTGAAGGACATAGTGCGTTAGTGAGAGTGAAGAAGAGGGTCTGTCGTGTAGCATATCACACAGTAACGTCATCCGCTCGATTGAAGAACAAACAAGCAGGAATAAAGCGGGGTTGGGAGGCATTCCAAAAAAATGGAAATGCGGCCAAAGAGAAAGTCATGTCTGTGTCACACCGAAGCGAAACCAAACGAATCGGAACCTCAAAAAGGAGGTTAAATATGCACAATGGCACACCCCACACCCAACACCCTACCCCAACCCTCTTGAAGCAACCAAGTACACGAAAATGATGCCCTCAAATAATGTGAAGGTACAGTGTAGGTTGAAGCAAGAACCCGCAGAAGGTGAGGATGAAAACCATCGTTCTGCACAGAATGTGAACCCGTCACTTTGAGCATAGCTCAGAGTGGGATGGTTCATGCGTCAGACAACACACCCAGCGAACAAAAGGATTGACATAGTCAAACCCCTGCACCTGAGGTGAACCCAGCCACTACCCTGGCCACAGACCCGAGCTGCTTTCCTGCCACATGGCGATCGTTCTTGGCAGGAGACAAGCCATGTACAACAAAGAGGTCCCTTGTATACACAGAGAGTGAGAGAGACAACACAGAGTGTGATGTAAACGCACTGCACCCTGTACACACAGCACACAGATGCTAACCCCACCACACAGATACCAACGCGATGACTGACGTCAACGTGTGGCATGCAACCCAAAGCGGCTAAGACAGCAAGGCACACCACGCAGCATCAGTAACACTGAAGCCTGGTAGTGCCACCCACCCTCCCATCACGCACGTCACCCAACCCAGACAGCGCTCCTCATGATCGGCAAGTGAGCACACAGGTGCGGTTCTTCATCAAATTCATCAAATCAGTGGTGTGCTCAGCAGAGTGTGCAGGCAGGCATGCAGAGAATAAGCCCTCTTGAGGTTGCAATGCGCACATTGCAGGCTCCATGACTGTGATCCAAAGAGACAGCACGCACACCTGCCTGCGCACCTTCACGAAGAAGGGCACTGCCACACGGCAGCTCTCCTCTGGAGATGGCAGGGGCGCACAGCTCTGTGAACACTGAGGGACTTTACCCAAAAGACTGCGTAGGGTGCATGTCTTCTGCGGAGCCTTCTGCAGCCGTCGCCACAACTCTATTTCATCATTGCACGGTCTTCTTTCAGCACACGTCTTCCCCCACCCCACCCCTCTACCAACCCACTCTCCGCACAAACTAACAACTCTGGCATCCTTCTCATCTCATCCCATCCTCTCCTCTTCTCTCCTTCCCTCAACGTTCATCGTCCAAACCACCTGCACACTTCGTGCACATTGCACTCAGCACAACAACTCAGATCAGACATCCCTTCCCAAACCCCACCCCACCCAACTCAGCCGTGTATGCTTTGGTTCAGCAAAGCAGCAGTCATTCACCCTGACACGCTCCATCCGTGTGAGGGAAGTGCTGTTCTTGAGTGATGGACCACAACTTCTGAAAGCATGCTTGCGAGACACACATGCACCAATGTGCGTGTGGTCGTGCCATGCGCTGCAACAGACCCACCTGAGCAAACCTCACCACCACATGCAACGTGCTTCCGCCATCGGGCGACATGCAATACTGAGACTGAGCAGCCAATGCTGCAGCGTTGCTGCACCAAGAACTGCTCCATCCAAGCACGGCACACCGCCAGCAGGCTGAGACCCGAGGCTGTTGGGCAGCACTGCTGCCACCGTGCAACACAAGACCAGCACACCTTCCCCTCCCACACCCTCCCCTCTTCAAGCACAGATCCTCATCACCCCTTTCGCAAGCTTCGCCAGACTCCAAATCATGCTGAATCAACGGTGTTGAATCAACGAACATCCACCCCACCCCATGCACCCCACCCCACCCACAATCGTTCTGATGCTGCTGCACCCTCGAAAGAGAGGATTTCAAATATAAGACCTACCTGCACTGCTGCTATCATGCCTGACCCATTTTTTGTACACTGCTGTGCCTTCCTTTACGCTAATCTGTACAAACAGGAAAGCGTCAGGGTGGCTGCAACGCCACCCTCCCCTGCCCACCCTACCCCCCTCACGACACACAGAGGTACGGCACCCAGCGGATGACGTACCCATCTGCACCCCCACCCCCTGCATTCACATCCACCACGAGCAGAAGCGCACCGTCGGCAGCCGCAGTTACAAGCCACCCGACACACCCCAACACCTGCTGCACTGCGTCGTCTCCCCACACCCCACAGACATCACCTAATTTGTAGAGCGCCTTTCGGAACTCTTTCGCGTCTTCTGTTATTGTGTACATGCAACGGTCCACATTGGTGTGGTAGAGCTGAAAGAACTTCGAACAGACGGCACGCACCTCTTCGAGAGGGAGCGGGATGGAAGACGGCCAGAGGGGGTTTGCAGTTTGTGAGTAGCACCCGAGAACGATTTCGGCTGCGTGGAGAGCTCCGGCGGCGAGCAGCGGTGCGGGGTGGTGCGCACAGAAGGGAGCTGCGAGGGCATCGTTGAGGAAGATGCATGCGAGCTGCGCACACCTTGCGCCAAGGGCAGGGGTGCAGAAGGCTTGCACGAACTGCAAAAGGTAGGCATGCGGCTTTGCCACACGACAGTCAAATCCGAGCTGACGCAGCACCACCTTCTCACGGTTAAAGAGCACCTCCTTCCCATCAAACAGCGTATCCCCTATGTCCAGCACCTCCCCGTGCTCCACCCAATGACACACATTGACCACATCCCGCGCCTTTCTAAAATGATTCTCCACCTTCCCCGCAATGAACATACAACATGCTGCCACCTCAAACCCATCAGCCGCAGCATCACACTCCCGCACCCGATGATACAACACACACGCTGTCGTCAACGTATCAGTGCGAAACCGTAGACTCCTGCAACATTCCTTTATAAACTCCACTACTTTACAATCATCCTTCACGCTTTTCACAATCGTATCAACCATGATTTTTTGGAAAAACAACCCTGTAGCGCGGGGGTAAGTAGAGAAAAAAAAAAAGGGAAGTTATTGATGCAGGCACCTCTGATTGCCCGATGACAGTCTCGGATGAAAGCATTATGAAAGTACCCTGCGGACTACAACAGAAGTGTACAAAAGAAAATAGAATTCGTTTTATTTTGCAGCGTTTATGGCATTTTGGGGGGGCTTCGTTCACAACGTGGTGTTAGGGGTGGAAGAGGGATGGTGTGTGGGGGTTGTGGTTCACATTATGCGAAAGTGGCGGGAAGTACCACGGAGTGCGTACATAAGATTGTGAAATACAGGAAACAAGTATCGGGGAAAACGTGGTGACACAAAAAAGCACCCAACTTAACCGAATGAGCACCCATTTTTGGCAGTGTGGGTCTAATTACCGTGGGTCACATATTTTACGGGCAAAAGAACAAGAGAGAAAGGATGGCAAAGTGAATCTACAACTGTGTTCAGTCACCTTAAGAAAATAGCCTTTACCAAAGCAGAACTTGAGAAAACTTGCTTCAGTAAGGTCGTACCTCGCCTTTCTTCAATGATAAGCAACTACTGATGGACAATGATGATTCTTCTTTGTGCATCAGCAGTTCTTTCGTAGCACTTCATAAATCATGGGGGTGGAGCAAAAACAAAAAAGGATAAAAAAAAGAAAACATTAACAGCCGAGCAAGGGGTAGTGGACTTTGCTTTACCAAGTATGCCGTACAGAATGACTGCAAAGAAAATGGCAAAGGCCCATCCCCTTGAGAACAAAACAAAAAAAAGGGGGGCATGTTAAAACGAAGAAAAGCTGGTGAAGATGACCCAAGCCTCGTGTTCAGGTCACCTAAGCAATATTGCTTTTTTTTCAAATACAAACACTTTCGTCGCAATCGTAAAAATGCCCCCTCACAGGGACAAAAAAATAAATACAAATCTCGTGTATAGGGTTGGGGGTAAGTATGGGGTGCGACGCGCCAACTGTTTACCTTGGAAAAGGTTGCAGTGATTTTGACGAAAACGCAAGCAGGAAACACGCACATCCCCCTTCTCAAAACAAATCCTTTCAAATCCCAGCTCGCTTGGGGTCGCATGAGTACCACCTTTTCACCACTCCCTCCGTTGTCGCTGCTGCGAAGACGAATTCCATTGTGTGAGCATATTCGAGAGGAAGGGGGCTGTGTCTTGCACGGATGTGTCCTGCTTGTCGAAGTCCAGCTCAACCTCGTCGGCACTGAGGGGGCGGTCCGCTCGCTCGAGGAGGTGGTTCGTCTCGCCGTCCATGACTTGAACCGCCTGCTTTACGTCAAACGCCTGCAGCCTCTTCTTGGGATACGCTGACGTAGGCCTCCCTGAAGAACCCTCCTGAAGCGTGCGTTGGTACGTAATGCTGCAGGTAAACGTGATCTCAAATCTGTAATATGTGTTGTTAGGAAGGGGGAAGGTAAGATGACCTCATCCATATCGTAAAAACCCCAGAAAAGGTATGTAAATGAGAAAGGTTGGCGCCTTAGCCGATAGTGCATCAACAAGAAGTTGGCTGGCTGTAATTTACTATTTATACGCCAAAATCTTTAAAAAAAAGATCGGGTCTTTTGTTTGCACTCAAAGCCGGAAAATAATTGAGTACCCAAAGAACAAGCCACCTTCTGTCTTTTTCAATCCGTTTTGTTTGCCCGCAGCGCTGCCTCCAATCTTTTTGGAATTGAAAACAAGTTGCTTTATCAAAAAATAGGGGGGAAGCAATCTGCATACCCTTCTGCGAGTGCGGTCGCGGTTTGTTTCCCTACAGAGTTGCGTAGAGGCCAACGTACGGTGCCAAGCTGCTTCTTTTCGTAGAGGCAGGGTGGCTTTGTGGTGTTGGTGCTTGTAGCCCCGCCACCTCTCCCCCACACCGTGAAGTGCACATATCGGGCAGCATCGCTGTACACCAAATCAAAGTCGGACTTCATGTCAAGCTTCTTTGCTGCCTTCGGCTTTCTGCCACCACCAACCGTCCCTGCTGTCCCATGCCGTTCGCAGCCTGCATACGCAACCGACACTGACATCATTGTGGGGAACAACCCTCCACCCCCACCCTCCGCCCGCAACCCTGTCACATGAATACTCAACACCCCAGGCCCACGGTCTATACAGGGGTCGTGCAGTGGTTCTACATCGACGGCGTCGAAACTCTCATTTCTTTGTCCACGACTGCTGCCACGACGAAGTGCGGAGTGTGGCCGTATTGCTTGGGTGCGTCTGTTGTGCACGGTAGCCTCCCCGAGGGAGTAGATGATATGCACCTCTCCGCCGGACCCGAGCAAGGGGATGTTGTGTTTGCGGTTTGCTCCGGAGGGTGTTGCTTCGAAGACGGCTTTGCCAAGAAGGCGTGCACCGCCGTAGAGGGAGAGGGTGACCGCCTCAGCGCCGTGCACAGGAAAGGATGTGGTGTGGTCAAAGGTTGCAGCCAGGGCATGAGACGCAGCGTGCTGTACAGCGCGCGCCGGGCTCGTCGTACGAACCTCTCCACAAACCTCAACAACAACATGAAGCGAAACCGGTCGCTCCTCCACCTGCCGCACCCCACATACACCGATGATAGTTGTAGACAACGTAGTAACTGTGGTGTGCATAGTTCTGCTCGTCATCCCCTCAGACCATATGGGTTTTGGTTGCGTTTTATCAATTTTTTTGGTAATTAAAATATCTTCAAACTTCTTCTAACCAGCCATACTCTCGTTTTTCATTCCTGAAAATGTGGTGGGGGAAAGGGGAGGGGGAGGGGGTGGTGGAGGAAAAAGAGGGTATAAAAAATATGGATTTGAGAAATGAATTGCCGAAAGAGGCAGGAGAAAAGAAGAAAATATTTTTTGAAAAGAGGTAGAGTGAAAAGAGACTAACAGGGAGGGTGGGTGGGGGTAGGGAAGTGTCGCAAAGATATCGAACTGTCCTGCTGTCACAACAGATTCGATTCTATAAACTGCTGTTTTCCCATTCCTTTCCATGCCACTGCCAGAAAGGCTAGTGTACAAAGAAATAGGGATGGGAAGGGGAGGGAAGGACAGCCAAGCTCGTTATTTCACAACTGAGCGCTATCTAATGGGGACGGTATGTGTCTTTCACTCGCTCTTTTTTTTCACTAAAATCAAAGACGTTTTGGGGTACTCGGTCCCACTGTTGCCTCCAGTGGATGGCACGTAGGATTTAGTCAAAAAAAAAAAACTTGAAAGATGTCTCTCATGCACACATCTACACAAAATAAACAAAAAAACGAAAACAAAAAACGTTTATAAGAGGAACCTGAGCCTCATAGTGATTAGTCGCCTTTAAAAAAGGGTTTGCTTCAATGGTAGCCACTAGCAAAAAGCTGACAAATCTTCGATAGGTCCTTTGACAGGTCCTTCACAAATGGTTGCAAGAATTTGACAGGGTATCATTCACACAAAAAAAAAAAAAAAATGGAAGTTGTAAGTGGAAACGTCTCTGTGGACGCAGGCACCGAACCTCCGCGGGTTTATCGAAAGAAAAAAAAAAGGCAAGGTTCGATGAATCTAAGCGCTGAGTCACCTTCAAATGTTAGGTACACAAGGTTGTGTCGAGGGTTTATTTTTCCGCTGACTGCCCTTCAAAATAAAACAAAACGGAAGATGGGCACAAATTGCAAAGCAAAAAATAATAAAACAACAATGCAACCATAGATGCGTTGTTTCCCCCACGTTGCCACCTGCTTCCATGAGTAAAAACTAAAGGCAGTTTACAAAAACAATCACCCTTAGTCAGTTGTATCCCATATCAGCATATTCACACGGGTTTATCAAACTGAGCTTCGTAATGACACAAAAAATTCACAGAAAATCGAGGCAGCAAAACGTACGGGGAAAAGGGGTGGAATAAGGGAGGTTGACGTAGAGATAATACGTCCTACGTTTGTGTTTTATAATACACAGCTGGCACAGAACCTTTCACATTGCGCGTTATTTTTTTCTTTTTCTTTTAAGGTGTGCACATCACATAGAATCTAGCATAACAACTTCGTTGGTGTTCTTTTATATTTTCTGATGTTGTCACTTCTGGTGATCACATTTGAATCAGATTGCATTTGCATCTGCTCAGGCTACTTCAACAGCCTTGCCTCAGCTGCACGGGCGTGCCCTTCCAATCCTTCTAATCTTGCCAATTCCACTGCATCTTTGACCAACTGCTGTGAATCTTCTTTCGAATCAATCGACATCCAGGTACGAATTCTCAGGAAGTTGAAGACAGAGAGCCCACCGGTGTAGCGCGAGGTACCGCCTGTCGGGAGAACGTGGTTGGGGCCTGCACCGTAGTCGCCCAGCACCTCAGCCGCAGACTGGCCAATGAACAGCCCACCATAGCTAGAGCAAGACCGCCCCACCTTCTCGGGGTCTTTTGTCTGTATTTCGAGGTGCTCTGGCCCGATGGAGTCGCTGATCTTGACTGCTTCCTCAATTGTGTCGACGAGAACACAGAACCCCTTCTTGACTGCCTCCACGGCAGTGTCCTTGGTGGGGAGCACTGCAAGCTGGGTGTCAACCTCGGCTATGATCGCGTGCGCTGTGTCTGCATCGGTGCACAGAAGAATTGGGCGTGCGTCGGTGTCGTGCTCGGCTTGGGCAAGCAGGTCTGCGGCGATGGTCTTTGGGCAGCACGTCTCATCGCAGATGACAAGCACTTCAGAAGGCCCTGCAAGCATGTCGATACTGCACTTCCCCTGTACAAGGCTCTTTGCTGCTGTCACCCATTTGTTGCCAGGGCCGACAATGACATCGGCAGCCTCGCACCCCACACCCTCTGCGAGCGATGCGATGGCCTGCGCACCGCCTACCCTCAGAAACCCATCTGCCCCTGCAACGTGCGCAGCTGCAAGCGTAACGTTGCTTGGACGCGGGCTTGCCACCCACACCTCCTCCACCCCTGCAGAGCGTGCGGTGACCGCTGTCATGAGGACCGAGGAAGGGAGGGGGTACCGGCCGCCTGGTGCGTAGCAGCCTGCACACTTCACGGGGGCGACTTCGTGGCCTGCGAAGCCACCGGGGATGGGCATCTTCATGTCCGTCACGCTGTTGCGCTGTTTGTCGGCAAAGGCACGAATGCGCCCCGCAGTCCGCTGAAGCAACTCCTGCACGCCTTCGGACAGCTCGTCATACGCCTCCTTCATCTCTGCCTTGCTCGCGTACAACGCACCCCCTTCAGGCACATCCTTCAAACGCTCTGCCCACTCACGCACCTTCGCCTCTCCGCCTGAACGAATGTCATTCACAATCACCGATGCCTGCTCCAAAGCCTTCGCATCCACAGGCTCTGCACAATCCTTAGGGATGTCACACACTTTTATAATGGGCAGAGACATATTGAATTGAAAGGTGTATTCAAAGGGTAGCTAAGTGGCGAGGTGGTGAGGTAGTGAGGTGGTGAGAGGTGCAGGGTGGGGAGGAAAAATATGGAGATGATGTGATCACCAAACGAATTCCGTGGTTCTCTCGAAGGTGCTCCACAAATCTTAATAAAAGCCCAAAGCAGTTCTCTGTGGTTCTCCCATGCGTTGTCCGTACCCTGAATCACACCAGGAGAGAGAGGGAAAAGTGAGAAAAAGGTTGGGGTTTTTTCTGTAATTTTTCTTTTTCGTTTTGTTTGTCTTTCTTCTTTCTGTGGTATTGAAAGGCGCGTGGGGGGGGAGTAGGGAGGACGAGGGAGGAGAGGAAGGAGTGTTTGCACAAAAATTCGTGGTTACTGGGGGGGGGTCGAATAGTAGACCCCCCCTTTGAATAGTAGACCCCCCCTAAATTTTAGACTCCAATTTTTTTTACCCTATTTTAGGTGCTCGAAAGTGGATTCTGACCCCCATGTCCAGGTCACAAAAATGCCCGATGAGTCCAATAAAGCAACAGATTTCATGTTTTGAGTAGTTGTGGTAAAATGTGGGAAAAAAATTATACAGGGGGGGTCTACTATTCAGGGGGGGTCTACTATTCGGCCCCCCCCAGTAACAAATTCGAACAAAAAAAAAAAAAAAAAAAAAAAAAAAAAAAAAAAAAAAAGAGAAAAGTTGGATGAACCGAAGCCTCTCGTGCTCCGTCGCCCTTCAAAAAAAGAAATGTGATTGTATTGTCTCTGACATCTGATTTGTGGGGGGAAAAGGATTCGGGATCAGGACCAATATTACTGTACATATGGTGGTACTCAAAGAGAAGGGAAGAGGTTGGTAAGCGGTACCTTAGCCTCATGTTTAGTCACCGAAAGACAAAAAAAAAAAACCAAAAAAAAAAAAATTAAAAACCGAATCCGTTCTGGCCACAAATTTGTTTATTGCGATGTTCAATTACAACTTGATCAATAAAAAAGAAAATCGCATTTTAAATATGTGTCATTTGTCGTTCCCACCCCCTTCTTGTTGTTTGATGCGTTAACGCTTCCACACACATTATCTCTCACCTGTTTGGGTGGTGGTGGTTGTGGCAGCATGGTTGGGTGAGCGAACGACATGACACTTTCAAAAAATATCCTGTCCGCAAATTGTATGAATAACTTAAAGCTTGAAGAGGAAAGGGTAGAGGGAAATAATGACTTTCGCCCTACTCAGGTTTTATCTACACAAATTTTGACACGAATAAAAATAAAATAGAAAACATCGAGGATGAGTGGTTTACACGGCACAAAAAAAAAATCACACAAAAGCTTGAAGAGGAATATGCCAGCGCATATCTCACGAAAGTACCAAATATCAAAAACAAGATCCCAAATAAAAGCAGTACTATATCTTGTTTAGAAATATAGCCCAACATTTCCTGAGGTACCTCAAATACTGTTTCGTATTGATAAGGGGACTTTATGAAAAGGAATTTTTTTAAAAAATAAAATATGCGCTTCATTCATCACATTTTATCCCACACATTTCAAATAAAGTGAAGTTATCAATGCAGGCACCTCCGACTGACCCACGTACGATGCCAGCCATCCGGATGAAAGCACAATAAAATGCGGGGACTGGATGTCCAAACCTACGTCAGTATCTTTTGTTTGCAAAAAAGATGTTACGCACCAGACTAATTTTTTTTTCGAATTTGGTAGAAAGGGATGGGGAGGGAATAAAGTAAAATAAAAAATACAGAATTGAAAGATGAGCTGGTCTCACATATTGAGATGGTTCGCCAACTAAAAGGAATCTCCCCCTTTCCACATATTGTACAGGAAGGGGAAGAAAACACGAAAGGATGCGCATTGCAAAATAAGAGAAAAGGGTTTTTTTTTGTAAGATGAGCCTAAGCTTGGGGGGTGCTTAGTCACCAAAATAATAACTTTGTTAATTGGCGTTAAATATGTCTCGCTTGTGCAGACTTCTTTAAGGAGTGCAAACGACTTCACGGAACGCAACAATACTCTGGCTATCGAACCGCAGAAGACACTTCGCAAAGGTCATGCAAAAAAACGAAAATGGTACAAAATAAAGTTGTCGGTGCAAAAGCCTCTGGGACAGCGGGCACTGACACTCTGTAGGTTATCGAAACCCCAGTGTTTTTTTTGAAATAAAAAGGTCACATTTCCCGTCAGCGAAACGAGAAATATGACAAGCAAGAGATGTGGTTAGGTGGGCAATTGGGTTGACTTCGCTGCCAAAAACAAACAAAAAAAAGAAGATTTTTTCTTTACTTTAGACCACTACCATGGGGCAGCAGACACGTGCCCACTGCCATTATTAGACACATGGTTTCTTCCTCTGCCATAAGAAAGAATAGTTGAAACGTGCTAAAACACATCTCAGTCGAACTCATGCATTAAGAAGTAAAAAAAGCCTTGAAAGGATGTGCCCCTATGCACGATCTGCACAAAAAAAATCTGTCAAGAAAAGACCCCACACACACATACACACACAACTGCCACTTTCAGAGACTACCTTTCTCTGTCAAATTGCTCCTTGATACACACAGTTGTTCCTATCAGATTGAGTGAAAACTCAGACATAATAACACAAAGAAGACGAGAAAGGAAAACAAAAATCATAGAAATAGAGTGAAAGTCAAAATATCCAAAACCACGCACAGCGGTGAGAGGAAGGAAAACAAAAGCGAGCCGCTAATATCCTAGAGGAGAAAAAAAAACACCTTGCCCAAGCAAAAGCTTGGTTCTGTGTTTATAGCGTTAAAAAGCGTTGCTAAATAGCGTGCCTTAACCCTCATCCCTTCCTGTTGTTCTGTTGTAAAACCTCATATTTGGCGATAGATCCCAGAGGTTTGTGGGGAGGGTGTGGCAATGCTTTCTTGATGCAGTTTGCTAAGAACACAAAGGTACGTGGTATTCAGAGTTAAATGATAAAAGAGAAATGGGTGTTTAGTCACCTAAAGCGTGAGAGGGATGAAGCTCATTGGGACCGTGGAAAACTCTCTTTTTTTGTGAAAAAAAGAGACATACCACATGTCCGTGTTGTGTAATATAAAGAAAAGGAGAAAATGGAACTTCATTCGTTCAATTAGTAGTTTTGTGTCGACAAAAAATCCCAAAGGACCCGCTTGGGTAACCTAGGGTCTGTACTCAATATCGGAAGCCTTTTGTACGGAAGGCAGGGTTGTTCCTTGTTCTCGGAAAAAACAGCAAAATTCTGGATTTATGTTCCCGTTTTTTTCCTTTTTTGGGTGGGGTTTTTTTGCCCTTTTTCAGGCTTTCCGAGCTCTACCCTCACTGTAGTGGGGTCATTTCGAGAAAATGGACAAGTTCTTGATTGATACAAATTTTGGTTACGACCACTAGTGAGTTGCTCACAATGCTAAATGAGTGTCAGAACTGTGATTCTGGGCCCACTTTAACCGCCCCTCGAAATTCAAAAAGGGGTCCCAAACCCGGGCGCGCTGCACGCGCGCGGAACTTTTTGCAGCTTTGGCCTAGTTGCATTTTTGGCTGCAAAATGCAAGGGGATCCCCGAAGACGTTGGGAATATTATTTGGATGGGGCAGTGATTTTGTACCTGCATACACGCTCCCTAGTGGTAACCGTGTGCATGCCAATGAAGTGCTCTCTGGGGTTCGATAACCCGTGGAACCAGTGCTTCCGCCGATGAACGGTGAGGCGTTTACACTTCTCTGTTTGCGGAGCAGAAAATAATATAAATGGCGCCGCAGGCAAAAAATTTTGGGTACGGTGTAAAAATCTAGCCTCTGACGAACACTTTTTTGCAGAGCAAAAAATGAAAAATGGCGCCGCAGGCAAAAATAAATTGGGGGTACAGCCCTGGACGGTGCAGGATTTTGTTGTCAATTTTTTTTTTCTTGCCCCCTGAAAACTCTTGCTTTTGAGAGTTTCGACCATTTCACCACACTGGTGGTGTGTCACCTACAGTGACACCCACCAGAAACCACAACAAAGCCCCCTAAGGAAAAAAGGAAAAAAAAAAAAGGAAAAAAAAACTAAAATCCAGAATTTCATGTTCTCGGTCCCACTTAGGAACTTCCCTGACGGAAGCAGGCTTCGCGCTAACTTTTGGAAAAAAATCTGAAAAATCGTGTTCCGGGCCCAAAAAAACGCACCTCAAATAGGGTTACATCTGGGGGTGAAAAAACAGTGTTTTGTGGCATTTCCGAGCCAATCCCGCGCTGTGGTGGGGCATATTCGGGAAAATGGACAAAATTTTAGTGACTTAAATTTTCACAAAATATGAACCCGTACTCCTAAACAAGGGGCATTTTCAGTCTGAAAACCCAAATTCAGATGAAATTGTGGTGTTTTTGACTGGCTGTTGGCAACAGGTAGCGCCGCAGGCGCACGGTACCCAACTTCTTTCTTTTTTTCTTTTCCCTTTTCTCTGCTTTCTTTTGATTGCGCGAGCCGATTGCTCTCCGCGGTGGGGTCACATGTGTGTACAAAAACACTCTAAAGTACCCTTACTATGAACTATGAGATTCCTCTGGTTTTAGTAAGGAAACGCCGGTCTCAAAAAGTGCGTAAATTTCCTTTTTTTCCGCCCAAGAGGTCGTTTTGTGGTATTTCCGAACCAATCCCGGCTTGTGGTGGGGGATATACGGAAAAATGGGCAAAATTTCAGTGACTTAAATTTTCACAAAATATGAACCCATACTCGTAAACAAGGGTCATTTTCAGTCTGAAAACCCAACTTGGCGTGAAATTGTGGTGTTTTGACTGGAAACACCAATGTACTGAAGAAGCTATGGGGTTTCTGTGACCACAGAGAAGAGTGAGAACAAAAACCAGGATGGTTGTGGCCTCGGAGGGGGTGCCGCTCTCACGCAGCGAGGGTGGAGACGGTTCAGCAGCGCATTGTCGTACTCAAAAGAAAATGAACACTGTACATAAGTACATCATATTTATAAATAAAGTAGGGTAGGGAACAGGTAGCGCCGCAGGCGCACGGTACCCAACTTTTTTCTTTTTTTCTTTTCCCTTTTCTCTGCTTTCTTTTGATTGCGCGAGCCGATTGCTCTCCACGGTGGGGTCACATGTGTGTACAAAAACACTCTAAAGTACCCTTACTGTGCAATATGGGATTCTCTGGTTTTCTTAAGGAAACCCCGGTTTGCAAAAAAAAAAAACGCACCACAAAAATATCCAAAAATCCCGGGCCAAGGGCCAAAAATTAGCGCAAAGCCTGGACGGAAGGTATTTTTTTTTTTTTTTCCTTTCCGCACCCACTGAAGTGTTGTAGGGTTGTGTGTGCAAAGAAAGAGGGGAAAACACACATAACAAGTTAGTGGGCATTTCCTTTTGGTTACATTTCCTATTTTCGAGAACTTTGATATGCAAAACAAAAAACAACAAAAAAACAATAACAGTCTAGATCTTCGCTTGATCTCTGCTCACTGAACCGGGAAAGAAATGATATATTTTCGTTGAGCGAAGCCAAGAAGAAAAATGGCTTGTGATGTGAATGGCAGGGTGGGGTTGGGTGGGAGGTCGCGAAACATTGGCACACATCGTCGCTGACTTCCACATTACTTTGCGTAACAAAAAAACAACAAATGAAAGTTGAAACACACAGATAAGAACAAAAAGGGGTTGAGCAAAACCTAAGCGGCACAATGCTTAGTCACGAAATCTGGGTGAGGGTGACGCAGGGGACCCCCCATTGCTCCTTCGACGAGAGATAGACCTGCGAGGGTAGGAAGTGTTTTTGGTTTGGTCTTCGAAGCAAGGGTTGTTGTGGGTACCTTCAGTGCGCCTCCCCCCCTCCCTCCATCGTGCCCCTTTTCCCGACCAAGGCTTCCTGTCAGAAACCTTGGTTGCATTGACGTTATACTGACATAATAATTATCATTTTCGTGAAATGAAGAAAAAAAAATCGAAAGACTGCATCTGCTTCTCTAAACACCATACACCGGATGCAGGCGGAGGTGTAGGTTATCGAACCCCAGAGATGGTCATAGAAGCAGTAGTAAGGAGTATTTAAAAAAAAAAAAAAAACGAGTTCTGCGATGCAACAGAACTTTATACGGTAGCGGAGCCCCTGGTTGTATCGAACACTCACTTTATATACCTGCTGGTATAAAGATCTGTATTCAACGGTCGAAGCCTTTGTAACTTTTTTGATAAATTGTTGGGATAGTGTAGTTGCCTCGGTTGTGTTGCCACAGTTGTGCAATCTCCACTGTTTTTTTTTTTTTTGTATCTGGGATCACTCTTTACTTTATTTTCGGAGTTTCCCGTCTACAGGGAACACCCCTTCTTTGGTCAAGAGGGGTTCTGTGGTATGTGTTCCAAATATGTAAACTGTGACCTTCAGCCACTATACAATGATGAAAACCAAAGCCCTCTCGTGTCAGTGTACCTAAAAGAGGGCGCAAAAAAAAATAACTAAAAATACTGGGGACATGGCACATTTGATTAAAATAAAACTGGGAGAGAGGGGGGACTCAGGGGGGGAGGGAGTAATTGTCGCAGCTCTCCATGGTGATTCCTGTTATGTAAGATTTCTTTTCTTGCATTACTCTGCAATAAAAATGGGGCGAAGTTTCCTTTTCAATACACAACACCTTAACGGAGAAAGGCGCCAATAAAAACGAAGCATGCCCGTTCTCCCGGACGTATCCGGTCACACGAAGGCCGCTCTTGTAGCATATTTGGTACATTGTTATTTGTTCGTTTGTTTTAACAATCGAATCATTCTCAAAAGAAACCAAACACACGTCGGTTGGGAACTACCCCTGTTGAAGCGTGCATCGTATCCTTCTTGATTTTCATTTCGCAATTATTATTTTTTGACAAATCATTTCAGGCACTCCGCTAGGTACTAAAGTTCTGTTGATTGTCAACAGAACTTTTTGAAAATGGGGGAAAAAAGAAAAAAAAAAAAGTTCTGCTAAGTGGTTCAGACCCGTTCTACCTGTCAAAAAAGCTCAGGAGAAGAAGATATGGAGAGGTGAGTGCTCAAACGTCCCAAAAAAGTCAAAATCGGGCGTTGGTAAAAAAAAAAGTTGCGTACCGTGCGCCTGCGGCGCAAGCATGTACCCCACCACGTGGACCATCAACAGAATATTTTCAAAATCGGAAATCCTAGCGGAGAGCCTGGACAAATCATCAAAAAAAAAAAAAGCTCTCCAAAAAAAAAAGAGAAAGTTAAAAATGCAAACGTCTCCCTGGACGTAGGCCGGAAAAAAAAAACTTAGCCATTTGTAGTGTCGACATCTTTATTTCCGGTCGACTGAAAGCGGGCGTGGAACGAACACTGATGTTTTATTTTTCTTTTATTTTGGTTGTATTTTTTTTCCTTCGCATTTGAAATCAGGGCCCGGGCCCGATATAGAATTTTTGAATTTTTCTAGGATTCGGTCAAATCTTGATCCACGCCCTCCAGTGGAGGTGTCACACCCCACCCTTGTATTGTGCGTTCTTCACAGGGATTCGAGAAGGGGGGTTTTTTTTTCAAAAAGGGGGTGTTTATTCGAATTCCATGGGGGGTCTCACCCAGGAAGGGGGGTCTTCGTCAGTTACTGACGCAAAAAATAATAATAATCATTTTGATGGATAGCACATTTACGAACAAAGAAATAGTTGATGGATCACCCGAGAGGTTTTTGGCCTAGCCTGACCTGGTTTTGCCCCAAGAAGACCCGGTGATGTATTAGCGTAGACACCCGAGGATGATTGTGATCACTGATTTGCCCCATTTTTTTTTTTTTTTTTCACACCCAAAAATATAGCTCCGATGCAAGGCAATATGGCGAGTCGAGGGAGTCCATAATATCTTTTCATTTCTGTGGTCAGAAACTAAAGATCTATGTGACCGTGGAGAGGTGACACATTACCAGGCAGGGGGCGGCGAAAAGGGTGTATGAGAATAACAACAAAAATACTCAAGACCTGAACAAAACAGAAAGGACATAAAAACAAAACAAAAAATAGGGGCAGAGGGGGGGGAGGGAGGAGATGAGGAGGAAATCATTGTTTTCCTTATTTCTTTCTTTTTTGGAAAAGAAAATTCTTTCCGTTGGGAAATAGTTGCGGTGGGTTTTTTTTAAATTCTGATTTGCAAGTGTATAATTGTGTATTTTCCCACATTTTCTTTTTCCCTATGCGAACCAGAGACTCAGAAAAAAAATATCAGGGACTCAATCCCTCGAACGCAAAAAAAAAAATCATTTTAGCTTCCTCTCAACCTAAAAAAAAAATTTAGCCTGAATTTGTTGGAACTAAAATAACAGAAAAATTTTGAAACGAGCTGGGGCTCCCCGGATAGGGTCACCCATTTCACAACTCCGACACATTTTTTCACAATAAAATACAAAAAAAAAATACAATACCCCTCACCTCATATGCTCGCTTCTTCTGGTTCTGAGGGTGGGGTACCGGGTTCGTCTTTTGTGGTGTCGACGATGACTTGGTGGAAATGAAGTGCAGATGCTTTTGAGGCGCTTCTTTCTGTCTGCTGTGACGAGGTAGAGGTGGAGGGGTCGATAGGTGGGAGAGGGGCGGAAGGGCGGATCTCAGAGTCCTTTTTCTTGAGGATGGGAGGAAGCACTACGTCCATAGGCCGTGGGGAGGGCTGCGACTGTGTGAAGGACGACAGCGACACCATTGAACGTGTTGTGTCGAGATGCGTGTTCTCTGTGTGCTTCTCCTGGCAACCGTTGCCCTGCATATTTCCCTTCCCTTTACTCCGATAGGTGCACGTCAAAATAAAGCCAATAACCACAAGCAATGCTAAAGACCCAACGATAAACCCCACTACCCTCGGTGCAGAGACAAATGGATGTGAGTCTTCCGTCAACTCACATCTCGTCCCTGCCTGTGAAGAAGAGTACCCCTGACTGCACTGTGTAGGGACACATCCACCGCTCGGGTCGGGGACCTGATACAGCACACCAACCACAGGAGGGCAGTCCTCTCCCGCATAGATTGCGGAGGAAAAGTTTGAGGAGTACGCACTCAGCGATGTGCCCGTCATCCCCTCCCGCAGGGAGCTCTCAAACGAATCAAGCCGTTCCAGCTGCATCACCGAGACATCCGCAACCCCGATGATGTCGGTGCCGCGGAGAGAGATGACAAGGCGCCCTTTGACCTGCCCGAGGATGCTGTCCACTAGTTGTGTGAGTTCGTCGAAATGCTCCCAATCGAAGGACTGTATGTCGAGGTAGGCCCATTGGAGGCGGAACTGAACACCTATGTTCATGCTTTCGATCTCCTGTTCGGAGTGCATGCAGAGGGGGACAACCACGCCACCGACGTGCGCGGGTTTGTACCCTGTGCTGCATGAGCAAGCACCACGGATGCAACGTGCTAGGAAGTCGCCGTTTACAGAGCATGAGTGGAACGTCCTGCAGCGTAGGTCAACTGAGCCAGGTGCAGGGGTAGGGACGGTGGACATGTGCTTTGGCGCAGATGTCGTGTTGTCGTCATCACTGTCAAAGTAGTCCACCTCAACATTCCCCACATCATCAGCATGTGTGCAATATGAGACACAAACCAACAAAAAGAGAACCCTCATCTCACCAACATATGAAGTGGATCAGGGGGAATAATTTAGGTGGATAAAAAAGAGGGAAAGGGGCGAAAGCACACCTCCTTTAAAAAGAGGCGGAAGGGTTTGTGTAGTGGGGCGGGGAGGGGACGCCTGCACGGAGGGTGAGTTGGAAACGTACATTGGGGTATCGGAAGAGGCGAGTTTGGATGTGAAATAAGGGCGGTGGGTCATATTTTGCATTCGTAAACCATTCAGCAAACAAAAAAGAAAAGTTTATAGGACGCCTTGATATGTAACAAGTATTATGCCGTCTCAAGAACAAGTTGCCTGTCTTATTTACAGACAGAGCGCTTCGCCTCTATCATAACTTTCACCTATAATCTAGCTGACGTGGCACGGTAGATTGGTCGAGTTACAAGTGGCAAAAGGCTAAGGCGAGAAGAAAAGAAAAGAAAAAGAGAGACAGAGAGAGGGGGAAAAAAAAGCACAAAAGATAAATCTTTGTCTTATCTCATCCACACACATCTTCACATTTAGGAAAAATAAAGGAGAAAATTGTGAGATGATACTAAGCCTCCCGTGTGTCATCTGAAATAAGTCCTGGTCACATAAAAACATCTGTCCATCTTGAGCAGAACAAACCAAAAAATACATTCCTCACGGACGCACGCACTATAGTGTATAAGTAGAATGGCAGCTTTTTTGCAGATGCACTAAAAAGACAATGAATGGAACCGTGTAGATCACCTTCGCAACATATTGGTTAGGAGGTTCAATGGCGATGTGCCGGTTCGCATTCCTCATGTGACGGATTGGACATTCATTTCGAATGCGCGTCTTTCATATGGATCGCAAGCGACTCCTCTGAATTGAAATAACACCCCGTCCTGCTACGCGACGCACCACACACTGGGCATGCAAAGCGAAGCATGCCCGGCTTCGCTTCCTGTGCTTTGAGAGCCAACTCTACAACGTGCGGGTCAGACCTGACGCTTGCAGAGGCCTGCTTGAACAGACTCGCATCGATCTGCATCATCTCAATCACGAACTCGGTGTTTTGCTTGAGTCGCTTGCTACAGAATTTGAACAGACTTGAGTCGGACGTAACTGCTTCTTTCACAATATCGCGATCATCTCTGAGATCGTGCCCCGCAAACTGCAGAAACCCTGGACATTTTTTCATCACCAACCTGGAAAGAGAACTACGCAGAACACGCCCTGCATAGCGCAGTGCCATAGGGTTCTGTTCGATCGCTGCATCCACGATGTCTGCGTCGTCTTGGTACTCCTGTTTGGCGTAGCGGAGGGATAGACCGTCCAGCTCCACTGCCATCTGCACATATTTGTGTCTCATCATCGCAGATGGGAGCCAGGTAAGCATATCGCTACGGAGGGCGAGAACACGCTTCATGATGGGGTCGGTGAGGATCCCCCAGGGGCAGATCCGGAGACAACTTGGGTTGGCCTCGATGCAGGCGACGAGGAGGTCTGCGCTTTTTGCCATCGCATTGGAGCGAATGACGTAGACCGAGACGCGAACAGCGTCAACGAGAAAGCGGTGATCCGTCTGCAGAGAGATGCCGACTTTGGGGAGACAGTGCAAATCCATTTGGAGAGCAACTAGGGCGGTGGCGTGGTCGCTGCGCACATGCTTCGGCATTTGGTCAAATCGAGACCCCTTCTTCCGAAGGAGCTCTTGATACGCCAAATACGACACCTCAACACACACCTCCGACCCCGCCTCCAGCTGTTCAACGAACTCCAGCTCCGCACCATCGTACATTAGTCGAATGCTTCCAGCATCTTTACCGAACAGCTTCGCTACTTCCTCAGAGAATCTTTGCAACGTAGCTGACGGGTCAACCTCATATACAAGAGACGTCCCAGCCTCATCAATCAGTGTAATGTCCATTCTGAGGTAGATGTTGGGAAGTAGGAGGGGTTTGAGATGCAAAGTGAAAGATAAGGGGGGGGGGATAAGCATTACGTTTTGTATAATACGACACGAATGTACGACACAAAGAAAAGTTTAATAAGGTGAACCCAAGCCTCGTGTTCAGTTACCTTGAGACAAATCAACGAATGTGCTCACTGCAGCCTTTCAAGAGCCCCTCATACGGCTCCTTATGCTCAGCATCCTTCGGTTTAAACATAAAGACCCCTGTGTAATCGCATGGGATGATCTTCGGGTCTTCGGTCAATTTTGCGTACATATTCTGCGCCGGGCCGGAGTGGGAGAGGAACAGAACGGTCTCGTTGGGGTATCTCCGGGCGACACCTCGGACGGTCTCTGCGCAGCGTGCGGCGGTGTCGCCGGTCATGGTTTCGGGGGTTTCCCAGGTGATGTTGTCTTGGAAGCAGATGTGCGGCTCGTAGGTCAGAGAGACGAGGGGGGAGACACGGGCTTTGAGCTCTTCAGGTGTGAGGAGCCAGGCGGAGGGGCCTTTCATTGCGCGCGGGTCAATGTCGGAGGTGGCGACCGGGACGCCACAGCGGGAGTGCTTGGGACCACCCCAGGTTGTGTCTGCACCGGGCACCGCCCAGGAGCGGAACCACTCCTCACAGAGCGCCTCGACCATCCCGTTTTCGACATGGATTGTGTCAATGCCAAGCACCTTGCACGCCTCCTCCGCAGTCTCCACGGTGCGGATGAAAGGCGATGCGAACACCCGAGTAACAGGAGGGAAATCCCGTTCCACCAACTCCTTTTGCACCCGTGCAGCCATCAACCCCGCCTGCTTCCGCCCTGTCTCCGTCAACAAAGGATCCCACGGCCTCTCCTGAAACTGTGTAGACTTCACAAAAGCCTCGCGATCAACATAGTCAGACCTCTCTCCATGGCGTGCAATAACCACAGCCATCTTCGTGGATCTCTTTTAAATAGTCTGTGAGAAGGGGTAAGGGGGTAAGAGAAGGGGAGGGAGAAAAGGAAGAAGCAAAACAAATCAGGGTTGCCCCTTGTTCTCGGAAAAAACAGCAAAATTCTGGATTTATGTTCCCGTTTTTTTCCTTTTTTTGGGTGGGGTTTTTTGCCCTTTTTCGGGCTTTCCGAGCTCTACCCTCACTGTAGTGGGGTCATTTCGAGAAAATGGACAAGTTCTTGATTGATACAAATTTTGGTTACGACAACTAGTACGTTGCTCACAATGCTAAATGAGTGTCAGAACTGTGATTCTGGGCCCACTTTAACCGCCCCTCGAAATTCAAAAAGGGGTCCCAAATCCGGGCGCGCTACACGCGCGCGGAACTTTTTGCAGCTTTGGTCTAGTTGCATTTTGGCTGCAAAATGCAAGGGGATCCCCAAAGACGTTGGGAATATTATTTGGATGGGGCAGTGATTTTGTGCCTGCATATACGCTCCCTCGTGGTAGCTCTCTGGGGTTCGATAACCCGTGGAACCAGTGCTTCCGCCGATGAACGGTGAGGCGTTTGCACTTCTCTTTTTGCGGAGCAAAAAAATAATATAAATGGCGCCGCAGGCAAAAAATTTTGGGTACGGTGTAAAAATCTAGCTTCCAACGAACCCTTTTTTGCAGAGCAAAAAATGAAAAATGGCGCCGCAGGCAAAAAAAATTGGGGATACAGCCCTGGATGGTGCAGGATTTTGGTGTCAATTTTTTTTTCTTGCCCCCTGAAAACTCTTGCTTTTGAGAGTTTCGACCATTTCACCACACTGGTGGTGTGTCACCTACAGTGACACCCACCAGAAACCACAAGAAAGCCCCCCAAGGAAAAAAGGAAAAAAAAAAAGGAAAAAAAAACTAAAATCCAGAATTTCATGTTCTCGGTCTCACTTAGGAACTTCCCTGAAACAAATTGCTCTTTTTTTTTTTTGAATAAAGGTCGTTAGTCGGGGGGGGAATAGGAAAAAAAAATGTGGTATAAAATAAAATAAAGAGAAAAGACGTCGGCTTGTGTGGATAAGGGGCGGAAGGGGGGGGAAGCACCCCCCAGATCAACCCCGTAATTGTTATACGTCGTTTTTTTTTTTTGTTTTTGTTTTTTTTGAAACAGGGGGATATACATAGGAGACACACGCGAGTTTTCTTGTAGGTTTCTTCCGTTGTTCTTTTGTAGATTTTTTTTGTTTCCAGACGGGAAGGCAATTAGTCCTGTCCTCCCAGGTCTTTCTAAATTTCTTCAAAAGATGTGAAAGAAAACATGCAAATGCAAATACTTACTACTTTAACAAACAGTAAGTACTAACATCCGAAACAAAATAAAAGAAAGAGAAAAGTTTGTGAGGATGAACCTAAGCACGATGCTTGGTTACCTTTAAATTCACCCTTCTTTTGGATGCAAACAAACAACATTACATGCCACGCCTTGCTTCACATTACGTTAATAGGTTTTTTTTTCTTTTGCTTTTTTTTCCTTCATATGGGAGTCGGGAGGGGGGTAGCTTTCTAGAAGGAGAGGAGCTGCTTCACGAGGTTGCGGAAGTTCGGTGTTCCGAGTCCGGAGGTGGCGTCCCATCCGGACTGAGCCTTCCAGGAGTGTCCAGAGCAGCCCTGGGTGCTTCCGCTGGTGACGTCGTCGAAGGACGTCTTGTCGTTGGCCCAGGCCTTGTAGAGTGCGGGGGCAAGGAAACCAAGTGCAGACTTGCCCTGTGCGAGCCTGGCGTCGTTGGCAAGGCCCATCACTCCTCCGAAGATCGGGCACGCGCACGAGGTTCCGCCAACCGGGAGACCGCAGATGCCGCGGGAGCAGATCTGGACATCTCCGCACGCAGACACGTCAGGGTAGGCACGGCCAGTGGAGTTGAACACGCTGGATGGGGGAAGTGTCGCAGACTTGAGGAACTCCTCAACGGCGTCCTTCTGCCAGTCCGGGCGTGCGTAGGTCGCGCTGAACCCACCGCTCGAGAACCCTGCCACGGACGACCCAACGTTGCAGGTCTCGGTTCCTCCAACGGAGGTGATGTGGGGAAGGGAGGCAGGGAAGTTGGCAACGAAGAGTCCTCCCTTGCCACAGCCAGCACCGTTGTCTCCCGAGGCAGCGAGGATGGTGATACCACGTGCGGCAGCCTTCTGGAGCTCAAGGTCGCAACGGTCCATGTAGACCTTGGTGACGGTGTCCTCACCCTCGCCGTAGGAGATGGAGAACAGGTTCGGCACGGTCGCGTCGTTCGACACGTTCGTGAAGAACTCGGCCCAGGGCTCCTGGTTGTTGACGGTGTTCTTGTTCTGGTTGGTCCACACCCATGTCTCAACACCGTTGCCCATACCGAGAAGGTACTCAGCGTCCAGAAGTGCCTCAGTTCCGTGTCCCTCCTCAGTGGGTCCAACCTTCTTGGCGACGGTCTGTCCCTCCTGGCCCTCCAGGTAGTGCTTCAGGAAAGCGGCAACGTCGGCGTCGTTGTACATCTGTCCGATGAACTGGGTGAAGGCGGTGGTGCTCTTGCCCGAGGAGGCCTTGATGCTTTCCATGTTGTAGGTCTTGCGGATGTTCTCGACGAAGTCGCTGGCGGAAACGGTCACGTCAAGGTTACCCTTGTGGGGTCCCTGCGGGGAGGGGAAGTGGACAAGTCCGCTGACGAAGTCGACGTTGGCGGACATGGCGGCGGGGAGGTCGTACGAGAGCTCGCAGGCACGGATGATGCGGAGGTTGAGCTCGGCGTTGGTCCACAGGCAGAACTCGGTCTTGAAGAACTCGGATGCAACCTTGGCGGAGGCGGTGGCCTGGAGCATGTCCTTGCTGCGGAGGAGGGCAACATCGTTGAATCCTGCTGCGACCATCTCCTGCTTCACAACGTTCACGGTCTCCTGCGACACGGTCATCCACAGGGACAGATCCTCGAGGGACATGTACTTGCCGTAGTGCTTGCTTCCGGGGGTGCTCACGGCCTTGACGTTCTCCTTAAGCCACTCCCTCTGGGCGGTGGAGTGCTTCAGGGCAACGGTGAACTGGAGGTCAGACCCGGTCACCTCTCCCTTGGTCCATCCTGCAGGGGAGCGGATGGTCTCGTGGGGGACGGCGAAGGCGGATGTGGCCAGCAGGGCCGCACAGACAGCGGGGATCACACGCATGATGTTGTTTTATTTACCTGGATAGGTGGGTGAGTGTGGGTGCATAGGGAAAGTGAGTGGGTGGCATAGGGAACCAACACAACACTGCAGGAGAAACTGCTGAACTGCAGGACACACCAATCAACTCACAAAAATGACAGACGATACAGTACATAGCAAACAGGTTGCCTGAGTTGAATACAGGAAAAACATAGGGGGAGCATTTGTGGTATTTCTAACCTCTTTCTATATAAATTGCACAACACACAGGGAAAGAAGGGTGGGAAGCATGAGGGATGCGATAGGGGACTGGTCACGCACCAAACACAATGTTTTTTACAAAGGGCTCATATTGCACTGTGCCTTCTCCGTGCACGTCGGCTTCAGAGACGAGTTCATCCATTTCCTCGGTGGTCAATTTATCGCCAAGGCTGTAAAGGGTGCAGGGTTGTAGATGAGTGAGTGGGAATGGAAAAGTTATAAATCTAAAGGGGACCTATTATTACAGTTATTACCGTACCACCCCCTATAGGTATTTTCAAGTTAACAGAAGTGAAAGCATGAGATGATCTGCCACATGCTCAAAGTTGGCAAGATAATAGTTTCGCAGGATGAACCTAAGCCTCATGTACAGCATCAGCTGTATGGTTTTGCACAATGGTAAAAAAGAGCGAGTCGTGCACAATGAGGATACCTTGTCAGCACAATACGCAACACATCCACCGGCACCGTCCCAGACCCATCGACATCAAACACTGCAAACGCCTTAATAAGGTTTGCTGGACGGTCTCCAAATTCAGACATTTTTTTCTGCTTTTTGTGTACAAGAATTAATTCTCTCCTTTGATGAATAGTGATTATTTCTCTGTTTTCTCTTTAAAAAATGGGGAGAGTTTAGTTCGTTATTCCAGCAATATTAAGATCCAAAATGGGTTAGAAAACAAGCAAGAATTTTCAGGAAGCCTTCAACTTTTCATGGAAGCTGAGCTGAGTGCTTTTCGGAGGAGGACTGCGGATTTAACGTCGCTGCGTTCAAAGGCTGGGTCTGATGAGGCGTGGGTGAGCTTTGGGTGTGCTGCTGTGCCACCACTACCACTGCTGCTACCTGTTCGCATCCGTTTCAAAGTCCCGACATGCTCTGATGGATCGCGGATCAGTTGCGCGTAGAGCTCAGGGTTGTCACCCATCACCTTCCATTGATCCGTCTCCTCAGTGGCAAACAACGTCCACTCATGCACCTCTCTTGCCCTCGCAGCAACCCCCATCTGTGTAAACGTGACAGGGCCCTCTGTGGACATACTCCCATCCGCCCTCCTCACCAAATAATAATAACTCCTCCCAGGTCCACTCGTACGCGTCACAGCAGGCATATTAAGTGTAAATGAAACCTGGTTGCAATGGTGTTAAACAGTGTATGAAATGTCAAATAAGGTGTCTCTTTTTTTCTACATGGGGAATAAAAAATACATAACATCTAAGTACATGAGGGGAGGAAGAAATCTTGTAAGATCTCAGCGTGCATAAATTATCATCTGATCATCCGAATGAAGGTCGTGGATTACAACGCAGTGGCCATGCTGAGGGTGGCGGCGCCGTGGTTGTCTGTGTGTGAGATGAGGTCGAGGAAGGCCATATTAGGCTCGGTGCTTGATGGGTCCTTGTTCGCAAGGTATGAATGCAGCATCAGCTTCATGTCCTTGATCACCTTTTTCTTCTCCTTCAGCTGTGACTTCATCTTGAACATTTCCTCCTCACGCGCCGCCACAGCGCGCTTCACAGCGTCTTGTATACGTTTCTCCTCCTCCCGTATGAGACGCAACTTCTCCTCCTCAGCCTTTTGTATCGAAAGACTCATTTCTTGCATCTTCTTGAGCAGGGCCTTCACTTGACTACCTTCTTCACCAGGCGCATTGGGCCCACCGCGGCTCATATTGAAGTAAGAGGAGTACTTGTCGACCTCCTTCTGCGCGCCAATCATCTTCACCATGGAGAGGTCCAGCTGCGAACGCAGTGCGAGGTTCTCGTTTTCGGAGGTGTTGAGTTTGCGTTCTGCATCGCCCAAGGCTCGTTTGTGTTCGTAGTAGTCCTTGAGGAACATCTCTGCTGCGGAGCGTGCTTTGGTCAGCGACGACGCGTTTCCGGTGTTGTCTTCGCCGTGGCCCCCCACCCCGCCCTCTCCCGTCAGGTGCGTCTGCGCCGTGGTGTCTGCCTGGTCCGGCGCAACAGGGAAGCGTGGCAACGGTGTCCCTGCCTCCAGCAGCAGCGACGTGAGCTGCCTCCCCAGCTGGTCGTAGAACATCTCCCTGCGCGAGGGGGGCACCTCCTCCACCTTCTGCTGCACCTCTGGGACATATGCGGGTGGGAGCTGCGGGGTGGGCGGGATTGGCACCTCGGGGATAACTGGGTTGAAGAGCAGTGCCTTTGCTGCGTTGGAGTCGTGCAGGACACGCGCTGTCGCCACTGGGTCGCGCACAGGGCTGGTTGAGGGGCGGAAGCGGACAGGGCTGTTCAGGTCCACCGACGACTCAAGACGCACTGCAGACATGACAGGTGGGTGCAGCGTCGACAGGACCCGGAGGGACTCTTCTGTCATATGCTGGTTGGGCAGGGGTGGATGTGGATGTGGCTGCAGCATGCTTGGGGGCGGGATGTCCTCCCTCAACTCGTGGGGAATCTGGATGCTTGGGAAACGCGACTGGAGTTGCGAGATTAGCCCTTGCAGCATTGCAGGGTCGCTGGGCAGTGCGTACGAGCTGAGCGAGTCGCCGTAGCCAGAGAGCGCACCCGACAGGGCAGCGTGGCTCGCCATGGGACCGGGCGGCGGAACGTACGCTGGGGGCACATACGCTGGGGGTACGTACGTTGGGGGCACGTCCGGCATCCCCGCGTAATCGTCCGCAATGCTCGAAAGCCCATCTGCACTGACCCCACGATATGGTGCGCCCCATTTGCTTGCCAGCATGGCATCGTCTTTGAGAGATGCTGTGTCGTCCATCGTGTGGCACGTTGCAGTCTGCAGGATAAGGTGGGGTGGGGTGGAGTGGGTGAGGTGAGGTGAGGTGATGCAAGGTAACGATGAGGAGGGGAGGGGGCATTTTCACTTTTGTCATTTTCCGCTGTTGCTGTATCTGCGTTGAATGTGCCTTTGTTGTGTGCTTTTTAAAGGAAGTGAAGTTGGATAACAGGCAGACACCTCTTAAATACAGGCACAATGCTGAAAAAACAGCCACAACGTTTCCTCCAAAAGAAACGGTGAAAACAACGCAATGAGAAGAGACAGAAAAAAGCAGACAAAAAGCTTTAAAAAAGCTGGTCCGTGGTGTGGGAAGCTAGGTCAAGGGCATAGGGAAAATAGCACAGAAGAGAAGAAAAAACAGAACAAAGACCCACCCCCGCCCCTCCTTTCTATGGCTTGTCCTTCACAGCTGCAACCATCTGTTTCCGGTGAATATACGCGGCCCCGTTCTCTTTCATGTCCGTCGCAGTGATCTTCATTGATTCAAAGGCAGACAACTGCGACATGATGCTAGCCCCCTTCCACGCCTGCAGACAGACAGTGGAGTTCAAGCTGAACCCGTCATTCCCTACAAGCTGAAGGGGCTTTGTGAATTTGTAGTTCTTTTTCGCCTCCAAACCCTCAGGCGACTCTGTCAGCCAGAGATTGAGTTCTTGTTGTAATCGCGAGCGGAAGCAGTGCATGAGAGACATCCCGCCGAAGGGGACAACGTTCTGGAACATTTTCGCTTGGAGCTTTTCGTGGCACGACGTGATTGCCTTGACAGTTGTGAGGTGGATGCCGCGCACCTTGGGCCCGTTTACACGCTGCAGGGTTGGTGTGAAGAGCACCTCACCACATCGGAAGCGCTCCTCACCGACGCAGAGGCGGTTGCCGTCAGGAAGCTCGTAGATGCGTGTGAGGCTGTCTGGGTCCGTCTCTGCCTGGTGCTCGTCGTCGCGTCTGTTGAGACTGCAGTAGCAGTGCTGCTCCTTCACCGACCGGAGGATGTGCTGCTTCAGCATCTGGCGCCCAACAAGGCGGTCGTTCTTCTTCAATAACGCGTCTAGCTCTGTTGTCACCGTGTGCCCGGACAGCTCGCTGACACCCCACTTCTGGCGGGCAACAGGGTGCCCTTCGAGAACGGGGACAACCGTGACGTTGCTTTCACCTGCCTCCACTGCACACCCTGTTGTCCTTCCCGAGGCAAACAACGCAAGAGGGGGTGCCGACACAAGCCACAGCTCCTCAACAAGCTTCGTAGAGAACAGCAGGTCCGCAAGCTTTTCGCGGTTGGTTTTGGTGACGTGGGTGGGCTCAATGTACACAAGACGCGATAGTGGTGCACCGACACGTTCAGCCCCATGTTTCAGAATGCGGATCAAGTCCTCGCGTGAGTCGCGTATCTCAAAGTCGATATTCCCCATCTCCACCGGGGAGCGCTCGCGAAGCAACGCACGCTTCGAGCTGACCTCATTCCCAATATAGAACTCCTTTTTCTCAACACCTTGCATCGCGTTGTCATTATACTGTGCAAAAAAAGGGGGTGTATTTCAAGTGTTCACGCCAGGAGAAAATAGAAAAAAGAAAAATAGTGCAGTCTATTTCTGACGCTTTCGCTGATTTTCCTATCCGCACAAAATATGAAGAATTCGCACAATTCAAAAAAGACAAAGCAAAACCGCCTTCGAGGGACAATTAAATCTCACAATCCGGAAAGTGAAATAAGCAACTATACCTCTGTCTTCAGCTCTGCCACGACTGTAGGAAATACGCTTTCGGGGACGGAACTCGTGTTTAATCCTGGGAGCGGGGGGTGAGTGCGACATACGAACAAAAATAAATAATAAGGAGCCATTTTCTGCTGTATTGGCAATCAATCACCAAGAGGAGGTGTACTCAGTGTCATGCAAGGCTAGGATACTTACAGACAACACCTCATCCCTAAGAGTGGCGTAAAGAAAAGAAAATTACAACAACAAAATTCTCAAAAATAAAAGGGGAACGGATAGTGTAAAACACTGAAGTTTCGTAGGTCCACATTGGGGGTTTTAGAGGGTCTTCAGAAAGAGAAAGTGGGGAAAACATACCGACACGGGTATTCACCGTCCCCACATCCACAACAAGCATAGGTTTGTCTGACATAGTTTATATTTATGGTTTTGAATCGTCGGAACACCTTCACCTTCTACCAGGCACAAAACACTCCCTCACCCTTTCCGACCCACTGTCCCCTTATATTCCCTTGGTGTGCGAAGGGAATATTATCGTTCGTGTCCCCAGCCGATTAGCTATTCCATCCTGTAGGTGGTTGTGTTCATCTTGTAAAAAAGAAACGGAAAAAAGAAAGGGTAAAAGAGCAGAAACGAAGGGGGGAAACAGAGAGCTTTTTTTAATAGGGTGACCGTTGCCTTCTGAACAACAGCACTGTTGGTGTGTCTTATTTTTTTTTGAAAGAATAATACGCACACCGTTGCTAGAAACGCTATTGTAGTTTGTGCCCACCACCCAGAAGTTTCAAAAGTTAGAATTTATCTTTTTTTTTCGCAGTCAATATTATCCGATGTGACCTAAATATGTTGCGCATGCAACAGCACCCATCAAGGCGTACGTGCTGTCCTCCTCTTGCAACGCCCCTGCTGCAAGGCTTGCGGCGTGTATGATTAGGTCCATGATGAAAGGGGGTATGACTGGCACCTCCCCTACTAGAAGCCTGTCCGTTGCGCCTTGGAGCAGGGTCTGCGTAACGTGCAGGCTTTCCTGACGCTTCTCGTGCACGTACGCAGGCCACAAGCTCTGCTCCAGTCTGTGAAGCCTCTGCGGCACGAACAGTGCCTTGTACACAGTGGACCCCGCCTTCCCCTTTGTGAACTCTGCTGTGTGCAGGACCGGTGCTGCCGCAAGCCCCCCCACCGGCGCCGGGTGGGTTCTGCTGTCGTGCAGAAAGTTCTGCACAGCAAGCGCAGTGTCGCCGTCACGGCACTCCAGCATGTACATGGTCGCATGCACACCCCTTGGGAGGCTGTGTTTTGCAGGGCGGGCTCCCAAGCAGATCATGCTGATCAAATCACGCGCTGACGGCACTGCAGAGGCGATCAGCTCGAGCAGCACTTCTACCCCTAGCTGCCGCAGCTGTGACTGTGCGACGGTGTACGCACAGCAGGCCAGAGTCGGGACAGGTGTCTGTGGAGATGAGAAGGGCACCTCCTCCTGCGTCGACACCTCTGCTGTGAACGTCCCGTGCAACGACATGTCCTGTGTGCGCACGGTGAACTGCAGGGCAGTGTCCACAGCAGCACGTCCCACGGCTAATGCCGTCCCCGCACAGTGCACCTTCGTGTACCCCCCCACGTCATGCCTGCGTGCCTTCACACTCGTCCGAATATCGCGGAACAGCGTCACTTTGACATGCTGCAGGCCAACAATGCCCTCCTGCAGCAAACTCGCCACCTCACGCTCTTTCCAAAAGAACGGCACCTTCCACAAACGCAGGTGCAACTCACATGAGGCGTCCACCTCGCGGACGCTCCCTGACACGTGGACAGAGAGGCCTCCCATTGGTACGCATCCTTCACAATCTGTTGGTGGGTAGAGGGAATTTGAATACACTGAAAAAAGGTTCTATCTTTTTTTTCTTTTCAACTGAACTCTATTAAGTTTACATTAACAAAACTAAAAATCTCTAAGCCGAACGGCCGAACGGCGAACCTACTACTAAACTCAATATTTCTGCTGCGACATAAACGCCGCAGAATTGGAGAGGATGCGGGAGTCTGAGACTGTTGGCATTCTGTGGGAGATGTGTATATCGCCGGGGAGGGGTGCTTCGGAGACTGGTGGTGGGGAGGTACTGCGGGTGGCCATGCGGGCAGGGGACGTTGTGCGACGTACGTCGTGGAGTGCGGCAGCATAAGTAACGTTGGCAGTGAAGTTGTCCTCCATGCTTTCAATGTGTGTTGACACCTTTGCGAGCTTACGACGAAGACGTTCCCCTTCTTCGAGCATGCTAGCTTCGCCGTCGACAAAGTTCTCAGCACCATACTTCCGCATCAACACTCGCACGTTCACAACATCTACTTCAATTAATGCAGCATCAGCCTGCAATTTCTTCTGATTACAATACAACTGCGCCACAGCTGTGCGTGTGCTCAACGCGGAATCTACCTTAGACTTCGCAGTCGCATCTGCCGACCATTCCCCAGACATTCTTTTTTTTTTTTCGGTTTCACCGCCGCTATGTGTACTGAATGTGGTTGAAAGAGGGAGAGGAGGGAAAGATGGTAATGTAAAAAACCCCCCTAAACACGTTTTTTTTTTTTTTTTTTCAACAATGAGGACGGGAATAAGGGAGAGTAAAATGAGGAGATATAAGGAAAACATGTGAAGAGGAGGGGGGGAAGTGGAAAAAAAAAAAGGTACAGAAACGAAGGTAACGGATCGATCTAGGGGGGGGTGTTGTGGATCACAAATGGAGGGGGGGAAAGGGGGGTGTATAGCTCCCTGAGATGTCGTCCATCTGGCTATAAATCTATGTGCAACGAAGGACAACTGTATTTTTTTTCTCTTCTTCTTCTTAATTTTTTTTTAAAGGAACTTTGCCTGCAGCAAATCTGTGTCGGAATCATAAAAGGTCTTCAGAACTCGGTTCTACTAGCGCTTTTTTTATTATTTTCTATTTTTCTCATTGTTGTATCGACAATCGCCCACCAAGAGGTTGGTTCTGTATTCAATACCACCCAATAGTCTTGAACAAAGATAGAGATTTGATACTTTTCTTTTTGCCCTACTTTTTTTGAATAGATGTATCTTCGCTTTTCAAAAAAGAAAAGAAAAAAGAGAGAAAAAAAAAATCGGGAACGAGGGTAGGTTTAACACTGCTCTAATATCATAATAAACGCATTTCATAACAACTCCACTACGCTAACAGTAAACATCATCTAACAAACCCTCCCCAACCCTCCCCCCCGAAGTCGCGATGCTATGACTCTATTTAAAAAGATAAAAATAAAAAACCTGTATTTTTTTTCAACACACGGTGATATGGGAACGTTCTAATAGCCTGCAAGGGCTCTCTAAATGCTACCTTTTTTTGTCCTCGCCCTCGTTTCCTTTGATTCTTTCCTCGGGATTTTGAGAAATTCTAGCGTGAGGGGCATCGTTGGTTTCCTCAAAATTAGTTCTTTTTTTTCCTTCAGGTTTTTCAGGCACTAATATTCCGGTACCCTGCCAGCGACATCTCTGGGAATTACATGCGACGCCCAGCCTCAACCTCCATAATAGACCGATGTGCCTCAAACTGCCGGAGGAGATCTTGCCTGTCTGGGTTTTCTTCATGGACTTCAGAAAACTCAGAGCCCAGCGAAAGGGCTCGCCCGCCTTTCGCAGGGGACAACAGCACGGAGTGCCCAGGCGACGTGGCCACCAAGGTTTCGTGGAGGTGTTGTGCAATGGCCTGGTGTCGGGCGGCCTCAATCTCCATCTCCTGCACTACGAAGTCCTGTGCAGGCATGTGTGCTACGGGCGACACTGGTGACACGGGCGATACAAAGGCCTCAGTACGTTCCGTCACAAGCGGAGCTGCAGAAAAGGGCGAAGCAGCATAGCTGGACTGCTGCAAGTTGGTCCTCCCGTTCGGGTGTTGTGGTGCTTGCGAGAGCGAGCTGGAGCGCTTCAGAGACGAGCTTCTGTTGATGGTAGGCCTGAATGTGCACTCGCGCACCTCCTCCTCTTCCTTGTGGTGCTTCCCCCAGCGCCGTTTGTTCTCAAGACGTTGCTTCCAAGCTTTGTTCCTTGCGTGCAGGCCGCCACCCATCTTTGCAAGCTCCATTTCGCGCGAGAGGTCGGCCTTGCGTTCTGCTGCGACGAGGCTGGCACGGCAGCGCAACGCTTCCTCCTCCTCTTGAAGACCGCGCAAACGTTGCAGCTTGTTCTCCTTCTCTTGCTCTTTGTAGTAAAGGTTCCCGATGCGCTGGTCCCAGGTGAGCTTCTTGTCGCCGTGCATCTGCCTGTCGAGCTCTTGGCTGTTGATGCCGATGTACGGCTTGAAGGCAAGCTCTTTGTTGTGTTTCTGAGCAATCACAGCAGCAGTCTTTTCGTTGTCCACGCCAATAGGGTCTGTGTAGCGCGAGCGTGAGGCAGACCCAGATCGCTCAGCAATGTCGTTTAGAAGGCGGGAGAGCGGGCCAACCTGCTGCTTGCGCGACTCCTGATCCACCTTCTTGACGAGGTCTTGCTTCTCCTCGCAGCGCTGCCTGTGCTCCTGTCCGTGGCGGAGGAGGCGGTCTTCTACTTTCTCGTGCTTCGGCAGGTCACCTCCAGCAAGAACGTGCGAGCGTCTCGAGATCGACGGTGTGAAGGTACAGGCATCGTCATTTGACTCCTCTGGGCCCCGCTCGTGAATGCGGCTGTCGCGGTGGCGGTGCATCGCATAAAGACGTTCATGTGCAGGGCCGCAGCTAGCAGACATAGCTGCGTGTGCAGAGATGTGTGGGTTCGCCTCTTCGCGGTTCTTTATCCTTTCATGTATTTCTGTCTCAAGGCGCTCTGTCTTGATCTTGTTACCGAAGCTGATGAGGCGATCCTCCACACGCCCTCGTCGGTTGCGGTTTGCAAGGGCCAAAGAGTTGGGGTTGAGAGAGGGCGACTGCATCCCAGACGTCTCCCGCTGCTGCTCGTGCTCGCGCAGCTCTATGAGTCGTCGCTTCTTCTCTTCATTCCAGTGCAGACGCATCTCTGCAGAACGTTCAGGAACAAGGTTCGCACTGCTCGCACAGATGACGGGTTGTCGGCACTCCGCACTTTCCTCACGCAGTCGCATGGCAACCTTTTCTTGCAGGTTTGTTTTGTTCCGACTCTCATACAATCGTGTGAACACCGGATCAACAGGTTTCATCTTGTACATCCTCGACGAGAAGCGCGATCCTTCAAGGCTCGTGTCCGGCTGGAATAATCCAGATGTCAAGAACTGCTCCTTCTCCTTCCGTCGGGAAGAGTACATTTCTCCATCCCTGTGCATCTCATCTCCTGTGCGTCCCTGGCGCCGTTTTGCAAGCGGTGTGATGTTCGGCGAGTGCGTGCACTCCCCATGCGATTCCAGCGCCGGAAAGAAACCCGGGGACTGTCCCCCAGGGGACCATGGTATCTTATCCTCTTTGCTCTCAGCCCTACTCGTATCGCGGGGGGGCGTTGTCACGTGGCGGAACCGCTCAAGACCTTCTGCCGCACGCATGGGCTGCGTATCCTCAGGACTGCCTTCAGAACGGCGGTCGGCATCCGAGGTGAGGGTTGCGTGTGTAGGTGCCGTCTGTCCTGTAGATGATGGACGCGCCTTCGTCCAGCTCCCGGACTGGATGCGTAGCGGGACAGAACTGGTGGCGCTCACCTCACTTCTGGATGTATCCTCACGTTCATCCTGGTCAAAGCCATAGTCATCATTGTAATTCATTACTCCTCCTGTTTTATCATAGTGGGTGGTGGAATGGGACAATGGATGCGTGAGTGGGGCAGTGGAGGGGATAGTGGTAGGGAGGGGGCTATTTGAGTACTAGACAAAACGTGCAGTACAGCGAAAACAAAATTGAGGGGAGCAGAAAAACGTCTAGTGAAACTTGGTTTCCCCACACAGCGCCAGAAGAAACTCTTGGGGTGTCGAGGGGGTAGGGGGTTGAATACCACACACGGCGGAACCCAGGGGACAGACAAATGACAAGAGAAATTACAAGTGAAGTGGGGGTGGGTGGATCCAGTGAAAGTGATTCGTCTTCGTAACGAGTAACTATGAAGAAAGGGTAACAGGGAGAGGGAAAGTAGAACGGGAAAATAAAATTAATAAAAAATTTTAACAGAGAAAGTGTTATCGTCTTATCCATGAGTAAAAAGGGTGAGGGAACCTCCACCTCCACCAGCTGACCTGGGACAAGCTCAGCAGTAACCGTAATGTCTTCGGTGACTCCTTACATAGAGGGGGAATCCTACGCGGACATCACACTCACTTGCAAGACGGGGGAAAATGCGCGAAAATAGAAACTTAAAACTCATCACACGATAAAACCCATGGGAGATGTTGTTGTGAAACGCACACACGCTTTTATCTCCTCCCACTTGACAGCGTCCAAACTCATGTCTGCCCGGGACATTTTAGAGGTTGTGTAAGATTTGTGGTGAAACGCACACACCTCGACCTGTTTGGTGAGGAGTGGCTCTGCAGCGCGGTTCGTCCCTAGAACCGCGAGTGTGTTCAAAATGCTTTGTTTCTATTTCCTCCTTCATTTCATAAAGTGACAAAACTGTAAGACATACAGAGACGGCGGAAAAAATAAAGAAATTGAAAAAAAAATAGAAACTAACTTCCGGTTCTGAATAAAAAGAAAACAATGAAAAACAACTTTTTCGTTTATCGCTCCGCAAGCTTGTTGTGTTTTTTCGCTGAAGTGTGTTGTATGATAGAGAAAAAATAATGAGGGAGAAAACACAAGCTGGCGGGCACGCACCTTCCGTCGTTTCTATTTCCTATTGTCAAGTACCTTGATTTACATTGTATAGTCCCTTTTGTAAACCACATTGTTTTGTTCTTCCTTTTTGCTTTCAACCTTTTTTATTCATTTACTTTTTTGTTGTTTGGGAGACACGCCCCACGTGTCGGTTCTGTGGAAAGACCAGCACGGAACCACCTGCGTGCTCCCTTTTCATGTCGATCCATGAAAACTGTATCACAAGTGATACCGGGAGTCACACAGGATTTTTATTTATTAATTTTTGAAGAAAAGTACCTTAAAAAGACCCAATGTGTACACTCATGCCAAGGAAAAACCAAGCCAAGGTTGGTTTGCATCGCCCATCAAGAGGGTTCCGCAAGCGTACCATACCCTGTGCTCATGCCAAGGAAAAACCAAGCCAAGGTTGGTCTGCATCGCCCATCAAGAGGGTTCCGCAAGCACAGAATATGCGAGAGTAAAAATGGGGAGAGAGAGACAAAAATCGAAGGTGTACTCATGCCAGCAATAACAGACCCAAGGTACTCATAACCCAGATAACAGATCCAAGGGTGGTGCCTCACCCTCAAGAGGGCTCCCAGGTACTCATAACAAGGATGTCTGATCCAGGGGTGGTGTCTCGGATAGTCATTCAGCACACGTTCCTTCTTATTTCTTTTTGAAACTTTGATAAAACTTTTTTGTTGGAGGGTGGGTGGGAAAAAAAGTTTGTAAATTGAGGAAGACGCAAAACAAACTCGCGAACGAAAAAAGGGTTTTTTCTGCGAAGTGGTGGTAATGGGGAGAATAAAACATAATAACCTCCACTCTCATTTCGCAAGCTTCATTTCCGTTTTGGTTTTCTCCTCACAAAAAAAAAAAAAAAAAAAAAAAAAAAAAAAAAAAAAAACTATTTATTCACCTCCTTTTAGCGGGGTTTTATTTTGCGATAACTTCACGCATTTTTTTCCCAGGCGAGGGCTACTTAATTTGCCGAGCGAAGCGAGGCAAATTGAGTGCACGAGCCTGGGAAAAAAATAAGTGAAGTATCGCAAAATAATCCGCTAAAAGGAGGTGAATACGTAATTTTATTTCACGGGAAATAAAGTATACGAAAGGATTTGGCACTTTTAGCGGGACTCATTTATTGTGCAATAACTAACGAGAATGTGTCCCTCCAGGTAGCTCTTATTACCCTCCCGCTAGCTTTTGCTCGCTGGGAACCTGCAAAAAACTGGTGAATTGGCCCATACCCTGGTATGTGGGGTGGGATACGCATTTTTGGAGTGGCAGAACCATGTGTGAGCCACAGGGTGGTGCACGTGTGACCCCATGCAGTACCACGCAACCCACGTTTTTACACACACAACAACGGCATTTTGTGTGTAGCGCGTACAGTATGTAGCCTAAAAAGCCCACACCACGTGTACGCATAGCGCGTAGCGCAGCGTGTGGTCGGGTTTGGAAAGCTGCCTCAACGGTACACAAAGCTACATCCCGACCTCTCGCCACCTCAGTGTCCCCTCGGGTGCTAGCGGGAGGTCAGGAAATGGCTGTCGTGCAAGAGCGAGACACATTCAGAAGATCCCCGCCCATCACAGAATATCATGCCAGCCACCACCTTCCTCACAATGAAGTAAAGGGGGTGGTGTGTCCTTCGTCTTGATAGTGAGATCGTCACGGAGATACACTATATACGAAACGAAGTCGGCTTCCGTGGGCTTACCGTCAGGCTTGCCAATGAATTCCTTAAAAAGCGGTCCCATTCACGGACGTACGGTGTCGACAATGCTAGTCCTTCAGCAAAACCACTGTAGTGCTTGTCCATCTCCTGTCGGAGGACCGTTTGCGTCTTACATCCTTCGGCATGTTGCATGTGTCAGAAAAAAAATGGGAAAAGGGCAAAAAAAATTCGAAATTTTCAATTTTTAGGCGGGTGGTGGTGCAGGATGTACCAAAATTTAGCGTGAAGTTATCGCCAAATAAAACCCCTGTTTTAGCGTGAAAAAAACAAAAATAAAATCCCGCTCTGAAGGAATTGCTGTGAAAAAAAGTGAAAAACGCGTGAAATAAAGTTCAATGAGCGGGTTATAAATTCGCGATAAAAAAACTGCGTGAAATTATCATTAAAAAGAATCCCGCTAAAAGTGCCAAATCCTTCGTATACTTTATTTCCCAGTGGAATAAAAAAAAAAAAAGAGAGAAAAAAGAAGATAATCAGCAATGTCGTACTGTTTGTTCCTCGGAAAAACCACGTCGGAGGCTTGGGAATGAAGTCGCGGTCCGCCACACCTCCACAATCCCTTCCACCCAAAAGTCCAGACAAGAGACTTGCGCAAGAACGGTCGGTCACAAGAAAAAAAAAATTATAGTCCCTTTTGTATACCACACTGTTATGTTCGTCCATTTTCCTTTCAACAATTTTTAGTCATTTGCGTTTTCTAGTTTGCGAGACACGAGTCTGTTCTGTGGAAAAACATTACAATGAACCATCTGTGTGCTGCCCCTTTTCATAACTAAACATGAAAACTGGATCACAACTGAAAAATAAAAAATGAGGTTAAATTTAGTTTTGTGATGCGCTGATTTGGAATCGTTTCATCGCGCTGTTTTCGATGCGCTGTTATGGAAGCGTTTCATCGCGCTGTTTTCGATGCGCTGTTTTGGAATCGTTTCATCGCGCTGTTTTCGATGCGTTGTTTTGGACGCGTTTCATCGCGCTGTTTTCGGTGCGTTGTTTTGGACGGGTTTCATCGCGCTGTTTTCGATGCGCTGTTTTGGAAGCGTTTCATCGCGCTGTTTTCGATGCGTTGTTTTGGAAGCGTTTCATCGCGCTGTTATCGATGCGTTGTTTTGGACGCGTTTCATCCCGCTGTTTCGATGCGCTGTTTTGGACGCGTTTCATCGCGCTGTATTCGATGCGCTGTTATGGAAGCGTTTCATCGCGCTGTTTTCGATGCGCTGTTTTAGACGCGTTTCATCGCGCTGTTTTGGACGCGTTTCATCGCGCTGTTTTCGATGCGTTGTTTTGGAAGCGTTTCATCGCGCTGTTATCGATGCGTTGTTTTGGACGCGTTTCATCCCGCTGTTTCGATGCGCTGTTTTGGACGCGTTTCATCGCGCTGTATTCGATGCGCTGTTATGGAAGCGTTTCATCGCGCTGTTTTCGATGCGCTGTTTTAGACGCGTTTCATCGCGCTGTTTTGGACGCGTTTCATCGCGCTGTTTTCGATGCGTTGTTTTGGAAGCATTTCATCGCGCTGTTTTCGAAGCGCTGTTTTGGACGCGTTTCATCGCGCTGTTTTCGATGCGCTGTTTTGGAAGCGTTTCATCGCGCTGTTTTCGATGCGTTGTTTTGGAAGCGTTTCATCGCGCTGTTATCGATGCGTTGTTTTGGACGCGTTTCATCCCGCTGTTTTCGATGCGCTGTTTTGGACGCGTTTCATCGCGCTGTATTCGATGCGCTGTTATGGAAGCGTTTCATCGCGCTGTTTTCGATGCGCTGTTTTAGACGCGTTTCATCGCGCTGTTTTGGACGCGTTTCATCGCGCTGTTTTCGATGCGTTGTTTTGGAAGCATTTCATCGCGCTGTTTTCGAAGCGCTGTTTTGGACGCGTTTCATCGCGCTGTTTTCGATGCGCTGTTTTGGAAGCGTTTCATCGCGCTGTTTTGGACGCGCTGTTTTGGACGCGTTTCATCGCGCTGTATTCGATGCGCTGTTATGGAAGCGTTTCATCGCGCTGTTTTGGACGCGCTGTTTTGTACGCGTTTCATCGCGCTGTATTCGATGCGCTGTTTTAGACGCGTTTCATCGCGCTGTTTTGGACGCGTTTCATCGCGCTGTTTTCGATGCGTTGTTTTGGAAGCGTTTCATCGCGCTGTTATCGATGCGGTGTTTTGGACGCGTTTCATCGCGCTGTTTTCGATGCGCTGTTTTGGACGCGTTTCATCGCGCTGTTTTCGATGCGCTGTTTTGGACGCGTTTCATCGCGCTGTTTTCGATGCGCTGTTTTGGAAGCGTTTCATCGCGCTGTTTTCGATGCGCTGTTTTAGAAGCGTTTCATCGCGCTGTTTTCGATGCGCTGTTTTAGAAGCGTTTCATCGCGCTGTTTTCGATGCGCTGTTTTGGACGCGTTTCATCGCGCTGTATTCGATGCGCTGTTATGGAAGCGTTTCATCGCGCTGTTTTCGATGCGCTGTTTTGGAAGCGTTTCATCGCGCTGTTTTGGACGCGTTTCATCGCGCTGTTTTCGATGCGCTGTTTTGGAAGCGTTTCATCGCGCTGTTTTCGATGCGCTGTTTTGGAAGCGTTTCATCGCGCTGTTTTCGATGCGCTGTTTTGGAAGCGTTTCATCGCGCTGTTTTGGACGCGTTTCATCGCGCTGTTTTCGATGCGCTGTTTTGGAAGCGTTTCATCGCGCTGTTTTCGATGCGCTGTTTTAGAAGCGTTTCATCGCGCTGTTTTCGATGCGCTGTTTTGGAAGCGTTTCATCGCGCTGTTTTGGACGCGTTTCATCGCGCTGTTTTCGATGCGCTGTTTTGGAAGCGTTTCATCGCGCTGTTTTGGACGCGTTTCATCGCGCTGTTTTCGATGCGCTGTTTTGGAAGCGTTTCATCGCGCTGTTTTCGATGCGCTGTTTTGGAAGCGTTTCATCGCGCTGTTTTGGACGCGTTTCATCGCGCTGTTTTCGATGCGCTGTTTTGGAAGCGTTTCATCGCGCTGTTTTGGACGCGTTTCATCGCGCTGTTTTCGATGCGCTGTTTTGGATGCGTTTCATCGCGCTGTTTTCGATGCGCTGTTTTGGACGCGTTTCATCGTGCTGTTTTCGATGCGTTGTTTTGGAAGCGTTTCATCGCGCTGTTTTCGACGCGCTGTGTTGGACGCGTTTCATCGCGCTGTTTTCGATGCGCTGTTTTGGAAGCGTTTCATCGCGCTGTTTTCGATGCGCTGTTTTGGACGCGTTTCATCGCGCTGTTATCGGTGCGCTGTTTTGTAAGCGTTTCATCGCGCTGTTTTCGATGCGCTGTTTTGGAAGCGTTTCATCGCGATGTTTTCGATGCGTTGTTTTGGACGCGTTTCATCGCGCTGTTTTCGATGCGTTGTTATGCACGCGTTTCATCGCGCTGTTATCGGTGCACTGTTTTGTAAGCGTTTCATCGCGCTGTTTTCGATGCGTTGTTTTGCACGCGTTTCATCGCGCTGTTTTCGATGCGCTGTTTTGGAAGCGTTTCATCGCGCTGTTTTCGAAGCGCTGTTTTGGACGCGTTTCATCGCGCTGTTTTCGATGCGTTGTTTTGGAAGCATTTCATCGCGCTGTTTTCGAAGCGCTGTTTTGGACGCGTTTCATCGCGCTGTTTTCGATGCGTTGTTTTGGAAGCGTTTCATCGCGCTGTTATCGATGCGTTGTTTTGGACGCGTTTCATCCCGCTGTTTTCGATGCGCTGTTTTGGACGCGTTTCATCGCGCTGTATTCGATGCGCTGTTATGGAAGCGTTTCATCGCGCTGTTTTCGATGCGCTGTTTTAGACGCGTTTCATCGCGCTGTTTTGGACGCGTTTCATCGCGCTGTTTTCGATGCGTTGTTTTGGAAGCATTTCATCGCGCTGTTTTCGAAGCGCTGTTTTGGACGCGTTTCATCGCGCTGTTTTCGATGCGCTGTTTTGGAAGCGTTTCATCGCGCTGTTTTGGACGCGCTGTTTTGGACGCGTTTCATCGCGCTGTATTCGATGCGCTGTTTTAGACGCGTTTCATCGCGCTGTTTTGGACGCGTTTCATCGCGCTGTATTCGATGCGCTGTTATGGAAGCGTTTCATCGCGCTGTTTTGGACGCGCTGTTTTGGACGCGTTTCATCGCGCTGTTTTCGATGCGTTGTTTTGGAAGCGTTTCATCGCGCTGTTATCGATGCGGTGTTTTGGACGCGTTTCATCGCGCTGTTTTCGATGCGCTGTTTTGGACGCGTTTCATCGCGCTGTTTTCGATGCGCTGTTTTGGACGCGTTTCATCGCGCTGTTTTCGATGCGCTGTTTTGGAAGCGTTTCATCGCGCTGTTTTGGACGCGCTGTTTTGGACGCGTTTCATCGCGCTGTTTTCGATGCGTTGTTTTGGAAGCGTTTCATCGCGCTGTTTTCGATGCGCTGTTTTGGACGCGTTTCATCGCGCTGTTTTCGATGCGGTGTTTTGGACGCGTTTCATCGCGCTGTTTTCGATGCGCTGTTTTGGACGCGTTTCATCGCGCTGTTTTCGATGCGCTGTTTTGGACGCGTTTCATCGCGCTGTTTTCGATGCGCTGTTTTGGAAGCGTTTCATCGCGCTGTTTTCGATGCGCTGTTTTAGAAGCGTTTCATCGCGCTGTTTTCGATGCGCTGTTTTAGACGCGTTTCATCGCGCTGTTTTGGACGCGTTTCATCGCGCTGTTTTCGATGCGTTGTTTTGGAAGCATTTCATCGCGCTGTTTTCGAAGCGCTGTTTTGGACGCGTTTCATCGCGCTGTTTTCGATGCGTTGTTTTGGAAGCATTTCATCGCGCTGTTTTCGAAGCGCTGTTTTGGAAGCGTTTCATCGCGCTGTTTTGGACGCGCTGTTTTGGACGCGTTTCATCGCGCTGTATTCGATGCGCTGTTATGGAAGCGTTTCATCGCGCTGTTTTGGACGCGCTGTTTTGGACGCGTTTCATCGCGCTGTTTTGGACGCGTTTCATCGCGCTGTTATCGATGCGGTGTTTTGGACGCGTTTCATCGCGCTGTTTTCGATGCGCTGTTTTGGACGCGTTTCATCGCGCTGTTTTCGATGCGCTGTTTTGGACGCGTTTCATCGCGCTGTTTTCGATGCGCTGTTTTGGAAGCGTTTCATCGCGCTGTTTTCGATGCGCTGTTTTAGAAGCGTTTCATCGCGCTGTTTTCGATGCGCTGTTTTAGAAGCGTTTCATCGCGCTGTATTCGATGCGCTGTTATGGAAGCGTTTCATCGCGCTGTTTTCGATGCGCTGTTTTGGAAGCGTTTCATCGCGCTGTTTTGGACGCGTTTCATCGCGCTGTTTTCGATGCGCTGTTTTGGACGCGTTTCATCGCGCTGTATTCGATGCGCTGTTATGGAAGCGTTTCATCGCGCTGTTTTCGATGCGCTGTTTTGGAAGCGTTTCATCGCGCTGTTTTGGACGCGTTTCATCGCGCTGTTTTCGATGCGCTGTTTTGGAAGCGTTTCATCGCGCTGTTTTCGATGCGCTGTTTTGGAAGCGTTTCATCGCGCTGTTTTCGATGCGCTGTTTTGGATGCGTTTCATCGCGCTGTTTTCGATGCGTTGTTTTGGAAGCGTTTCATCGCGCTGTTTTCGATGCGCTGTTTTGGAAGCGTTTCATCGCGCTGTTTTCGATGCGCTGTTTTGGAAGCGTTTCATCGCGCTGTTTTCGATGCGCTGTTTTGGAAGCGTTTCATCGCGCTGTTTTCGATGCGCTGTTTTAGAAGCGTTTCATCGCGCTGTTTTCGATGCGCTGTTTTAGAAGCGTTTCATCGCGCTGTTTTCGATGCGCTGTTTTGGAAGCGTTTCATCGCGCTGTTTTGGACGCGTTTCATCGCGCTGTTTTCGATGCGCTGTTTTGGAAGCGTTTCATCGCGCTGTTTTCGATGCGCTGTTTTAGAAGCGTTTCATCGCGCTGTTTTGGATGCGCTGTTTTAGAAGCGTTTCATCGCGCTGTTTTCGATGCGCTGTTTTGGAAGCGTTTCATCGCGCTGTTTTGGACGCGTTTCATCGCGCTGTTTTCGATGCGCTGTTTTGGAAGCGTTTCATCGCGCTGTTTTCGATGCGCTGTTTTGGAAGCGTTTCATCGCGCTGTTTTCGATGCGCTGTTTTGGATGCGTTTCATCGCGCTGTTTTCGATGCGTTGTTTTGGAAGCGTTTCATCGCGCTGTTTTGGACGCGTTTCATCGCGCTGTTTTCGATGCGCTGTTTTGGAAGCGTTTCATCGCGCTGTTTTCGATGCGCTGTTTTGGAAGCGTTTCATCGCGCTGTTTTGGACGCGTTTCATCGCGCTGTTTTCGATGCGCTGTTTTGGAAGCGTTTCATCGCGCTGTTTTCGATGCGCTGTTTTAGACGCGTTTCATCGCGCTGTTTTGGACGCGTTTCATCGCGCTGTTTTCGATGCGCTGTTTTAGAAGCATTTCATCGCGCTGTTTTCGAAGCGCTGTTTTAGACGCGTTTCATCGCGCTGTTATCGATGCGCTGTTTTGGACGCGTTTCATCGCGCTGTATTCGATGCGCTGTTATGGAAGCGTTTCATCGCGCTGTTTTCGATGCGCTGTTTTAGACGCGTTTCATCGCGCTGTTTTGGACGCGTTTCATCGCGCTGTTTTCGATGCGTTGTTTTGGAAGCATTTCATCGCGCTGTTTTCGAAGCGCTGTTTTAGACGCGTTTCATCGCGCTGTTTTGGAAGCGTTTCATCGCGCTGTTTTCGATGCGCTGTTTTGGAAGCGTTTCATCGCGCTGTTTTCGATGCGCTGTTTTGGACGCGTTTCATCGTGCTGTTTTCGATGCGTTGTTTTGGAAGCGTTTCATCGCGCTGTTTTCGACGCGCTGTGTTGGACGCGTTTCATCGCGCTCGTATCGATGCGCTGTTTTGGACGCGTTTCATCGCGCTGTTATCGGTTCGCTGTTTTGTAAGCGTTTCATCGCGCTGTTTTCGATGCGCTGTTTTGGAAGCGTTTCATCGCGCTGTTTTCGATGCGTTGTTTTGGACGCGTTTCATCGCGCTGTTTTCGATGCGTTGTTTTGGACGCGTTTCATCGCGCTGTTTTCGATGCGCTGTTTTGGACGCGTTTCATCGCGCTGTTATCGGTGCGCTGTTTTGCACGCGTTTCATCGCGCTGTTTTCGATGCGCTGTTTTGGACGCGTTTCATCGCGCTGTTTTGGACGCGTTGTTTTGGAAGCGTTTCATCGCGCTGTTTTCGATGCGTTGTTTTGGAAGCGTTTCATCGCGCTGTTTTCGATGCGCTGTTTTGGACGCGTTTCTTCGCGCTGTTTTCGATGCGTTGTTTTGGACGCGTTTCTTCGCGCTGTTTTCGATGCGTTGTTTTGGAAGCGTTTCATCGCGCTGTTTTCGATGCGCTGTTTTGGACGCGTTTCATCGCGCTGTTTTCGATGCGCTGTTATGGAAGCGTTTCATCGCGCTGTTTTCGATGCGCTGTTTTAGACGCGTTTCATCGCGCTGTTTTGGACGCGTTTCATCGCGCTGTTTTCGATGCATTGTTTTGGAAGCATTTCATCGCGCTGTTTTGGACGCGCTGTTTTGGACGCGTTTCATCGCGCTGTATTCGATGCGCTGTTATGGAAGCGTTTCATCGCGCTGTTTTCGAAGCGCTGTTTTGGACGCGTTTCATCGCGCTGTTTTCGATGCGCTGTTTTGGAAGCGTTTCATCGCGCTGTTTTGGACGCGCTGTTTTGGACGCGTTTCATCGCGCTGTATTCGATGCGCTGTTATGGAAGCGTTTCATCGCGCTGTTTTCGAAGCGCTGTTTTGGACGCGTTTCATCGCGCTGTTTTCGATGCGCTGTTTTGGAAGCGTTTCATCGCGCTGTTATCGATGCGCTGTTTTGGACGCGTTTCATCGCGCTGTATTCGATGCGCTGTTATGGAAGCGTTTCATCGCGCTGTTTTCGATGCGCTGTTTTAGACGCGTTTCATCGCGCTGTTTTGGACGCGTTTCATCGCGCTGTTTTGGACGCGTTTCATCGCGCTGTTTTCGATGCGCTGTTTTGGACGCGTTTCATCGCGCTGTTTTCGATGCGCTGTTTTGGAAGCGTTTCATCGCGCTGTTATCGATGCGCTGTTTTGGAAGCGTTTCATCGCGCTGTATTCGATGCGCTGTTATGGAAGCGTTTCATCGCGCTGTATTCGATGCGCTGTTATGGAAGCGTTTCATCGCGCTGTTTTCGATGCGCTGTTTTAGACGCGTTTCATCGCGCTGTTTTGGACGCGTTTCATCGCGCTGTTTTCGATGCGTTGTTTTGGAAGCATTTCCTTAACACTCTGTGTTAAGGTTTTTAAGGTTGCTTTTGTGGCGTACCCCCCCACCCCTTGGCACCCCCGACGGGGTACCCCAAAAAATGACATTTCTCGCAGAGGCGCCAAAGTGTAAGATTTTTTCGGCATTGGAAAGATAGGGCCAAAAATCGAGTTCTTACTAAATCAGATCGCTGAGAGATTAGTTTTTAATTCCTATTTTCGTGTCGCGAGTTTACGTGTAAAATGCCTTAGGAACCGTGCGTTCCTTAAGGATTCTTAAGGATTCTACAGGGAAAACAGGCGTTTTGGCCAAAAACACGGTTTTTCAGGCAGGTAACCGGGTTTGCGGCTTGGGAAACGTGCCAACGCGGTGTGAGAACCATGCGTGGGGGTTTGTAACCACTCGTTGCGTTGGTTGCGTTGCGTTCGTTACGTAGCGTTCGTTGCATGCAGATCGCTACGTACACATAGGTTACGTAGTGTTGCATGCGTTGCGTTCGTTGTGTAGAGATCGTTACGTACAGAGCGCAACGTATGGAGCGGTTGCGTTGCGTTGGTTGTGTTCGGTTGGTTACGTTCGTTGCGTACAGATAGTGACGCACGCATCGGTTCCGTTGTGTTGGATGAGATGCGTTGGTTGTGTTCGGTTGGTTACGTTCGTTGCGTTCAGATCGTTGCGCACACATCGGTAGCGTTGTGTTGGTTGTGTCGTTGACACATGTTCGTGGGAATCTGTTCGTTTCTTTTCAGATCTTTGCATACATCAACCACGATCAATAGGGAGTGTTAAGGATTAGCAAAACTAAATTCATCGCGCTGTTTTCGATGCGTTGTTTTGCACGCGTTTCATCGCGCTGTTTTCGATGCGCTGTTTTGGAAGCGTTTCATCGCGCTCGTATCGATGCGCTGTTTTGGACGCGTTTCATCGCGCTGTTATCGGTGCGCTGTTTTGGACGCGTTTCATCGCGCTGTTTTCGATGCGCTGTTTTGGAAGCGTTTCATCGCGCTGTTTTCGATGCGTTGTTTTGGACGCGTTTCATCGCGCTGTTTTCGATGCGTTGTTTTGCACGCGTTTCATCGCGCTGTTTTCGATGCGCTGTTTTGGACGCGTTTCATCGCGCTGTTATCGGTGCGCTGTTTTGGACGCGTTTCATCGCGCTGTTTTCGATGCGCTGTTTTGGAAGCGTTTCATCGCGCTGTTTTCGATGCGTTGTTTTGGACGCGTTTCATCGCGCTGTTTTCGATGCGTTGTTTTGCACGCGTTTCATCGCGCTGTTTTCGATGCGCTGTTTTGGACGCGTTTCATCGCGCTGTTATCGGTGCGCTGTTTTGGACGCGTTTCATCGCGCTGTTTTCGAAGCGCTGTTTTGGACGCGTTTCATCGCGCTGTTTTCGATGCGCTGTTTTGGAAGCGTTTCATCGCGCTGTTTTCGATGCGTTGTTTTGGAAGCGTTTCATCGCGCTGTTATCGATGCGTTGTTTTGGACGCGTTTCATCCCGCTGTTTTCGATGCGCTGTTTTGGACGCGTTTCATCGCGCTGTATTCGATGCGCTGTTATGGAAGCGTTTCATCGCGCTGTTTTCGATGCGCTGTTTTAGACGCGTTTCATCGCGCTGTTTTGGACGCGTTTCATCGCGCTGTTTTCGATGCGTTGTTTTGGAAGCATTTCATCGCGCTGTTTTCGAAGCGCTGTTTTGGACGCGTTTCATCGCGCTGTTTTCGATGCGCTGTTTTGGAAGCGTTTCATCGCGCTGTTTTCGATGCGTTGTTTTGGAAGCATTTCATCGCGCTGTTTTCGAAGCGCTGTTTTGGAAGCGTTTCATCGCGCTGTTTTGGACGCGCTGTTATGGAAGCGTTTCATCGCGCTGTTTTGGACGCGCTGTTTTGGACGCGTTTCATCGCGCTGTTTTGGACGCGTTTCATCGCGCTGTTATCGATGCGGTGTTTTGGACGCGTTTCATCGCGCTGTTTTCGATGCGCTGTTTTGGACGCGTTTCATCGCGCTGTTTTCGATGCGCTGTTTTGGACGCGTTTCATCGCGCTGTTTTCGATGCGCTGTTTTGGAAGCGTTTCATCGCGCTGTTTTCGATGCGCTGTTTTGGAAGCGTTTCATCGCGCTGTTTGCGATGCGCTGTTTTGGACGCGTTTCATCGTGCTGTTTTCGATGCGTTGTTTTGGAAGCGTTTCATCGCGCTGTTTTCGACGCGCTGTGTTGGACGCGTTTCATCGCGCTCGTATCGATGCGCTGTTTTGGACGCGTTTCATCGCGCTGTTATCGGTTCGCTGTTTTGTAAGCGTTTCATCGCGCTGTTTTCGATGCGCTGTTTTGGAAGCGTTTCATCGCGCTGTTTTCGATGCGTTGTTTTGGACGCGTTTCATCGCGCTGTTTTCGATGCGTTGTTTTGCACGCGTTTCATCGCGCTGTTTTCGATGCGCTGTTTTGGACGCGTTTCATCGCGCTGTTTTCGATGCGCTGTTTTAGAAGCGTTTCATCGCGCTGTTTTCGATGCGCTGTTTTGGACGCGTTTCATCGCGCTGTTTTCGATGCGCTGTTTTAGAAGCGTTTCATCGCGCTGTTTTCGATGCGCTGTTTTGGAAGCGTTTCATCGCGCTGTTTTCGATGCGTTGTTTTGGAAGCGTTTCATCGCGCTGTTATCGATGCGCTGTTTTGGAAGCGTTTCATCGCGCTGTTTTCGATGCGCTGTTTTGGAAGCGTTTCATCGCGCTGTTTTCGATGCGCTGTTTTGGAAGCGTTTCATCGCGCTGTTTTCGATGCGTTGTTTTGCACGCGTTTCATCGCGCTGTTTTCGATGCGCTGTTTTGGAAGCGTTTCATCGCGCTGTTTTCGATGCGTTGTTTTGGAAGCGTTTCATCGCGCTGTTTTCGATGCGCTGTTTTGGACGCGTTTCATCGCGCTGTTTTCGATGCGCTGTTTTGGACGCGATTCATCGCGCTGTTTTCGATGCGCTGTTTTGGACGCGTTTCATCGCGCTGTTTTCGATGCGCTGTTTTGGAAGCGTTTCATCGCGCTGTTTTGGACGCGTTTCATCGCGCTGTTTTCGATGCGCTGTTTTGGAAGCGTTTCATCGCGCTGTTTTCGATGCGCTGTTTTGGAAGCGTTTCATCGCGCTGTTTTCGATGCGCTGTTTTAGAAGCGTTTCATCGCGCTGTTTTCGATGCGCTGTTATGGAAGCGTTTCATCGCGCTGTTTTCGATGCGCTGTTTTGGAAGCGTTTCATCGCGCTGTTTTGGACGCGTTTCATCGCGCTGTTTTCGATGCGCTGTTTTGGAAGCGTTTCATCGCGCTGTTTTCGATGCGCTGTTTTAGAAGCGTTTCATCGCGCTGTTATCGATGCGCTGTTTTGGAAGCGTTTCATCGCGCTGTTTTCGATGCGCTGTTTTGGAAGCGTTTCATCGCGCTGTTTTGGACGCGTTTCATCGCGCTGTTTTCGATGCGCTGTTTTGGAAGCGTTTCATCGCGCTGTTTTCGATGCGCTGTTTTAGAAGCGTTTCATCGCGCTGTTATCGATGCGCTGTTTTAGAAGCGTTTCATCGCGCTGTTTTCGATGCGCTGTTTTGGACGCGTTTCATCGCGCTGTATTCGATGCGCTGTTATGGAAGCGTTTCATCGCGCTGTTTTCGATGCGCTGTTTTGGAAGCGTTTCATCGCGCTGTTTTGGACGCGTTTCATCGCGCTGTTTTCGATGCGCTGTTTTGGAAGCGTTTCATCGCGCTGTTTTCGATGCGCTGTTTTGGAAGCGTTTCATCGCGCTGTTTTCGATGCGCTGTTTTAGAAGCGTTTCATCGCGCTGTTTTCGATGCGCTGTTTTGGAAGCGTTTCATCGCGCTGTTTTGGACGCGTTTCATCGCGCTGTTTTCGATGCGCTGTTTTGGAAGCGTTTCATCGCGCTGTTTTGGACGCGTTTCATCGCGCTGTTTTCGATGCGCTGTTTTGGAAGCGTTTCATCGCGCTGTTTTCGATGCGCTGTTTTGGAAGCGTTTCATCGCGCTGTTTTGGACGCGTTTCATCGCGCTGTTTTCGATGCGCTGTTTTGGATGCGTTTCATCGCGCTGTTTTCGATGCGCTGTTTTGGACGCGTTTCATCGTGCTGTTTTCGATGCGTTGTTTTGGAAGCGTTTCATCGCGCTGTTTTCGACGCGCTGTGTTGGACGCGTTTCATCGCGCTGTTTTCGATGCGCTGTTTTGGAAGCGTTTCATCGCGCTGTTTTCGATGCGCTGTTTTGGACGCGTTTCATCGCGCTGTTATCGGTGCGCTGTTTTGTAAGCGTTTCATCGCGCTGTTTTCGATGCGCTGTTTTGGAAGCGTTTCATCGCGATGTTTTCGATGCGTTGTTTTGGACGCGTTTCATCGCGCTGTTTTCGATGCGTTGTTTTGCACGCGTTTCATCGCGCTGTTTTCGATGCGTTGTTATGCACGCGTTTCATCGCGCTGTTATCGGTGCACTGTTTTGTAAGCGTTTCATCGCGCTGTTTTCGATGCGTTGTTTTGCACGCGTTTCATCGCGCTGTTTTCGATGCGCTGTTTTGGAAGCGTTTCATCGCGCTGTTTTCGATGCGTTGTTTTGGAAGCATTTCATCGCGCTGTTTTCGAAGCGCTGTTTTGGACGCGTTTCATCGCGCTGTTTTCGATGCGTTGTTTTGGAAGCGTTTCATCGCGCTGTTATCGATGCGTTGTTTTGGACGCGTTTCATCCCGCTGTTTTCGATGCGCTGTTTTGGACGCGTTTCATCGCGCTGTATTCGATGCGCTGTTATGGAAGCGTTTCATCGCGCTGTTTTCGATGCGCTGTTTTAGACGCGTTTCATCGCGCTGTTTTGGACGCGTTTCATCGCGCTGTTTTCGATGCGTTGTTTTGGAAGCATTTCATCGCGCTGTTTTCGAAGCGCTGTTTTGGACGCGTTTCATCGCGCTGTTTTCGATGCGCTGTTTTGGAAGCGTTTCATCGCGCTGTTTTGGACGCGCTGTTTTGGACGCGTTTCATCGCGCTGTATTCGATGCGCTGTTTTAGACGCGTTTCATCGCGCTGTTTTGGACGCGTTTCATCGCGCTGTTTTCGATGCGTTGTTTTGGAAGCATTTCATCGCGCTGTTTTCGAAGCGCTGTTTTGGACGCGTTTCATCGCGCTGTATTCGATGCGCTGTTATGGAAGCGTTTCATCGCGCTGTTTTGGACGCGCTGTTTTGGACGCGTTTCATCGCGCTGTTTTCGATGCGTTGTTTTGGAAGCGTTTCATCGCGCTGTTATCGATGCGGTGTTTTGGACGCGTTTCATCGCGCTGTTTTCGATGCGCTGTTTTGGACGCGTTTCATCGCGCTGTTTTCGATGCGCTGTTTTGGACGCGTTTCATCGCGCTGTTTTCGATGCGCTGTTTTGGAAGCGTTTCATCGCGCTGTTTTGGACGCGCTGTTTTGGACGCGTTTCATCGCGCTGTTTTCGATGCGTTGTTTTGGAAGCGTTTCATCGCGCTGTTATCGATGCGGTGTTTTGGACGCGTTTCATCGCGCTGTTTTCGATGCGCTGTTTTGGACGCGTTTCATCGCGCTGTTTTCGATGCGCTGTTTTGGACGCGTTTCATCGCGCTGTTTTCGATGCGCTGTTATGGAAGCGTTTCATCGCGCTGTTTTCGATGCGCTGTTTTGTAAGCGTTTCATCGCGCTGTTTTCGATGCGCTGTTTTGGAAGCGTTTCATCGCGCTGTTTTCGATGCGCTGTTTTGGAAGCGTTTCATCGCGCTGTTTTCGATGCGCTGTTTTGGAAGCGTTTCATCGCGCTGTTTTCGATGCGTTGTTTTGCACGCGTTTCATCGCGCTGTTTTCGATGCGTTGTTTTGCACGCGTTTCATCGCGCTGTTATCGGTGCACTGTTTTGTAAGCGTTTCATCGCGCTGTTTTCGATGCGTTGTTTTGTAAGCGTTTCATCGCGCTGTTTTCGATGCGTTGTTTTGGGCGCGTTTCATCGCGCTGTTTTCGATGAGCTGTTTTGGACGCGTTTCATCGCGCTGTTTTCGATGCGTTGTTTTGCACGCGTTTCATCGCGCTGTTATCGGTGCACTGTTTTGTAAGCGTTTCATCGCGCTGTTTTCGATGCGCTGTTTTGGAAGCGTTTCATCGCGCTGTTTTCGATGCGTTGTTTTGGGCGCGTTTCATCGCGCTGTTTTCGATGCGTTGTTTTGTAAGCGTTTCATCGCGCTGTTTTCGATGCGTTGTTTTGGGCGCGTTTCATCGCGCTGTTTTCGATGAGCTGTTTTGGACGCGTTTCATCGCGCTGTTTTCGATGCGTTGTTTTGCACGCGTTTCATCGCGCTGTTATCGGTGCACTGTTTTGTAAGCGTTTCATCGCGCTGTTTTCGATGCGCTGTTTTGGAAGCGTTTCATCGCGCTGTTTTCGATGCGCTGTTTTGGAAGCGTTTCATCGCGCTGTTTTCGATGCGCTGTTTTGGAAGCGTTTCATCGCGCTGTTTTCGATGCGTTGTTTTGCACGCGTTTCATCGCGCTGTTTTCGATGCGTTGTTTTGCACGCGTTTCATCGCGCTGTTATCGGTGCACTGTTTTGTAAGCGTTTCATCGCGCTGTTTTCGATGCGCTGTTTTGGAAGCGTTTCATCGCGCTGTTTTCGATGCGTTGTTTTGGGCGCGTTTCATCGCGCTGTTTTCGATGAGCTGTTTTGGACTCGTTTCATCGCGCTCGTATCGATGCGTTGTTTTGCACGCGTTTCATCGCGCTGTTATCGGTGCACTGTTTTGTAAGCGTTTCATCGCGCTGTTTTCGATGCGCTGTTTTGGAAGCGTTTCATCGCGCTGTTTTCGATGCGCTGTTTTGGAAGCGTTTCATCGCGCTGTTTTCGATGCGTTGTTTTGCACGCGTTTCATCGCGCTGTTTTCGATGCGTTGTTTTGCACGCGTTTCATCGCGCTGTTATCGGTGCACTGTTTTGTAAGCGTTTCATCGCGCTGTTTTCGATGCGCTGTTTTGGAAGCGTTTCATCGCGCTGTTTTCGATGCGTTGTTTTGGACGCGTTTCTTCGCGCTGTTTTCGATGCGTTGTTTTGGAAGCGTTTCATCGCGCTGTTTTCGATGCGCTGTTTTGGACGCGTTTCTTCGCGCTGTTTTCGATGCGTTGTTTTGGAAGCGTTTCATCCCGCTGTTTTCGATGCGCTGTTTTGGAAGCGTTTCATCGCGCTGTTTTCGATGCGTTGTTTTGGACGCGTTTCATCGCGCTGTTTTCGATGCGCTGTTTTGGACGCGTTTCATCGCGCTGTTTTCGATGCGTTGTTTTGGAAGCATTTCATCGCGCTGTTTTCGAAGCGCTGTTTTGGACGCGTTTCATCGCGCTGTTTTCGATGCGCTGTTTTGGAAGCGTTTCATCGCGCTGTTTTCGATGCGTTGTTTTGGAAGCGTTTCATCGCGCTGTTATCGATGCGTTGTTTTGGACGCGTTTCATCCCGCTGTTTTCGATGCGCTGTTTTGGACGCGTTTCATCGCGCTGTATTCGATGCGCTGTTATGGAAGCGTTTCATCGCGCTGTTTTCGATGCGCTGTTTTAGACGCGTTTCATCGCGCTGTTTTGGACGCGTTTCATCGCGCTGTTTTCGATGCGTTGTTTTGGAAGCATTTCATCGCGCTGTTTTCGAAGCGCTGTTTTGGACGCGTTTCATCGCGCTGTTTTCGATGCGCTGTTTTGGAAGCGTTTCATCGCGCTGTTTTCGATGCGTTGTTTTGGAAGCATTTCATCGCGCTGTTTTCGAAGCGCTGTTTTGGAAGCGTTTCATCGCGCTGTTTTGGACGCGCTGTTATGGAAGCGTTTCATCGCGCTGTTTTGGACGCGCTGTTTTGGACGCGTTTCATCGCGCTGTTTTGGACGCGTTTCATCGCGCTGTTATCGATGCGGTGTTTTGGACGCGTTTCATCGCGCTGTTTTCGATGCGCTGTTTTGGACGCGTTTCATCGCGCTGTTTTCGATGCGCTGTTTTGGACGCGTTTCATCGCGCTGTTTTCGATGCGCTGTTTTGGAAGCGTTTCATCGCGCTGTTTTCGATGCGCTGTTTTAGAAGCGTTTCATCGCGCTGTTTTCGATGCGCTGTTTTAGACGCGTTTCATCGCGCTGTTTTGGACGCGTTTCATCGCGCTGTTTTCGATGCGTTGTTTTGGAAGCATTTCATCGCGCTGTTTTCGAAGCGCTGTTTTGGACGCGTTTCATCGCGCTGTTTTCGATGCGTTGTTTTGGAAGCATTTCATCGCGCTGTTTTCGAAGCGCTGTTTTGGAAGCGTTTCATCGCGCTGTTTTGGACGCGCTGTTTTGGACGCGTTTCATCGCGCTGTATTCGATGCGCTGTTATGGAAGCGTTTCATCGCGCTGTTTTGGACGCGCTGTTTTGGACGCGTTTCATCGCGCTGTTTTGGACGCGTTTCATCGCGCTGTTATCGATGCGGTGTTTTGGACGCGTTTCATCGCGCTGTTTTCGATGCGCTGTTTTGGACGCGTTTCATCGCGCTGTTTTCGATGCGCTGTTTTGGACGCGTTTCATCGCGCTGTTTTCGATGCGCTGTTTTGGAAGCGTTTCATCGCGCTGTTTTCGATGCGCTGTTTTAGAAGCGTTTCATCGCGCTGTTTTCGATGCGCTGTTTTAGAAGCGTTTCATCGCGCTGTATTCGATGCGCTGTTATGGAAGCGTTTCATCGCGCTGTTTTCGATGCGCTGTTTTGGAAGCGTTTCATCGCGCTGTTTTGGACGCGTTTCATCGCGCTGTTTTCGATGCGCTGTTTTGGACGCGTTTCATCGCGCTGTATTCGATGCGCTGTTATGGAAGCGTTTCATCGCGCTGTTTTCGATGCGCTGTTTTGGAAGCGTTTCATCGCGCTGTTTTGGACGCGTTTCATCGCGCTGTTTTCGATGCGCTGTTTTGGAAGCGTTTCATCGCGCTGTTTTCGATGCGCTGTTTTGGAAGCGTTTCATCGCGCTGTTTTCGATGCGCTGTTTTGGATGCGTTTCATCGCGCTGTTTTCGATGCGTTGTTTTGGAAGCGTTTCATCGCGCTGTTTTCGATGCGCTGTTTTGGAAGCGTTTCATCGCGCTGTTTTCGATGCGCTGTTTTGGAAGCGTTTCATCGCGCTGTTTTGGACGCGTTTCATCGCGCTGTTTTCGATGCGCTGTTTTGGAAGCGTTTCATCGCGCTGTTTTCGATGCGCTGTTTTAGAAGCGTTTCATCGCGCTGTTTTCGATGCGCTGTTTTAGAAGCGTTTCATCGCGCTGTTTTCGATGCGCTGTTTTGGAAGCGTTTCATCGCGCTGTTTTGGACGCGTTTCATCGCGCTGTTTTCGATGCGCTGTTTTGGAAGCGTTTCATCGCGCTGTTTTGGACGCGTTTCATCGCGCTGTTTTCGATGCGCTGTTTTGGAAGCGTTTCATCGCGCTGTTTTCGATGCGCTGTTTTGGAAGCGTTTCATCGCGCTGTTTTCGATGCGCTGTTTTGGATGCGTTTCATCGCGCTGTTTTCGATGCGTTGTTTTGGAAGCGTTTCATCGCGCTGTTTTGGACGCGTTTCATCGCGCTGTTTTCGATGCGCTGTTTTGGAAGCGTTTCATCGCGCTGTTTTCGATGCGCTGTTTTGGAAGCGTTTCATCGCGCTGTTTTGGACGCGTTTCATCGCGCTGTTTTCGATGCGCTGTTTTGGAAGCGTTTCATCGCGCTGTTTTCGATGCGCTGTTTTAGACGCGTTTCATCGCGCTGTTTTGGACGCGTTTCATCGCGCTGTTTTCGATGCGCTGTTTTAGAAGCATTTCATCGCGCTGTTTTCGAAGCGCTGTTTTAGACGCGTTTCATCGCGCTGTTATCGATGCGCTGTTTTGGACGCGTTTCATCGCGCTGTATTCGATGCGCTGTTATGGAAGCGTTTCATCGCGCTGTTTTCGATGCGCTGTTTTAGACGCGTTTCATCGCGCTGTTTTGGACGCGTTTCATCGCGCTGTTTTCGATGCGTTGTTTTGGAAGCATTTCATCGCGCTGTTTTCGAAGCGCTGTTTTAGACGCGTTTCATCGCGCTGTTTTGGAAGCGTTTCATCGCGCTGTTTTCGATGCGCTGTTTTGGAAGCGTTTCATCGCGCTGTTTTCGATGCGCTGTTTTGGACGCGTTTCATCGTGCTGTTTTCGATGCGTTGTTTTGGAAGCGTTTCATCGCGCTGTTTTCGACGCGCTGTGTTGGACGCGTTTCATCGCGCTCGTATCGATGCGCTGTTTTGGACGCGTTTCATCGCGCTGTTATCGGTTCGCTGTTTTGTAAGCGTTTCATCGCGCTGTTTTCGATGCGCTGTTTTGGAAGCGTTTCATCGCGCTGTTTTCGATGCGTTGTTTTGGACGCGTTTCATCGCGCTGTTTTCGATGCGTTGTTTTGGACGCGTTTCATCGCGCTGTTTTCGATGCGCTGTTTTGGACGCGTTTCATCGCGCTGTTATCGGTGCGCTGTTTTGCACGCGTTTCATCGCGCTGTTTTCGATGCGCTGTTTTAGACGCGTTTCATCGCGCTGTTTTGGACGCGTTTCATCGCGCTGTTTTCGATGCGTTGTTTTGGAAGCGTTTCATCGCGCTGTTTTCGAAGCGCTGTTTTAGACGCGTTTCATCGCGCTGTTTTGGACGCGTTTCATCGCGCTGTTTTCGATGCGTTGTTTTGGAAGCGTTTCATCGCGCTGTTTTCGATGCGCTGTTTTAGACGCGTTTCATCGCGCTGTTTTGGACGCGTTTCATCGCGCTGTTTTCGATGCGTTGTTTTGGAAGCGTTTCATCGCGCTGTTTTGGACGCGCTGTTTTGGACGCGTTTCATCGCGCTGTTTTGGACGCGTTTCATCGCGCTGTTTTCGATGCGTTGTTTTGGAAGCGTTTCATCGCGCTGTTTTCGATGCGCTGTTTTAGACGCGTTTCATCGCGCTGTTTTGGACGCGTTTCATCGCGCTGTTTTCGATGCGTTGTTTTGGAAGCGTTTCATCGCGCTGTTTTGGACGCGCTGTTTTGGACGCGTTTCATCGCGCTGTATTCGATGCGCTGTTATGGAAGCGTTTCATCGCGCTGTTTTGGACGCGCTGTTTTGGACGCGTTTCATCGCGCTGTTTTGGACGCGCTGTTTTGGACGCGTTTCATCGCGCTGTTTTGGACGCGTTTCACCGCGCTGTTTTCGATGCGCTGTTTTGGACGCGTTTCATCGCGCTGTTTTCGATGCGCTGTTTTGGACGCGTTTCATCGCGCTGTTTTCGATGCGCTGTTTTGGAAGCGTTTCATCGCGCTGTTTTCGATGCGCTGTTTTAGAAGCGTTTCATCGCGCTGTTTTCGATGCGCTGTTTTAGAAGCGTTTCATCGCGCTGTTTTCGATGCGCTGTTTTGGACGCGTTTCATCGCGCTGTATTCGATGCGCTGTTATGGAAGCGTTTCATCGCGCTGTTTTCGATGCGCTGTTTTGGAAGCGTTTCATCGCGCTGTTTTGGACGCGTTTCATCGCGCTGTTTTCGATGCGCTGTTTTGGAAGCGTTTCATCGCGCTGTTTTCGATGCGCTGTTTTGGAAGCGTTTCATCGCGCTGTTTTCGATGCGTTGTTTTGGAAGCGTTTCATCGCGCTGTATTCGATGCGCTGTTATGGAAGCGTTTCATCGCGCTGTTTTCGATGCGCTGTTTTGGAAGCGTTTCATCGCGCTGTTTTCGATGCGCTGTTTTAGAAGCGTTTCATCGCGCTGTTTTCGATGCGCTGTTTTAGAAGCGTTTCATCGCGCTGTTTTCGATGCGCTGTTTTGGAAGCGTTTCATCGCGCTGTTTTGGACGCGTTTCATCGCGCTGTTTTCGATGCGCTGTTTTGGAAGCGTTTCATCGCGCTGTTTTCGATGCGCTGTTTTGGAAGCGTTTCATCGCGCTGTTTTCGATGCGCTGTTTTAGAAGCGTTTCATCGCGCTGTTTTCGATGCGCTGTTTTGGAAGCGTTTCATCGCGCTGTTTTGGACGCGTTTCATCGCGCTGTTTTCGATGCGCTGTTTTGGAAGCGTTTCATCGCGCTGTTTTCGATGCGCTGTTTTGGAAGCGTTTCATCGCGCTGTTTTCGATGCGCTGTTTTGGATGCGTTTCATCGCGCTGTTTTCGATGCGCTGTTTTGGACGCGTTTCATCGTGCTGTTTTCGATGCGCTGTTTTGGAAGCGTTTCATCGCGCTGTTATCGGTGCGCTGTTTTGGAAGCGTTTCATCGCGCTGTTTTCGATGCGTTGTTTTGGACGCGTTTCATCGCGCTGTTTTCGATGCGTTGTTTTGCACGCGTTTCATCGCGCTGTTTTCGATGCGCTGTTTTGGACGCGTTTCATCGTGCTGTTTTCGATGCGCTGTTTTGGAAGCGTTTCATCGCGCTGTTTTCGACGCGCTGTGTTGGACGCGTTTCATCGCGCTCGTATCGATGCGCTGTTTTGGACGCGTTTCATCGCGCTGTTTTCGATGCGTTGTTTTGCACGCGTTTCATCGCGCTGTTTTCGATGCGCTGTTTTGGAAGCGTTTCATCGCGCTCGTATCGATGCGCTGTTTTGGACGCGTTTCATCGCGCTGTTATCGGTGCGCTGTTTTGGACGCGTTTCATCGCGCTGTTTTCGATGCGCTGTTTTGGAAGCGTTTCATCGCGCTGTTTTCGATGCGTTGTTTTGGACGCGTTTCATCGCGCTGTTTTCGATGCGTTGTTTTGCACGCGTTTCATCGCGCTGTTTTCGATGCGCTGTTTTGGACGCGTTTCATCGCGCTGTTATCGGTGCGCTGTTTTGGACGCGTTTCATCGCGCTGTTTTCGATGCGTTGTTTTGCACGCGTTTCATCGCGCTGTTATCGATGCGTTGTTTTGCACGCGTTTCATCGCGCTGTTTTCGATGCGTTGTTTTGGACGCGTTTCTTCGCGCTGTTTTCGATGCGTTGTTTTGGAAGCGTTTCATCGCGCTGTTATCGATGCGTTGTTTTGGAAGCGTTTCATCGCGCTGTTTTCGATGCGCTGTTTTGGACGCGTTTCATCGCGCTGTTTTCGATGCGCTGTTATGGAAGCGTTTCATCGCGCTGTTTTCGATGCGCTGTTTTGGACGCGTTTCTTCGCGCTGTTTTCGATGCGTTGTTTTGGACGCGTTTCTTCGCGCTGTTTTCGATGCGTTGTTTTGGAAGCGTTTCATCGCGCTGTTATCGATGCGTTGTTTTGGAAGCGTTTCATCGCGCTGTTTTCGATGCGCTGTTTTGGACGCGTTTCATCGCGCTGTTTTCGATGCGCTGTTATGGAAGCGTTTCATCGCGCTGTTTTCGATGCGCTGTTTTAGACGCGTTTCATCGCGCTGTTTTGGACGCGTTTCATCGCGCTGTTTTCGATGCATTGTTTTGGAAGCATTTCATCGCGCTGTTTTCGAAGCGCTGTTTTGGACGCGTTTCATCGCGCTGTTTTCGATGCGCTGTTTTGGAAGCGTTTCATCGCGCTGTTTTGGACGCGCTGTTTTGGACGCGTTTCATCGCGCTGTATTCGATGCGCTGTTATGGAAGCGTTTCATCGCGCTGTTTTCGAAGCGCTGTTTTGGAAGCGTTTCATCGCGCTGTTTTCGATGCGCTGTTTTGGAAGCGTTTCATCGCGCTGTTATCGATGCGCTGTTTTGGACGCGTTTCATCGCGCTGTATTCGATGCGCTGTTATGGAAGCGTTTCATCGCGCTGTTTTCGATGCGCTGTTTTAGACGCGTTTCATCGCGCTGTTTTGGACGCGTTTCATCGCGCTGTTTTGGACGCGTTTCATCGCGCTGTTTTCGATGCGCTGTTTTGGACGCGTTTCATCGCGCTGTTTTCGATGCGCTGTTTTGGAAGCGTTTCATCGCGCTGTTATCGATGCGCTGTTTTGGAAGCGTTTCATCGCGCTGTATTCGATGCGCTGTTATGGAAGCGTTTCATCGCGCTGTATTCGATGCGCTGTTATGGAAGCGTTTCATCGCGCTGTTTTCGATGCGCTGTTTTAGACGCGTTTCATCGCGCTGTTTTGGACGCGTTTCATCGCGCTGTTTTCGATGCGTTGTTTTGGAAGCATTTCCTTAACACTCTGTGTTAAGGTTTTTAAGGTTGCTTTTGTGGCGTACCCCCCCACCCCTTGGCACCCCCGACGGGGTACCCCAAAAAATGACATTTCTCGCAGAGGCGCCAAAGTGTAAGATTTTTTCGGCATTGGAAAGATAGGGCCAAAAATCGAGTTCTTACTAAATCAGATCGCTGAGAGATTAGTTTTTAATTCCTATTTTCGTGTCGCGAGTTTACGTGTAAAATGCCTTAGGAACCGTGCGTTCCTTAAGGATTCTTAAGGATTCTACAGGGAAAACAGGCGTTTTGGCCAAAAACACGGTTTTTCAGGCAGGTAACCGGGTTTGCGGCTTGGGAAACGTGCCAACGCGGTGTGAGAACCATGCGTGGGGGTTTGTAACCACTCGTTGCGTTGGTTGCGTTGCGTTCGTTACGTAGCGTTCGTTGCATGCAGATCGCTACGTACACATAGGTTACGTAGTGTTGCATGCGTTGCGTTCGTTGTGTAGAGATCGTTACGTACAGAGCGCAACGTATGGAGCGGTTGCGTTGCGTTGGTTGTGTTCGGTTGGTTACGTTCGTTGCGTACAGATAGTGACGCACGCATCGGTTCCGTTGTGTTGGATGAGATGCGTTGGTTGTGTTCGGTTGGTTACGTTCGTTGCGTTCAGATCGTTGCGCACACATCGGTAGCGTTGTGTTGGTTGTGTCGTTGACACATGTTCGTGGGAATCTGTTCGTTTCTTTTCAGATCTTTGCATACATCAACCACGATCAATAGGGAGTGTTAAGGATTTAGTTTTTTTTGGCAATCCTTAACACTCACTGGCTGGTGTGGTTGATAAACGCAACCGAACACAAGGAAACGGAGCCGCTCTATACGTTACGATCCGTATGCAACCAACGCATGCAACGCAACGCAACCGATGTGTACGTAGCGATCGGAACGCAACGAACGTAACCAACCGAACACAACCAACGCAACGCAACCGCTCCGTACGTTGCGCTCTGTACGTAACGATCTCTACACAACGAACGCAACGCATGCAACACAACGTAACCGGTGTGTACGTAGCTATGTGTACGCAACGAAGGCAACGCAACGAGTGGTTACAAACCCCCACGCATGGTTCTCACACCCCTCTGGCACGTTTCCGAAGCCGCAAAACCGGTTACCTGCCTGAAAAACCGGGTTTTTGGCCAAAACGCCTGTTTTGCCTGTAGAACCCTGTAGAAGCCTTAAGAAACACGTGTAAAAAAGGGGTACTCGCGACACCCTGGTTTCAGGGTCTGTCAGGGTTTGGAGGTCTTTGCTTCAGAGAAAGTCTCCTAAAAACCTCCTATCTTCCCAAGAATCCACTTTTTTGACCTCTTTGGACGTTTAGGGACCTGAAAAAAAATGGCCGAAACCCACCCCTGGGGGGGGGGTGCCTTAGGGTGGGTGGGTGGGGTGGTGAAGCAACCTTAAAGACCTTAACACCGAGTGTTAAGGATTTAGTTTTTTTTGGCAATCCTTAACACTCCTGGCTGGTGTGGTTGATAAACGCAACCGAACACAATGAAACGGATCCGCTCTATACGTTACGATCCGTATGCAACCAAAGCATGCAACGCAACGCAACCTATGTGTACGTAACGATCAGAACGCAACGAACGCAACGTAACGGATGCAACACAACCAACGCAACCTATGCGTACGTTGCGATCTGTATATATCGATCTCAACATAACGAACACAACGCATGCAACGCAACGCAACCGATGTGTACGTAACGATCGGAACGCAACGAACGTAACGAAACGAACACAACCAACGCAACGGATGCAACGCAACCTGTGTGTACGTTGCGTTCTGTATGCAACGCGTGCAACACAACGCAACCTATGCGTACGTTGCGATCTGTACATATCGATCTCTACACAACGAACGCAACGCATGCAACGCAACGCAACCGATGTGTACGTAACGATCGGAACGCAACGAACGTAACCAACCGAACACAACCAACGCAACGCAACCGCTCCGTACGTTGCGCTCTGTACGTAACCATCTCTACACAACGAACGCAACGTATGCAACACAACGTAACCGGTGTGCTCGTAGCTATGTGTACGCAACGTAGCGAAGGCAACGCAACCAACGCAACGAGTGGTTACAAACCCCCACGCATGGTTCTCACACCGCTCTGGCACGTTTCCCAAGCCGCAAACCCGGTTGCCTGCCTGAAAAACCGGGTTTTTGGCCAAAACGGCTGTTTTGCCTGTAGAACCCTGTAGAAGCCTTAAGAAACACGTGTAAAAAAGGGGTACTCGCGACACCCTGGTTTCAGGGTCTGTCAGGGTTTGGAGGTCTTTGCTTCAGAGAAAGTCTCCTAAAAACCTCCTATCTTCCCAAGAATCCACTTTTTTGACCTCTTTGGACGTTTAGGGACCTGAAAAAAAATGGCCGAAACCCACCCTGGGGGGGGGGGTGCCTTAGGGTGGGTGGGTGGGGTGGTGAAGCAACCTTAAAGACCTTAACACCGAGTGTTAAGGAAATTAGCAAAACTAAATTCATCGCGCTGTTTTCGATGCGCTGTTTTGGAAGCGTTTCATCGCGCTCGTATCGATGCGCTGTTTTGGACGCGTTTCATCGCGCTGTTATCGGTGCGCTGTTTTGGACGCGTTTCATCGCGCTGTTTTCGATGCGCTGTTTTGGAAGCGTTTCATCGCGCTGTTTTCGATGCGTTGTTTTGGACGCGTTTCATCGCGCTGTTTTCGATGCGTTGTTTTGCACGCGTTTCATCGCGCTGTTTTCGATGCGCTGTTTTGGACGCGTTTCATCGCGCTGTTATCGGTGCGCCGTTTTGGACGCGTTTCATCGCGCTGTTTTCGATGCGCTGTTTTGGAAGCGTTTCATCGCGCTGTTTTCGATGCGTTGTTTTGGACGCGTTTCATCGTGCTGTTTTCGATGCGTTGTTTTGCACGCGTTTCATCGCGCTGTTTTCGATGCGCTGTTTTGGACGCGTTTCATCGCGCTGTTATCGGTGCGCTGTTTTGGACGCGTTTCATCGCGCTGTTTTCGATGCGCTGTTTTGGAAGCGTTTCATCGCGCTGTTTTCGATGCGTTGTTTTGGACGCGTTTCATCGCGCTGTTTTCGATGCGTTGTTTTGCACGCGTTTCATCGCGCTGTTATCGATGCGTTGTTTTGCACGCGTTTCATCGCGCTGTTTTCGATGCGTTGTTTTGGACGCGTTTCTTCGCGCTGTTTTCGATGCGTTGTTTTGGAAGCGTTTCATCGCGCTGTTTTCGATGCGTTGTTTTGGACGCGTTTCTTCGCGCTGTTTTCGATGCGCTGTTTTGGACGCGTTTCTTCGCGCTGTTTTCGATGCGTTGTTTTGGACGCGTTTCATCGCGCTGTTTTCGATGCGTTGTTTTGGACGCGTTTCTTCGCGCTGTTTTCGATGCGCTGTTTTGGACGCGTTTCTTCGCGCTGTTTTCGATGCGTTGTTTTGGACGCGTTTCTTCGCGCTGTTTTCGATGCGTTGTTTTGGAAGCGTTTCATCGCGCTGTTATCGATGCGTTGTTTTGGACGCGTTTCATCGCGCTGTTTTCGATGCGCTGTTATGGAAGCGTTTCATCGCGCTGTTTTCGATGCGCTGTTTTAGACGCGTTTCATCGCGCTGTTTTGGACGCGTTTCATCGCGCTGTTTTCGATGCATTGTTTTGGAAGCATTTCATCGCGCTGTTTTCGAAGCGCTGTTTTGGACGCGTTTCATCGCGCTGTTTTCGATGCGCTGTTTTGGAAGCGTTTCATCGCGCTGTTTTGGACGCGCTGTTTTGGACGCGTTTCATCGCGCTGTATTCGATGCGCTGTTATGGAAGCGTTTCATCGCGCTGTTTTCGATGCGCTGTTTTGGAAGCGTTTCATCGCGCTGTTATCGATGCGCTGTTTTGGACGCGTTTCATCGCGCTGTATTCGATGCGCTGTTATGGAAGCGTTTCATCGCGCTGTTTTCGAAGCGCTGTTTTGGACGCGTTTCATCGCGCTGTTTTCGATGCGCTGTTTTGGAAGCGTTTCATCGCGCTGTTATCGATGCGCTGTTTTGGACGCGTTTCATCGCGCTGTATTCGATGCGCTGTTATGGAAGCGTTTCATCGCGCTGTTTTCGAAGCGCTGTTTTGGACGCGTTTCATCGCGCTGTTTTCGATGCGCTGTTTTGGAAGCGTTTCATCGCGCTGTTATCGATGCGCTGTTTTGGACGCGTTTCATCGCGCTGTATTCGATGCGCTGTTATGGAAGCGTTTCATCGCGCTGTTTTCGATGCGCTGTTTTAGACGCGTTTCATCGCGCTGTTTTGGACGCGTTTCATCGCGCTGTTTTCGATGCGTTGTTTTGGAAGCATTTCCTTAACACTCTGTGTTAAGGTTTTTAAGGTTGCTTTTGTGGCGTACCCCCCCACCCCTTGGCACCCCCGACGGGGTACCCCAAAAAATGACATTTCTCGCAGAGGCGCCAAAGTGTAAGATTTTTTCGGCATTGGAAAGATAGGGCCAAAAATCGAGTTCTTACTAAATCAGATCGCTGAGAGATTAGTTTTTAATTCCTATTTTCGTGTCGCGAGTTTACGTGTAAAATGCCTTAGGAACCGTGCGTTCCTTAAGGATTCTTAAGGATTCTACAGGGAAAACAGGCGTTTTGGCCAAAAACACGGTTTTTCAGGCAGGTAACCGGGTTTGCGGCTTGGGAAACGTGCCAACGCGGTGTGAGAACCATGCGTGGGGGTTTGTAACCACTCGTTGCGTTGGTTGCGTTGCGTTCGTTACGTAGCGTTCGTTGCATGCAGATCGCTACGTACACATAGGTTACGTAGTGTTGCATGCGTTGCGTTCGTTGTGTAGAGATCGTTACGTACAGAGCGCAACGTATGGAGCGGTTGCGTTGCGTTGGTTGTGTTCGGTTGGTTACGTTCGTTGCGTACAGATAGTGACGCACGCATCGGTTCCGTTGTGTTGGATGAGATGCGTTGGTTGTGTTCGGTTGGTTACGTTCGTTGCGTTCAGATCGTTGCGCACACATCGGTAGCGTTGTGTTGGTTGTGTCGTTGACACATGTTCGTGGGAATCTGTTCGTTTCTTTTCAGATCTTTGCATACATCAACCACGATCAATAGGGAGTGTTAAGGATTAGCAAAACTAAATTCATCGCGCTGTTTTCGATGCGTTGTTTTGCACGCGTTTCATCGCGCTGTTTTCGATGCGCTGTTTTGGAAGCGTTTCATCGCGCTCGTATCGATGCGCTGTTTTGGACGCGTTTCATCGCGCTGTTATCGGTGCGCTGTTTTGGACGCGTTTCATCGCGCTGTTTTCGATGCGCTGTTTTGGAAGCGTTTCATCGCGCTGTTTTCGATGCGTTGTTTTGGACGCGTTTCATCGCGCTGTTTTCGATGCGTTGTTTTGCACGCGTTTCATCGCGCTGTTTTCGATGCGCTGTTTTGGACGCGTTTCATCGCGCTGTTATCGGTGCGCTGTTTTGGACGCGTTTCATCGCGCTGTTTTCGATGCGCTGTTTTGGAAGCGTTTCATCGCGCTGTTTTCGATGCGTTGTTTTGGACGCGTTTCATCGCGCTGTTTTCGATGCGTTGTTTTGCACGCGTTTCATCGCGCTGTTATCGATGCGTTGTTTTGCACGCGTTTCATCGCGCTGTTTTCGATGCGTTGTTTTGGACGCGTTTCTTCGCGCTGTTTTCGATGCGCTGTTTTGGACGCGTTTCTTCGCGCTGTTTTCGATGCGTTGTTTTGGACGCGTTTCATCGCGCTGTTTTCGATGCGTTGTTTTGGACGCGTTTCTTCGCGCTGTTTTCGATGCGCTGTTTTGGACGCGTTTCTTCGCGCTGTTTTCGATGCGTTGTTTTGGACGCGTTTCTTCGCGCTGTTTTCGATGCGTTGTTTTGGAAGCGTTTCATCGCGCTGTTATCGATGCGTTGTTTTGGAAGCGTTTCATCGCGCTGTTTTCGATGCGCTGTTTTGGACGCGTTTCATCGCGCTGTTTTCGATGCGCTGTTATGGAAGCGTTTCATCGCGCTGTTTTCGATGCGTTGTTTTGGACGCGTTTCATCGCGCTGTTTTCGATGCGCTGTTATGGAAGCGTTTCATCGCGCTGTTTTCGATGCGCTGTTTTAGACGCGTTTCATCGCGCTGTTTTCGATGCGCTGTTATGGAAGCGTTTCATCGCGCTGTTATCGATGCGTTGTTTTGGACGCGTTTCATCGCGCTGTTTTCGATGCGCTGTTATGGAAGCGTTTCATCGCGCTGTTTTCGATGCGCTGTTTTAGACGCGTTTCATCGCGCTGTTTTGGACGCGTTTCATCGCGCTGTTTTCGATGCATTGTTTTGGAAGCATTTCATCGCGCTGTTTTCGAAGCGCTGTTTTGGACGCGTTTCATCGCGCTGTTTTCGATGCGCTGTTTTGGAAGCGTTTCATCGCGCTGTTTTGGACGCGCTGTTTTGGACGCGTTTCATCGCGCTGTATTCGATGCGCTGTTATGGAAGCGTTTCATCGCGCTGTTTTCGATGCGCTGTTTTGGAAGCGTTTCATCGCGCTGTTATCGATGCGCTGTTTTGGACGCGTTTCATCGCGCTGTATTCGATGCGCTGTTATGGAAGCGTTTCATCGCGCTGTTTTCGAAGCGCTGTTTTGGACGCGTTTCATCGCGCTGTTTTCGATGCGCTGTTTTGGAAGCGTTTCATCGCGCTGTTATCGATGCGCTGTTTTGGACGCGTTTCATCGCGCTGTATTCGATGCGCTGTTATGGAAGCGTTTCATCGCGCTGTTTTCGATGCGCTGTTTTAGACGCGTTTCATCGCGCTGTTTTGGACGCGTTTCATCGCGCTGTTTTCGATGCGCTGTTTTGGACGCGTTTCATCGCGCTGTTTTCGATGCGCTGTTTTGGAAGCGTTTCATCGCGCTGTTATCGATGCGCTGTTTTGGAAGCGTTTCATCGCGCTGTATTCGATGCGCTGTTATGGAAGCGTTTCATCGCGCTGTATTCGATGCGCTGTTATGGAAGCGTTTCATCGCGCTGTTTTCGATGCGCTGTTTTAGACGCGTTTCATCGCGCTGTTTTGGACGCGTTTCATCGCGCTGTTTTCGATGCGTTGTTTTGGAAGCATTTCCTTAACACTCTGTGTTAAGGTTTTTAAGGTTGCTTTTGTGGCGTACCCCCCCACCCCTTGGCACCCCCGACGGGGTACCCCAAAAAATGACATTTCTCGCAGAGGCGCCAAAGTGTAAGATTTTTTCGGCATTGGAAAGATAGGGCCAAAAATCGAGTTCTTACTAAATCAGATCGCTGAGAGATTAGTTTTTAATTCCTATTTTCGTGTCGCGAGTTTACGTGTAAAATGCCTTAGGAACCGTGCGTTCCTTAAGGATTCTTAAGGATTCTACAGGGAAAACAGGCGTTTTGGCCAAAAACACGGTTTTTCAGGCAGGTAACCGGGTTTGCGGCTTGGGAAACGTGCCAACGCGGTGTGAGAACCATGCGTGGGGGTTTGTAACCACTCGTTGCGTTGGTTGCGTTGCGTTCGTTACGTAGCGTTCGTTGCATGCAGATCGCTACGTACACATAGGTTACGTAGTGTTGCATGCGTTGCGTTCGTTGTGTAGAGATCGTTACGTACAGAGCGCAACGTATGGAGCGGTTGCGTTGCGTTGGTTGTGTTCGGTTGGTTACGTTCGTTGCGTACAGATAGTGACGCACGCATCGGTTCCGTTGTGTTGGATGAGATGCGTTGGTTGTGTTCGGTTGGTTACGTTCGTTGCGTTCAGATCGTTGCGCACACATCGGTAGCGTTGTGTTGGTTGTGTCGTTGACACATGTTCGTGGGAATCTGTTCGTTTCTTTTCAGATCTTTGCATACATCAACCACGATCAATAGGGAGTGTTAAGGATTTAGTTTTTTTTGGCAATCCTTAACACTCACTGGCTGGTGTGGTTGATAAACGCAACCGAACACAAGGAAACGGAGCCGCTCTATACGTTACGATCCGTATGCAACCAACGCATGCAACGCAACGCAACCGATGTGTACGTAGCGATCGGAACGCAACGAACGTAACCAACCGAACACAACCAACGCAACGCAACCGCTCCGTACGTTGCGCTCTGTACGTAACGATCTCTACACAACGAACGCAACGCATGCAACACAACGTAACCGGTGTGTACGTAGCTATGTGTACGCAACGAAGGCAACGCAACGAGTGGTTACAAACCCCCACGCATGGTTCTCACACCCCTCTGGCACGTTTCCGAAGCCGCAAAACCGGTTACCTGCCTGAAAAACCGGGTTTTTGGCCAAAACGCCTGTTTTGCCTGTAGAACCCTGTAGAAGCCTTAAGAAACACGTGTAAAAAAGGGGTACTCGCGACACCCTGGTTTCAGGGTCTGTCAGGGTTTGGAGGTCTTTGCTTCAGAGAAAGTCTCCTAAAAACCTCCTATCTTCCCAAGAATCCACTTTTTTGACCTCTTTGGACGTTTAGGGACCTGAAAAAAAATGGCCGAAACCCACCCCTGGGGGGGGGGTGCCTTAGGGTGGGTGGGTGGGGTGGTGAAGCAACCTTAAAGACCTTAACACCGAGTGTTAAGGAATTTAGTTTTTTTTGGCAATCCTTAACACTCCTGGCTGGTGTGGTTGATAAACGCAACCGAACACCACGAAACGGATCCGCTCTATACGTTACGATCCGTATGCAACCAACGCATGCAACGCAACGCAACCGATGCGTACGTAGCGATCTGTATGCAACGAACGCAACGTATCCAACTCAACGCAACCGATGTGTACGTTACGATCTGTATGCAACGAACGCAACGCATGCAACGCAACGCAACCGATGCGTACGTTACGATCTGTATGCAACGCACGCAACGCAACCGATGTGTACGTAGCGATCTGTATGCAACGAACGCAACGCATACAACGCAACGCAACCGATGTGTACGTTACGATCTGTATGCAACGAACGCAACGCATGCAACGCAACGCAACCGATGCGTACGTTACGATCTGTATGCAACGAACGCAACGCATACAACGCAACGCAACCGATGTGTACGTTACGATCTGTATGCAACGAACGCAACGCATGCAACGCAACGCAACCGATGTGTACGTTACGATCTGTATGCAACGAACGCAACGCATGCAACGCAACGCAACCGATGCGTACGTTACGATCTGTATGCAACGCACGCAACGCAACCGATGTGTACGTTACGATCTGTATGCAACGAACGCAACGCATGCAACGCAACGCAACCGATGTGTACGTTACGATCTGTATGCAACGAACGCAACGCATGCAACGCAACGCAACCGATGCGTACGTTACGATCTGTATGCAACGCACGCAACGCAACCGATGTGTACGTTACGATCTGTATGCAACGAACGCAACGCATGCAACGCAACGCAACCGATGCGTACGTTACGATCTGTATGCAACGCACGCAACGCAACCGATGTGTACGTTACGATCTGTATGCAACGAACGCAACGCATACAACGCAACGCAACCGATGTGTACTTTACGATCTGTATGCAACGAACGCAACGCATGCAACGCAACGCAACCGATGTGTACGTTACGATCTGTATGCAACGAACGCAACGCATGCAACGCAACGCAACCGATGCGTACGTTACGATCTGTATGCAACGCACGCAACGCAACCGATGTGTACGTAGCGATCTGTATGCAACGAACGCAACGCATACAACGCAACGCAACCGATGTGTACGTTACGATCTGTATGCAACGAACGCAACGCAACCAACGCAACGAGTGGTTACAAACCCCCACGCATGGTTCTCACAGCGCGCTGGCACGTTTCCCAAGCCGCAAACCCGGTTACCCGCCTGAAAAACCGGGTTTTTGGCCAAAACGCCTGTTTTGCCTGTAGAACCCTGTAGAAGCCTTAAGAAACACGTGTAAAAAAGGGGTACTCGCGACACCCTGGTTTCAGGGTCTGTCAGGGTTTGGAGGTCTTTGCTTCAGAGAAAGTCTCCTAAAAACCTCCTATCTTCCCAAGAATCCACTTTTTTGACCTCTTTCGAGGTTTAGAGACCTGAAAAAAAATGCCCGAACCCCACCTTGGGGGGGGGGGGGGGGGGAGGGTGCCTGAGAGGGGGGGTGGGTGGGTGGGTGGGTGGGAGGTGATCAGCAACCTTAAAGACCTTAACACCGAGTGTTAAGGAATTAGCAAAACTAAATTCATCGCGCTGTTTTCGATGCGCTGTTTTGGAAGCGTTTCATCGCGCTCGTATCGATGCGCTGTTTTGGACGCGTTTCATCGCGCTGTTATCGGTGCGCTGTTTTGGACGCGTTTCATCGCGCTGTTTTCGATGCGCTGTTTTGGAAGCGTTTCATCGCGCTGTTTTCGATGCGTTGTTTTGGACGCGTTTCATCGCGCTGTTTTCGATGCGTTGTTTTGCACGCGTTTCATCGCGCTGTTTTCGATGCGCTGTTTTGGACGCGTTTCATCGCGCTGTTATCGGTGCGCTGTTTTGGACGCGTTTCATCGCGCTGTTTTCGATGCGCTGTTTTGGAAGCGTTTCATCGCGCTGTTTTCGATGCGTTGTTTTGGACGCGTTTCATCGCGCTGTTTTCGATGCGTTGTTTTGGACGCGTTTCATCGCGCTGTTTTCGATGCGTTGTTTTGGACGCGTTTCTTCGCGCTGTTTTCGATGCGCTGTTTTGGACGCGTTTCTTCGCGCTGTTTTCGATGCGTTGTTTTGGACGCGTTTCTTCGCGCTGTTTTCGATGCGTTGTTTTGGAAGCGTTTCATCGCGCTGTTATCGATGCGTTGTTTTGGAAGCGTTTCATCGCGCTGTTTTCGATGCGCTGTTTTGGACGCGTTTCATCGCGCTGTTTTCGATGCGCTGTTATGGAAGCGTTTCATCGCGCTGTTTTCGATGCGCTGTTTTAGACGCGTTTCATCGCGCTGTTTTGGACGCGTTTCATCGCGCTGTTTTCGATGCATTGTTTTGGAAGCATTTCATCGCGCTGTTTTCGATGCGCTGTTTTAGACGCGTTTCATCGCGCTGTTTTGGACGCGTTTCATCGCGCTGTTTTCGATGCATTGTTTTGGAAGCATTTCATCGCGCTGTTTTCGATGCGCTGTTTTGGAAGCGTTTCATCGCGCTGTTTTGGACGCGCTGTTATGGAAGCGTTTCATCGCGCTGTTTTCGATGCGCTGTTTTGGAAGCGTTTCATCGCGCTGTTTTGGACGCGCTGTTATGGAAGCGTTTCATCGCGCTGTTTTCGATGCGCTGTTTTGGAAGCGTTTCATCGCGCTGTTATCGATGCGCTGTTTTGGACGCGTTTCATCGCGCTGTATTCGATGCGCTGTTATGGAAGCGTTTCATCGCGCTGTTTTCGAAGCGCTGTTTTGGACGCGTTTCATCGCGCTGTTTTCGATGCGCTGTTTTGGAAGCGTTTCATCGCGCTGTTATCGATGCGCTGTTTTGGACGCGTTTCATCGCGCTGTATTCGATGCGCTGTTATGGAAGCGTTTCATCGCGCTGTTTTCGATGCGCTGTTTTAGACGCGTTTCATCGCGCTGTTTTGGACGCGTTTCATCGCGCTGTTTTCGATGCGCTGTTTTGGACGCGTTTCATCGCGCTGTTTTCGATGCGCTGTTTTGGAAGCGTTTCATCGCGCTGTTATCGATGCGCTGTTTTGGAAGCGTTTCATCGCGCTGTATTCGATGCGCTGTTATGGAAGCGTTTCATCGCGCTGTATTCGATGCGCTGTTATGGAAGCGTTTCATCGCGCTGTTTTCGATGCGCTGTTTTAGACGCGTTTCATCGCGCTGTTTTGGACGCGTTTCATCGCGCTGTTTTCGATGCGTTGTTTTGGAAGCATTTCCTTAACACTCTGTGTTAAGGTTTTTAAGGTTGCTTTTGTGGCGTACCCCCCCACCCCTTGGCACCCCCGACGGGGTACCCCAAAAAATGACATTTCTCGCAGAGGCGCCAAAGTGTAAGATTTTTTCGGCATTGGAAAGATAGGGCCAAAAATCGAGTTCTTACTAAATCAGATCGCTGAGAGATTAGTTTTTAATTCCTATTTTCGTGTCGCGAGTTTACGTGTAAAATGCCTTAGGAACCGTGCGTTCCTTAAGGATTCTTAAGGATTCTACAGGGAAAACAGGCGTTTTGGCCAAAAACACGGTTTTTCAGGCAGGTAACCGGGTTTGCGGCTTGGGAAACGTGCCAACGCGGTGTGAGAACCATGCGTGGGGGTTTGTAACCACTCGTTGCGTTGGTTGCGTTGCGTTCGTTACGTAGCGTTCGTTGCATGCAGATCGCTACGTACACATAGGTTACGTAGTGTTGCATGCGTTGCGTTCGTTGTGTAGAGATCGTTACGTACAGAGCGCAACGTATGGAGCGGTTGCGTTGCGTTGGTTGTGTTCGGTTGGTTACGTTCGTTGCGTACAGATAGTGACGCACGCATCGGTTCCGTTGTGTTGGATGAGATGCGTTGGTTGTGTTCGGTTGGTTACGTTCGTTGCGTTCAGATCGTTGCGCACACATCGGTAGCGTTGTGTTGGTTGTGTCGTTGACACATGTTCGTGGGAATCTGTTCGTTTCTTTTCAGATCTTTGCATACATCAACCACGATCAATAGGGAGTGTTAAGGATTTAGTTTTTTTTGGCAATCCTTAACACTCACTGGCTGGTGTGGTTGATAAACGCAACCGAACACAAGGAAACGGAGCCGCTCTATACGTTACGATCCGTATGCAACCAACGCATGCAACGCAACGCAACCGATGTGTACGTAGCGATCGGAACGCAACGAACGTAACCAACCGAACACAACCAACGCAACGCAACCGCTCCGTACGTTGCGCTCTGTACGTAACGATCTCTACACAACGAACGCAACGCATGCAACACAACGTAACCGGTGTGTACGTAGCTATGTGTACGCAACGAAGGCAACGCAACGAGTGGTTACAAACCCCCACGCATGGTTCTCACACCCCTCTGGCACGTTTCCGAAGCCGCAAAACCGGTTACCTGCCTGAAAAACCGGGTTTTTGGCCAAAACGCCTGTTTTGCCTGTAGAACCCTGTAGAAGCCTTAAGAAACACGTGTAAAAAAGGGGTACTCGCGACACCCTGGTTTCAGGGTCTGTCAGGGTTTGGAGGTCTTTGCTTCAGAGAAAGTCTCCTAAAAACCTCCTATCTTCCCAAGAATCCACTTTTTTGACCTCTTTGGACGTTTAGGGACCTGAAAAAAAATGGCCGAAACCCACCCCTGGGGGGGGGGTGCCTTAGGGTGGGTGGGTGGGGTGGTGAAGCAACCTTAAAGACCTTAACACCGAGTGTTAAGGAATTTAGTTTTTTTTGGCAATCCTTAACATTTAGTTTTTTTTGGCAATCCTTAACACTCCTGGCTGGTGTGGTTGATAAACGCAACCGAACACCACGAAACGGATCCGCTCTATACGTTACGATCCGTATGCAACCAAAGCATGCAACGCAACGCAACCGATGCGTACGTTACGATCTGTATGCAACGCACGCAACGCAACCGATGTGTACGTAGCGATCTGTATGCAACGAACGCAACGCATACAACGCAACGCAACCGATGTGTACGTTACGATCTGTATGCAACGAACGCAACGCATGCAACGCAACGCAACCGATGCGTACGTTACGATCTGTATGCAACGCACGCAACGCAACCGATGTGTACGTTACGATCTGTATGCAACGAACGCAACGCATGCAACGCAACGCAACCGATGTGTACGTTACGATCTGTATGCAACGAACGCAACGCATGCAACGCAACGCAACCGATGCGTACGTTACGATCTGTATGCAACGCACGCAACGCAACCGATGTGTACGTTACGATCTGTATGCAACGAACGCAACGCATGCAACGCAACGCAACCGATGCGTACGTTACGATCTGTATGCAACGCACGCAACGCAACCGATGTGTACGTAGCGATCTGTATGCAACGAACGCAACGCATACAACGCAACGCAACCGATGTGTACGTTACGATCTGTATGCAACGAACGCAACGCATGCAACGCAACGCAACCGATGCGTACGTTACGATCTGTATGCAACGCACGCAACGCAACCGATGTGTACGTTACGATCTGTATGCAACGAACGCAACGCATGCAACGCAACGCAACCGATGCGTACGTTACGATCTGTATGCAACGCACGCAACGCAACCGATGTGTACGTAGCGATCTGTATGCAACGAACGCAACGCATACAACGCAACGCAACCGATGTGTACGTTACGATCTGTATGCAACGAACGCAACGCATGCAACGCAACGCAACCGATGTGTACGTTACGATCTGTATGCAACGAACGCAACGCATACAACGCAACGCAACCGATGTGTACGTTACGATCTGTATGCAACGAACGCAACGCATGCAACGCAACGCAACCGATGTGTACGTTACGATCTGTATGCAACGAACGCAACGCATGCAACGCAACGCAACCGATGCGTACGTTACGATCTGTATGCAACGCACGCAACGCAACCGATGTGTACGTAGCGATCTGTATGCAACGAACGCAACGCATACAACGCAACGCAACCGATGTGTACGTTACGATCTGTATGCAACGAACGCAACGCAACCAACGCAACGAGTGGTTACAAACCCCCACGCATGGTTCTCACAGCGCGCTGGCACGTTTCCCAAGCCGCAAACCCGGTTACCCGCCTGAAAAACCGGGTTTCTGGCCAAAACGCCTGTTTTGCCTGTAGAACCCTGTAGAAGCCTTAAGAAACACGTGTAAAAAAGGGGTACTCGCGACACCCTGGTTTCAGGGTCTGTCAGGGTTTGGAGGTCTTTGCTTCAGAGAAAGTCTCCTAAAAACCTCCTATCTTCCCAAGAATCCACTTTTTTGACCTCTTTCGAGGTTTAGAGACCTGAAAAAAAATGCCCGAACCCCACCTTGGGGGGGGGGGGGGGGGGGAGGGTGCCTGAGAGGGGGGGTGGGTGGGTGGGTGGGTGGGAGGTGATCAGCAACCTTAAAGACCTTAACACCGAGTGTTAAGGAATTTAGTTTTTTTTGGCAATCCTTAACACTCCTGGCTGGTGTGGTTGATAAACGCAACCGAACACAACGAAACGGATCCGCTCTATACGTTACGATCCGTATGCAACCAACGCATGCAACGCAACGCAACCTATGTGTACGTAACGATCAGAACGCAACCAACGCAACGTAACGGATGCAACACAACCAACGCAACCTATGCGTACGTTGCGATCTGTATATATCGATCTCAACATAACGAACGCAACGCGTACAACGCACCGTAACCGATGTGTACGTAACGATCTCTACACAACGAACGCAACGCATGCAACACAACGTAACCGGTGTGTACGTAGCGATGCGTACGCAACGAAGGCAACGCAACCAACGCAACGAGTGGTTACAAACCCCCACGCATGGCTCTGGCACGTTTCCCAAGCCGCAAACCCGGTTACCTGCCTGAAAAACCGGGTTTTTGGCCAAAACGCCTGTTTTGCCTGTAGAACCCTGTAGAAGCCTTAAGAAACACGTGTAAAAAAGGGGTACTCGCGACACCCTGGTTTCAGGGTCTGTCAGGGTTTGGAGGTCTTTGCTTCAGAGAAAGTCTCCTAAAAACCTCCTATCTTCCCAAGAATCCACTTTTTTGACCTCTTTCGAGGTTTAGAGACCTGAAAAAAAATGCCCGAACCCCACCTTGGGGGGGGGGGGGGGGAGGGTGCCTGAGAGGGGGGGTGGGTGGGTGGGTGGGTGGGAGGTGATCAGCAACCTTAAAGACCTTAACACCGAGTGTTAAGGAACTCCTGGCTGGTGTGGTTGATAAACGCAACCGAACACCACGAAACGGATCCGCTCTATACGTTACGATCCGTATGCAACCAACGCATGCAACGCAACGCAACCGATGCGTACGTAGCGATCTGTATGCAACGAACGCAACGCATCCAACTCAACGCAACCGATGTGTACGTTACGATCTGTATGCAACGAACGCAACGCATGCAACGCAACGCAACCGATGCGTACGTTACGATCTGTATGCAACGCACGCAACGCAACCGATGTGTACGTAGCGATCTGTATGCAACGAACGCAACGCATACAACGCAACGCAACCGATGTGTACGTTACGATCTGTATGCAACGAACGCAACGCATGCAACGCAACGCAACCGATGCGTACGTTACGATCTGTATGCAACGAACGCAACGCATACAACGCAACGCAACCGATGTGTACGTTACGATCTGTATGCAACGAACGCAACGCATGCAACGCAACGCAACCGATGCGTACGTTACGATCTGTATGCAACGAACGCAACGCATGCAACGCAACGCAACCGATGTGTACGTTACGATCTGTATGCAACGAACGCAACGCATGCAACGCAACGCAACCGATGTGTACGTTACGATCTGTATGCAACGCACGCAACGCAACCGATGTGTACGTTACGATCTGTATGCAACGAACGCAACGCATGCAACGCAACGCAACCGATGTGTACGTTACGATCTGTATGCAACGCACGCAACGCATGCAACGCAACGCAACCGATGTGTACGTTACGATCTGTATGCAACGAACGCAACGCATGCAACGCAACGCAACCGATGCGTACGTTACGATCTGTATGCAACGCACGCAACGCAACCGATGTGTACGTTACGATCTGTATGCAACGAACGCAACGCATGCAACGCAACGCAACCGATGTGTACGTTACGATCTGTATGCAACGCACGCAACGCAACCGATGTGTACGTAGCGATCTGTATGCAACGAACGCAACGCATACAACGCAACGCAACCGATGTGTACGTTACGATCTGTATGCAACGCACGCAACGCAACCGATGTGTACGTTACGATCTGTATGCAACGCACGCAACGCATGCAACGCAACGCAACCGATGTGTACGTTACGATCTGTATGCAACGAACGCAACGCATGCAACGCAACGCAACCGATGTGTACGTTACGATCTGTATGCAACGCACGCAACGCAACCGATGTGTACGTTACGATCTGTATGCAACGCACGCAACGCATACAACGCAACGCAACCGATGTGTACGTTACGATCTGTATGCAACGCACGCAACGCAACCGATGTGTACGTTACGATCTGTATGCAACGAACGCAACGCATGCAACGCAACGCAACCGATGTGTACGTTACGATCTGTATGCAACGCACGCAACGCAACCGATGTGTACGTTACGATCTGTATGCAACGAACGCAACGCATGCAACGCAACGCAACCGATGTGTACGTTACGATCTGTATGCAACGAACGCAACGCATGCAACGCAACGCAACCGATGTGTACGTTACGATCTGTATGCAACGAACGCAACGCATGCAACGCAACGCAACCGATGCGTACGTTACGATCTGTATGCAACGCACGCAACGCAACCGATGTGTACGTTACGATCTGTATGCAACGAACGCAACGCATGCAACGCAACGCAACCGATGCGTACGTTACGATCTGTATGCAACGCACGCAACGCAACCGATGTGTACGTAGCGATCTGTATGCAACGAACGCAACGCATACAACGCAACGCAACCGATGTGTACTTTACGATCTGTATGCAACGAACGCAACGCATGCAACGCAACGCAACCGATGTGTACGTTACGATCTGTATGCAACGAACGCAACGCATGCAACGCAACGCAACCGATGCGTACGTTACGATCTGTATGCAACGCACGCAACGCAACCGATGTGTACGTAGCGATCTGTATGCAACGAACGCAACGCATACAACGCAACGCAACCGATGTGTACGTTACGATCTGTATGCAACGAACGCAACGCAACCAACGCAACGAGTGGTTACAAACCCCCACGCATGGTTCTCACAGCGCGCTGGCACGTTTCCCAAGCCGCAAACCCGGTTACCCGCCTGAAAAACCGGGTTTTTGGCCAAAACGCCTGTTTTGCCTGTAGAACCCTGTAGAAGCCTTAAGAAACACGTGTAAAAAAGGGGTACTCGCGACACCCTGGTTTCAGGGTCTGTCAGGGTTTGGAGGTCTTTGCTTCAGAGAAAGTCTCCTAAAAACCTCCTATCTTCCCAAGAATCCACTTTTTTGACCTCTTTCGAGGTTTAGAGACCTGAAAAAAAATGCCCGAACCCCACCTTGGGGGGGGGGGGGGGGGGGAGGGTGCCTGAGAGGGGGGGTGGGTGGGTGGGTGGGTGGGAGGTGATCAGCAACCTTAAAGACCTTAACACCGAGTGTTAAGGAATTTAGTTTTTTTTGGCAGTCCTTAACACTCGTAGCTGGTGTGGTTGATGTATGAAAGGTGTGCAACGCGCACAACCCAACCAACGCAACCGATGCGATGCCAGAAAAAAAATTGTAAATCGCGGAATTCGATTTTCCCTAACGATCCTTATTTTTTTTTTTTGGCCCTTTTTTCCTAGTTCTGGACCAATCTCTCAAATAAAGCCAGAATTTTCAACTTTTGAGCCTTTTTAAGGCATTTCTCTGCATTCTTCAGCAGTAAAAGGTCAAAAAAAACGCGATATTACCTTAGCGAAAATCGAAATTTTCGCAAAGACAAAATATTTCAAAAATTTGTAAATCGCGGAATTCGGTTTTCCCTTACGATCCTTATTTTTTTTTTTGGCCCTTTTTTCCTAGTTCTGGACCAATCTCTCAAATAAAGCCAGAATTTTCGACTTTTGAGCCTTTTTAAGGCATTTCCCTGCATTTTTCTGCAAAAAAAGGTCAAAACAACGCGTACGATTTGAACGTTACGAACCGGTTCTCTTCACTACACGTCTACATGTTTCCACGTCGTGGACTATGGGTCACTCAACAGCTCCCCTACCTGTAAAGGTAGGAGCCTGGGCCTTGTGACCCCAGGTGGCGTTTTACCCCATTTTTTTTTTTTTTTTTTTTTTTTTTTTTTTTTTGTGGGCCTTTTCTTTTTCTTTTGCCCTCTTTTTTTTTTTGTTTTTTTTTTTTTTTTTTTTTTGGACAGTGATTTTTTTGATGGGGCCACTGCCTTTTTTTTGTTTTTTTTTTTTTTTTTTGTTTTTGCGGGCCTTTTCTTTTTCTTTTGGCCTCTTTTTTTTTTCTTTTTTTTTTTTTTTTTTTTTTTTTTTTTGGAATAACAGATGATGAATGTGGCTCTCGTCAGACACATGTGTCAAAGTAAACAGAACATAAAGGAAATGAACAAAACATAGAAGAAGAAACATGAGTGATCTAACTATCATAACCAAACTAACCAAACCAACCCACTCCCTGAATCTAATACCCCAACCCAACCCTTCCCCAATCTCAATCAAACAAACCCAACCCCCAAATCTAACCTTAACCAAGTTATGGATCCTCGGTGAACGCCTGGGTAGGCTGGAAGTGTGTACCTCCGAATTGTTGCAGCCAGACCGTGTGTTGTACAGTTGTGGGGGTGATCTGCTTGACGGAGCGCGTTCCCTCCTTTGTCAGCTCAACAATGTTGATTTGAACTCGCAGGAATTCAGCAGTCCAAGAAATAGCATGCGAGTCAGCCGACGTCAAGCTTTTTCTGTGCCAGTCCTGCCATTCCTTGACTGTCGTATACTTCCCATCCGCATTGTCACTGGCGCACGCAGCCTGCGCGAACCCACGCATCGTTGTCGACACTCTTGGTGGATCAAACACGGTTTCGCGGAAAAACTCAACGGAGGAGAAGCTGAATGTAGTTGAGCTCGCCGCGAGCAGGGCGGAGAAAAAGCAGCCGTCTGTTCGCGGAACGTCCACAGGTTTCCCGGGCTTCTGTTGCAGAACGTCGCGTACAGGGATGTCTCCATGCAACTGCAGTGGTGCATCACTGAGGGGTTGCTGCAAGTCATGGGCACTTTCCTGCTCATCCTCCTCGCACACTTCCATCGCCAGCCTTGTCTGAAACTCCTCGTCCTCATGCAACTGCAGTGGCGGCACATTGTTGCGTTGCTGCGGAGGAGGAGGAGCATGGCTCGGAGCGTGGCTGCCACGTGTGGCGGTGACGTCGAGGTGTGGCAGGGGCGTGGCGGTCGCGTGGCAGCCACGCTTGCCACGCTTTCTCCTGGTCAACGTGGCGGTACCCCTGCCACACCGTGGCGGTCGTGGCAGCCACGACCGCCACGGTGTGGCAGACGTGGCTGCCACACCTGCCACGTCTGCCACATGTGGGAGCGGCGATTTCTGTGCTAACTGAACTCTGAAAAATTTTTTTGTGAGCACCCTATTTTGACGATTTGAGCTCATTAAAAGCAAAATCGGGCACTTTTGAGCATCTGTGGTCATCTAAAACGCGGTTTTGAGTTTCCGCCCTTAACTGGTACCTCAGAAAGTAGTTGTCGAAAAAAAAATTTTTCGAAAAAAAAAAATTTTTTTTTTCGCAAAGGGAAATCTCAGGCTACCCCTGATAGTGGATCCTTGGGTGTCCAAAAGTGCAAAAAAAACGCAAAATTTTGATGTTTTGACCACCTGTGGGCACCTAAAACGCACTTCTCTGCCCAAAAAACGGACCCCGATTTTTTCCTGAGCGTTTTTATGACTGTGAAATTTTTGAAATTTTTGTCTCGAAAATTTCAATTTTCGCAAAGGCAAAATTGAGTTATTTTGATGATTTTTTGCAGAAAAATGCAGGGAAATTGCTTAAAAAGGCTCAAAAGTTGAAAATTCTGGCTTTATTTGAAAGATTGGGCCAGAACTAGGAAAAAAGGGCCAAAAAAAAAAAATAAGGATCGTAAGGGAAAACCGAATTTCGCAATTTTCAAATTTTTCAATTTTTTTGTCTTTGCGAAAATTTCGCTTTTTCTAAGGTAAAATTGCGTTTTTTTGATTATTCCCTGCAGAAATACGCAGGGAAATTGCTTAAAAAGGCTCAAAAGTCGAAAATTCTGGCTTTATTTGAGAGATTGGTCCAGAACTAGGAAAAAAGGGCCAAAAAAAAAAAAAAATAAGGATCGTAAGGGAAAATCGAATTCCGCGATTAATGAAGTCCGTCGTAACCGAGGTTTTATCATTCAGAATGAAGTCCGTCGTAACCGAGGTTTTATCATTCAGAATGAAGCCCGTCGTAATAGAGGTTTCATTGTTCATAATGAAGTCCGTCGTAATCGAGTCCTTATTTTTCAAGAATGAAGTTCGTTGTATTCGCTACTCCTCTTTGAAAAATAAAGTCTGTCGTATTCTTTATTATATTTTTCATTTATTTCTTCAGAAATGAAGTCCTTCGTAGCCCACACGATCACTACAGACAATATGTGAGTATACAAAACAAAGATTATTTTTGAACTTTTCATTTCATACATCAACCCCTGTTCTCCTCCCTAAACCCTACCCATTTTTTTACACTACACCACAGAAACCACACTAAATACTTCCTACTCTCTCTTTTGACAGTGGCAGGATTTCAGAAGTCCTCCACTCCTCGCAAAAGAATGGACACTTTTGGTACCAACTTTTCCTTAGGGATTTTAACTTTTGTGGCGCTTCGCGCCGAAGGGCGAAGCCCTTCGGCGCGAAGCGCCACAAAAGTTAAAATCCCTAAGGAAAAGTTGGTACCAAAAGTGTCTCAAAATGGACATCTATTTTTTGGCTTTTTGACCACCTGTGTGGCTGCCACGTGGCAGCCACGTGGCAGCCACGCTGCCACGTGTGGCTGCCACACTCCTAGCCATGACCTCTACGTTAGTAGATTTCCAGGTTGACCGTAGAGCAACCAAACTTTTTTGCTTTTTTTGCTAACACAAAAGTTAAAATCCCTAAGGAAAAGTTGGTACCAAAAGTGTCTCAAAATGGACATCTATTTTTTGGCTTTTTGACCACCTGTGTGGCTGCCACGTGGCAGCCACGTGGCAGCCACGCTGCCACGTGTGGCTGCCACACTCCTAGCCATGCTGGATACGACCAAAAACCGGTTTTTTTTTGAGGGTGTAGAAGCTTCGCCCAGCCGAAAAAACGTTTTCTTTGGAAAGATCGGACACTTTTTGGGGCGTGTATAGGCTCAGCGAGGCTGGGAGCCCTTAGAGACCCTGACACCAGGGTGTCACGAGTACCCCTTTTATACACGTGTTTCTTAAGGCTTCTACAGGGTTCTACAGGCAAAACAGGCGTTTTGGCCAAAAACCCGGTTTTTCAGGCAGGTGACCGGTTTTGCGGCTTGGGAAACGTGCCAGCGAGCTGTGAGAACCGTGCATGGGCCACACACGGCACGAGTTGCAGCAGCCCACCGAAGGTGGGCTGCGTTTGGTAACCACACGATGCGGTTAACGCGTGTATCGCACATGCATAGCGTTGTGTGTATCGTATACGAAGACCGTAGTGTGTAACGCACGTGTAGACCGTTCCGTTATCACAACCACACGAGCCAGCGAAGTGTCACAGCGGCGCAGGTGTTGCGTTAACGCGATGGCGTTAAACCCGTAGCATGCTTTCGTACAGATCGCTACGTACACATCGGTTGCGTTGCGTTGCATGCGTTGCGTTCGTTGCATACAGATCGCTACGTACGCATCGGTTGCGTTCGTTGCATACAGATCGCTACGTACACATCGGTTGCGTTGCGTTGCATGCGTTGCGTTCGTTGCATACAGATCGCTACGTACACATCGGTTGCGTTGCGTTGCATGCGTTGCGTTCGTTGCATACAGATCGCTACGTACACATCGGTTGCGTTGCGTTGCATGCGTTGCGTTGCGTTCGTTGCGTTGCGTTCGTTACATACAGATCGTAACGTACACATCGGTTGCGCTGCGTTGTATGCGTTGCGTTGGATACGTTGCGTTCGTTGCATACAGATCGCTACGTACACATCGGTTGCGTTGCGTTGCATGCGTTGCGTTCGTTGCATACAGATCGCTACGTACGCATCGGTTGCGTTCGTTGCATACAGATCGCTACGTACACATCGGTTGCGTTGCGTTGCATGCGTTGCGTTCGTTGCATACAGATCGCTACGTACACATCGGTTGCGTTGCGTTGCATGCGTTGCGTTCGTTGCATACAGATCGCTACGTACACATCGGTTGCGTTGCGTTGCATGCGTTGCGTTCGTTGCATACAGATCGCTACGTATGCATCGGTTGCGTTGCGTTGCATGCGTTGCGTTCGTTGCATACAGATCGCTACGTACACATCGGTTGCGTTGCGTTGCATGCGTTGCGTTGCGTTCGTTGCGTTGCGTTCGTTACATACAGATCGTAACGTACACATCGGTTGCGTTGCATGCGTTGCGTTCGTTGCGTTGCGTTCGTTGCATACAGATCGTATCGAAAACGTAGAGCGTTACGTGCAAACCATACACAGACCGTTTGACACACCAGCCAGCGAAGTGTTTTCAAGACCGTCAACTCAAATTCATCGCGCTGTTTTCGATGCGCTGTTTTGGAAGCGTTTCATCGCGCTCGTATCGATGCGCTGTTTTGGACGCGTTTCATCGCGCTGTTATCGGTGCGCTGTTTTGGACGCGTTTCATCGCGCTGTTTTCGATGCGCTGTTTTGGAAGCGTTTCATCGCGCTGTTTTCGATGCGTTGTTTTGGACGCGTTTCATCGCGCTGTTTTCGATGCGTTGTTTTGCACGCGTTTCATCGCGCTGTTTTCGATGCGCTGTTTTGGACGCGTTTCATCGCGCTGTTATCGGTGCGCTGTTTTGGACGCGTTTCATCGCGCTGTTTTCGATGCGCTGTTTTGGAAGCGTTTCATCGCGCTGTTTTCGATGCGTTGTTTTGGACGCGTTTCATCGCGCTGTTTTCGATGCGTTGTTTTGCACGCGTTTCATCGCGCTGTTTTCGATGCGCTGTTTTGGACGCGTTTCATCGCGCTGTTATCGGTGCGCTGTTTTGGACGCGTTTCATCGCGCTGTTTTCGATGCGCTGTTTTGGAAGCGTTTCATCGCGCTGTTTTCGATGCGTTGTTTTGGACGCGTTTCATCGCGCTGTTTTCGATGCGTTGTTTTGCACGCGTTTCATCGCGCTGTTATCGATGCGTTGTTTTGCACGCGTTTCATCGCGCTGTTTTCGATGCGTTGTTTTGGACGCGTTTCTTCGCGCTGTTTTCGATGCGTTGTTTTGGAAGCGTTTCATCGCGCTGTTTTCGATGCGTTGTTTTGGACGCGTTTCTTCGCGCTGTTTTCGATGCGCTGTTTTGGACGCGTTTCTTCGCGCTGTTTTCGATGCGTTGTTTTGGACGCGTTTCATCGCGCTGTTTTCGATGCGTTGTTTTGGACGCGTTTCTTCGCGCTGTTTTCGATGCGCTGTTTTGGACGCGTTTCTTCGCGCTGTTTTCGATGCGTTGTTTTGGACGCGTTTCTTCGCGCTGTTTTCGATGCGTTGTTTTGGAAGCGTTTCATCGCGCTGTTTTCGATGCGCTGTTTTGGACGCGTTTCATCGCGCTGTTTTCGATGCGCTGTTATGGAAGCGTTTCATCGCGCTGTTTTCGATGCGCTGTTTTAGACGCGTTTCATCGCGCTGTTTTGGACGCGTTTCATCGCGCTGTTTTCGATGCATTGTTTTGGAAGCATTTCATCGCGCTGTTTGTAACCCTCCAGAGGTCTCAAGGGATTCCCTTGAGAGCTAAGAGGATTCCCTTGAGAGCACCAAAAATTCCCGCGAGAGAATGTGCGTTTTGGTGACTGAAACCGGCCAAAAACTTTTTAAAACGGCCCACAACCTGGTTTCTGCGACTCGAAAAGCGTATTCGCATGCTTTTCGGCGTCCGTGGGCCACAAACGATGGTACCCATGTGGGCCGAAAAACCTACGTGTTTGTACACAAAACACCACAAAAGCGCTTGTTTGCAGGCAGTTCGGGTAGAAAACGACCTCGTCGGGTCACAAAGCTACATCCCTCCCTCCCTTGGCCCTCGGGATTCCCTTTCGGGAGGTCAGGGCGCCCTCGGGCCTTCGGCCCTCGGGCTGCCCTGACCTCCCTCAAGGGATCCCTCGGGCTCTGGCGGGAGGGAGGGAAATAGCTATTTCGATGCGCTGTTTTAGACGCGTTTCATCGCGCTGTTTTGGACGCGTTTCATCGCGCTGTTTTCGATGCATTGTTTTGGAAGCATTTCATCGCGCTGTTTTCGATGCGCTGTTTTGGAAGCGTTTCATCGCGCTGTTTTGGACGCGCTGTTTTGGACGCGTTTCATCGCGCTGTATTCGATGCGCTGTTATGGAAGCGTTTCATCGCGCTGTTTTCGATGCGCTGTTTTGGAAGCGTTTCATCGCGCTGTTATCGATGCGCTGTTTTGGACGCGTTTCATCGCGCTGTATTCGATGCGCTGTTATGGAAGCGTTTCATCGCGCTGTTTTCGAAGCGCTGTTTTGGACGCGTTTCATCGCGCTGTTTTCGATGCGCTGTTATGGAAGCGTTTCATCGCGCTGTTATCGATGCGCTGTTTTGGACGCGTTTCATCGCGCTGTATTCGATGCGCTGTTATGGAAGCGTTTCATCGCGCTGTTTTCGATGCGCTGTTTTAGACGCGTTTCATCGCGCTGTTTTGGACGCGTTTCATCGCGCTGTTTTCGATGCGCTGTTTTGGACGCGTTTCATCGCGCTGTTTTCGATGCGCTGTTTTGGAAGCGTTTCATCGCGCTGTTATCGATGCGCTGTTTTGGAAGCGTTTCATCGCGCTGTATTCGATGCGCTGTTATGGAAGCGTTTCATCGCGCTGTATTCGATGCGCTGTTATGGAAGCGTTTCATCGCGCTGTTTTCGATGCGCTGTTTTAGACGCGTTTCATCGCGCTGTTTTGGACGCGTTTCATCGCGCTGTTTTCGATGCGTTGTTTTGGAAGCATTTCCTTAACACTCTGTGTTAAGGTTTTTAAGGTTGCTTTTGTGGCGTACCCCCCCACCCCTTGGCACCCCCGACGGGGTACCCCAAAAAATGACATTTCTCGCAGAGGCGCCAAAGTGTAAGATTTTTTCGGCATTGGAAAGATAGGGCCAAAAATCGAGTTCTTACTAAATCAGATCGCTGAGAGATTAGTTTTTAATTCCTATTTTCGTGTCGCGAGTTTACGTGTAAAATGCCTTAGGAACCGTGCGTTCCTTAAGGATTCTTAAGGATTCTACAGGGAAAACAGGCGTTTTGGCCAAAAACACGGTTTTTCAGGCAGGTAACCGGGTTTGCGGCTTGGGAAACGTGCCAACGCGGTGTGAGAACCATGCGTGGGGGTTTGTAACCACTCGTTGCGTTGGTTGCGTTGCGTTCGTTACGTAGCGTTCGTTGCATGCAGATCGCTACGTACACATAGGTTACGTAGTGTTGCATGCGTTGCGTTCGTTGTGTAGAGATCGTTACGTACAGAGCGCAACGTATGGAGCGGTTGCGTTGCGTTGGTTGTGTTCGGTTGGTTACGTTCGTTGCGTACAGATAGTGACGCACGCATCGGTTCCGTTGTGTTGGATGAGATGCGTTGGTTGTGTTCGGTTGGTTACGTTCGTTGCGTTCAGATCGTTGCGCACACATCGGTAGCGTTGTGTTGGTTGTGTCGTTGACACATGTTCGTGGGAATCTGTTCGTTTCTTTTCAGATCTTTGCATACATCAACCACGATCAATAGGGAGTGTTAAGGATTTAGTTTTTTTTGGCAATCCTTAACACTCACTGGCTGGTGTGGTTGATAAACGCAACCGAACACAAGGAAACGGAGCCGCTCTATACGTTACGATCCGTATGCAACCAACGCATGCAACGCAACGCAACCGATGTGTACGTAGCGATCGGAACGCAACGAACGTAACCAACCGAACACAACCAACGCAACGCAACCGCTCCGTACGTTGCGCTCTGTACGTAACGATCTCTACACAACGAACGCAACGCATGCAACACAACGTAACCGGTGTGTACGTAGCTATGTGTACGCAACGAAGGCAACGCAACGAGTGGTTACAAACCCCCACGCATGGTTCTCACACCCCTCTGGCACGTTTCCGAAGCCGCAAAACCGGTTACCTGCCTGAAAAACCGGGTTTTTGGCCAAAACGCCTGTTTTGCCTGTAGAACCCTGTAGAAGCCTTAAGAAACACGTGTAAAAAAGGGGTACTCGCGACACCCTGGTTTCAGGGTCTGTCAGGGTTTGGAGGTCTTTGCTTCAGAGAAAGTCTCCTAAAAACCTCCTATCTTCCCAAGAATCCACTTTTTTGACCTCTTTGGACGTTTAGGGACCTGAAAAAAAATGGCCGAAACCCACCCCTGGGGGGGGGGTGCCTTAGGGTGGGTGGGTGGGGTGGTGAAGCAACCTTAAAGACCTTAACACCGAGTGTTAAGGAATTTAGTTTTTTTTGGCAATCCTTAACATTTAGTTTTTTTTGGCAATCCTTAACACTCCTGGCTGGTGTGGTTGATAAACGCAACCGAACACCACGAAACGGATCCGCTCTATACGTTACGATCCGTATGCAACCAAAGCATGCAACGCAACGCAACCGATGCGTACGTTACGATCTGTATGCAACGCACGCAACGCAACCGATGTGTACGTAGCGATCTGTATGCAACGAACGCAACGCATACAACGCAACGCAACCGATGTGTACGTTACGATCTGTATGCAACGAACGCAACGCATGCAACGCAACGCAACCGATGCGTACGTTACGATCTGTATGCAACGCACGCAACGCAACCGATGTGTACGTTACGATCTGTATGCAACGAACGCAACGCATGCAACGCAACGCAACCGATGTGTACGTTACGATCTGTATGCAACGAACGCAACGCATGCAACGCAACGCAACCGATGCGTACGTTACGATCTGTATGCAACGAACGCAACGCATACAACGCAACGCAACCGATGTGTACGTTACGATCTGTATGCAACGAACGCAACGCATGCAACGCAACGCAACCGATGTGTACGTTACGATCTGTATGCAACGAACGCAACGCATGCAACGCAACGCAACCGATGCGTACGTTACGATCTGTATGCAACGCACGCAACGCAACCGATGTGTACGTTACGATCTGTATGCAACGAACGCAACGCATGCAACGCAACGCAACCGATGTGTACGTTACGATCTGTATGCAACGCACGCAACGCAACCGATGTGTACGTTACGATCTGTATGCAACGAACGCAACGCATGCAACGCAACGCAACCGATGTGTACGTTACGATCTGTATGCAACGAACGCAACGCATGCAACGCAACGCAACCGATGCGTACGTTACGATCTGTATGCAACGCACGCAACGCAACCGATGTGTACGTTACGATCTGTATGCAACGAACGCAACGCAACCGATGTGTACGTTACGATCTGTATGCAACGAACGCAACGCATGCAACGCAACGCAACCGATGCGTACGTTACGATCTGTATGCAACGCACGCAACGCAACCGATGTGTACGTTACGATCTGTATGCAACGCACGCAACGCAACCGATGTGTACGTTACGATCTGTATGCAACGAACGCAACGCATGCAACGCAACGCAACCGATGCGTACGTTACGATCTGTATGCAACGCACGCAACGCAACCGATGTGTACGTAGCGATCTGTATGCAACGAACGCAACGCATACAACGCAACGCAACCGATGTGTACTTTACGATCTGTATGCAACGAACGCAACGCATGCAACGCAACGCAACCGATGTGTACGTTACGATCTGTATGCAACGAACGCAACGCATGCAACGCAACGCAACCGATGCGTACGTTACGATCTGTATGCAACGCACGCAACGCAACCGATGTGTACGTAGCGATCTGTATGCAACGAACGCAACGCATACAACGCAACGCAACCGATGTGTACGTTACGATCTGTATGCAACGAACGCAACGCAACCAACGCAACGAGTGGTTACAAACCCCCACGCATGGTTCTCACAGCGCGCTGGCACGTTTCCCAAGCCGCAAACCCGGTTACCCGCCTGAAAAACCGGGTTTTTGGCCAAAACGCCTGTTTTGCCTGTAGAACCCTGTAGAAGCCTTAAGAAACACGTGTAAAAAAGGGGTACTCGCGACACCCTGGTTTCAGGGTCTGTCAGGGTTTGGAGGTCTTTGCTTCAGAGAAAGTCTCCTAAAAACCTCCTATCTTCCCAAGAATCCACTTTTTTGACCTCTTTCGAGGTTTAGAGACCTGAAAAAAAATGCCCGAACCCCACCTTGGGGGGGGGGGGGGGGAGGGTGCCTGAGAGGGGGGGTGGGTGGGTGGGTGGGTGGGAGGTGATCAGCAACCTTAAAGACCTTAACACCGAGTGTTAAGGAATTAGCAAAACTAAATTCATCGCGCTGTTTTCGATGCGCTGTTTTGGAAGCGTTTCATCGCGCTCGTATCGATGCGCTGTTTTGGACGCGTTTCATCGCGCTGTTATCGGTGCGCTGTTTTGGACGCGTTTCATCGCGCTGTTTTCGATGCGCTGTTTTGGAAGCGTTTCATCGCGCTGTTTTCGATTCGTTGTTTTGGACGCGTTTCATCGCGCTGTTTTCGATGCGTTGTTTTGCACGCGTTTCATCGCGCTGTTTTCGATGCGCTGTTTTGGACGCGTTTCATCGCGCTGTTATCGGTGCGCTGTTTTGGACGCGTTTCATCGCGCTGTTTTCGATGCGCTGTTTTGGAAGCGTTTCATCGCGCTGTTTTCGATGCGTTGTTTTGGACGCGTTTCATCGCGCTGTTTTCGATGCGTTGTTTTGCACGCGTTTCATCGCGCTGTTTTCGATGCGCTGTTTTGGACGCGTTTCATCGCGCTGTTATCGGTGCGCTGTTTTGGACGCGTTTCATCGCGCTGTTTTCGATGCGCTGTTTTGGAAGCGTTTCATCGCGCTGTTTTCGATGCGTTGTTTTGGACGCGTTTCATCGCGCTGTTTTCGATGCGTTGTTTTGCACGCGTTTCATCGCGCTGTTATCGATGCGTTGTTTTGCACGCGTTTCATCGCGCTGTTTTCGATGCGTTGTTTTGGACGCGTTTCTTCGCGCTGTTTTCGATGCGTTGTTTTGGAAGCGTTTCATCGCGCTGTTTTCGATGCGTTGTTTTGGACGCGTTTCTTCGCGCTGTTTTCGATGCGTTGTTTTGGAAGCATTTCATCGCGCTGTTTTCGAAGCGCTGTTTTGGAAGCGTTTCATCGCGCTGTTTTCGATGCGTTGTTTTGGACGCGTTTCATCGCGCTGTTTTCGATGCGTTGTTTTGCACGCGTTTCATCGCGCTGTTATCGATGCGTTGTTTTGCACGCGTTTCATCGCGCTGTTTTCGATGCGTTGTTTTGGACGCGTTTCTTCGCGCTGTTTTCGATGCGTTGTTTTGGAAGCGTTTCATCGCGCTGTTTTCGATGCGTTGTTTTGGACGCGTTTCTTCGCGCTGTTTTCGATGCGCTGTTTTGGACGCGTTTCTTCGCGCTGTTTTCGATGCGTTGTTTTGGACGCGTTTCATCGCGCTGTTTTCGATGCGTTGTTTTGGACGCGTTTCTTCGCGCTGTTTTCGATGCGCTGTTTTGGACGCGTTTCTTCGCGCTGTTTTCGATGCGTTGTTTTGGAAGCGTTTCATCGCGCTGTTATCGATGCGTTGTTTTGGAAGCGTTTCATCGCGCTGTTTTCGATGCGCTGTTTTGGACGCGTTTCATCGCGCTGTTTTCGATGCGCTGTTATGGAAGCGTTTCATCGCGCTGTTTTCGATGCGCTGTTTTAGACGCGTTTCATCGCGCTGTTTTGGACGCGTTTCATCGCGCTGTTTTCGATGCATTGTTTTGGAAGCATTTCATCGCGCTGTTTTCGATGCGCTGTTTTAGACGCGTTTCATCGCGCTGTTTTGGACGCGTTTCATCGCGCTGTTTTCGATGCATTGTTTTGGAAGCATTTCATCGCGCTGTTTTCGATGCGCTGTTTTGGAAGCGTTTCATCGCGCTGTTTTGGACGCGCTGTTATGGAAGCGTTTCATCGCGCTGTTTTCGATGCGCTGTTTTGGAAGCGTTTCATCGCGCTGTTATCGATGCGCTGTTTTGGACGCGTTTCATCGCGCTGTATTCGATGCGCTGTTATGGAAGCGTTTCATCGCGCTGTTTTCGATGCGCTGTTTTGGAAGCGTTTCATCGCGCTGTTATCGATGCGCTGTTTTGGACGCGTTTCATCGCGCTGTATTCGATGCGCTGTTATGGAAGCGTTTCATCGCGCTGTTTTCGATGCGCTGTTTTAGACGCGTTTCATCGCGCTGTTTTGGACGCGTTTCATCGCGCTGTTTTGGACGCGTTTCATCGCGCTGTTTTCGATGCGCTGTTTTGGAAGCGTTTCATCGCGCTGTTATCGATGCGCTGTTTTGGACGCGTTTCATCGCGCTGTATTCGATGCGCTGTTATGGAAGCGTTTCATCGCGCTGTTTTCGATGCGCTGTTTTAGACGCGTTTCATCGCGCTGTTTTGGACGCGTTTCATCGCGCTGTTTTCGATGCGCTGTTTTGGACGCGTTTCATCGCGCTGTTTTCGATGCGCTGTTTTGGAAGCGTTTCATCGCGCTGTTATCGATGCGCTGTTTTGGAAGCGTTTCATCGCGCTGTATTCGATGCGCTGTTATGGAAGCGTTTCATCGCGCTGTTTTCGATGCGCTGTTTTAGACGCGTTTCATCGCGCTGTTTTGGACGCGTTTCATCGCGCTGTTTTCGATGCGTTGTTTTGGAAGCATTTCCTTAACACTCTGTGTTAAGGTTTTTAAGGTTGCTTTTGTGGCGTACCCCCCCACCCCTTGGCACCCCCGACGGGGTACCCCAAAAAATGACATTTCTCGCAGAGGCGCCAAAGTGTAAGATTTTTTCGGCATTGGAAAGATAGGGCCAAAAATCGAGTTCTTACTAAATCAGATCGCTGAGAGATTAGTTTTTAATTCCTATTTTCGTGTCGCGAGTTTACGTGTAAAATGCCTTAGGAACCGTGCGTTCCTTAAGGATTCTTAAGGATTCTACAGGGAAAACAGGCGTTTTGGCCAAAAACACGGTTTTTCAGGCAGGTAACCGGGTTTGCGGCTTGGGAAACGTGCCAACGCGGTGTGAGAACCATGCGTGGGGGTTTGTAACCACTCGTTGCGTTGGTTGCGTTGCGTTCGTTACGTAGCGTTCGTTGCATGCAGATCGCTACGTACACATAGGTTACGTAGTGTTGCATGCGTTGCGTTCGTTGTGTAGAGATCGTTACGTACAGAGCGCAACGTATGGAGCGGTTGCGTTGCGTTGGTTGTGTTCGGTTGGTTACGTTCGTTGCGTACAGATAGTGACGCACGCATCGGTTCCGTTGTGTTGGATGAGATGCGTTGGTTGTGTTCGGTTGGTTACGTTCGTTGCGTTCAGATCGTTGCGCACACATCGGTAGCGTTGTGTTGGTTGTGTCGTTGACACATGTTCGTGGGAATCTGTTCGTTTCTTTTCAGATCTTTGCATACATCAACCACGATCAATAGGGAGTGTTAAGGATTAGCAAAACTAAATTCATCGCGCTGTTTTCGATGCGTTGTTTTGCACGCGTTTCATCGCGCTGTTTTCGATGCGCTGTTATGGAAGCGTTTCATCGCGCTGTTTTCGATGCGCTGTTTTGGAAGCGTTTCATCGCGCTGTTTTGGACGCGTTTCATCGCGCTGTTTTCGATGCGCTGTTTTGGAAGCGTTTCATCGCGCTGTTTTCGATGAGCTGTTTTGGACGCGTTTCATCGCGCTCGTATCGATGCGTTGTTTTGCACGCGTTTCATCGCGCTGTTTTCGATGCGTTGTTTTGGACGCGTTTCTTCGCGCTGTTTTCGATGCGTTGTTTTGGAAGCGTTTCATCGCGCTGTTTTCGATGCGCTGTTTTGGACGCGTTTCTTCGCGCTGTTTTCGATGCGTTGTTTTGGACGCGTTTCTTCGCGCTGTTTTCGATGCGTTGTTTTGGACGCGTTTCATCGCGCTGTTTTCGATGCGCTGTTATGGAAGCGTTTCATCGCGCTGTTTTCGATGCGTTGTTTTGGACGCGTTTCATCGCGCTGTTATCGATGCGTTGTTTTGGACGCGTTTCATCCCGCTGTTTTCGATGCGCTGTTTTGGACGCGTTTCATCGCGCTGTATTCGATGCGCTGTTATGGAAGCGTTTCATCGCGCTGTTTTCGATGCGCTGTTATGGAAGCGTTTCATCGCGCTGTTTTCGATGCGTTGTTTTGGACGCGTTTCTTCGCGCTGTTTTCGATGCGTTGTTTTGGAAGCGTTTCATCGCGCTGTTTTCGATGCGCTGTTTTGGACGCGTTTCTTCGCGCTGTTTTCGATGCGTTGTTTTGGAAGCGTTTCATCCCGCTGTTTTCGATGCGCTGTTTTGGAAGCGTTTCATCGCGCTGTTTTCGATGCGTTGTTTTGGAAGCGTTTCATCGCGCTGTTATCGATGCGTTGTTTTGGACGCGTTTCATCGCGCTGTTTTCGATGCGCTGTTTTGGACGCGTTTCATCGCGCTGTTTTGGACGCGTTTCATCGCGCTGTTTTCGATGCGTTGTTTTGGAAGCATTTCATCGCGCTGTTTTGGACGCGTTTCATCGCGCTGTTTTCGATGCGCTGTTTTGGAAGCGTTTCATCGCGCTGTTTTCGATGCGCTGTTTTGGAAGCGTTTCATCGCGCTGTTTTGGACGCGTTTCATCGCGCTGTTTTCGATGCGCTGTTTTGGAAGCGTTTCATCGCGCTGTTTTCGATGCGCTGTTTTGGAAGCGTTTCATCGCGCTGTTTTGGACGCGTTTCATCGCGCTGTTTTCGATGCGCTGTTTTGGAAGCGTTTCATCGCGCTGTTTTCGATGCGCTGTTTTGGAAGCGTTTCATCGCGCTGTTTTCGATGCGCTGTTTTGGAAGCGTTTCATCGCGCTGTTTTGGACGCGTTTCATCGCGCTGTTTTCGATGCGCTGTTTTGGAAGCGTTTCATCGCGCTGTTTTCGATGCGCTGTTTTGGATGCGTTTCATCGCGCTGTTTGCGATGCGCTGTTTTGGACGCGTTTCATCGTGCTGTTTTCGATGCGTTGTTTTGGAAGCGTTTCATCGTGCTGTTTTCGATGCGTTGTTTTGGACGCGTTTCGTCCCGCTGTTTTCGATGCGCTGTTTTGGACGCGTTTCATCGCGCTGTATTCGATGCGCTGTTATGGAAGCGTTTCATCGCGCTGTTTTCGATGCGCTGTTTTGGACGCGTTTCATCGCGCTGTATTCGATGCGCTGTTATGGAAGCGTTTCATCGCGCTGTTTTCGATGCGCTGTTTTAGACGCGTTTCATCGCGCTGTTTTGGACGCGTTTCATCGCGCTGTTTTCGATGCGTTGTTTTGGAAGCATTTCATCGCGCTGTTTTCGAAGCGCTGTTTTGGACGCGTTTCATCGCGCTGTTTTCGATGCGCTGTTTTCGAAGCGTTTCATCGCGCTGTTTTGGACGCGCTGTTTTGGACGCGTTTCATCGCGCTGTATTCGATGCGCTGTTTTGGAAGCGTTTCATCGCGCTGTTATCGATGCGGTGTTTTGGACGCGTTTCATCGCGCTGTTTTCGATGCGCTGTTTTGGACGCGTTTCATCGCGCTGTTTTCGATGCGCTGTTTTGGACGCGTTTCATCGCGCTGTTTTCGATGCGCTGTTTTGGAAGCGTTTCATCGCGCTGTTTTGGACGCGTTTCATCGCGCTGTTTTCGATGCGCTGTTTTGGAAGCGTTTCATCGCGCTGTTTTCGATGCGCTGTTTTGGAAGCGTTTCATCGCGCTGTTTTCGATGCGCTGTTTTGGATGCGTTTCATCGCGCTGTTTGCGATGCGCTGTTTTGGACGCGTTTCATCGTGCTGTTTTCGATGCGTTGTTTTGGAAGCGTTTCATCGTGCTGTTTTCGATGCGTTGTTTTGGACGCGTTTCGTCCCGCTGTTTTCGATGCGCTGTTTTGGACGCGTTTCATCGCGCTGTTTTCGATGCGCTGTTTTGGACGCGTTTCATCGCGCTGTATTCGATGCGCTGTTATGGAAGCGTTTCATCGCGCTGTTTTCGATGCGCTGTTTTAGACGCGTTTCATCGCGCTGTTTTGGACGCGTTTCATCGCGCTGTTTTCGATGCGTTGTTTTGGAAGCATTTCATCGCGCTGTTTTCGAAGCGCTGTTTTGGACGCGTTTCATCGCGCTGTTTTCGATGCGCTGTTTTGGAAGCGTTTCATCGCGCTGTTTTGGACGCGTTTCATCGCGCTGTATTCGATGCGCTGTTATGGAAGCGTTTCATCGCGCTGTTTTCGATGCGCTGTTTTGGAAGCGTTTCATCGCGCTGTTATCGATGCGGTGTTTTGGACGCGTTTCATCGCGCTGTTTTCGATGCGCTGTTTTGGACGCGTTTCATCGCGCTGTTTTCGATGCGCTGTTTTGGACGCGTTTCATCGCGCTGTTTTCGATGCGCTGTTTTGGAAGCGTTTCATCGCGCTGTTTTGGACGCGTTTCATCGCGCTGTTTTCGATGCGCTGTTTTGGAAGCGTTTCATCGCGCTGTTTTGGAAGCGTTTCATCGCGCTGTTTTCGATGCGCTGTTTTGGAAGCGTTTCATCGCGCTGTTTTGGACGCGTTTCATCGCGCTGTTTTCGATGCGCTGTTTTGGAAGCGTTTCATCGCGCTGTTTTCGATGCGCTGTTTTGGACGCGTTTCATCGCGCTGTTTTCGATGCGCTGTTTTGGAAGCGTTTCATCGCGCTGTTTTGGAAGCGTTTCATCGCGCTGTTTTCGATGCGCTGTTTTGGAAGCGTTTCATCGCGCTGTTTTCGATGCGCTGTTTTGGAAGCGTTTCATCGCGCTGTTTTGGACGCGTTTCATCGCGCTGTTTTCGATGCGCTGTTTTGGAAGCGTTTCATCGCGCTGTTTTGGACGCGTTTCATCGCGCTGTTTTCGATGCGCTGTTTTGGAAGCGTTTCATCGCGCTGTTTTCGATGCGCTGTTTTGGAAGCGTTTCATCGCGCTGTTTTCGATGCGCTGTTTTGGAAGCGTTTCATCGCGCTGTTTTGGACGCGTTTCATCGCGCTGTTTTCGATGCGCTGTTTTGGAAGCGTTTCATCGCGCTGTTTTCGATGCGCTGTTTTGGAAGCGTTTCATCGCGCTGTTTTCGATGCGCTGTTTTGGATGCGTTTCATCGCGCTGTTTTCGACGCGCTGTGTTGGACGCGTTTCTTCGCGCTGTTTTCGATGCGCTGTTTTGGACGCGTTTCATCGTGCTGTTTTCGATGCGTTGTTTTGGAAGCGTTTCATCGCGCTGTTTTCGACGCGCTGTGTTGGACGCGTTTCTTCGCGCTGTTTTCGATGCGCTGTTTTGGACGCGTTTCATCGCGCTGTTTTCGATGCGCTGTTTTGGAAGCGTTTCATCGCGCTGTTTTCGATGCGCTGTTTTGGAAGCGTTTCATCGCGCTGTTATCGATGCGCTGTTTTGGACGCGTTTCATCGCGCTGTTTTCGATACGCTGTTTTGGAAGCGTTTCATCCCGCTGTTTTCGATGCGCTGTTTTGGAAGCGTTTCATCGCGCTGTTTTCGATGCGCTGTTTTGCACGCGTTTCATCGCGCTCGTATCGATGCGTTGTTTTGGACGCGTTTCATCGCGCTGTTTTCGATGCGCTGTTTTGGACGCGTTTCATCGCGCTGTTTTCGATGCGCTGTTTTGGAAGCGTTTCATCGCGCTCGTATCGATGCGTTGTTTTGCACGCGTTTCATCGCGCTGTTTTCGATGCGTTGTTTTGGACGCGTTTCATCGCGCTGTTATCGGTGCACTGTTTTGTAAGCGTTTCATCGCGCTGTTTTCGATGCGTTGTTTTGCACGCGTTTAATCGCGCTGTTTTCGATGCGCTGTTTTGGAAGCGTTTCATCGCGCTGTTTTCGATGCGCTGTTTTGGACGCGTTTCATCGCGCTGTTATCGGTGCGCTGTTTTGTAAGCGTTTCATCCCGCTGTTTTCGATGCGCTGTTTTGGAAGCGTTTCATCGCGCTGTTTTCGATGAGCTGTTTTGGACGCGTTTCATCGCGCTCGTATCGATGCGTTGTTTTGCACGCGTTTCATCGCGCTGTTTTCGATGCGTTGTTTTGGAAGCGTTTCATCGCGCTGTTTTCGATGGGTTGTTTTGGACGCGTTTCTTCGCGCTGTTTTCGATGCGTTGTTTTGGAAGCGTTTCATCGCGCTGTTTTCGATGCGCTGTTTTGGAAGCGTTTCATCGCGCTGTTTTCGATGCGTTGTTTTGGAAGCGTTTCATCGCGCTGTTTTCGATGCGCTGTTTTGGACGCGTTTCATCGCGCTGTTTTCGATGCGCTGTTTTGGACGCGTTTCATCGCGCTGTTTTCGATGCGCTGTTTTGGAAGCGTTTCATCGCGCTGTTTTCGATGCGCTGTTTTGGACGCGTTTCATCGCGCTGTTTTCGATGCGCTGTTTTGGACGCGTTTCATCGCGCTGTTTTCGATGCGCTGTTTTGTAAGCGTTTCATCGCGCTGTTTTCGATGCGCTGTTTTGGACGCGTTTCATCGCGCTCGTATCGATGCGTTGTTTTGCACGCGTTTCATCGCGCTGTTTTCGATGCGCTGTTTTGGAAGCGTTTCATCGCGCTGTTTTCGATGCGTTGTTTTGGAAGTGTTTCATCGCGCTCGTATCGATGCGCTGTTTTGGACGCGTTTCATCGCGCTGTTTTCGATGCGCTGTTTTGGACGCGTTTCATCGCGCTGTTTTCGATGCGCTGTTTTGGACGCGTTTCATCGCGCTGTTTTGGATGCGTTGTTTTGGAAGTGTTTCATCGCGCTGTTTTCGACGCGCTGTTTTGGACGCGTTTCATCGCGCTGTTTTCGATGCGCTGTTTTGGACGCGTTTCATCGTGCTGTTATAGACGCGTGGTTTTGCACCCGTTTGATCGATCCATTTTTATCGCGTGGGTTTAGAGTAACGTAATTTGCTTGTTTGGGAGTGTGTCTTTTAGATGCAACAAAACGAACCGTTGAGAAGTGTGCCTTTTCGAAGAACGAAAACAGTGCGTTGTATATTTTCTTTTTTTGAACCACGAAAATGATACGTTGTAAAGCGTCCGTTTTATGAGTACGAAAACGTTGCGTTGGAAAGTGTAGTGGAGGTTTATGGGGGTCTGTCTTGGCGTTAGGATACTGGGTGGGGAGGATACGTTTGACTCTAATCACAAGTGTTTGGGAATTATTTCGTTTTCCCGTTTGTATCAACGACATGTAAAGGACCTGTACGGGTGGTTTCAATATGGACCGTCGGCAGTGATGTTGTCAGGAAAGAAGTACGTGATGAAACATTGGGATTGTCATCTGTGTCGTCCTGACGGTGTGTGAATATTGGTAATAACTTCTTATTAAGGTGGTCTCGCGTAAACAGTATTTGGCTAGGAAACGCGGACTGAAGTTTTTCGTTTTAGGGATGTATTGTATTTTTGTCTTTTTGATGGAGTATTCGCTCAGAATATGTTTGTATGGTGCGTTTGTTGCTTGGTTGTGTTGGAGTATTTTGCAGTTTCAGTTTGCGAGTGTCTATGTTTATTACCCTTTTATTTTTGGTTTTTTTCGTACTCTTTTTATTTTTTTGTCAGGTGAATGTGAAAATACGGAAGTCGTGACACTGGCAAAAGGATATGGGGAATCCGTGGCAAATGTGTTGTCCTCCTGTGCTCTGTTTTGCTTGTGATTTTGTCCCCACCCACCGCACCCCTAATGCTCCCCATCCACATTATCCTCCCCTCAAACAGAGGTAGTTTTTGTGGGGAAACATGTTCCTGGAATACGTATAAAAAGGAGCACATACAATGTCGAGTGGTGGGGATGTGCCAGCTCTCTTTGATATTCAGGCGTTACGCCAGTTCCATGTGGGCATGTTAGGTGAGCTGGATCGCTTTTTAGAAGGTGTGAAGCGCGTTCCTGGATCGCACGGAAGTGAGTATGAGGAAGATAACATTCGCGCCTTTGAACAAGTTAAGATGAAGGCGATGGAGTTGGCTGGCAAGGCCTACATTGCAGAAAGTGCTGATAGCATGATCGTATCAGAAATGGGCCGTGAGTACCCTCCGAATGACGACATTCTGCATTCCATACGGGCCATTACACAGATGACTGCAGACACCGCACTGAACAACGAGCAGGTGCAGGCCGTTGAGAAGTTCGTGGAAATACTGCACTCCTACGAGGGGCTTCCCTTTGTACATCCTCGTTCCCTGCAGCTGCCACGTGTACGGGCAGCACTGACTGCGGCATCTGATGCTGCCTCTGCAGCTTCGCGACGAATGCCTAACATCAACAGTGATGACGCCGATAGTGTTGACGACAGCGAGAGTGGGTATGTCGATACAGTGGGCCACCATGCAGTACTGAAAAGCGGTGCTGAGAAGGTTGCAGGAGCGGAGCACAGCCGCGCAGAGGTTGTTGAGCTGTCAGTGCGTAACGACGCGATCCAGGCGTCAGCAGGGGAATATGCTGAGGTTGCAAGATCGTCAGCAAAGTACGCCGATGTGGCACACCGGGCGGCAGAGGTCATGAGGGAGTTATGTGAAGGGGATCCGTGCGGCCTACTCGGTGAGCACGCACACAGTGCTAAGGCTGTGAAAGAACTTAGTGATCAAGTGAAGTCTCTCCGGAAGCAGGCGCAAACAACTCTGGAGGAAATCCTTCTGAAGTACAACGACTTCACAAACATTACAAAGGAGATGTGCAACACCGCAAAGCAATGCAGGCTCAACAAAGCGACGGCAAATCATGTAGAAGCAGCGTTGCACCACTTTGAAAGTCTCGTTGCTAACGAGGCTGCATTGTTTGAGGAAAAGTCTGAGGGTGCGGCTGCCACAGTGAGGTTGGCAGAGAGTACAGCACAGTTTGTGCGGGACTTCACGTCGTTGACGGCTGAAACGTTGGAACGGCATGGTGCAGATGTTGATCGGCGTGTGTCAGTGTCGCAAGCAGCACTTCACATGTCCGCACACCGGTATTTTCAGGTGCTGAAGGCTCAAGAAGACCAAGAGAAGCAGGTCATAGACTTGGTATGTGGAGTACAGACTCATAATTATCAACAAACAAACGCCACAAAACACCTCGACGACTGCAGGTGGACCAGAAGCAGTCGTATGCCAACCTCCGGTCCACCAACCCTGAGGTGGCGACTGCCCTGGCTCACGAGAGGCAATCTTCGTTAACGAAGATCCAACAGATCGGTGCCGAAATTGACAAGGTGTGTACCCACTACAAGCATCCATCCTTACGCATCTCTCCCAGTTACGTGCCCTGCTGGATCATCATGGTGTGAATGAAGCAATGCGCCGTCAGCAGGAGGAGTCTTTCCTTGACGTACACGATAGGGGTCAGCGAGAGTCCGAAGGTGAAAAATTCTTCTCCAAGATTGTGTCGCGGGTAAAGGACTTCAACGATTACGTGGCCGAGCTGTCTGACACGCCACGCCATGCAGTGAGCATTGCGTGGGAGCAGGAGTCTGCAAAGAAGGCAATGAAGGTGCTCTATGGTGTTCTCGTCGCAGCTTCTGATGCAAATGCTGCTCTGTCGCATGCACGTGAGCTCAGCCTCAGCGTGTCCGCATCCCTCACATCGAAACTGAAGCGGCACACCAGATCTGCTGCTCAGATTTTCACAGAATTGAATGACGTTCACCCGAGTATCGTCAAGAGTGAAGGAACAGCATACGCTCTTCCGGACGGAGGACGTGCCAACTGCATGTACCTGTTAGCCACGCCGACATTCTCATGTCTTGAGGCGTGCGTGCGGATTTTGACATCTGCCTCTACGAACCCAAGCAGCTTGGTCAACGCTGCCGCGTCAGCGTCGAACGCTGCGTTCACACCGCCCAACCCTGTTGCTATTGTATGCTATTTTTCTAATAATAATATTGTCCTTATTTTCCTTAATATTCTTCCTTTGTAACACCACCCTCCCTGCAGTCCTTTGACAATGTGTCACCGCGGTTGTATGTGAAGCAGAGTGTCCTCACGAAACTTGATGGACGTACAAATGTGGCAGATTCAAGCGCTTTGTGTGTTCCGCAGATGCCTGGTGGGTCTGGTGTGCACAGTTGGAGTGTGCGTATTCTGAACAATGCGGACCACCTGATGATAGGAGTGGCCGATGGGGCAATGCCGGTAACAGGATACTGCAATTCTGTGCAGTACCCACGCGGCTACTTCCTGAACGTGACAACAGGAACACTGTGGTCATCAGCCCTGCGTTACTCAGGAAGATCGTACTGGCCTGAACCTATGGACGAAGATGATGACATCATCACAATTGTTCTGGATACCACACGTGGTACTGTTACGTATGCTCACAACGGGCGAGACCTCGGTGTTGCGTTTGTGGGTGTTGACACAAGCCGGCCGCTGCAGCCTGCATTCGAGGTTACAACAGCTGGGTGTTCATTTGAGTTACTCCCGCCATAGTATTCCCCACCTCCCGTATCCCGTTCTCATTAGATAGATAACCCACCTCTCCCCTGGTCGCTTTTTAATTGATTCCCCGCTCCCCTCCCCTCAATAACACACCACACCTCTTTCAGGCCAGGGTAATAAACACTGGTAGATAGTAAATATGGCTGAGCAAGCGGCGAGTTGGTTGCAAGAGGCCGCCAGATTGATGCAGTTAGGGCAGGCAGAGCCGGCGGAGGAGGTAATGAAGAAGCTCTCAATGTTGGACAGCAGTGTTCTTCTGCAGGTAACAACGGACTTCCTCCAAAAGACGACGTGCCCGCATATTGTGTACTTCAGCACAGATGTCCTGAAAAAGATTGCAATTCGCGACTGGAGCACCTTCACCGCTCAGGTGCAATTCGAACTTCTCTCGTTCACAACCCTGTTTGTAAAGGAGCGGCATGAGGTGCTTCGAACATGCAGGTTGCTTGAACAGGTGTACCACATGTACGCTGTCCTGTGCAAGTTGGCATGGCCCTTGGGTGATGACCAAGCTCTCCCCGAGTTTGTTAAAACAATTGTCACCCCCGTTGTGGACCAGTTGCGCAGCGACGTTGCCATTGGTGCAGGGCTCGCGCGCCACCTCATCGAGGAGTTTGACTCCACGGTGGCTGGCTCATTGGGGAAGGCGTGGGATGTTCATGAGAAGCTGCGGGGGTCATTTGCCCAGAACGCGTTGCTTCCTTTGTCCTCCTGCTTGTTTGAGGAGCCGTCTGTGCTGCAGAGTCTGGGCAGCCTTCCTGCACGCAGTGCTGAGCCAGTGTTGCGTCTTCTCTCCGAAGGGGTGTTGCGGTGGCAGTTCGAGGGGCGACAGCCTGACGATGAAACGCCCCCTGAGACACTACGCCCAGGTTCCGCGTGGCATGATGTGCTCCTGCAACCTGCGAACATTGCGGCCCTCTTGGCTCTGCACTCCAACGTCGGAACTGACATGCAGCACCACATACAGGAGGCTATCTGCCATTTTTGCAGCCTCACAGGAAACATCTTCATCGAGGAAAGGGAGCAGATCGGATGGATGGAGTACATGCTTGATGCAGTGTTTGTGCTGGCAGAACGCGCCATCGACGGCTACGTGGAGTCAAAGGGCGACCTCCTGCTTGGCTGTTGCCGCGCGTTTTATAAAATTACCATGGGAACGTGTTCGCGTCACTGGTATAAGATGCCTACCTTTGCAGAAAAGACCCAGCACCTTATGCGCTTCACCTGTGCGCTTGTGACGGAGTACAGCAACCGCCCTGATGATACATGTATTGTGGAATCCTCTGAGTTTCTTCTTGTTGTGTGGGTCACCTACGTGGTTGACATGCTTGACGAGATGCAGTTCTACAGCAGCGGTTACATTGGCACCGACCCTCAGAAAGAGCTTCTGCGGGAGTCTTGCAAACACATTTTTGAGGCCTTTTTGAATGGGCAGATGAAGGCGCCTGCGACAGAGGTGGTGGACGAACACCATGACACAGAGTATTCTGGGAGTTCCCAGTCACTGGCCGCCCTTCTTGGACGCCAGGTGCCTGGAGTAGCTCTACCCCAGTTGATACAGCATTTACAAAAGTTAACGGATCAGATCCAAACGGGCAGTGTGCCTGACAACTTCCACGACTCTTTAATGGTTGCTGTGAACGTCATCACCGAATTGGTCACAGACCCAGCCGAGTCGGAAGTGCCAGGCATTCCACTTGTCATCGTCGACTCTATACGAGCGTATGAGGATGTGCAATTTCCTGAAGCAACATGCGGTGTGCTAGTGGCAGCGAAGATGCTGGGCCTTCTTTGCGAAGGCATGCTGTCCATGGTGCAGTCACACCCACACTGCGTCAGTCCCCTCACGTTGGCAACTCTCTTGAAGGCTTTAGCGAGGTGGGCCTCAACGTACATTTGCCCTGACCCAGATGCCAATTGCGACGTTCCCGAAGTAATCATAAATGCCTTTGACTCTGGAAGGGCTTCTGTGGATATGTTTGTCGGGCTTGCACACGAAGCGCTCTGTTCATTCCCCTCGGACAGCGACATCACAAGGGCAGCTCTGAGTCTTCTTCTTGCGGTGGCAGCCAAGTCGGACGTACAAGAGTGGCTGACGAGCACTCCAAAGTGGGGAGCGTTGGCACAGAGCGAAGCTGCGCATGGTTCACGTTTGAGTGCTCTCTCCCTGGAGGACCGATGCAAGTTGATGGAGATACTTTGTCTGGGTAGCGGGAAGGACTCCTTTGTCCAGCTACTTCCCTCCATCGAGCAGGAAGTGCAGAGCTGCCTCAACAACTCGCAGGGTGCGGGCCATGACAACCAGCACGCACGGACTCTGGTTATTGCCCTGACGCGGGTACGTGGGGTGGGTTGTTCGAGTGTGCATGCACACAGTCGGCAGACAGCAGTGTTTGAATGGGTGAAAGATCTGTTCCCTTTGATGGTGCAGGTTGCGCAGTTCTACCGTGGAAGGACAAGTGTCATGACAGTTCTTGTGGAGTTGATGGATGACTTGGTGAGAGCACAGAATGCTTTCCTAGATGAGAGGCAGATGCACACTGTACTTGAGTGCTGCACGCGTCTCACGCAAATCTACTGCGAGAGCAACTCAGGGCGTGAATACAAAGGAAGGTTGCAGCAGGCCTCTGACAACGAGGATATGGAGGCGACGCTGGTGAGCATAATGTTGCTGCTCCGACACGTTGTGGAGTGGGACATGCTCGAACACTCAGGGGAGGAAGGGCGCAGGGCAGATACAGGGGACCTGGTCTTCTTGGGTGTGCATCATGTGATTGCGTTGATCAACCCTGTCTTCCTTGGGAACATTACCTTGGCAAACACGTGCTTCGGGCTTCTCGACGACTGCTTCACTCTGTATTGCGACAAACTGCAGATGGTTCCGCCGCAGCTATGCGAACAACTTGCCATGGCGCTCCAGTTTGCTGTCAGCAGCCCGCAACCGAATATTCTGCGCGCAGGGTATGGATATTAATATGATTCTCTTTTTTTGGGTACACTGTCACGAGAGGCTTTGTATTTCAAACTGTTTGTAGTTCAACTTGAAAATTCATATGCCTTTCGCGATGCGATAAGCTAAAAAGTGTTTTCTTTATTTCATTTAACTGTCATATCCTGAAAGGCGTTTCCTTGGGGAAGTGTGAATACTTCCCGAGCTTTCTCTATTTGTTTTCGCAAAAACGTAGTACACCCCGCTATCCCCACGACGGCTTCATGAGGGTCTGACAACGCCCTTTCCTCTGAGCCATGAGTGATGCTTCCTCTGCGTCAGTTTGCCCTGTTGGTGGGGCAGTGTTAGCAGTTTTTCACTTTGTATTTTCTCTATCACAGGTACCGCTCCATTGCAGCTTTGGCAAACTACTGCAGGATAGCAAATCAGGCTGGGAACGTGCCGGTCATCCAGCAAGCACTACCCCCGTTTCTTGACCATATCATTCGTGCCACGTTGGTGGAGCGTCTGCCGTCGTCGGTGTTGCAGCCAATGAGCAGGGCTGTGTTCTCACTCACAATGCTGTACGGTGTCGAGAAGGTCGCCGCAATGTGCACCACAGTATGTGCAAGACATTTTTTTGATAAAACAACCTTGTTGTCAATTCTAAAAAGATTGGAGGCAGTGTTGCAGGGCAAACAAAACGGATTGAAAAAAAAAGACAGAAGCTTGCTTGGTTACTTTGAGTACTCAATTAACCACAACAACCGTACTTCAGTTTAACACAATTTTTTCATCTTTTTGTTTTCCGGCTTTGAGCGCACAAACAAAATACCCGATCTTTTCTCTCTTTCATGGACAAGATCCATCCTGTAGTTACAATATTATCTTATTATCTTTCATATTTGTCCTTCCTGTTCCTATTTCCGGAATATGCAGACTAACCACAGATGAATACTATACTGCATGAATACCTTTTTTTTGCACTCCTCCTCTACATAAGGTTTATTTCCCACACCGTTCACTTTGAATTTTTTTCTTCGAATGGGCTTTGGGGTGAATTGCCGTTTTATTGTGTATTGAAATCACCAACACAGATTGTCGTCGAGCACCCATACAAGGCACGTCTTGAGGAGTCCTTCAACCGCTGTCTCATGATCAACATCGGGACAGGCAACGTCGCATTGCGGCAGGCAAGCGAAGACTTCAGGAAGCTCTACGAGGAGTTCTCGCTTCTCTGCAAAGCACTTCGCATGTAAGATCTAATGGGGATTGGGGTGTGGGGTTAGACGGAACGGAATTGCCTTGCGCATGATCCAGTTCCCGGTATCCAAGTCAGAAAGTATAGTCTTATTTTGCAAGGTCCTTCCCCCCACAAACCTACCCCCGCGGCACCACCCCAACACAAATTAACAAGGAACGTAAGCATTGTGCTTGCCAAGACACAAGCACCCTAACATGGGGGCTTGCTCTAGTTGCGCCTGTTCATGTGGGGAACGTCAGGCGCCAAAGAGCGCGCGTCCGCCAGATCTCCGCAAAAAGGAGCCGTCAGATGCTGATTCGGATTCAAAAGCACCCCAGCAGCGTCGAGCGCCTATGTCCTGTGGCTGTACTGGTTGTGGGAAGCGCCCGCCCAAAGGTTCCCAACCACCTATCTATCGCCCACCCTACAAAGGCGATCCAGAGCAGCCAGAACAAAACGAACACGAACATGAACACGAACACGAACATGAACGGCGCAGCACAAAGTCTTACCCCTTCGGCGGATCCGAGGAGGAGCATGCTCCACTCTGCTCCCGCCTCGAAACAAAGGAAGACGCCACAACAGACGCGGCCTCTGAGCAACCCAGCGAGTCAATTCTTTTTGACACAGCAAGCCGCTCACCCACGGCAGCATCTCCGTTGCAGGCACGTGACGTTCCATCAGGCATGAAGCGTGCGTTCATGACGTACGACGACGTTGATACTGAAAGCAGCCTTTGTCCCTCGCTTGTGGACTCATGCCGCACAGGGTGTCTTCCGGAGGAGGAGATAGCTAGCCCAAGCAGCGTGAGGATACCGCTTCTCAACTTCCGAGCGACGAAACGCTCACCTTACATACGGCGCTTCAGCCAGGAGTTCTACCTAGATGACCCTGACAAACGGGTGCGGTATAAAGGTCATGCGTGCATGTACACACCGTCTTCTGAGCCAACGTCAGCTTCGTCTGATTCGTCTGATTCCTCCAGCAATACGAGTACTTGCAGTCTTGTAATGGAAACGCTTATCCCAGATGGAGCGGACAGCGTGCCAGAGGACATCGGAGAGATGGAAGACGGGCTATGGCAGAGCCCCCACTCCATTCTTCCGCACGGGGACCCAGATCCGGACTTGATGACACCACACCAAGACATGCTTGCGCTTTCCCAGACTATGCCCACATCACCTTCCCCCTAAAATCATGAGCAAAGCAGGGCACTATACGTTCGGAGGTGTGAGGAAATTGTGAGGGATGGGGCCGAGGGGGGGAATGGGAGGGGAGGGGATGTTTTTTTTCTTCAATTGTGGGGGTGGTTGGGGTTCTTCTTGGAAAAAAGCCCTCACCCCCCTTCCGTTTTTACACAGATATTGTTCATTCGTTTACTCTCAGGGATCAGGTACTGTTTTAGAGTCTCGTGGGATGGTGCTCTTTTATACCATATCCAAGAAATTGCCAATATTACAGGGACTTGTAGTGCGAGAGATAATAAATTTACAAATTTGCTTTTACACACACACACATATTACAAAGTTTTTAGAGCAATATTCAGCTAGTTTCTCATTTTCGGGAACTAAAGTTTAAAGGTGAAAGGTTTTCCAAAATGGATGGGCTAATTGAATGGAGCTTTAGACGCTTATTTAGATATTTATGATATCGCAAACGCAGTAGTCGGTACTTTTTTTCTCTTCAACAATTGCATGAGACGTGGGGGTATTTTTTTCCCTCTGAAAAATTATGGATGTGCCTGAATGCACAGAGGTGTTATATATGTTGTCAACTTAACTTTGTTTTTAACTAGGTGTCATCATTCAGTACCTTGACAGCACCCAATAGTGAACGTGAAGTGTCTTGCTGGGGTAAACTTTGGACGGTGATTTGTAGCAGAAGTAAACAGCATTGGATTGCGTTGGAAACATTCATCATATTCGTGATGCATCCACCCATATCTTGTGCTGTTACCAATGAGACCTTCTGTCCTGTCTAACACTTTTGTTGGAAACGCGCCTCCTGTGCAGACTCCACTTACTCAATTTACAGTTGCACGCAACGTTCTCTTCTGTTGTGTCATTGTCCCCAAATGTGCAATATCAGTGCGTAGGGTTTGTTCTTGCAGAAGTTTCAGTTCGTATGGGACCCCCACTCATCGTCGCTTCGAGAGTAGTGGTATTTCATTGCCTCCCCTTAACTACCCCTCTCATGTCACTGCAGAAATGTCTCATTAGAGCTTGCAGATATTTTGCATTTATTGCGTTCTTTTTAACCATTTGTTCTTTGAACAGTTTCTTTTCGTGTTACAAATTGCCTCTTCCCCTCTTCAAAGTTTAGAGATAAGTTTTCGAGGTGAAAATACACACACACTCTCTACTCTTGTGAGTGTGTGTCCTCCCTGTGGAGTGTGCGTGTTTATTGTTCAACTTTTCTTTGGGTTTTCTCCGTTTCCGTCAATACCCTGTTGGGGATACAGCGGGCTCGACCCTTTGTTCTCTTGAGACATGAATTTTTCTTCTTTTTTTTTCTTTTCTTGTTTTGGGATGCTGTGTACAGGCCTAATGCTAACCGTTGGTTCGTCGGTTCACTTTTATTTATTATTTTTTTTATTTATCCGTTGGTTCGTCGGTTCACCTTTAAAAATGGGGGTTTTTTGGGATGGGGGGTTCTCTGCCTGTGGTATGCCGTGGGTACCTTGGTCCTGGAGATGTGGGCACCTGCGCCCGCATCTTCAGGAGGAAAGGAGATTAAAAGAAGGACACAGCAGTGCATACTGCGGCCCCCACCACTGGGTTCGAGGAGGAGGAGGGTCTGTCAGTCGACGAGACATCGAGTGTTGGAGAAGTTCTGATCTCTGAAGATACAGAGAGCAGTGTTGCATCTGTTGATGTTAAAGAGGAAAGCGAAGATGGCGATTGCGATGGCGGTGGCGGTGACGATGGAGACTTGTTTCAGGGACTCAATGATGCACCCCCCTTGCCGGCATTAAAAAAGTAGCCTACCGTGCGCCTGCGGCTCAAAAACTGGCAGCCCACAGACCTCTACCATAGTTTGGCTGTAAAAATGTTCGGTTTTAGGTCACAAATTTTGAAATGTTGCGTACCGTGGCTTCGCCAGAAAGTTTTGATATCAACCGCCGTTTTTTTTTGTCCTGAGGGAAGGTTTCGTTCACTAGAGAGAACCTAATGCGAGGGCTTGACGTGGAAAAACGTGAGAAAAGGGTTGGTTTGGTTCTTGATGTACGTTACCATCCCACGTCATCACGTGTTTACGCGAAATGAACGGACCTTTTCGCGCGGAGCGCGAAACAAAATTTTTTGACCCCTTTTTGGACATATCTTCACGATTTTGGGGAAAAAATTTTTTCATGAAGATAAGCGAAAACCCTGGACCCCTTCCCGGAGGGAAATTTTTTTTTTCGTTTTTTTTTTTTTTTTCCGTCGGTTCGCTTTTCCCCCCCCTCCCCCAAAGTTAGCATTAGGCCTGGCTGTGTATGTGAGGCCCTCCGTTCTGTAGTGCGGAAATGTGTCAGAAATTACACAGCTCTCAAATGTTTCCTTCTCTTATCAATAGCAATGACTGCTGCTGAGAGCAAGGAGAGTAATCAAGTCTCACTTCAAAATGCAAGGGATAAAACAAAAAAAAAAAAATTAGGGTGTAATTGCCCTGTTCTGAAGCAGTCTCGAAGAGTGAACACAGCTTTTATTTATTTCCACTGACCTGATAACCCGCGGAGATGCGGTGCCTACGTCCAGAGGCGTTTAGTTTTTTGAAAAAGATATTGTCTGAGATTTTTTTGCTCGGACTAATCTGGGGTGGTTTGGGGTCTTTTTCCTCCCCAGAAAAATTTACTAGGTACATAAATTCACAAAACATTCACTACCGATTCACATAAATTCACATAAATTGTCCCAACGAGGCGGGGAGGAACGAACACATGTGACACACCGGGTATTTGTATTTTTGTGTATTTTTTGTGAATCCCTAGTGAATTTTCCTGAAAAAAAGACTCCAAATCACCTCATAATCAGGTCAAAGGGTTGATCCCACGCAAAGCACGCAGTCAGCCATTGTCTTTGGTATCTACGTCTGTAGAGATGTCTGCACGTTATTAACTTTGCTCCTTTTTCGTAGTTGCCCCAGTAGTCTATAGTACGGCTTTGTCATTTATTTTGTGAAAGCATTTTGAAAGGGAACAGCGTTGTCTCAGAATGCGCACAGAACGGAAGAAAAGGAACTATTGCCACTCCATCGCCACCCCCCCATTTCATCCCCTTTTCTCCCCCCTGTGACGATGGGGCCTGTCTCAAAGAAAGAAAGAAAAATCACGTTTTCCTCATTTGACCTCAAGTCGTTGCTAATCGTCGGGAGGGAAAATGATGCGCATATTTACTTGTGGCAGATATCTGCAATGCGCTTCGCATTGTGTGGTAGTCTCTGTAATGGCGTTTGATGTGTATGTCATCAAGTTTGTATGGTGTTGAATACTGCCAAGAACTGCAGAATGCATTATTGAGTGGGAAGGGGGTGGGGAGTTTCTTATTGCTTATTATTGATATGTTCGGTTCATCTATGTTTCCTTGTTCGTTCTGTCCCTCCTTAACCCAAGAAGCACTCTCGCGTGCAACGACTCAAAATAAGTTAACAAGAGTTATAACAGAGAAAAAAAACAGCTTTTTTTAAATTGTTTCCTTCAACTTGTTTGTTTAAACATGTTCCTGATTCCACACATCACTCAGAGGGACCACCGAGAGTGACATAATGTGCGCACACTAGGCAGGGGAGGAGAACATGCATGTCTGCGTGTGGGTGTTGTTCGTGCTTCTGACTGTGCTGGCTGTGTCGCACGCCGACCCCGATGATGATTTAGTAGGGTTTGACGACGACCTGTTGGGCAACTCAACGAATTCAACGGACACTGACTCCCCCCTGACGGACGCACCAGATACAGAGTTCCCTTTAACACAGCTCCCTCCGACAGAGCTCCCCTTGACAGGCACTCCTGAACCAACTACTGGTGCACCGACGATGGCACCAGCTACGCTGTCTCCAGAGATTTGCGTGGATCTGCCCAATGACTCGGGCGGTATTTGGATGATAGGAGCTGACACATGCAGCCGGCTGTCCTCAGACATCGTATTTTGCAGTACAGCAGCCACAGGTGTGGACAGCACACTCACGGTGAAGGAGGCTTGCTGCTTCTGTGGGGGTGGTTTCTCAACACGTCCACCAGAGACGCTGTCGCCTCCGACGCCGGCGCCAGAGACAAGTGCCCCACCAACACCTTCACCGCCAACAGTTGCTCCGGACACTCGCGCTCCGTTGACGCTTGCGCCGCTCACACCGGCGCCACCCACGGCAGCACCAAGCACAGATGCTCCTTTGACCTCTGTGCCCATACCGCCTACACCTGCACCTGCAACACTAACACCTGAGATCTGTAGAGATCATACCTTGTTGGATGGGTCGAAATGGGCACTGGACGACGGTACCACATGTGAAGTGGCTGATGTGAACATCCGTGCATGCATTTCTTCCAAGAACGACACCGACAACCGTTTCGCAGCTGCGGAGGCGTGCTGCACCTGTGGCGGTGGTGCTTTTTCGTCACGCGCACCTGCGACTCCATTGCCACCGACCTTACCGCCGCTGACTGCTTCGCCACCAACCCCTTCGCCACCGACGCTTTCACCACCGACCGTTGCACCACCGAGTCCTTCACCACCCACTGTTGCCCCGACTGAGTCGCCGCCAATAGTAGCACCTCTTACAGCTTCACCTTTTACACCCCTGCCTACTGTGACCACCGACGTTCCTGTGACACTCATACCTGGTGCTGTCTGTAATGACCACGTGCTGCTGGATGGGACGGAGTGGACGACGTCGGAGGGGGCAGTGTGCACACCTGAATTCAATGACCAGCTGTGTTCCGACCCAACAAACGATACCGACAGCCGCTACGCCGCTGCTGACGCGTGCTGTGGGTGTGGGGGGGGATACTTTGACACCACCATTCCTGACACAGAGGTCCCAACCTCTGCACCAAACACATCTGTCCCGGCTGCCGTTCCTGTTTGTGATGAACAATGGAGCACGACGTATACTGCAAGGATTCCTGATAATAATATCACTGTTGAAGGGAATGCAACCATTTTTGGCTGCCAGCGACTTGACAGCGCATTTGAAAAGATAGACTCACAACAGCAGTGTGTTATAGATGGCACACCCACTTCGTGCAGGGCCAGCAATGCTGACTGCGCATGCAAATCTGAATGGAGCGCAGACGGCGTCACCAGCTTCACCGGGTGTGCAGTTCCCTTCGAACACCTCATGCCCCTCCCGACCCAGGCGCAAGGCAGATTCATTGTGTTGGCTGTTTGCCAGGTGGAGAGCCCAGAGCTCTGCCAAGAGTCAGATTCCTCGATCAAGATATGTGGTAGTATCACTATCACTAATGTGAACAACCTCCCTGCATCCTCCGATGCCCCCACGCCTGGGACAGGAACACCGTTGGCAAAAGACGCAAGCAACGATGATGACAGTGGGTCTCTTCTGTGGATTGTCTTGATTGCAGGAGGTGGAGTGTGTGTTGTAGCCGTAGGAATAATACTGTGCCTGGTGTGCAGGGACTCCCCATCCCACTCGATACCGCTTGCGTTTATCCCAGACGAGTCGGGATGTGACCTGCACGATTTCATGGATGCCGACGAATGCCTTTCAGTGGAGTCCGAAATGGTATGTTTGTTATTATTTTTGATCCTCCTTTGTTGCGCCAGTTGTCCTGAAGTATATTCAATGCATTGTATTCATCCGACGAGAGATGCTTTTCTCAGACAATGCAAAATATCGTCCCAATACGGTTCACAGAAAAATCACCAACAATGCCACAGAAAAGCGTGAACTGGGAAGGACCTAGAGGATACAATGCAGAAGTGACTGAGCCGACAAAAGGGGTATGTCTGGGATATGTTGCTTTTAAAACAACTTCCGAACAACGCTTCGGTCAACTACTTTCTATCTTTAATCTTTAGCACTTCAACCAAGTGTTTTTCCCTCCGAAAAGGCTGTACAGCTGACCTGGATAGTGGTAGGATAATGCTAGGATAATAGGTGTTTTTGAGTCCATAAAATATCCAAAAAATTATTTTTTTTCGAGAATTTTAAGAGTTTTAAGGGTGTATAATAGGTCTACCCTCCTTTTATACAGAAGCAAAACACAAGTATATGCGTACCCATTCACCACATCATACAGGAATGGATGGTAGCGTTTGGGAAGTCGCTGAAGCGCACCCTGTTGTGAAAGTCCTCCTACTCTTTATGTGAAATTGTATTCGTGTTGCAGCCATGTATCTGTGCCAGGAAGCATGCTGCCATCTTTTCTGTGCTCACTGCCCAATCTCGCCCCCCCCACAGCGAGCCAAGACCTAGCCTCTTCTCTCCGGGAACTAGCTTTTTTTTGTTGTTGTTGTTTTGTCGCCGCCCTCCCCCTTCTGTACCTTTTGTATCAAACCTTTTAACCCAAGACAACCTGTACTGCGGGGTTCTAGTTGCACGTCTGCCTCTTCCCCCTTTCTCTCTGCTTAGAGTCTAGATGCTCTGTAGGGGGCATTTTCCCCCCCTTCCTCTTTGTGTGATTATAACTGGATATGTTAGTATTACGAATATAAGAGAACAATGTGCCATCCCTTCTTTTCAGTGTGCGTCTCTCGAAGGCGTTTCATCAACGATGTGCCCCCATTACCCCAGTACCCCTGGCCCATTCAGTATTTTGATTCCCCTCACTCTACAGCGGCAGATGAGCCGCCGGCTGACGAGCGGTTGTGTACTTACCGTCGGTCTCTTATGATAAGTCATTAGGGTTTCTTTTCACATCTACTGTTGTTTGGCTGCAGGGTATTTGTGCTTTCATCCGGATGGCTGGCATTGTGGGTCAGTGGGAGGTGCCTGCATCAACAGTTTTGATGTCACCGTGTATGCTTCGGTTATTACGTTAACCTCTACAATATAATGTTGAATGCAGTGAGGAAAAGCGCGTCCACCCTATTCACTCTGCATAGGTCCGATAGTGTATTCCGGAGCAGAGTTTTTGATCTCGCTATCTTGCCTCTCCCTAGCCCTTTGTACATTTACACACCCACAGAACACCTCTTTTTTTATTACTCACAATGAACGGCGAAATCCTCAAGGCAGCGACCATCGCGGTCGGCAAAACCATTGCAGTATGTGCAGTGGGGTTCTTCATGTCGCGCTACCCTGCTGACAAGCCTCTGATGGACACCGCCACGCGTAAGGGTGTCGGGCGCATCTTGCTTCTGATCATGGTTCCGTGCCTCGCAGCATCGAGTCTGTCGATGACCGTCACCCCAGACGGATTTGCAAACATGTATCCCATGTGGGGGTGGTGTTTTATATCCTTAGTGATGGGATGCTCGTTTTCATTCGTGATGGCGAGCTTCTTAGGCCTAACAGGCGCATACAAAAGAGGCTTCATCGCCGCAGGAACGTTCGGAAACAACGTCGGACTCCCTCTCATCATCCTCGCCTCCCTCTGCAAGCAAACAGTCCTCGAGGATTACGGACCCTACGAGACGTGCCGGGAGGTGTCCTACGGGATGATCATGTTCTACGGGATCCCGTGGCGTGTGGCAATGTTTGGTATTGCAGTCCCGCTCATTGCTGCCTGCAACGATGGCGACGACGACGAAGAGGAGGAGGAGAAGAAGGAGGAGGTGCAGAAGACAATCACCAGCCCCAACGCGGATGAGATGCACAAGGTGAGGGACTCCGGGCACGGCCTCACCGCAAGCTTCAAGAACGACATCCAGAACCCCAGTCTCACAAAGAACCTTGTCAGCCCCGTGGCCGGAGGCTCCATCGAAAGAGAGAACCTGCTCGGAGGAGCCAACGAGTACGACCCCACACAGATCCAGAACGTTGCCGATGACGAGGTGCTCGTGCTTGGCGACGAGGAGCCCACCACACCTCTCGCACAGGAGCCCAGCACACCGCCAAAGAAGAAGGAGGCGATTGAACAGGACCCCATCGACTGGCTGAAGATCTTCAAGGGCCTGCTGACGGACGTGAACATCATTGCACCCATCTTCGGTGTCGTTGTCGGTCTGATCCCCGCGCTGCAAGAATTCCTCTTTGGCGACAAGGACGGACAGCCCACACTCCCCATCTTCGGCTCTGTCCTCGAGCTGCTTGGCGAGCCTGTTGTTGCCTTTGCGACCTTGGGAATGGCGTCTGCCCTGCTCCCTAAGGGGACCGACGTGATGTCCTTCTTCACGTGGAAGGTGCTGAAGGAGGTGATCGCGCTTTGCTCTGTGCGGTTTGCGCTTGTCCCGGGCATTGGACTTCTGCTTGTTCTCTTTGGACACAACGCAGGTATCCCCGGGTCGCGTCTGCAGTGGCTGTGCGTCATTATCCAGTTCTGTCTGCCATCGCCCCAGGTGCTGATTGTCTCGATGGTTGCTGTTGGAAAGCACAAGCTTGCAACGCGCATGGCGCCAGTCTACGTGGTGTCGTACCTGTTCAACATTGTCTCGCTTACTATCTGGACGTCTGTGGCTCTTTCCATCACCGAGGACTACGACCTGGGGCTTGCCGAGCTTGGATACACGCTTGACGGCAGCAACTCCAGCATGAGCATGCCTTGAAGCGTGGAAGGATAAATTTTTCGAAAACAGAAAATACCTCATAAAAAAGAGAGGGGCCACTCCCACATCACCCACACCCCCCATGCACTGTTTCTGCTAGGTCCCCAGCCCCGTTTTTTTTATCTTTCACCGTGTGATTCAGTTCCACCGGAGTTCTACGTGTTTTGTATTGCGTTGTCGCAAAGATTGTGGAGAGATTTTTGGTTTTTTTTTTGTACTTTTTGAGGGAAAATATACGCATTTATTGGAAAACGTAGACAAAGCGAGAGGGGGCTGGCCTGGGGTAGTTTTATTCCCCCAAAAATATGGGGGTAGCCTGAACCACGATAGATCCTGGATCAAAACGTGTACAACCTACCAGGATATCGGTCTGTGCTTCTTTTGTCAGTTTTATTTTTATTTTATTTTTTGTTGTCAATTTGGTCAATGTTGGGTGATCTATGAACGGGGAGAGATTTTTTCACTAGCTCTCAGTAAGCTCTCACAGGCTCTCACAGACTCTCACAGACTCTCACAAGCTCTCACAAGGTCTCACAGGCTCTCACAAAGCTCTCACAGGCTCTCACAGACTCTCACAAGCTCTCACAGGCTCTCACAAGGTCTCACAGGCTCTCACAGCTCTCACTAACTCTCACTAAGCTCTCACAAGCTCTCACAGGCTCTCACAAGCTCTCACTAGCTCTCACTAACTATGAGGGGTTTTTTGTTAGTGGTGTGGTGTGGCTGGCAACATGTATTCTGTGGTGGTCAAACATGAAATATTCCTTCTTCAATGGATTTATTGGGTGTATGTTATACTGGGACAATGTGGTCAGATCACTCTTCAGACCCCCTGGCGTTTGTATTGTGTATACTGTGTATACTGTGTATACTGTGTATACTGTGTATACTGTGTATACTGTGTATACTGTGTATACTGTGTATACTGTGTATACTGTGTATACTGTGTATACTGTGTATACTGTGTATACTGTGTATACTGTGTATACTGTGTATACTGTGTATACTGTGTATACTGTGTATACTGTGTATACTGTGTATACTGTGTATACTGTGTATACTGTGTATACTGTGTATACTGTGTATACTGTGTATACTGTGTATACTGTGTATACTGTGTATACTGTGTATACTGTGTATACTGTGTATACTGTGTATACTGTGTATACTGTGTATACTGTGTATACTGTGTATACTGTGTATACTGTAGGTCATCAGCTCTCAGTAAGCTCTCACAGCACCCACTAGCTCCCACTAACTCTCACTAACCCCCAGTAAGCTCTCACAAGCTCTCAGTAAGCTCACACAGCTCCCACTAGCTCTCACTAGCTCTCACTAACTCTCACTAACTCTCAGTAAGCTCTCACAGGCTCTCACAAGCTCTCACAAGGTCTCACAAGCTCTCACAGGCTCTCACAGACTCTCACAAGCTCTCACAAGGTCTCACAGGCTCTCACAAGCTCTCACAGCCTGTTACGTGTCCCACGGAGACGATCATAGATCACCCAAATGTGTTACGACAAAGGGTGGTCAGAGAAAGAAAAGAACCGAGTAGACATGTGAAAACGTTCGGACGAACCCTGAAGGAGGGGTTTTTTATTTATTTCATATTTTTCTTTTTTTTTTTTTGTGCGTATCCGTGCAGTGTATTCAAAGAAGCACACTTCCCGTTATCTAGTACGTGTGCGTATGTTTGCGTCAACCCTTTCACTTTTTTTTTCAGAAAAAAAACATTTTATTCAGCAAACTGAAACACAGAGAAAGTTACAGTGCCTCTTGGGACACTGCTTTCTCTTCTTTCATCCAAAGGAGCGAGGGGGGGAGAGGGGTGCTGAGGCAGCAGGGACCCCTCCCTCACCTCTCTCTTTTATTCCCCCTTATTTCTTATCATCTGCAGTCATCGCTTGCCCTTTTATTTTATGGGAGGGGAGGGGGGGGGGGAAGGTGGTTATGTCTTTGTCCAAGAAGCGTGTTTTTTCCATTTGTTTCCATTTGTTTGTTTGTTCATTTTATTTTATGTTTAACCCTTTAGACCCCAGCTGGGGCATGTATGTCCAATCCTCCCGACGAGCAATGGGAAAGTCAAAATAAGCAAGAATCCAAAACTTTTGTGCACTTCAGAGGCCCGTGAGAATAACCACCAAATTTACGGGGTTTCTGACTATGCTCGTGAATTTTCGGGTCACAGGGTGGTTCTGACCCATTCTGGGGGTGTTTCGGACCTGTAGATGCTCAGGAGATGCCCAAAAACGAGTGAAAAAAATCAAAAACGCCGATTTTTTGCTTACCTCGTTTTGGACAGGAAATTAGGTTCCTTTACCGGAGCCCCAAAAAATCAAAACTCAAAAGTGGGTCCAAAAAACGGCTTGGGGTCTAAAGGGTTACCATTTTTTTTCTCTTTTTTTTTTGTCCTGGTGCAGTTTGTTTCAAGAAAAAAAAATCTGTCAAAAAAAAAAAAAAAAAACTCTGAAACTGCTCTGCGTGAACTCTTGCTATGGGAGAAGAAGAAACACCAAAGGCAGGCAAGGGTAGTTCAGTCATCCAGCGTGCACGTATGCTAATTCACTTTCTTTTCGTTGTGTCTGTGCAATACCTTTGTGAGTGTACCGCTGTTAAGAGAGCACTGGGCGCCAAACACCCAAGCAAGCATAAAAAGAAATTGTCCGTGGCGTGGCTGCTAAACTGCTCTCTGGTAGTTGGCGTGCAGGTTGCAATATTTTTTTTTTTTTAACCACCGTGTTGAAAAAAAAAGGGAACCAAAGAAAGCGAGACCCCGTCTGTGTTTTCCCCCCTAGGGAGGTGAGGAGGAGTGAGAGTAACCTGTACCTGTTGCAGCTACCGACTTCTTCATAAAAAAATAAAAGATAGATCTTTATCCTGTTGGAGTAAAGTGATACTTGACACAATTAAAAAAAGGACAAATGGCCCGCTTTTCTCGTGTTTTTATTTTTTATCTTTTTTTATAAATGCTGCTCACATCCTAATACAAAAATAAATCATTGTTAACCCGATAGGGAGGATCATTAGGAGGATGCAGTTCACAACTTTTTCCCCCCCCAAAAAATATATTTCTTATACAGTGTGAAGATCACCCTGGTCTTCACGCACGAAATTTTCAAAGGAGAAAATTTTTTTTTGTTTGACAAAGTGTTAGTCAAAAGGTAAGACCTGAGTAAGATCGTTTTCAATACATGATAATCTTCACTTTGGTTTTCTTTGATTTGGGTATTTTTTTTTGCTTTTTTTTTTTATATTTTTATTTTTGCACACTTTCCAACAGTGAACATAGTGTTACCCAAGAGGTTTTGGTGTATTGTATTCTGGCTTATTCTACAGAATACTGATTTCCTTGCAACAAAGCCAAGGCAATCTGGACTAATACAACCAAATTATTTAATCGAAACAATACACACATAACACGCGCAAAGGCTTCAGTCTATAGGAGCACAGAGAACTTTACCTTGTTGGGTGCAAAAATGCTTATCAACCTTAAGCACAGAGCAGAGCCCAATTTTTCAAAGAAAATAATAACACCCCCAATCCCGGTACCGGTTGTGCGTGTTTGTTCGGCTAATTCTATTTCTTTTTATATGTTCAACCCTTTCAATTGAAGGGACGTTTGAAGGTAGATTTTTTTTAAATATCTGGCTACGTACACATCTGTACTTACCTCTATTTTGTTTTCTTGCTTTATTGTGTTCGTGCTCGGGAGGTCTTACCCTGACTCAGCACGAAAAGGCTTGGGTCACCCCCGGTTCCCCCATTTTTTTCCTTTTTAGATACACTGTCACGACAGGGCTTTGTATTTCAAGACACATTTTTTTCTTCTCTGTTTTCAGGGTTTTTGGTGTTGGACTATTCACAGGACGAAAAATAACGAAACACAAACAAACAAAAAAAGCCTTAAATCCAAAACGTTCAGAACGGAAGAAACATATTTTGTTCAGTGCCTGCGTTCTCCCCGGGTGTTCGGTGAGGCGTTTTGCGCTTTCAACTTCTCACCACGGTCTAGTCAGGGGGACGACTAGTGTCGCTACTAGTCGTAACGACTAGTGTAAACCACTACTAGTGCCACTAGTCGTAAAACACTAGTCATTTCGGCTAGTCGTGCTACTAGTCGTCCCTGACTAGACCGTGGTGGCTCTTTGTCCCCTCCCCCCTCTCCCCACACAACCTGATGGTGGCTGTGTTGAGTATCGTATGTATGCATAGGAAGTAGTCATCTCACAAGGTTTCCTTCTTGGAAGATGTACCAATACGGCAAGGTTCTTATGGTTAAAATACATCGTAACACACAATACAGCCACCATTGCACACCTCACCCCTCACCCCTCCGAACTCAAACATTCCTATTCCTCTGAACCTCCCCACGGTGGATTATTCAAAGGGACTACTAGTAGTGTTTTACTAGTCCAAATGACCAGTGTTTTACTATTGTTACAGTAGCAACTACTAGTTTTAGCATTATTTGTTGCAGCTAGTGACTAATCCGCCGTGCTGTTGCTGGGAGGGTAGGGGGGATAAGGGTCGAGTAGATGCAGAGTTGGGAGCCGATTTACTTCACTTTATAGCGCCTTGCCCAGAGTAAAGTAGAAGAGGGAAAAAAACAGGGAAATAGCTCCATATACCGAATTATGCGACATCGCATAATTCTAGATTTTTGGGGGAAAAAAAAAAAAAAAAAAAGAGGGATTTTTGGGCACTTTTGGGGGCCCCTCGCCCGACCCCCAGATCTCCCAAATGACTGGAATGATGGAATCTTAAAATTTTCGCTCGCTGCGTTTGCAGAGGTACCGTACCCCTTATTTTTTTTTGCCTGCGGCGCCATTTTCCTTTTTTGCTCCGCAAAAAAGGGTTTGTTGAGTGGCTGTGTGGTTGTAAACCAGCATTTTTACACCGTACCCTATTTTTTTTTCGCCTGCGGCGCCATTTATTTTTTTCCCACACGGTTAGTGGAACGTAAGGTGCAAGACCAAGCTCCGTAATAAAGGATTACATTCCGTTGTTTTTTGTTATCTCGCAATTTGACCTTTCGCCTCTCCACTCAGGGAGGCTTGCGCAAAGCGCACAACGACCGCTTTCGACCGGGCGAAAAAAAATTTCGTTTTCGCATAATTCCTGATTTTGGAGGAAAACCAAGCTATTTCCCTGGAAAAAAATGAAAAAAAAAAAAAATAGAAAAATGGGCGTTCTTTCAAGGGGCAGATAGGAGTATTCCTCTCTGAGGGGAAACCTTTTTTAAAAAAAAAGCGAGAGGACGATCTCTCTGACTCTTTTGTAGGTTTTTGGCGAGAGATCTATTTGAACCATTTTGTTTTTTCCCCCTTTCGGGGGGAGGGGTGGGGTTGTATTTTTGTTCTGGTTTTTTTTTATATTCTCATATCCGCTCCCCCCCCACCCTTCTCCATCCCCCTTTTTTATTTTTTTCTGCCTTTGTCACTGTCGACTTGCCAAGTTTACTATTTTTTTTTATAGATGTGCACGCACGTGAAGCATATTCATCGTTCATCTTTCAACTTTTCTTTTCTTTTTTTTTTCTCCAACATTTTTTAAAGTGACGTATGTGATATGGTTCATCATCCCAAATTTCTCTCTTTTTCCTCCTATGCTATTGATTGCATATGTTGAAATACTTCTCTTTTTTTAAAATGCATTTACGATAGTTTGTAAGCATCGAATGTGAAGTGCGGAAGCAAGGAAACATGCAGCATTTTTTTTTCTTCTTTCAGTGTTCGTAGTGACACCCTAGGATGAACCCCACTATACCAATACGCTTTTAAGTGCCTGCGTCCGCCGATGAACGGTGAGGCGTTTGCACTTTCAACTCTTGAAGGAACTGCTGATTAATACGACGATCTCTCCTTGCAGATGACACACTGGTGATGCTTAAGTTGCTCTCCAGGGCTATCTTCAGACAGGGTGGAGATGGGAGCGGGTTTTATCCGCTTCCAGGTCAGCCGAAACAATCGTCGAAGAGGGTCATTGCGGATCTCGTCGAAATGCTGGGCCCAGAATATGCGTACGTTGGTGTCCTCCGCACAGAGGTCGCAGGGTGGGGGCAGTATTTTTTTTTTTTTTTTTGTTGAGATACCGATCAGGAGGGGGTTCTTCGTGACTATGTATAAAAAACACTGCTGCGTCCCTTCCCCCTGTACGTCAACAATAAATCTGTTCGCTGCAGTTTCTCTTGCTCATCAAAACGAGTTCAAAGTGGTGTACAGGTCTATTACCTTTGCCACTTTGTTTCGGTCAAAACGCGTTTATATTCAATACAATGTGCAGACAACAACCGAATATCGTTGTGTACCGTGTGTATTTGTTTTATTTTTTTTTTTGTGTGATATTAATGTTCTTCACTTGTATAGGATATAGGATACGTTTCAATTGATTGTGAGAAACAGGGGGCGGGGGGGTGTTGATGGAGTGGGGTCATTTTTATTATTATTCTTCCCAGGTTTGCTTTGATGGACCAAGAGCTAAGAGACGGAGATGCTTAAGTTCATCTCGACGAACTTTTTTTTCTCCACTCTTTCTCTTTTTCTCTCTTTTGAGCAAGCAATTCTCCAACAGCTGGAGCAGGTCATGCGTGTGTTGTACACACCCCTCCATCCGATGTAAAGAGTAACCGCAAGAGACAAAGAAATGCGCAGAAAAAGTGGAGATTGCCACAACGGTGGCAACACAACCCGAGGCAACTACACTACAACAATTTATCAAAAAGAAAAACCGGTCCCAGGAAACGACTGACCTCGGGTGGTAATCCACGTTTTCATAAACTTCGTGGTTCCCGCCCTACACAGTCGGTGGCAAGTTTTTTGGCTGCACAATGCCAAGGAGTTTTTCCACGATGTATGTGTATCCTGGGTGGGTGGGGATATGTTATTTTTTCCCCCATATCCGTGGTTGTCTGAAAAAGCATTTCCAGCCTTTGCCCCCCCTTTTTTTTTGTGACGTCGAAAAAACGACGCAATTTGTAGAATTAATGCCCACTTCATGCACACCCCCGCCAGCGCCCCCCCAAAAAACCCCCTTTTTTCTTTCCATTTTTTTTAGAGGAAAAAAAGGGAGATGTGTGGGATGAAAATCGTTCTCGTCACATTTTGTTTTTGCACAACAAAATTGCGATTCAGATTCAGAAGTGGATTAGAGAGAAGAGCTTATGTGGTCTCTCTCTTTTTCTTTCTTTCGTTCTTTTTCTGTCTCGATTTTTTTTTTTTTGAATTATACAAAACGATTTTATTTATGTTGCTGCGAACACAATAAAATGTACAGAACTACATTAATGGCCTACAAGAAATCAGAAGGCCATAAATTTAGACCTACCGCAGAGCCCGCGGACCTCCCCCGAAAATTAATTATGCACCCCCTTCCAACCCCCGTCCCGCCCAAAAAACAAAAAAAAAAAAAACCTCTCCCGAGCTTTCTCCGCTGACAAGCTAGTCACAGGAAGAAGAAGATCAAAACTCGGTCGAGCCCGGGCGCGCTTCGCGCGCCCGGGTCCCCACCCCAGCTCAAGTTGGGGGCCTCCGGCGGAATGTGAGAATTGCTCGGTTATCCGACGGCGGAGTTCGGCACTTTATTGATATTTGCACCAGGCACACATGGTGCACGAATTATCAGTAACCTCAGTTTTTTTTACAAAAGAAACGGCGGTATGTCACCCAAAGGTTCCAAGCGAAGCCACGGTACGCAACATTTCAAAAAAAATGCGCTTAAAATTGTACATTTTTACAGGCAAACAATGTCACGGGAATGGTGTGATGCAGGCTTGCGCCGCAGGCGCACGGTACGCTACTTTTTTCCTTTCGCCGTGCTGCGTGCTTCCTTTTCCTTCGACGTTTGACCAATTGAGTCCGGCTCGATGGTATCTCAAAAAATTCCCCATAATATGGGCCCCTCCTCCCCCCCCCAAAAAAAATCCAAAACCCCCGTCCCTGGACGGGGGTTTGGGACGGGGGTCGGTTTTTGGAAAATAATTGACCCCCGTCCGGGACGGGGTGAACGGGGGTGTTCCGCGGACTCTGACCTACCGTTTGTTTTTTTTCTCTTTTGATGACTAAGCACGTGAGAGGCTTAGACTCATCTTACCAACTTTCTTTTCTTTTTTGTTCTATTTTTACAGGTGACTAAGCAGAGAGGCTTCGGGCCATCTTATCATCATTTTTTCTTTACGTTTTAGCAAAACCAGGTTTCCCGCGACCCGGAAAGTTTTGGCACCTCGTGTGGACTAGCATGGATTTCCCAGAGGTGAAGAAAGGGATGCCCTGCTTAGTCCAAATTGCGAGAGGAAAAAGAAATAAAAAACTTGGAAGCCGAGTTCAGGGCCTTCTTCCCGTCGAATGCTCTGAAGATAATACTTGAAAACAAGGAAAATTCAGCAGACAAACCGAATGTCTATCCGAACCAAATAAAAAAAAATACTCAAAAAAGTGACCTACAAAACCGAAACAAAAGATTCCCCCCCCCTCCCTCCTTTGCTTGTGACTCAACTCAACCTCATTTTTCTTCGGTGATGTGTTCTGTGTCATACAGAGCCAAGGGTGTAGTTGTGCTTTGGTTTTAAGATCTTGCTTTGTGTTTAAGGAACGACTGACCGGAAGTTTTGCTATCTTATTTGCGATGCCGGATGATGGCAGTGGGGCTAGTGGGGCTAGTGGGGCTAGTGGGGCTAGTGGGGCTAGTGGGGCTAGTGGGGCTAGTGGGGCTAGTGGGGCTAGTGGGGCTAGTGGGGAGAAAGCAGCACTGAGGGGATGTGTGTCTGATGTCAGTGCGAGAGGTAATGGGGTGGTGTCGGCCAAGGAGAGTGGTCTGTCTACGTTGTGCGACATATTGCCGCTCTAGTGTGTAGATGTGGCTCACTGGTTCCTGGGGGACTTCTTCCTTGCTGTGCAAGATAGACGCTTCCTGCAGAGGGGGTGGCTGGGTAGGGTGGAGGTGGTGCAGTTGTGTATATTTTTTGAGCGGCACATTCACGCGTTTTCTCTTTTTGTATTGCACAAAAATGAAGACAATTGCACCATTGCCGATTATTTGGAGATGCACTCCCTGCGAATTTGGGCCTTGCGAGGGGAGTGAAAGGGGAGGGGGCATCCTGACCTGCAGCGTTCACGGACACTACGCGCTGATGCAACCAGCCCTCCTTCACCCTGTGTTCTTTTGTTCACAGAGGAGATGGGGGTTTTGGGAACGTGCACAGAGCGACTAGAGGCGGGGCTCTGAAATGAGTTTCTGCTGAAGTTTGTATCCACAACTCTGCGTGACCACTGCCTGGGTGTTATGTGTATACGGGGTGGTGGATGGACGCCTTCTGGACTGCCGCACCTTAGAGGGTGAGTCCCTTCCTCCTAACGCGTGGGTGCTTCACTGGGCATGGGTGGGATAGGGGCGATGAGGGATGGTTGACTGACCCCACGTGTTGCACAGTTGATGCTTTCCCCGTCGGAGTTCAGGGTTTGCCCCTTGGTGACGGTTGTTCACATTAGTTGCGAAGTTGTCACAGAATCCCAAAGATGGCACACCTTGGGTGTGGGCGGTTGGGGATGACTCTTGTGTGGAGGGCCTCTCGGGTTACGGGTGGGAAATGAGCAGACAGATTCTCCTCTGCAGGGTGTTAAGTATGAGAGTGTCAAAATTGCCTTAGAACTTTTCTTTCCGGCTTACCGTGCTGGCCTTGGACCTTAAGTCTCATTGCACTGCGGTACAAAATGTGTCTGTCACTCTGTGTACATCCTGCAATTTGCACTCCTTTTTCTCTTCATTTGTGAACCCCGTGAAGAGGCTACATTGTCTATAATCAAACAAATAATCACATCTTTCTCACACCACAGCAAGCCAGAGGGTAGACGCACGGGACCCTCCATACACACCCCCCCTCCACCCACTTTTAATGGCGTCTCATAAGCTGACGTACTTCCCGTTCCCAGGGAATGCGGAGTCGGTGCGTCTGACTGCAGCGTTGGCTGGGGTGGAGTTCACGGAGGAGAGGATCGCGTTCAAGGAATGGAGTGGGGAGCGCAAGGCTGCCGTCGCACCCATGCAGCTTCCGCTGCTTACGATCAACGGTAATGTTTATGGACAGTCGTTGGCTCAGGTCAGATATTTTGGAAAGCTGGCAGGCCTCTACCCCACTGATCCCTTAGAAGCGTTTAGAGTGGATGAGTTTATTGGATACCTCACAGATGCTATGTCCTCTGTGATGAAGTCGATGGCGTTGAAGGATGAAGAGGAAAAGCTTGCCTTTCGATACCAAACAACGGCCCCTGGAGGGCCGTGTTACATATGGCTTGAATACATCGAAAAACGTCTCGAAGGCAAGACATACTGTGTATGCGAAAAATTTACCATTGCAGACGTCGTCACCTTCTCTCTCCTCTCTGACCTGATGGGGGGATTCTTCGACGGCATCCCAACAGACTGTCTCGACCCCTTCCCCAACCTTCTTAAACACCGCAAAACCATTGCCAACATACCAGCCGTGAAAGAGCATTACAAAAACGCATTCGGTCCATGGGTAATTTTCAAAGCAGATTCACAATAAAAGGGTTTTGTAGATTCCACCATATCTAGCTACGGGAGGGGGGAGGGGGGTGAAGTAAGGCATTTTGAAACTTAACACAAAAATGTGCACAAGAACTGATGTCAAATGGGAAAGAAAAGGAGGGTTCGGTGAATGCAACCTGTTGTTGGGTTCAACCCAGTAAGTGTGTCTTTTGCTGTGGGGGTGCGGAAGTTACCCCTCCCGCCGCTAAACATAAGTTGCGATGCTTGCTTTTCGTTTTTAACATTTGCCTCTATATGTGTTTTCGGTTGGGTGTCGTTGTGGCAAACAATGATGGTATTTATCGCCACCCAAGTGTTCTTTCCATGGTTTGTTTCATATTGCAGAAAGCTTATGTTCGTGTTAGACTCTAATACCATGAGCATTTTTCAACTTACCTTCCTTCACCCCCCTGTAAGGGCAACCGTAGGTGAAGTAAGGTATAGTATTGAAATCGATGTGGGGGGGGAGTAAAGGGTCAATTTTACAAAACCAGATTTTGAGGAAAATTTTAGCCGAAAATGGGCCCCACGTATAAGCAACCGGGCTCATATTTCTCAAAATTTAAGTGGTCAAAAAATTGTCCAATTTTCGAGATTGACCCCACCACTGCACGGGCGGAGCCCAAAAATGCAAATAAGGACCCTTTTTCAACTTACCTTCCTTCACCCCCCTGTAAGGGCAACCGTAGGTGAAGTAAGGTATAGTATTGAAATCGATGTGTGGGGGGGGAGTAAAGGGTCAATTTTACAAAACCAGATTTTGAGGAAAATTTTAGCCGAAAATGGGCCCCACGTATAAGCAACCGGGCTCATATTTCTCAAAATTTAAGTGGTCAAAAAATTGTCCAATTTTCGAGATTGACCCCACCACTGCACGGGCGGAGCCCAAAAATGCAAATAAGGACCCTTTTTAATTTGTTCTCTTGAAATGTGTAATTTCATGTTTTCGCGAAAAAAATAACAACTGATCCTACAAGGGTTGAAGGAAGGTGGTTGAAAACAACAATAACAACAAGGACAAGTAATTGCTAAGAAAAAAACGGGGTGTGCTGTGGAAAACTCCGCGCGATTTTCGAAACCACCGTAGCATCCTGGCGATTTGCTGGTGTGATCGATGTGTTGTAGTCTGTGCATTCTGTGTTCCTTCCGCACTGCTCCAACGACGACTACAATGTGGGGACCCTGTGGACAAAAACGAGCTGGACCACGCCGAGCCTGCCGAGCGGGCGTCCAACAACGCTATCGAGCAGATGGTGCTGGACGAAGAGGACAGCCCCCCTTCTTGAACGTTTCAGATGCTGGCGTCCCAGTGGGTCTGGCAGCGTACGAAGAGCGTAGCATACCTGCAGAAGAGCAGAATGCTGGGCGTATTGTAGATTATTTCTACAGGATGGAGTTCCACATCACACCCCGTTTTTTTTCCGATAGCAATTACTTGTTTTTTTTTTTTTTTTTTTTTTTGGTTTTGTTGTGTCCCAAGCTCTGTGCTAATTCAGGATTTTTAGCGGCAAAACCAGGCAGAAGTTGGTCTGTGTGACTATGTGAGGCCTTTTCAAGTTTTTTTTGTTTTTTAGTTTAGTTTTCCTGCAGATTTTCCAGGTAAGATAGTTAAAGATGTTCACCTATTTTGAGTGACGTCTGTAGATCCATTCTTTCGAAAGCCGTATTGTTAAATTTGTGAGGGTTGCGGGAAACAAAAAAAAGTAACGGTTAAAAACAAATGCACATCTGACCACCGAAGAGATGTATCCTTACATGAAGCGTGCTGAAACCGGTAAAAGAAAAAGTAAAATTCGCCATTTCTGAAAATTTTAACTAGTCAATTGCCTGAGTACCCCCCCGGGTGTTTTTTAACTGTATATCTGCATCACCACCTAGCCCTTTCCCCTGCGTCAGAACAGTTCACTCTTTAGATTTGTAATGGTTGTGGACAACAGGCACCATAACACAACGTACCTGAATGCTTTCATTCCAAACTGTGGTGACACTTTAACTCTAGGTGGCAGCATCGCTTCGACTCATTTTGACGAACTATTCATTTTTAATTAGATGTGCAGTGAGGCACATTTGTCTTTCAAACTTTCTTTGAACTTTCCCCATACCCCACCACCACCACCCCACTCTACCCCTTCAAGAACCACACACAAATGAGCGACGATGACTGGGAGAGCGACCTGAAGGAAGCAGAAGACAACCTCAACCTCCATGTCAAGGAGCTTGTATGTTGCCTACCACCCCACATTTACACACGTTTCTAACCCCCCCTCCGCTTTCCCCTTTTTTTGTTTACAGGGAAAACTCAAATCAGAGTATGACCACAACCTTAACAAGCTAGTGGAGTCGTACTACCCCAAGATGCGTCCGTTGGAGGTGGCGGTGTATTTTAGCATGCAGGTGGGGGTGTTGCTGGAGCGTGAGGCAGAGTGGTTGTCGTTATTGGTGCGGAGCTGCGAGGAGCTAGGGGAAGAGCGCTTTGACGAGCAGCGCAGTGTGTTGTCGGAACGCAAGGACATGATGTGCACTGCAGACGCCTCCTTCGATGCTGCCATTGAAGCACTGCAGGGCCTTCGTCAAGAGGACATGGCTGTGATGCGCAAATACGAGCATCCCCCCCTCCTCGTCCTCGAAACAATGCGCGCCGTCATGACCCTCCGTGGCGATGAGATGTCCTCCTGGGAAGAAGTCAAATTCCTCCTCTGTGACACATACTTCTTCGGCTTCTTTGTACCCAAAGCAAAGACGATAGACCGGTCAAGCATCAGCGACGATACACTGGACAAACTCCAGCAGCTCATTATGTCGCCCGACTTTGAGCCAAACGTTGTTGCCAAAGCATCGGTACCGTGCAGCGCCATTTGCAGGTGGATCAGAGCGCTGTATATGCATGCAAAGCTGCTCCGGATCACAGAGCCAAAACAACGTTCGCTTGTTGAACTAAAGGAGACACTCAATGCTGTCAAAGCCAAGCTCCAAGCAAAGATATCAGAGTCCGCAGGAGCCGAGCAAAAGCTTGAATCTCTCCAAGAGGAGTTCCAAGTAAGACGGCAAGACCTGAAGGAGCGATACGACCAGACCATGAACCCCCTCCAAGACAAGTTCCTCGAGGCGCACCACCACTACGGTGAAACCTTTTGTTCGCCCAGAAGGGAGCGATTCACAGCAGGCGTAACAGTTGGAGGAGAGCCTGCATGAAAAAAAAATTGAGTGGACAATCTCCACCCCAACTTTTATTTTGAGAGCGATATTTTGACACCGTACCGTAATACAGTGTGACACAGAATTAATGGCCGATGAAGACATTTTATAAAAAAACGGCAAATTTTGACAAGGACATATTCAAAACACCCACAAAACATAAAATATTTACGCCCAGGAACACAATAAAAGCAAAAATATAATGGTTAAGGGTAAAGTGAACACTGAGGCCACGAGGGAAGGGTTGCGCCTACAGGCAGCGTCGCTAGTCGTTGTTGGCGGTAAGAGCCATGATGAGGTGGCGGAGTTGCTGAACGTTGCGAAGAGGAGTTTGGGTAGGTGGGTGAAGGAGTACCGCGCTGGAGAGCGGAATTTTTCGGACAAGCCAGGGAGGGGACGCAAGAGATCGGCCACCACCGACACCGTTAAGAATAGGGTGGTTAGACACATGCGGGGCAAGCGGTTTCAGTCTTGCAGGAAAGTAGCGTCGCGACTACAGATTTCGAGGGAGAGTGTCCGCAGGTGCCTGAAGGAGAAGGGGCTGAAGCCCGTTCAAACGAAGAGCAAACCAAAGCTCTCGGAAAAGAACATCACTGCCCGGATAGAGTTTGCTGAAACGCATCGAAACACCGACTGGTCAAAGGTGATGTTCACCGATGAAAAAGACTTTTGGCTTTTTTCTCGGGTGAGCAAGAAGAACGATGTTGTCTGGGTTGCAGATGGTGATGAGCCGCCCCCAACCGTTGATAAGGTCAGGGCTACGCAGAAGGTTCACGTCTGGGGAGGAATCACCACCAGAGGTAAGACGAAGCTCTATTTCTATGACGGTGCTCTCAATGCAGAGAAGTACCGTACGCTCGTCTTACAGAAAGCGCTCAAAGAAATAAAAGAACTCCTGCCTGACAGTAGCTACACGTTTCAGCAGGATGGGGCACCCTGCCACACTGCGAACGTTACTCAAGCATTCCTCTCCTCCCAACCTTTCTCGTTCCTCCCTAAAGCTGACTGGCCAGGCATGAAATGAGTCAAATTTTGCCTATTTTTTAGAATAATATAACAATTTTTACAAAATGTCGTCATCGGCCATTAATTCTGTGTCACACTGTATATATGCCTGCGGTACACTGTCATGAAGGATTTGTATTTCATGTCACTCTTTCTGGGTATTTTTTTTTTTTTTTTTTTTTTCGTTCCCTGATTTTATTTCTGAAATAAAAGCCTGTAGCACCCATAAATGATTTTTTTCCCCATTGATTTCATTCAGTAGAATAGAAAGTATATGACATAATTTTTTCCATTGATTTATTTTTGCATAAAGAACGGATTTTTTTTTGAAGAAATGGTGGAAAAAGAGGTACATGTCCCCGTATGCCGTCACGTGACAAAACCATTAACTGAAGACGAAATAAAGCTACGCAACAAATCCCCTTTCCGATTTCCCGGCCACAACGTGCAGGCCACTACACCCCTATATTTCTGAGGAAAAGTGTGCACGGAGGAGGGGCTCTCTCAAAAATTCGGCCAAAACCAGTTTCTACTGTGTTTGATCTATATTTTTCCTTTTTCCTTTTCAATTCTTTTTACACAGCCATTTTACATTGTTTTTTTACAGCACAACAAAGGAAAACAAACAGAGAAAAAAAAACAGGTTCTTGTTAGTATCACCCACATACTCTCTCTCTCTCTCCCCCCTCCACCCCTTCCCTTCCAGTTTCCATCACTGTGATTTTTACCCCACAGTTTTGATTGATGGGGAGACACGAGAAACTTAGGTGCATCTTTAGCAGCTTTTATCTTCGATTTTGCTGTGTTTCGCACTTCACAAATATCCCCATGTACCTGCACCCTTCCACCCTTCCCTTCACACCTAAACACAGAACACCCCCCAATGCGGTGTGTGATATGTCCAGTGAACGGACACACCCACACATATATGAACCGCTTCTAATGAGTGCTCTGAGGGGGGACACACGGGAACAGATTCAGACACCAGCGACTCAAATGCCAGCTCAAACAGAGGTGGGAAATCAGCGTTCAGTGCAGGCGCTGCCACACCCAGAACCTCCCCCATCCAGCGCGTCGTCCGAGGCAAACTTCTCCGAAGGGGTGTCTGTTGTGTCATGCGAAGCAAGAGGTGAGCGGCTTGGCCACCGTGCGCTACGACACCGCAGCTTGCAGCGCGTCACCGAGGAGCGTCTCCGGATGACGGAGGACGCGGAGTACAGCCTTGCTGTGGAGGTGCTGCCCCGGGTACGCGACCTGGAAGGCGGGTTGTGTGCGGTGGTGGCAGACTGCGGACAGCAGAACGAGACTCTCTTATACCTTGCACGCGAGGTGCGCGATGTGACACAACTTCTCGCCGCCCGGGTGCTTACCCTTGAAACCAACCAGCGTGCGCTCTTGGACAGCCACGACGCACAGACGCATCTCATAGAGAGAGGACGCCACGCAGAAGAGCAGTACTCTGCCCTGCAGACACGTGTCTGTGCATTGGAGACAACCTTGGAGGAGTTGAAGCGTCCGTCCCTGACACCGCTTGCAGGTCAAAGGTGGGACGGTGCGACACCCGAGATGCGTACGTCCGATCGTCTGCCCATAGAAAGTGGGGCAAGAAGAACGTACGCAGACGTCTTCGCCACACCGCCACCCCCACTAGAGCAGGCGCACGTCCACACCCCGCAGGGTCGATACACATCGATGGCCAGCAAATGTGGACGTGTCGCCTTCTTCGGGAGAACACCTCCTTCACATTGATTTGCAAGAAGGAAGGTGTTGATAGACAGATTTGTAAGTTGTTATGACGCAATAAACAAAAGAAAATATAGCATATTTTGAGTAGAGGGGAAGGGTCTTTCCATAGTTCTGATACGTCGTTTCAGCCTCGCTTACGAGCCATTCCACCCTGGTGTTTTAAGGTGCTGCTCTCTGCCATGTCTTTCCGCCTTCCCCCTTGGGGTTTCAGGTTCCTGTGGTTTCAATTTTGTTCGTCATGCTTCATTTTTTACCGCTAGTGTTAGAGTGGATTCTCGCTTTGTTCTACATTATTTTTTATCCCCCTTAACAGCGTGTACACAAAACAAGATGACTATGTGTTCAGAGGAGTCGCTTTTGCTCCTCACGGACATTCTCGCTGATGAGCGTGAGAGGCAGTGCAAGGAGGGGCTTGAGGCGGCGAAGAAAGGGAAGACGCTGCCTCCATTGCGTCCGTTTCGTGCGATCTGTGCGAATGTGATTGCGGGGGCACAGGACCCACGCGCAGACTACGCAGCAGTACACGAAGCAAAGCGAAGGCGTCTTGCGGATGCAGTCAGCGCTCTAGGCCTTGTCGAGCCAAACCAACCCTCCCGTGCACCGGGCGCAACACCCCTCCGCACGCACACACCCGGAAAGGGTATCACCAGGGCAACCCCAAAGCCACAGGCACCAACACCCGCAAACGACAAGAAACGCAAGATCCCCCCCACCCCCGCAGCTGCCCTCAAAAAGACGGTAGGTGCAGACACGCCACGCGCAGCGCAGAAGGACATCAAGACCGAGCAGTGGAACCAACCGGTTACACGCTACCTCATGACAGCGAACCAGGCGGAGCACCAGGTGCATAAGGTACGTTGTCAACACGAACTTTTTACTTTTTCTCTTTCAAAGGTGACTAAGCACGGCTTAGGTTCATCTTACAAATCTTTCTTTTAAATATGATGTTTTTGTGGGGAGACAAGCAAATAACGCCTACGATAGGGTAGAGTGTATCCTGCACTCCTTTTCCAATGGCCGCAGATCAAAAACTGTCTTGCACAGCAGCTATATTAACCAACAGATTATCAAAATGCGAAAAATATGGTAGCTCCTATCTGCACCATGAGCTAGCGCCTTTAGTCTACGTTAGTCAACTAAGTGTTCAAACAAAATACCACCCTCAGGACTACGTGATGCCTGCAGTGATGCCTGCCCTCCTCAAGACCCCACACCGCAACAAACGAAACACACCTAGAGAAGGCAGGTCGCAAGCCTAAAACAAATAAAAGTAAACATCTCCCCTTTTTTGTACGGCCGCCGAGGTACACTACGTTCTGTGTAGCTGTGGAGGCTGCACTTTGCCAAAAAAAGGGAAAAAGGAAATGCTATTTTTTTTTGCACCTCGATAATTTAAACACCAAGGTGACCAAGCGCAGGCTTACGTTCATCTTACCAACCTTTTCTTTCATTTCTTCTATGTCATAAAACCGCCTTAGATTAGATTTCATTTTTTTGGACAATTATTTTTTTTTGTACTAGGTCCTCTATTGATAAAAAGCAAAAGAAAACACTTTAAGGATACCGTGGACGTACTCTCAGAGTATTTCATCACCCACACTGCACAGACCAAAGAAAGAACGGCGTTTAAGAGAACGGAACAGCTCCCAGAGGGGAAATGAGTGCAATATCACTCCTCTCCACCAAAGACAGCTACAAAATAAAAAGGTGTATGGGTGCACCACTATTTAGTTAGATACGTGCACGAATGGCGCGTTCATCTTTTTTTTAAGTAGTTTTCTTTGACTAAAAACATTGTGTGGAGCTTAGGTGCATCGCCCCCTACACGTTCTCTTTGCTAAGGTCCGTCGTCCATTTATTCTCCCTTAGCCTCCTCTTCTCCCTTCCTCCCACCACAGCAGAGAATAAGGTAGGGGGGGCCGGGGACCGGGGACCGGGGACCGGGTTATTCTCAGCCGGACTGGGACACAATATGTAGAAAACAGTGGTGAAAACGCCCGAAAGTGGGAGGGGACCCGGGCGCGGGAGGGTGGGGGACCGGGACCGGGACCAGGACCAGGTACTGGTCCCGGTCCCTGGTCCCGGTCCTGGTACTGGTCCCGGTCCCGGTCCCTGGTACTGGTCCTGGTCCAGGACCAGTACCAGACCAGGACCGGGACCAGGACCGGGACCGGGACCAGTACCAGGACCGGGACCAGTACCAGGACTGGGACCGGGACCAGTACCAGGACTGGGACCAGGACCAGGGACCGGGACCAGTACCAGGACCAGGACCAGGACCGGGACCAGGACCAGGGACCGGGACCGGGACCGGGACCGGGACCGGGACCGGGACCGGGACCGGGACCAGTACCAGGGACAGGGACCGGGACCAGTACCAGGGACCGGGACAGGGACCGGGACCGGGACCAGGACCGGGACCAGGACCGGGACCGGGGAGCGGGGACCGGGGACCGGGCTTATTCTCTGCTGTGCCTCCCACCCCCATGTTAAAAAAAAAGATGCCATACTTTCCCCCCATTTACTTCGGCACTGTCCCCTCAACCGCTCCTCCACTTCAAAGTACTGTAGGGTGGAAAGTAGTAGTTTCTTCCCCTCTTTTCTTCTTTTCCGTTTTCGTCGCTCTTTATTATGTGCGAAGTAATCGAAGCAGCAGGATGCATCTTAGGTGTCAAGCAAGCCAGGGGTGGGTTTGTTGTCGTGGAAATTGATGCCGCGGAGGGTGCGGCTTGCCAGCTTGCGGAGGGGGACTGTATTTTGGAGGTGGAAGGCACAGCGGTGAATGGAGACGCAGTAGCGCTATCGGAGCTTGCGGCAAAGGCGCGACCAGACTCTCGCTTTCTTGTCGACCGGAGAGGTGAGCCCATGCTCTTAAGCCTCACAGCGCAAGAGTCCACCTCAGCCACCTCAGCCACACCACAGTCCCAAGACCTCCTCAAAGTCCTGCAACACTTCAAAACAGAAGGCCAACGCATGGAAGCTGTTGCCAAGCAGCAGTACACCCTCCGTGTCTCCAGTGAAGAGGAGAACGTCCGTTTGAAGGCGCAGCTCACGTCACTCAAGAATGAACTCAACAAACGCGACCAACATCCATCCGCAGCACCGTTAGGGAATTGCACCAATACACTGGACTCTCGCAAGGCAAGCCCAAGCAAGCGATTGGAGAGACAAAACGCGTCAGGTATACAGAAAGATTTTGATATTTTGATATTTATTTTTTATTTATTTTCTAAATCGCACACTCTTTTTGTTCACCATGAGATGAACAACCACAGCGCTTTGTGCCCCTTTTATCGAGATTTTTTTTTGCTTAAGTTTCTACCATAATAACTGGCTTCATTTTCAACAATGAAGCAGACTGTTTTCATCTGCAGTATCTCGATTTCTTAACACCACTTCAACAGACCTGAAACGTCTCCGCTCTGAGCTGCTGGCAGCACAACGCAAGGTCACAGCGTTGTCGCAGGAGAACGCACACCTGAAGCAGATGTTGAGCGATGAGGAGACACGCCATGCACAGGAGCTGATCTGTGTGCGCAGTGCGCGCAGTGGGGAGGGCGAGCGTGCCATGGTTGCGCTGCGGCAGCAGAACGAGAGCCTGCGCGCTGCACTCGAGGTGCAACAACAGCCACGTGTCGAGCGCTCTGCATCACCCTTCGAACAAGATGTTGACCGACACAGCCTCCGCACCCACGACGGCCGCAGATCCACCTCACCTAACGTACCGTCGTGGGATGAGAAGCGTCATAAGGACACCCCCGCTTCTGCTGCCCCTGAGTGGTGCTCCCCTTCTGAACAGGAAAGGGAGATCAAAACCTTGAAGGACGACAACGAACACTTGCGTGCAGAGCTTTCGTCGCGGGAGAGGTCCGCTGCTGTCGCGATTGATGAGTCGGCGCATTTGGGTGCGGTGCGGAACTGTCTTATTGTGGCGTTGGAGAAGATAGGTGTGGAGGTGTATGATGAGTCGATTGAGGGTTTGACAGAGGCGTTGGTGGCAGAAGCGTCGCGTGATGTGGGGAGCATGCGGCAGAGCGCGCACAGCATGCCACGCACGGCAGAGGAGTACTTCGAGGGGGCACCGTCCTTCGCAGCAAGCGACCGTGAGTCGCCCGTCAGCGTCACCTCACCAGAGCTCAACAGTTTCTACACAGAGCCCGTGCGAGATCCTTCTGCAGCATTGGCCCTCGGCTGTCCCGACGTAGCATCGTCCGCACCATCGCCGCAAAGTGCCAGCACCCACGTCTCCTTCCCCCACTCCCACCGCTCCCCCCCGCAGCCCGTCCGGCACCCCTCTCTCTCTCAAGAGTCCGACGTTTCGTCTTCCAGACGGCGTTCCCCACCTCAGCCCACACCGCCTTCCTGGGTGGTGGCATGAAAGCAGTGGGATGAAAGAAGAAGTAGAGTTTGGGAAAAAAAAAGTGGTGTCCTAGTTTACCCAATCCCCATTAGATGTGTGTTTACCCTCATTAGAAATGATCCCCAAAAACGTCTAGAGTTAGTTTGCAAAATAAAAGAGATCCACCCCCACTCCGTTTTAAGCTTTCATAATTCAGTTGGGTGTTTTGTTCGGTTTTTAGTATGTTGGGTTGTAGGGACTTCCCGGAGCGTTTGTTCTGTCAAGCATCACATGATTTGGGTTCATCTTACCAACATTTCTCTGTTTTTTTCCTAAGCTGACTAAGCACGAGATTTATTGGTTTATCTTGTCTAAACCTTTTTTTGGACGTCTTTTGAGTTTCCTCAAGACAATGATATGCACTATGGTGTAAGTTTTGCACTTGTCCAAGGAGAGGGCTGACCTGATCATTGCGCAGTTACGATATCATCCATCCAAGCGACTTCAGGTGCACCACACTGCGGCCTATGTTGCCGTTTTCTGCTTTGCCAGATTTCGTCACGATGCCAAAGGAGCGTGCTGACGTGCTGACCGGAGGAGTCAGCCTTCGTAGGTTGCGGTAAATTGGTTTGCCTCTGCGAGCGTCGCTGTTTCCTTCCAGTGGTCGGTGTATTTCTCCTGGGGGTGCACAATGCTGCCATCGACACCCTTCTCGAGGGGGGTACCTGGATCGGGGGGAAGGGTGGTGGCCCGTATGGTGGGGAGGGGTGCAGACTCGCCGTTCAAGAGATTGAATGTGCTTTGTGGGACGTTATGACGCCCCATCATAGGGACCTTCAGTTCTGTGAAATGGGGGAGGAGGAGGAGGGGGGCAGAAACCGCGTCATTTGCTTATGATTCATTGTGTTCCGGAAGCGATCGCTGGAGGACCTGAACCTGGTGTTTGAAACCAGCTTTTTTTTTTGGGGGGTAATTCTCATAGAGCAGCCACACTATGGTACTATGGTACTATGCTGCAGTGCTGCTGTCAAATGCTCTATAGACATGGAATGGCTCATTTGGGAGGGTGTGACATCATCACATACCAGGGCCCTGTTTCCTCTAATGATAGAATATGGGTGTGTGCTGTGCGTGCTGATTCCTGCAAAGGTTTCTTCCGAACGCAGCATGGTTACCCCTTCTTGAAGTGGGTCGGGCTGGTCGGGTTGGGGGATCTTTGCGGGGTGGGTGGGTGGCACTGACCAATAAACGTACGCTCTTCCATTGAGGATGAGACGCAACGTTCATAAGAAGTTGTCGTGTTGTGTGTTCATAGCTTTGCAGCTTTGTCAGCACGCTTGGTAGGGGAGGGGCCTTTGCTGGATTGCTTGCGGTGTATAGAATACCATGGTCTATCGAAGGAGGGGTTGTCTGTGGGTTGGGTAGCCTGCTTTAGGTGTTGTAGAAGTCGTCCCCGTATTTCTCTTAGTTCTGGTTGCTGGTAGAGGCATTTTTCAAGCGGTTTGTGTTGTTTCAACCTCATCACCATACACCCCCAGAGCTTGAATACCGGCAGCAACCATAACCATGGACTTTTATGGGCGCGACTCTGTAGCGCACTTTTTCGATATGATGAACACTATTTGCGAGAAGGGGCAGGCCGGCACTGCACTTCCCGTTGATGTGGTTCAAATGGGGTTCAACCTTCGCCCGCTGGTTGACATCCGTGCAATGTCCGAGGCATCGACCGTCCTCAAACGTGATGCAACTCTGACCGACAAGGAAACCATAGACGTGATCATCCGTCTCTGGCACAGTGTTGTGAAGCCGCTTCTCTCCCCCGAAGGAGCTGAGGACACACCCAACTACTCTGCGCTGCAGAGCCTCATGAAGGAGTGGTCTGCAGAGATGATGAAGTGAGGGATGGGGTCTTTGCTGCAGTGATGAGGCACCAGAGGCTTGGGCTTATGCTTGGGCTCATCTTCCAGACCTTTTGGTGTTTGATGCCTGCCTCCGCCTGTTCGGTGAGGCGCCGCTTCCAACGTCTTTGTTGATGCTCATCGCGAATATGATACCCCCCATCCCCCGTTTGTCCCATCCGTTCCCTTTCGTTGTATCTGGGGTGTTGTGGGGTGCAAGTGATATGTGTGATTTGTTTTTCAAGTTTTGGGTTGGGGGTGGTGTTCTGCCAGATGGGGTTTATCCATTCACAACTATCCCCCCCTGCAGAAGTTCATAGGTTGGACGGAAAAAAAATGATTCGGCAGAAAGAAAAAATGATACACGGATGGCGTGTTGCTCTCTCGCGGGCGCAGCTGAAGTCAGGTCGGCGAGGCTTCCACCAAGGCTACGGCCAGGGGCAGCAGACCTCGCCTTCGCAGCCGCAGTACACACAGGAGCAATATCAGCAGTACCAGCAGTACCAACAATACCAGCAACAACAACAACAGCAGCAGCAGCAACAGCAACAATACCAACCGCAGCAGCAACACCAACAGCAATACCAGCCGCAGCAGCAGCACCCCTACAGCCATTACTACCCCCCACAGGCTGAGCCCAGCACACAGGAAAAAGGGACCGGATCCTGGGGAAACCCTGTCGTCATCTCCATGCAAGTGCCACGCTCACAGCGGATGTGGGACGTGTTCCTCTTTTTCCAGAGTGTCTTCATTTTGTACTATTTGTTCAGTCAGAACTTTTCAATAGAGATTATCACTTCTTCTTCAGAAGAAGAAGAAGAAGAGGGGGTGCACGGACATGAGGACAAGAAGGATAAGAAGGACAAGAAGGACATCGCTGCCGCCAGCTCTGACCCGAACGACAAAGACAAAGACAAAGACAAGGATAAGGACAAATCCACAGTGAGCACCCTCTTCGGAGGCTTCATGGGTGATGACAAAGTGAAGCCCGTGGACCTGAGCCAGGCCGCACACGACGTGCGGTGGGACGACGTGCTCGGCTGCGACGAGGCCAAGTCTGAGCTCATCGAGGTCACAGAGTTCCTGAAGAAGCCAGAGAAGTTCACCCGCCTTGGGGGAAAGCTCCCTAAGGGTTACCTTCTTGTCGGTCCGCCCGGGACAGGGAAGACCATGCTCGCAAAGGCCATTGCACGAGAGGCTGATGTCCCATTTTTCTACGCCAGCGGAAGTCAGTTTGAAGAAGTGTACGTGGGTGTGGGAAGCAAGCGAGTGCGCGAGCTCTTTGAATCTGCACGGGCACATGCACCCTGTCTGCTGTTCATTGACGAAATCGACTCTGTTGGAGGAGAGCGCTCGCCCCAGGTATGTTCAGTGACGCTCAGTGTGTACTGTAGCACACTTTCGCAATCTTCAAGCGTGGCGAGCGGCAGTGACGACACGTCATCACTTCATCTGATACAATTTAAGTTTTCATATTTTCATGTTTTATAGTTTTCAGAATAACACCCTGCACCTCGTGGCCACACCCCACCCACCCACCACAGGACGGCTCACACGACCGTGCAACGATCAACCAGCTTCTTGCGGAGATGGATGGGTTCAACTCGTCCGACTCTGTTGTTGTTATTGCGGCCACAAACAGCCCAAAGACACTGGACAAGGCACTTACCCGTCCAGGCCGTCTCGACAGGACAGTGTCCGTGGACCCACCGGATCTGAAGGGGCGCACTCAGATCATAAACCACTACATGGGAAAGGTTGCGATTGATGAAAGTGTTGATGCTGCGGTATGCCATCTTTGCATGCAGACGCGCAAGAGAAAAACTGAACTCCAAATGCGAAACTCGACTGTGCCTCTTTATTTTGATAATCTGTTGGTTCAGTCTTCACTATCCATAAAACACTCAAGAGCAGGACTCTGATCTGGCCATTTCATTTGCTGCAACCATCATTTTAAACCATTTCATTCGCTTCTCGGCAGAAACAACATTTTTTTTACTATGTAACTTTCAACCTCACTTTTTTTACCGTATTTCCCCCCACATATTTTCACCCTTCTTTCCCAACTTTTCAGGTTATTGCACGGGGAACATCAGGCATGACTGGTGCAGAGTTGGCCAATATTGTGAACATTGCGACCCTCAACGCTGCGAAGAAGCGTCAGAAGACTGTGACACTGCCGTGCTTGGAGGAGGCGAAGGACAGAGTGCTGATGGGTATCCAGCACAAGAGCCGCATCGTTCCCGAGCACGAGCGCAAGAACACTGCGTACCACGAGGCAGGCCACGCGCTCGTTGCACTCCACTCTAAGGGCACCCCGCCCCTGCACAAGGCTACCATCCTCCCCAGGGGTCAGACCCTCGGCGTCACTGTGCAGTTGCCGCAGGATGACCAGACAAGCATGAGTCTTGCCCAGATGAAGTCCCGCCTCCGTGTACTCATGGGCGGGCGCATCGCAGAGTCGGTTGTCTTCGGGGAGACGGAAGTCACCACAGGTATACCTTATTATGTTGTGTCTAGAATCGCGTTTTTGAAGACAGTGATGTACTGTATTTGAAACTTTCCTCATATTTTTATCCCTGAGTGTGGAAGCTTGGGTCTGGTGTAGATCTCCATAGACTATATTTCTGAGTGGGCGGCACACTAAACCAAAACTGATTCAGAGTAGACAGTAGTAATCGGCCTGACTTAGCCCACAAAAAAAAAGTGACACATTTTTTTGATAAAACAACTTGTTGTCAATTCTAACAAGATTGGAGGCAGCGCTGCAGGGCAAACAAAACGGATTGAAAAAGACAGAAGCTCGCTTGGTTTCTTTGAGTACTTCAGTTTAACACAATTTTTTCACCTTTTTGTTTTCCGGCTTTGAGCGCACAAACAAAAGACCCAATCTTTTTTTTAGAAAATGAAAAGCCTCCAGAAATGAAAACCCTCTTTTTTTAACCTCATATTTTCTCTCTCTCTCTTCTATGTAATATATCGTATCTCAGGTGCCTCGAACGACCTTGAACAGGCCACCCGCCTGGCACGCTCGATGGTGCGTAAGTACGGCCTGTCGACAGGGATGGGCACAGTAGATTACTCATTCGCGGACGACCCGGATGGCATGTTTCTGTCTAACTCGACTCGCTCGCAGATTGAACACGAGGTGAAGGTGCTTGTGGATCAGGCGTATGCTGATGCATACGACCTTATAATAAAGGAGCGTGCGTCCCTCAACGGCATCGCCTGCGGCCTTCTCGAGAACGACACCCTGACGGGTGATGAAATGAAAAAGGTATGCGCCAGGAGACGTCGATAAGGAAGGCCTTTTCCAATATTTTGTTTTTGAAATCGAATGATGGAGTACATCCCTCGGATGTCAACTCCAGTACAAGTATCCCAGCAGGGTGATAACGTACTATTTTTGTTAAAAATACCTTAAAATTCGAGAAAAATAGCTCCCACAGTCCGATGACGGATTGTGTGCAAAAGCGGAACTCGAAAACAGCGTTATTTGAAAGATGGAGAGCAAATCAGATCATTGTAAAAAATATAATCGGTCGAAAATATGGCACAGAAATTGTAGGAAATAATGCTATTCAAATGATATCAATGTTGGCCTCTATAAAACTGTGTGTGAGCACACCCCTTCAATGCATCTACGCTTAACCAAGTTTCAAAGTAGTCATCAATATTACAATACCACAATACCACAGATTGCAGGCATCGAAGATGTTGAGACACCGTAGAAAATAGTTTTGTTGAACACATGAAATCGTCTCTCTTTGATGCATAGAAAACGCAGGAAGAGGTGCTACAGAAGAGCAAGATTAAAAAGCGGACGAAGAAGGGGGGAAAACAGTTGTAGTGGAGCTCATCCTCGGGTGTCTACACTAATACCAAGTTTTCAGAAAAAACAGAAAAGCAACAATGAAAATAGCAAAAAAAAAAAAGAAGAAAAAACCCAAAAGCCTCTAGCCCCCGTCATGTTGGCTCTCTCATGAGGGTGTGGTTCTCAAAACGGAAAAAAAAGCAAGCCCCCCTTTGTTTAAGCGTTTCGCCACACAACATCCCAGCCCCAACCCAAACGGCCCTCATAACAGAGACGGATACAAACAAACACAATGTCTGTGGCACAAGCTGCGCGTGATTCTTTCCGTCTGTATGCCACTGCAGTGAAGGATACGTTTTATGACCGCCACATGCGGTCGATTGTGGAGTTGTATGGCCGCTCGAACTTGAACCAGGATTTGACCCAATTTGGTGAAAAATGTGCAAAGGAGTTGGACACCATGGTGCGTGAGACGAACCACGTGAACAAACACCCCAGACTTGAGTCGTACGACGGCTTTGGGAACAAGATAGAGAAGATCAACTTCCCCGAGGAGTACCACGCGATTGGGCGGGTGTGTTACAGGTCTGGCATCATGGCGAACTACGCTGACAAGGGGCGCGAGTTTGAGTCCCTTGTGCAGCTTTACCTGATGGCGCAGAACGGAGAGACAGGACACTCCTGCCCCATTGCCTGCACATCGGGTCTCATCAAAAGCTTGCAGGCAGAGCCCCAGACACCGCAGGTGCAGGCGTGGCTGGCCAAGCTGCTCTCCCCTGACTATGACAAGCACTACCACGGCTCGCAGTTCCTTTCAGAGGTGCAGGGCGGAAGCGACGTTGGGGCCAACACCCTGAGCTCTAAGCCCAGCGCGACGCACCCCGGGATGTGGGAGCTGACAGGCGAGAAGTGGTTCTGCTCTGCAGTGGACGCACAGCTCTGGCTTGTTGTCGCACGCCCCGAAGGTGCCGAGGAAGGGACGAGAGGCCTGCGTACGTACATTGTCCCGCGCAACATCTCTGAAAACCAGGTGAACAACTTCCGTGTGCGTCGCCTCAAGTACAAACTGGGTACATGCACAATGGCGAGCGGTGAGTTGGACTTCCACGGCACCATCGCACACCAGCTCACCGGAGACTTCAAGAAGACGCTCGGCCTCGTGATCAACACCAGCAGGCTGTACAACGCCGTCAGCTGTGCTGCCATCGTCCAAAGGTGCTACCGCGAGGCTGCTGCGTATGCATGCTACAGAAAAGCATTCGGCACAAGGCTGGTCGACTTCCCTGCCGTGAAGGCGTCTGTCGCACAGCTCAACTGCGAGGCGCATGGTGCACGCGCAGTGTGCTTCTTCCTTGCGGACTTCAACGACAAGAACACGGAGCAGGGACCTGCTGTGCGCATGCTTGTCAACCTCAACAAGTACTGGACGGCAGACGTCGGCCTGCGCATGACACACGAAGCCATCGATGTGCTGGGTGGCAACGGTGCTATTGAGGAGTTCAGCGTTCTGCCACGTCTGCTGCGTGACTCTGTTGTGCTGGCGCAGTGGGAGGGCCCACACAACACGCTTTGTGCACAGGCTTTGAAGGACTGCAACCGCCTTGGCCTGCACAAACCGATGTTCGAGTTTTTGAGAACCCTTGGAAGCCACCCGAGGCTGGACGAGGTGGAGCGCGACTGGACGAAGCTTCTAACACTCTCGCACGATCTTGCGTCACTGGGCATGCGCCCCCTTGTCGACGAGCTGCGTAACGTTGTGCAGTACCTCCTCCTCACCCAGGAGTACAAGGCCACCGGCGACAGAGTCACACTCGCAGCAGCGGAACACCTCATCGCAAGCAGCGCGCCTGGCTACTCCGCCATCCGCGACCCAATGTACCTCGAGAGACTGAACATACTAAGCCACAGCTCCCAGGGTCTCCAGACAGGGAGCAAGCTGTAGTTCAGTACTCAAGATCCTCCACCTAAGGGAGGGTTTATCCTCCAGGTGGGGTTTTTTGAGCTTTTTTTTGAAGGAAATTTTTGGAGGTTTTCGTGGGGGGGAAATGTTCGGAATCTCAGAAAGAATGGAAAAAGAGAGCGGCGCCTGGTTTTGCACTGGCCTGATCATTGGCCTTGAAGAAGCTGCAATCCCCTCACAAATATTGTTTATATTTCCTGAATACCCCAAAAAGAAATCCTCCTCATTACGAAATATTCTGCTTTTTTTTTTTTTTTTTGTTGCGGACAGGGCTTCCCGCAGGATCTGGGGTTTTGGCTTCCCAGGGGGACCAGCCAAAAAAAGGTGAAAAAAAATTTTTTTTCGCGCCTTGTTGTGTGTGGTGTGTAGTACTAACGCTGACGCTACATTACGTTACGCGCCTCTACGCACTTTAAGCGGTCAAAAATATTTTTTTTCGCCTCCGGCGAAAATGTCCCGGTAAACCGTTAAAACTGCTGCATTCACTCGCATATTGCATATCATCTCACGTTCCCCACCTTTGCAGACATTTCCTAGTAGGGGACGAAAGTTGTTGGCGAAGCCACGGTACGCAGCATTTCAAAATATTGTGCTTAAAATTGCACTATTTTACAGCCAAACTATGTCATGGGTGGCTTGCAATCTTGCGCCGCAGGCGCACGGTACGCTACTTTTTTCCTTGGCCCCGAAGAGGCAGAAAATAGCGGTTGCAAAGAACCACGAGTATGCCTCATGAACAAAGTGACCCCGTCACAGCCAGAACGCGACTCAATTGGTCAAACGCCGAAGGAAAAGGAAGCATGCAGCGTGGCGAAATAAGGCCTGAGCAGATAACTTGGGACTCCGCCGGTCGCTTTGCAAATTCCATTATGGAAATCTGTCTTGGTCCGGAGGACTTTTTTGGTGCCATCTTTTCCCCCTGTTAGTTGCCTGTATTTGGATGCGCGGCGACGGGAGGGTAGGAAAAGTTTAAAAAAAATGTGGAAAATTCCTAATAGGCAGCCTCGGAACACTCAACGGCAGGCTGGTCCCCCCTGGTCCCCCCTTATTTTTTTCTTTTTTCCCCAGGGGGACCAGTGGTCCCCCCTGGTCCCCCCTGTGGGAAGCCCTGGGCGGAGGATCGAACCCTGCTGGAATTAGTTGTGTAATTTTTTTTATTGTCCCAAAATTGGCATCGAACATGGGTTTTGACCCTAACTTTTCGCAGGAATGCAGCCGACAGGGTGCGGCGCGAACTCTTATAATCATTACACGCGATTTAAGAGTACTTTTTTCCAACGTTATTATTATTTTTAGGGGGTACTCTACTTGGAACAACCTTTTTCGGTGGTCACGTTGCATTTCGCGGCAAACCCCTCAAAAGGGAACACCCATGATGTATCCTCTGAATATATTTCCACTTCCACCCACCACCGTCACCTGATACCATCCCCCTACAAATTGGCTGGTATTGGTGTAGATGCTTCAATGCAACAAACGAACAACAACAAAGAGACACAACCTTTGCTGTGTATCAATGAAGTGTGTGTCTATGTCCACAAAAGATGTTTTTTACTTACAACCCCCATTTGTTGAGATTCACTGTGTAGCAAGGGTATTTTACTCTGGAAGAAACTCTGAGAATTTGTGTGTGAATTTGCATGAATTTGCAGAGTAACTCAGCTATCCAGGCAGGTCTCACTTCACCAAAGGAATGTTCCCCGGTTGTGTGGTCCTTCAAAATGGTAGCACTGTCAAGATATATGCAGTGTTGACAACTTTTGAATTGTGATCGAAACCTTCTTCCCCACCGTGGTGGTACATGCCTCTGTCTACATAAGGCATTTGCATGGTGCCAACGTCACTGTGCTGCTTTTTTTTTACTAAAATACAAGGAAATGGTTGTTGGGTGGTCGCTTGCCAGTTCATATTCCTCTCTTCCTCCCTAAACCCCCTTTTTTACCGGATCTGAATACGGATGTACCAAAAATGAAATGGGCCAATTTGAGTATTGTACACACTTTTGCACCTCGACCAAACCCCTTACAGAATATATACCTCGGCTGGAAACACCAATATGTCTTCGGTGTTGGTGTTTGTGCGGGTGCGCCCATTCAACGATAGAGAGCTAGAGGAGGACAACAACCGTACCCCTACCGCACGCAGCCTTGTCATGTCCCCGAAGCATGGGAAGAAGCAGAACCCAAAATGTATTGTCAACATGGACAAGACGAGTGTCACCGTGCTGCACCCGGTGTCGTACAAACCTGACAAAGCATTTGCATTTGACGGTGCGCTGTGGTCCGCCAACACCGACAAGGAGACGAATGCACCCACCCTCCCATTCGCGACGCAAGAGCACACTTACACAACACTGTGCAGCTCGCTTGTTGACAACACCTTTGCTGGCTTCAACAACTGCCTCTTTGCATACGGGCAGACCGGCAGCGGCAAGACGTACACCATGATGGGTGCACGTGGTGTCAGGGACGAGCGTGGCATGACACCACGTCTCTGCGAAGACCTCTTCACCCGCATAGAGCTCATGAAGCAGAAGGACCCAACCTTCTCCTTCACTGTCTGTGCCAGCTACATCGAAGTCTACAACGAGAAGGTGCACGACTTGCTCGCAAAGGGCTCCGCTGCAGGTGTGTACCACAGCTTTGTGCTTTTTTAGTATTATGATTTGTCAAAGTTTGCAAAGTTGGTAATATTGGCATATGGGCTCTTCTTCCCCATTAACCACTGTAGTAACTAATGGTTTTCCTCTTAAAGTGGCTTTATTATGCACCTTGTCTTGCCGATGTCTCAAATCATTATCCACTGCACAGATGTTCCACTGAAGGTCCGCCAGCATCCTACTTCAGGTGTTTTTGTGGATGGCTTGATTCAGACGCCTTTGAACGGCCTTCAGCACACTTTGGATGTGATGCGGCAGGGTGACGCGGCACGGCATGTTGCTGCGACAAAGATGAACAGTGGGTCGTCACGTTCGCACTCGATCTTTACGTTGAACTTCACGTCTGTTGAGATGCTTGGGCGGGAGGAGTCGTCTATGCTGTGCACGAACACTAATGTGCGCACCAGCAAGCTGAACCTGGTGGACCTTGCAGGCAGCGAGGTCACCTCCAAGAGCGGTGTCGAGGGGATCAACTTCACTGAGGCGAAGAACATCAACCTCTCACTCACAACACTAGGACGTGTCATCGACGCACTCTCGCAGCTGAGCAAGCCCGACGTGGACAAGAAGATCACTGTGCCATACAGAGACTCGACACTGACCTTCATCCTGAGCGACTCTTTGGGTGGCAACTCGAAGACAACAATGATTGCAACAGTGTCGCCGCATGTTGGCAACATCGAGGAGACAGTCAGTACACTGCGCTATGCAAGCAGGGCACGCGAAATCGTGAACGTTGTCATCAAAAACGAAGACCCAAGCATCCGCAAGATCCGTGAACTCACAGAAGAGGTTGAAAACCTGAAGAAGCAGATGACAAAGAAAGGCTCTGCCAACAACCTGACCAAGATCGAGACCAAGTCAGAGCTCATCAACCTGCAGAGCGAGAACGACTCACTCAAAGAGATGTACGCGAAGATGATGAGCCTGCTTGAGGTCGACAACAAGGCGCCCCCCCTCAACTCTGGCCTCTGCACGCCCAAGGGGAAGGCAGGTGACAAGCGTCCGCCAGCGTCACCCTCCACTGTCACAACCCCTGCAAAGAAACGCGATGGTCTTACCCTCATCAAGGATTTAAAGAAAGAGCTTGTGACCTTGCAGAAGGAGAAGAGCAGAATGGATAAGGAGAGTCGCGTTACGAAGACGAGCAAAGGCGACAAGGTGGAGGAGAAGAAGGTTGTTAAGAAGCTGAAGGACAAAGACAAGGACAAGGACAAGGAGGACAAAAAGGACAGCAAGACGGCAGGCCTCCTCGAACAGCTGCAGGAGAGAACACAGCAGCTCAACGACGCAACCGAGGAGGTGAAGGAGCTCACCACCAGCCTTGAGAAGGCAGAGGAGGAGAACGATGCGCTGGTGGACTCCTCATCCGCACTCGAGCTCGCCCTCTCCGACAAGAACGCAGTCCTCGAGAACAAGGACTGCGAGATCGACGAGCAGAACACCGAGATCCTGAGTCTGCAGACACGTCAGCACACGACCCTCAAGGAGCTGGAGGAGGTCAAGATCGCACACGACCTGGCAGAGGGTGCACTGCAGACATCTGCGAAGCAGCTTGCTGAGAAGGAACGTCACGTCTCCGAGGTGCTGGGGCAGGTCGAGAGTGCGAAGGAACAGACGGCGAAGGCAGTCCAGGAAGGCAAGGACCTGCGTGACCAACTGGCCTCCGTCACCAGCAAAGGAGCAGAGGAAGTGACTGCCCTAAAGCGCAAGCTCGATGTTGCGGAAGGCAACCATGCAGAGGCAGCACACAGCCTCGAGGAGGCTAACAAGATTGTCAAGAAATCGATCATCACAGAGACCGAGAACAAGAGCCGTGTGCGTGGCCTTGAGATGGAGCTGTCCGCCAAGGCCGCAGAGCTTACCTCGTCACGCGCCGCTGCCAAGACGGAGGTGGCCACGATACGCTCTGTGCTCGACACCTTCAAGAAAGAGAAAACAGACATCGAGCTGAAACACGCCCTCTCCACAAAAACACTGGAGGACAAGATCGCAGAGCTCGAGGCTAAGCTTATTGAAAAGGACGCAGCACACAAGAAGGAGGTTTCTTCCCTGCGTGCGATAGTCGACTCCTTCAAGAAGGAGAGCAAGGACGCAAAGTGCAGCATTGTCAGCAACAGTGTCAAGCTCGAGAAGCTCAACGCAGAACTTTCGGAGGCTGCACGCAAGCTGACTGAAGAGGAGCAGAAGACAGCGGCAGTGGAGGCACAGCTGAAGGACACGAAGAAGGGATTGCTGACATTAAAGACAAGCGGTGCGGAGGAGTCGCGCCTTGCACAGAAGGCGTTGGTGGCCATGCGTGCCGAGTACACTGAGTACAAGCAGCAGTCCGTGCAAGAGTTGGAGTCTGCGAAGACGATGTGTGCCGAGTCTGAGGCATCGAGGACCAAGGCGGACAGCCAGCACAAGGAGGCAACGGCAGCGCTTGTGGCCAGCCACGAAGCCGTGCTTGAGGAGAAGGAGCGTGCGTTGGTGGCGATGGTTGCGAAGCAGGATGCGGCAGTGGTGGCCTCTGCTTCAGCACTGACGGCAGCTGTGGACGCTGCGAAGGAGTGCAGTGCCGCAGAGGTGGGTCGCTTGGTGGAGGAGCACGCGTCTGCAGTGCAGCTGGTGCAGAAGGAATGCGACACTCTCCAAACCGAACTCGTGAACAAAACAGAAGCACTGAACGTCGCCCTTGCAGAAGCAGAACACCACAAAGCGCACATCGCAGTAACAGAGCGCTCCCACGCCGATGCAAGCGAGACGGAGCGTACCCACCTTGCGGCAGCAGAGGAGAACGTGGCGCAGCTCACACTGCAAACCACTTCCCAGGCGGAGACCATCGAAGTGCTGAGGGCCGACCTTGAGTGCTCAAAGACAAGCGAGAAGGACACACAGAACCGTGTCGACGAGCTGGAAGGCAGAGTGTCAGCACTCCTGAGCGACAACGTTGTGCACACTGCAGCAACAGCGCAACTGGAGGAGGCACTGCAGGTGTCCAAGGACGAGAAGGTGCTGCTCATGGAGCAAGAGGCTGCCCAGAAGGAAACCATGTCAGCTACGGTGCAGGCGCAGGTGCAGGCCACAAGAGATGAATGTGCAGCCGTGCACGCGAAGCAGCTGGCAGAGGTCACTGCCTCGTTGGCAGAGGCAAAGGCAGAAGCAACACAGCAGGCTGTTCGTGTCACGTCCCAGGCGGGCGAGCAGATGCAGAAGCAGATCAATGAGCACGCAGCCTGTCTGAAGGAGTTGACCTTATCCCACGAAGAGGAAGTCGCAAAGATCCAAAAGCAAGCCTCGCAAGACATTACGATCATTCGCGAAGAAGTGTCGAAGTTACAAGACGACAACAGCACACTCGTGTCGCAGGCAAGCGCGCTTGAGAGCTGTGTTGCTGATCTGCAGAAACAGAACGACGTGCATGCAGCAGAGTTGGACAGACGCGAGCGCGCACAGCAAGAAGAGACCGAGTCGTTGAAGCAGACCAGCGACACGCATCTCTCCAAAGTGAACGAACTCGAGGGGGCACTCGAGCGTCTACGTGGCCAGCATGCTGTTGAAGCACAGCGCAGTGCAGATCTGCACAAAAATGAAAAGACGGCACTCCTGCAGGCACAGGCCAGCTCACTGACGACATGCAAAAGCAAGCTGGAATCAGCTGAAGCAGAACTGTCAGAACTTCACGTGGAGTACAAATCATTGCACGAGTCGTACCAAGCAATCGAACGCGAGAGGGACAGCTACGTGGCTATGGAGCAGTCGCGCAGCAGATCCTCCAGTGCCGACGGTGCGTCAGTCGCAACGAACGGCGATAACAAATCGCTCTCCAACTCATGCTACGCAGACACGTGCACAAGCTTCGTCACCGCTGCGTCGACCCAGCGCAGCCAGCTCATCCCACTTATTGGCGCAGCTCTGTTCACGGTTGCATCCTGCCTCCGGTCGAAAGCGTTCAGGAAGTGGGTGCTCTTCAGCAAGGAGGTGCAGCACCGCCGTAAGATGCAGGTTCAGCGTACGAAGCTTTTGAGGGTGCAAGAGAGCCAGATCATGTCCCCTTTCAAACAGAAGCCGGTTGCACCGTCGTTCGTGTCCCCACATAAGTCTAGTGCGACGTCGACGTCCAGGGGCGCTGTCATGCGCAAGTACAGCCGCGTCAGGAAGGACCTCAAATGGCAGGTGCGCAAGTCGCAGGCGCAGGAGACACAACGCCAGATGCTGCTGCAGTACGTTGCAGGCTACGCAGACGTCCACATCGACGTCACGGCAACCAACGCAAAGCTCGAGAAGGAGAACTTACGTCTGAAGAAGCAGCTCTTCCAGGCCTCCGAGCAGATCGACAGTGCCGAGGAGAGACTTGCCTTGCGCGATGACTTCGCCGCCCTTGACACCTTGGCCGTGCCTGTCCCCACATCAGGGCTCACGCCTGCTGAGCTCTCCGCTCAAGCTGACACGTTGCGCAGCCTTCTGGAGCGGCGCTTCATCCAGTTCAAGGAGTCTGCCGTGCAGGACATGAACATGACGAGACAGGCACACAACTGCCTCTACCTGCAGTTTGAGCAGCGTGAGTACGACAACGTGATGGTGAAGCTTGAGAAGGCGTTGGCGTCGTGCCTGCGCAGACATGAAGGCATTCTCATGCAGCTCAACGTTGTGCTTGACGTGAAGGGCACCTTCCAGAACATGTGTGCCGATGTGGAGCACACACCGCAACGCGAGGCTGCTTTGGAGTCGCTTATTACGTTCTTCAGGTTCGCACGCAACTTAGAGGACATCGAGGCTCCGATGCCGGGTTTGCTGGGGCGTGCTCTTGCGAAGAAGTCTTTTCCGGATATTAGCCTTGCACTGTCGACGCCGAGGGGCGAGTCGCGTGGACGGTGCAACACACCGAGGGCGGCTCCCCCTCCGTTCGGCCTTGCGACGCCTGCGCCTGCTGGGACTCCGAGGGGGCGTTCGAGCACTCCTGGGAACTGGCGTATCTTGACACAGTCTTTGGCGACGATGGAGAAGGAGGAGGACAGGTCGCCTACTGCAGGTCTTGGCGACGCACGCAACCTGGCACGCGGCATTGCAAGGCACAGTGCGCCTGGTGCGGAGCGCAGTGGCAGTGGCGGGTCTGAGTCCAGCAGCCCTAGGGCCAGAGACTCGTCCAACACAATGGCAGGACCAGGGCTCCCACCCCTGCCCAGGGCCGTGCCGCGCACACCCCTAGTAGGATTTGTCAGCCAGTCCCCCGTCAGAGAAGACTTCCTCGCATCACAGGAAAGCGAAACCTCCAGCTACGAGACAGATGACGACAATATGACAGTCTCTATGACAGCGGACGCCGGGGGCAAGAAGAAGGACTGCGTGATCATGTAAAAAATGAAACCTCTTTTTGTAATAGACTTGCAGGTGTCCGTCACAAGCATTTGTCACTTTGTAGGTGGCTGAGGTTCGTCTTACCAACTTTTCCAAGATGTGTGCACGAGAGGCACATCCATCCTTGCAGGTTTTCTTTTCTTTTCTTTCTTTTGTTTCAACTTCACTTTCTTTGTAGATTTTAGGTATCTTTGGCATACGTTTTTCAGATATGAGGCACATTCATCTTTGTGCTTTCTTCTATCGTGCCTGCATCCGTAAAGGTGTTCACACTTCCAACCGGCCTTTTTTAGATGTGTATGTACATGAGACATTCATCTTTCAACCCCCTTTTTTAATAGATATTTTGTTACAATTTTTGTATACCATTTTTTTTTTTTTGTGCCGAAAGAGTTCAATGAGGTGCTGCATTAGTAGCTATGTGTTTCGCACCTTTTCAAACACTCGATCACCCATGAAGTGAACACACACCCATTGGGCTTTCTTTGCCCTCCCTCCCTCTCTCCCTCCCTCATCGCTCCCCTTCCCACAAACCCCGTTGTTAAATCTATCAAACCATTTTTTAAAGGTGTCCATTTGTACCCAAAAAAGCTGTGCTCACCAAGTAGAGGTGAGATGGGTCCAGCAACCACCAACCCCGTTCTGGTGTCCTGCACTGCCCACGAACATAGCAAAGAGATATAAATGGCACATTTTTTCTCTCCCCCCACGCACCCCCCTGTATTTTTAAGCTTACGCAACGTAAATAATTGTCACACACACCCACACATTCTCTCTCCCCGTTCTTAACTAGATTTTTTTTTGTCAAATTTTTCAACCAACGTTTTCTCGCTTCCCTATTCCCTTCCCCCTATCCTGGTCACAGCGCTTCTGTTATTTTTTTTTGTGTTGTGCTGATTTTTTTTTCCTGCAAGGCAAGCATCTGATGAGATGTATTGTTATGTGTTCTGGGCACGTTCGAATTGATTGCTAAGGGTTGGGTGAAGAGCTGGATCTGTTAAAGGACAGCAACAAACAAAACAAAATAATACAAACACCCCTCTCGATCCTTGGAACTCTTTAGAGCGTGTCGGGCACGATGCAGATTTAATTTTACTCAGAGAAGAGATATTTTGCCATTTTGTCTGACTAAGCACGAGAGGCTTAGGTTCATCTCATAATATTTTCTCTGTTATTGTCAGCACAGTTGCCCCCCTTTTGCCTAGAAAGATGTATGTGCGCATAAGACATATCCACCTTTCAAGCTCTCTTTATCAGTTTTTGAGAACCGTTGTTCTTTGTATCACCTTTGCTTTGTGCATTAATGCACGCCTTTTTCTGGCAATCTCTCAGAGTAATTGCCTTCACATCTTGGGGTCACCCAGAATTGTTATAAGTTTTTGCCTCTTTTTTTTGAGTTTTATTTTTAAAAGAAATGCGTGCACGAGAGACACATTCATCTTGTCCAAATTTCGACAGCAGGGAAAGTGGAGTTTGCACAGGTGGCAACTGCACTGTTCCAAAAAATATTAAGTTTTCTTTATTTAAGGTGAACTAAGCACGAGACAAGAGGCTTAGGGTCATCCAATGATCTTTTTTTTCTAAAAGATGTGTATGCACGTGAGGTATCCATCTTTCAACCTTTCTTTTTTTTTAGCCTCTGCCGCCTTCTCTCCTAACTCTTTACACACACACCCCCCCCATCACAACCTCCCCCTTATTATCGAAAATCGTAAACAAAACGCAGTTCTAGAGCGTTTTTTCTCCTTCTCAAAAAAAAGAAACACTGTGTGATCATACAGATTAGTGTGGTCGCTGTACGTTTCCAAATTTTCAATATTTCGCACTTTTTTTTTTTTTTTTTTTTTTGGCAGAACAGCCGTTCTCTCTCTCTCCCTCCCCTCACTGAGATATCCCGTGCACTTCGCTGCTCTGGGGTTTTTTGGTATGAAGGCAGCTGTGGTGTGTCGTGCAGCAGGTCATTTGTAACCCTCCAGAGGTCTCAAGGCTCTTAGCTCTCAAGGGATTCCCTTGAGAGCTAAGAGGATTCCCTTGAGAGCACCAAAAATTCCCGCGAGAGAATGTGCGTTTTGGTGACTGTAACCGGCCAAAAACTTTTTAAAACGGCCCACAACCTGGTTTCTGCGACTCGAAAAGCGTATTCGCATGCTTTTGGGCGTCCGTGCGCCACAAACGATGGTACCCATGTGGGCCGAAAAAGCTACGTGTTTGTACACAAAACACCACAAAAGCGCTTGTTTGCAGGCAGTTCGGGTCGAAAACGACCTCGTCGGGTCACAAAGCTACATCCCTCCCTCCCTGGCCCTCGGGATTCCCTCAAGGGATCCCTCGGGCTCTGGCGGGAGGGAGGGAAATAGCTATTGTGCATATAGCCTACCTTCGTCCTTGCAGACATAGAGGTACGTCATTGCTCACTTGGGGTGCCCCTCCAGTCCTGTCATGCCCATGCCCCCCTTGGTGCTCACGTTTTGGAACACAGTGAGTAAATAATTCGCTTTTTGATCACCATTTCTCTTAGGTGACTACCATTTTTACTGATAATGTTTGTTGTCATGTCTGGTAGGTCCTCAGGACCGTTTTCTGGGAAATGGGGTTTTGCCTTTTTTTTTCCTCACTAAGAAAGAATATGAGAACCCAGTAAGAATGTATCTCAATTTACTGCGTTTGCACAATTTTGCATTCCCACTTCCCACCCCCCTTTGACGTGCAACATACATCCCCCCCCACCCTCGCAGTTGTGACAGGTCATTGCTTTAACCAGTCCACTCCATTAAAACCCTATTCCTCCCTACCTCATTCACTCTCCCCACACACCCTTTCAAGCACGAGATTCACCCCCACGAGGTTGTATTTTTTTTGACTAAAAAAAAGGCAAATCATTTTTTTGTTCTTGGAGTCAGGCCAGCTTATTGCACACGGGAGAGCTGGGGTGAGATGTAAATGACCTTTCTAGTCCGCATTGCGCTTCGCGGTTCACCGCAAGGGAAATACACCCTTCAATGACTGATGCTTCCCCACTCATTTTTCTCGATGCGTTGTGCGATGACGAATGTGATCAAGATGACTAACTTTTTCTTCTTATTGTTCAAATACCCACCACCACAACCACCAATCCAGAACCACACCCAAGAACCCTGCTATGCCCTGAAAGGTAGACAACTAAAGGTCTATTCCCCCCTCACCCCATTACAAACACCACATTTGGTTCCCGTTTCCTTTCCCTTCCTTTTCTTTCCATATACATCCAAGGTGGGACTTCGGTTTCCTCCTCCTCCCTTTTCTTTCTCAGAGGCTTAGGGTTTTATTTTACCTTCTTTTTTCCATTTTTTAAATGGATAGCACTTTGCATCGTAAGCATGTGTCTCCGCCTGTTGGAGGGGTGGATGATAGAGATGTGTTGAGTTTGGATATGTTTGGTCCGTTTGGGGAAAATGGGGTTGAAGTGCCTGCTAGTGTAGGTGGGCAGCTGCGTGCGGCGTTGGTGCTGCTGGCGGAGCGTGATGCGACGATCGCTGCGTTGCAGTCACGCCTGACAGGGAAGGAAGAGGAAGTGCTTCTCCTCCGCGACGCGCTTATGCACCAAACACAGCAGCTCACAAACGCAACCCACACGGCAAACGTCTTCTCCTCCCCTACGAAGCCCGTCTTCACCGCAACCACATCACCACAACGGCCCCCAGACCCTGAGGTCTCCTTTATCTAAAGGCCACTGTATTATTTTTTGTTCGACAATCATGGCTTCATAAATATATTCAATATTTTTTTTCACGTTTTTTTCAATATCAATATATTGATCAATATCACGTAGGAAATTTTCAATATATTGACGCTTTTACCGTGTAAATTTCCCCTTCAATATTTGCAAATATTGATCAATATATTGACACTTTCCTTCACACAATGGTCTTGCGCCCCTTGGAAACTGGTTCTGCATCTTCCAACCTCACACAACTCGTGCACCACACATAAAAACATGCCCGAGTTGAGGCACAAAAAAATTGCCCCAATTTCCAGGACTGGTAATTGAACTTCGGACCAAAAAATGCAAAAAATATGGCGACTTGTGTGATACCAACTATGTCAAAATTCCACATGACTTCTCGAGTCCGCATTGCACTTCGCGGTAGCCCCAAGGGAAGACACCCTTCTTCAGAAGCCAGGTAGAGAATGCTGTTCCCCACCCACCCCCTCTCACTGTCCGCGTAGATCCCCCCACTAAGGAGCCATCTGATGCCACAAGGCAAGTCGCTCCCCCGCGATGGCATTGAATGGCACGTGCGCGTTTACGAACTGAGCCATGATTGCCCTTAGAGTCCCACGGTAACACGTGCAAAATCATAGAGTTTTTTTGGCTGTTAAAAAGGCTGGGGTATAAAGAGGTCGCGTGATTCGTCGAGCGGTTGTGAACCGCCTCCGTTCTCTTACGGTACGGAACACCCACCTCCTACCCTTTGCATGAGCTCGACTGCGTTTTAGCACGTTTCAACTACTCTTTTTTCTCGTTCTGTACCCAGAACAACCTCCTCTCCAAGCAGCAAACCCCACCCCTGACCAGGGGAAGCCTCCTGGGCCCATAAGCGGAACTATTTACTCACTGATCCTCTCATAAAAAAAGACATGTGGATGGATGGATTTTTCAAATGTATGTTCGCAACTCTCATAAAAAAGTAGCGCACCGTGCGCCTGCGGCGCGGACAAAATTTGGTTTTGCGAATCCTAAATATTTTTTTGCTAGCTCGTGTGGTTGATGAGCGAGAACGAAACCAAATCGATCGCAACGCCTCGTACACTAGCTAAAACACCTGAATGGTCACAGAACACAACGCAGTGCATGGTTTTGTGGGTTGTTTTTGCCCACAGAAGTACCCCCGTGCGGCCTAGACCTGGTTTTAGCACCCCAGAATCGCGTTTCCCAGTCCATATAGCCGGGTATGGGCCCAAAAAACCACCCAAAAAGGCGAAAATCCCGGTTTTCGGTGAAAAACGCCTGTTTTGCCCATAGGGTACTTAAGGAACGCACGTTTCTAAAGCATTTCCCACGTAAACTCGCGACACGAAAATAGGAATTAAATACAAATCTCTCACAGATCTGATTTGGTGATCCGCATTTTTGAGGCCCAATATTTCCAATGCCGAAAAAATCTTACACTTTGGTGCATTTTCGGGTGAGTGCACCAGGAGGGTACTGGGAGGGCAGCAACCTTAAAAACCTAAACACAAGTGTTTAGGAATTACGAGCGGTAGCCCGCAGCTCTACCCTATCTATGATATAGTTTGGCTGTGATAATGTGCGATTTATGGCACAATCTTTGAAATGTTGCGCACATGGCTTCAACAGAAAATTTTGACCCTTTGCCTCTCCACTCTGTGGCTGGAAGGGAGCTGAGAATAAGCCGGGTCCCGGGTACTGTCCCAGGACTAGAACTAGGACGGGTACTGGGCACTGGGTACAGTCCCAGTCCTAGGGACTGGGAATACCCCTCCATCCATGCCCCACCCTCCCGCGCCCGGGTCCCTGACCCGCTTTCAGGCGTTTTCACAGCATTTTCGACATATTGTGCCCAGTCCCACTGAGAATAACCGGGTCGCGGGTCCCCAAGTCTTATTCTCAGCTATGGCCTCCCGTCAAGGAAAAAGCAGGCACTGCAACGTCAATATTCAATAATATGATCAGGAGGCACGGCAAAAATGCGCATTTTTGATATTTTTGATATTTTTGGCAGAATTTTTTGGGCGTTTTTTGCGTTTTTTTAGGGAAAAATAGTGAGGGGAGTTGGGTCCAGTCATAGGAAGTATAGAGAATTTTTGAAAAATTCTTCCATTGGAATAAGGGTTTGCGGGCCTTGCCCTCTGAGGTGTTAGAAGGTTTGCAGGTTTGCAGGTTTAAGGAGGCGAATCTGTGTGGATGAGGGTTGAGGGTGCTTAGATGGGGTATGATACTGAGGTGCTTAAATGGTGGTTTTGTAGGTTACATAGTCACGAGACTGCCCTTGTATTAAAAGGGGGAAGAGGGGAGATGATAGGGGACAAGGCTACCAATCCGACTTAAACCGACTCAGTAGGGTCAGGTCGGACCGACCCAAACCTACCCAGCAAAAAGGTCAAAAAATAGATGTCAATTTTGAGACACTTTTTTTCCACTTTTTTCCTTAGGGATTTTTCCAGGTACTTAGCGAAGCGTTAGGGCGACTTAAGTCCCTTGGCCCCAGCGCCCTATGGGGCGCCTCCTCGTCGGGCCGTTAGGGCCCTCCGGTGGCCAGGTTCTTTCTCTGGGCTTAGAGGCTCGAAGTTCCCCGTCAGATTGGAGCTGGTGTGCTTTATGAGGCTCGCTCGTCTAGATTGAGGCTCGCTCGTCCGGATTGGGCTAGCTCGTCCGCCTTCGGCTAGACCCTCCGCCTTTGGGTGGGCTCGTGGATCTCCGTTATGTACGTACGGGTTCGATACTCTGGTTGGAGTGTGACAGCACGCCATTTCTTGAGCACGTTGGTAACACACGAAGTGCAATGGCGATAATGGAAAGATAGATGCCGGCATTGGTGAATTGCTGGAGTTCTGCACAGGAAGCTAGCATGACGTAGAATCACTGTGTGAACAAAATGACCGTATTTTGGTTGAAAATTTGACTTGAAAATTTTTTTCATAATTTGCCCAATCGAAGGTTTTCCTTGGATTTTTTGGGCCATTTTATGACGTACCACGCCCGATTTTGGGCGAAAAAAAATATTTTTTTTTGGTCAAAAATCGCCTTGTATTGGTGTAGGCTTGTACACAGAAGTGTGTTTTGTGTAACCACAGATGGTCAAAACACCCGATTTTTGCATTTTTTTTGCATTTTTTGGTGCCCAAAGACCCACCTCAGTGGTCGAAATTTTCCCGAAAAAAAAATTTTTTTTTTTGAGATTTTTCGATTTTTTGACAAGGCGCTGGCCCATACAAAGTGCACTGGTGGTACAGAAAATGGCTGGGGAATAAACTCTAGATGCTCAAAACAGCCCAATTCATGCTTTTTTTGACTTTTTGGTCTCAGAAGGGTACCTAGGGTGTAGTGAGCAGGCCTCAAAAACACTTGTGAAAAAAAAAAAAAAATTTTTTTTTTTTGAGATTTTTTTTGACAAGGCGCTGGCCCATACAAACTGTACAGGGTGGGTATTTTATACACAAAATAGCCGTGGAATAAATTCTAGATGCTCAAAACATCAAAATTCTGGCTTTATTTGCATTTTTGGTGCAGACATGTGCAAAAAAAAAAAAATTTTTTTTGTGGGAACAGGCTTTGCGCTAACTTCTGTCCTTTGTCCCGGGATTTTTGGATATTTTTGTGGTGCGTTTTTTTTTTGCAAACCGGGGGTTCCTTAAGAAAACCAGAGAATCTCATATTTCATAGTAAGGGTACTTTAGAGTGTTTTCACACACACATGTGACCCCACCGTGGAGAGCAATCGGCTCGCGCGATCAAAAGAAAGCAGAGAAGAGGGAAAAGAAAAAAAGAAAAAAGTTGGGTACCGTGTGCCTGCGGCGCTACCTGTTCCTACCCTCCTTTATGTTTAAACATGATGTACTTATGTACAGTTCATTTTATTTTGAGTACGGCACCACATCCCCCCTGAGGATGATCCCCCCTCCCTCACGGATAAAGATTGATTAGGACGCCATGGGGCACACCCCCTCCGAGGCCATAACCGTCCTGGGTTTTCTCACTCTTCTCTGTGGTCACTGAAACCCCACCGCCATCACTACATTACCGATAGCTCTTCAGTACGTTGGGTTTTCAGACCTGAAAATAACCCTTGTTTACGAGTATGGGCTCATGTTTTGTCAAATTTTAAGTCGCTGCATTTTTGTCCATTTTTCCGTACATCCCCCACCACAATCCGGGATTGGTTCGGAAATGCAACAAAACGACCTCTTGGCGGGAAAAAGCCACAGGAAATTTACGCACTTTTTGCAAACAGGGGGTTCCTTACTAAAACCAGAGGAATCTCATCGTTCAGAGTAAGAGTACTTTAGAGTGTTTTTGCGCACACATGTGACCCCACCGTGGAGAGCAATCGGCTCGTGCAATCAAAAGAAAGCAGAAAAAAGGGAAAAATAAAAAGAAAAAAGTTGGGTACCGTGCGCCTGCGGCACTACCTGTTCCCAGTCAAAACACCACAATTTCATCTGAATTTGGGTTTTCAGACCTGAAAATGCCCCTTGTTGGGGTGGCCCGTGGGCGCGGCTGAAATTGTGTTCTTTTTTTTAGGAGAAAATCACAAGAGGTCGCAACAGAATCACAAAAAATCTTGTGATTATTTGTGATTATTTGTGATTTTTTTTTTACTGTCGTGATTATTTGTGACTTTTTGTGATTTTTTTTTTGATTGTTGTGATTTTTGGTGATTATTTGTGATTTTTGGTGATTTTTGGTGATTTTTTTTTTATTGCCGTGATTATTTTGTGACTTTTTGTGATTATTTTTTTGATTGTTGTGATTTTTGGTGATTATTTGTGATTTTTTGTGATTTTTTTTTTGATTGTTGTGATTATTTGTGATTATTTGTGATTTTTTTTTTATTGTTGTGATTTTTGGTGATCATTTGTGATTTTTTGTGATTTTTTTTTTGACTGCCGTGATTATTTGTGACTTTTTGTGATTATTTGTGATTTTTTTTTATATTGCCGTGATAATTTACTATTATTTTTTTTGTGATTTTTTGTGATTTTTTTTTTTTTATTTTTTTTATTTTTGAAAAAAAAAAACGCCGTGCCCCCGGGCCACCCCACTTGTTTAAGAGTATGGGTTCATATTTTGTGAAAATTTAAGTCACTAAAATTTTGTCCATTTTCCCGAATATGCCCCACCACAGCGCGGGATTGGCTCGGAAATGCCACAAAACACTGTTTTTTCACCCCCTGACGCACAACTATTTGAGGTGCGTTTTTTTGGTCCCGAAACACGATTTTTCAGATTTTTTTCCAAAAGTTAGCGCGAAGCCTGTGTGGGAAAAATTTTGTGATGTCGAAAAAAAAATTTTTTTTTCTTGAAAGAGGCACGGCACTTTTGTGGAATTTTGTGGAATTTTGTGGAATTTTTTATAAGGGGAAAAAGTAGAAGTCGAGTTTTTGAAATTCCACAAAATTCCACAAAATTCCACAAAAGTGCCGTGCCTCCTCAATATTTCAATATTATTGAAATATTGACAGTTTTCAGTCAATATTATTGACACTTTCAATATTCAATCAATAATATTCATCACCAAATCAATATATTGACGATATTCAATATATTTATGAAGCCATGGACAATGTTGAAATACTTTTTGTACCGTAGATAAAAAGAAAGAAACCTATTTTTTTAGCCCCCACTTCAACGTAAGAGCATCCAAGATGCTCTCAACTGTGGAGCCTCCTCATTTGTCCCATACCTCGGTCATACCTTTTTTACTTTGTCAGCTTCAGAGCCGAGGTGTGACTATCCTCCTGTGTTGTCGTCAGTCTCATTCCCACTGCCGCTCTCTGTATAAACCTCGCTGAACGTCGTCCGTTTCGAATAGCTGTCCATTCACTGTCAGTTGTATGACAACGGAGTGAGGGCCTTTTGAACCACAGTGTTCACCGCGGGAGTATGGTCCGGATAACGCTTCCTGAGCGCAAAAGAGAAAAGGGGAGATTGCACTCAGCAAAGACAAACGCAAAGCTCTCACTTCGAATGGGTAGAAAACCGAGCCCACCTTTATTCCCAAAAGGGAGTAATTGAAGCAACAGCACCGTCCACACAGTACTGTTGCTACAGGAGTTGCTTTCCGGGTCGTCTATACAAGTGTTTGCACTTCCAACTACCATTTTTTTTGAGATGCGAACCTCAAAATGGATGTAGGACTGCATAGTTGGGTGTCCACCCCGGTACACTGTCGTGAGCGGGCTGTTGTGTTTTCAAGGTTTTATTTTTTTTGTGATATTTCAACTCCAGATTTATTCTTTCCCTCCCCCTAATAACTACACCTCCAACATGGATGTCACCGATCTCCCCATCTGGCAGTACTGCGTTGCAGGAGCGGTCTTGATGTTTGCTATCATTGGTGCTGTCTTCGTGGCGTACAAGATCACGCATAAGGGGTCTACAGGTGCTTCGTGGGACGACATTGCGGCCATCGATGCTATGGAGATGGGCTCCCGCGCTCCTTCGGCAGAAGAAGATGAGGAGACCCAGCCAGATGAGCACCACGCCGCAGAAGGCAGACATTCCCCAGAGCAAGCTCCACCTCTGCCGATCTCTGCTGACAGCTGTATTTAAAATGTTGGGAGGGACCAAAAAGAAAAAAGGAACTAGAGTTTAGACTTTTTCCAATAAAAAAAAATGCCAAAAAAAACAAACCAATTGCTTTCCGCAAGGCTTTTTCAAAAAATTAGAAAAGGTTTATCTGCCCAAGTGGATGACCTTTTGTTATTAAAAAAAATACCCATCCCTTTAGAATCTTCCAGTTTTGAGTGTAAAAAGCAAATGTAGATTTTTGCTCTGTTTCCCCCCCTCCTCCGCTTTGCGGAGAACATAGTATTTATGTCCCTGGAGGCATTTGTGCTTTTTCAACTTTATGCTTTATTGGTGCTTTCGGAAGTCGGTCAACGACCTGTCGGTTACCTGTCAATATCGACCCCTCCCGGAGCACCATTTATCTTTTTTTTTTCGGAAATGTGTTCCCATATTGGGTTTCGATATTCCATGACCCTGGGCTGTGTGAGAGGCAAAAAAAAAGAGGTTTTTGTGAATTCTATTTTCAGGGTGTGAAGGAAAATAACGATGAACAAATTCTAAAAATTTTTTTTTGGTTCTTTCCCTCTCTCTGTGCCCCCCATTCCCAGTAGAATTGTTTTTCCCCCAAAAAAAAATGTACTGCCATCCCCCCTTTTACTGTGTCTCGTCGTGCTTAGCACTTTGGTTGTTCCATTAAAATTGGAGAATTTTTGTCGGTGGTGGAGACTGTCCGCACGGCAGCTGCATCAAACCAATGGTGTAGGGAGGGTGATTTGATGCTCCTACGCATGCCACGGCTTTTCAATACCGGAGCACGGCCGACTATGGGTGGGTCGCTTGAGCACCGTCCATTTTCGGGACCGTGGGCTCGTCTATAGGGTTAGTCAGGAGACTACACCAGTGGAACTACTAGTCGTAACGGTTGCGGGTTTGCTAAACACTACTAGGCTGGTAGCATATTAGTAGGGCTACTAGTGGATACCAGGTGGCATGTGCCTGCCAGGAAAGGGACTCTCGGAATGTATCTTAACATTTGAGGAGTTCCAATTCCCCGCCGTATCCGCATTTGGGTGACCGCCGCACAGTGATGGAAGTGGTTCATCTTTACAAATGTTTCTTTCCACTCTTCCCCACACTCTTTTTTCTTGAACACAACATTCAGAATATACACCTCATTTTTTAGTTGTCGGTTGACATTTAACATTTATCCATAACATGCAGTAGCGCGTTATTCTTTTCTTTTTTACTTAATCTCTCTCTTCTGCATTTTAAATAAAAAGGACATATTTTTTTTTGTTTATTAACTAATGGGCGATCGAAAGTCCTCGTTTTGCCAGCTGGGGAGAACGCACACTCATGAGATGGATGAGGAATTGAAGGTAGAGAAGGCGGATACTGCGTTGAATGGCTCTGGTGCAACTGGCGCACTTGTCTCCTCCCCACAGCAGCCGGTACACCGATCGAACTCAGGGCATTCGCACACCGTGCACCATCACCACCACCCCAAGAGGAAATGGCTAATCTGCGCCTTCCAGCTCTGGGTCCTCGCACTCTTCCTCACCGGCGGCCGCTTAGCCTACAACCGCTCTTCGCGAAGACCCTCTCCCACTGCCCAGGCCGTTTCCCTCAAAGGATCCCCCATAGAAAATCTCGGAACAATCTATATCCCCCCTGTTGTCACGAATCGTGTCCGAGATGGGGATATTCTGCTTCAGATACCGTCGATTGAAAGCGCAAAATTGCTGGAAATGAAGCGACTCCGCAATGTCGCGCAGACAGAGGAGCTGAAGGGGTTGGACCCTCCGTTCTCAACGACAGTGTCTGTGGGGATGGATACGAGGGGTGAGAGGTTGTGGTTTGAGTGTCGTCTGATTGGGCCTGGGGGGGAGGTGATTGTTTGCCGTGTTTTTCCGAAACGGGGCGAAACGCTGGCCTCTGGTACAGACCACGTCTACAGCATGAGCAGTTCACGTATCCCGCACGGTGGCGACTACACCTTGCAGCTTACTCTTGCACACATAGGAGGCGAAGGCGGCGATCCACACTCCTTCGTCTCCAAGCAATATGAGAACATCTCCTACCCATCTCGCACCGTCCGCGTTGCGGTAGAAGACCCAGGCTCGACAGAAAGCTACTCCGTAGGTCACTACATCCAAACTGATGACACCACAAAATGGGTCTCCAGCACACCAGAACCCACAGTAAACCTCCCAGAATGCCTCGAAATGGGACATCTTATCCTTGTAGGGGACAGTCATATGAGAGGATGGACGGATGTGCTATCTGTAGCGCAGGGGTTGGATGTCCCTCCGTTGACTGTTTCTGATGGAGTGTTGTCGCCGTGTACAAGAGGGAGGGTGTCGTACATCCGTGGGGAAAGCATGCGGGCGACCTATAAAGTGAAGGGGACAAAGTTGCCAACGCAGATGCGTGAAGGGTGGACACATACAGAGCATCAGTTGGGGCAGTTGTCGGCATTGTTGAGGAATCGGAGTGAGGAGATGAGGGTAGTGGCGATGAACTATGGGTCGTGGGATCTTCGTGATGTGGGGCTGACTGAGTATTGTGGTCGTGTAGCGAGGTTGGGTGAGACGATGGAGAGGCTGGGGTTGTTTGAAGATGCGGGGGTGGTGTGGGTGTGGCGTGCTACACCTGCGTATTCATATGGTGGAAAGACCTGGCGTCATGGTGATATGCGTACCAACGAAAAAATCGCTGCCGCAAATGCCTGTGCTCGCAAGCACCTCCCCTCACCACGTTGGCACCACCACAACACCTTTGCCTTCACATACCCCCTCTTCGCGCAGTCCTGCGACTCCCATCACTACCTCTGTCCCGTCCACGCCAAGCTCCTCCACCCACCCACCTGCCCAATGACAAACTCTAACAATGTCATCATCAGCAGTGGCTGCCCCGGAAGGGCAGACATAATCGGGTTTCTAGGCACCCATGTGTGTCCTGTATAATTCTGCGGTCGATTGGGAGGGTGGGGTAAACTATTAGATCTAAGGGGGATATTGTTAACACGAAACGCAAACGAATTGTAGTAACCCTATCAGTCCGAGAGAGTCCCCAATTTTTTGGGGGTTTCGCTCTCGACCAGTAAAGTAGGAAAATTTTCGACTTTTTGATCGTACCTGGCCGCAATGGAAAGATTTTGAGCAAAATCTTTTCATACGAAAAAAAGATCGAAGAAAACGACAGAACTTGAATACCATATCAGGCAGCGAACTTCACGGCTATACTTACAAAAAAAGAAAAAAGTGGAGATTGCACAACTGTGGCAACACAACCGAGGCAACTACACTACAACAATTTATCAAAAAAAAGCAAAGCCAAAAAATAACTAAATTTTACTACCAGAAAGAAAACAACAAGCGAACACACCGACCAGCTGATCTCCGAATATCGGCAACCCGCACGTCCTAGACGTGAAAAACGGCACCAACCGGGACACGGTTCCGGGTTTACTCTCGATAGAACAAAATGAGCGGCCACACTGCTGCGGCAACGCTAAAGAGACGAGAGTGAAATTCCTCAGTAAATACCAAGTAAAAAAAAAAGTCCAAAATGTTGCAACTTGAAACGCACGTCTCTCCTGTTCACTAATACACACTTTTTAGCACATACAGTAGGGAAACCCCACTTTTCCCCTTTTTTTCTCCTTGTTCGGTTTCTTCTGATTCACAGTCGACGTACTCAAAACAGTCCACGCAGAGGTGTGCACTGCACCCCTTGCAAACAACTTTTAGTTCTCTTCCTGACCCCCACTTCAAGGTGCTGCTTGCAGTCTTGTTTATCCTTACTCGTACCGGCCTGTGGTCACTTGTTTTCAGTTTGTGAGTCGAGCGGGAGGTCTCGGATGATCTTCTCTGCACAAAGGTGTTATCCCCTGATCACTTCAGCCAATCTCGTTTTAAAAAACTGTCAACGTTTCAGCAGAGTTGTGAAGGACGAAGGCTGGGCTGAGGTCTTAATAATTAAAGAGGAACCAGAAGAGCTTGTGGATCCACGCGGCGCCTTGAACATCCTTGTTGCACGCGCCATGCTGGTCAATGAGTTGTACACCGCACATATGTGCGTTGTAGGAGACGTCATTTTGTGGTTGTTTTCTCACCCTTAAAATGTCTCGTAATAGAAATAGTGAGAGTACTAATCATTCGTACTTCGCTTCTGATAGAGGTAGGAGGCGAGGCCGGTGACATCCATTGGGATTCTGATGTGAGAATGTTCTCGATTTTGCTTTTTATTTGAAAGATTCGCCACATTTTTTCAAAAAGTCGATCAAAAAATCCAAGTAGAAACCCGTTCAAATATTGGCGCCATTAGCAAAGTCAGAGTGACTCCCGGACTGATAGGGTTAAAAAAAGATATTGTTTTGAAGAAATCCTCTTCCTTCGGAAATTCAGCACCTACCTCACCAAAAAGGAAAAATTAAAAAAGATTGTACACACTCCAAGTGATGGTCGTGAGAAGGGCGCTGCGATGGAAGAAGTGTCCCGCAGAACCGAAGCAATGGACACAAACGTTTTGATGACGGTGATGTGTGACCCACAGAACTGTCTCTCTATTGATGTGCGGAGGACGGCCCAGAGCTTCCATGACTTTGCGACTGTGATGCAGACTGCGAACCCACCGACCCCAGCAGAGCTGTCTTCAACAGTTTATAATGCGATCCTACGTGTTGTCAACGAAGGCTCCAACTTCACCTCCGCCATCGGACGTGCCCGGCAGCTCGTTCAGGCGCCGTCTGAACGGAAAAGCGACTTTCTTTCCTCCGTCCGCTGCATCCAAGTCAAGGAGCTGCACAAACAGGCCATGCTGCATATGAAGGACATCAGCGAGGCTGCACGCAGAACCGACCCCTTCGATACGACACAGACCACACGACGCACTTCGCGTGAGTTTGCTTGGTGGGCGTCTGCATCGACACACAGCCACGAGAGTGTGTGCCAGGACACACGGGCCGCATGCTACACTGCCATGGGCCTGCAGCCGGTGGTCTCTTGCGAGGTTGTTGATGAGGACAAGCATATTCTCTGTTTGGATGCGATGGGTCTGAGCTATATGTGCAACGGGACGTGGAAGGGCTTTGTGCGTGAGGTGGCGCTTGTCTTGGAGCAGGGTGAGGCGAAGAGCGGGCGCATCCAGGTGTCTCTCAATGCGGGGGAGTGGGTATTCTACGTCAAGAACGTGTGGCGTGAGAGTGGGCGCTTCCTCCGCTCTGTCGCCGCCGTGGCAGCCTGCAGCGGTGTCCCCCTGCAGGCAGACGGCATCGACGTCATCCCCTGGCTCCTCAATGCAGACGAAAAGACCGAAGTCGGCCTCCGCGTCGCTGTCTGGTACAGCGAAGCGGACGCTGCACGGGAGGGCTGGTACACCGGAGTAGTAGAGGGCTTCAACACGACCACAGGACGCTACGTTGTACACTTCAACACAGGAGAGCTGGCAGAGAACGTACATCCTTCGTCTGTGTTCTATTCGAAGGGACCGTTGATAGGGCATTTCTGGTCTTCCTCTAGCCCGATCTGGAGAGATAAGAAGCAGGTCGTTCTCCAAGGTATAACACGGAGCTTGGCACGTCGTTATGATGACAACAAAAGCGAGTCGTTCTTCAGTGGTTACTTGGGAGGGTTGGAGAAGAGTGAGGCGCTGTCGCTTGCTGTGAAGTTCTGTGGTGGCGACGAGGCTGCGATGTGGAAGGAACTGCTTGCGGTTGTACTGCGTGTCGGGCTTGTCTGTGTTGCGTGTAATGTGCTGTTCCAAGGACTCATCAACTTCATTTTCTTTACAACCCCGCCAGACTCCCGCAGTGTCTGCCTCCCCTCTGAGCCTGTCTCTGAGATCACCAAAACGCTTGCATTCATTGCCTCATGCAGCGCCCTCCCACCTGCCCTCCCCGACACCCTCCCTACCATCCGCCTCTCCAACGGAGTTGTAAACAAACACGATTTAGAGATGCTCGCCGAAGAAATGGACTCGGTTTACATGAGCTAAATGAAGTGCTATGATCGCTTTGCTGTCTTCCTTGATCTATCTGCCAAAGGTTGTAATATATAAGTAAATAAGGGTGGTCTTGACATCTCTGTTCGATTCTGCTTGTCCAAAAAGGTGCAAATCTTTACAGGTGTGTTCAAAGGAAAATGAGGTCTCTGTCTGTAAGCATCCCAGCCCCTTTGAGGAGCGTTTTGAGTATATTACCCCTCAGGTGGGGGTACTGTCGATGCAACTGAATGATAGGGTTTTTTTTGTCATTCCTGTAAGGTTATCAATTTGTTGACTGTCTAAATTTGTCAAAATGTTCCCCTTGCTGCCCTTTTGCAAGAGAAAGAAAAGAAAAGAAAAGAAAAATATGATCACCTAGCTACCCACCCAACGTGGGGGCTTTGGCGATTTTGTCGAAGAAAAAAAAGTGAACTGTGTTACAGAGCAGTGAATAAACAAATTTTTGGGTGTCTGTGTTTTCAACACACCCTTTTATCCTTTTCTGTTTGGATTTTTTTCTTTTCCTCCTGTTTTTTTTTCTCCCACAAACATTTCAAACAAAATATTCGGAGTCCACATCGCTCAATGGTTTTCAATCTAAAAGAACCAAAAGAAAAAAAATGGAGCAGAATTTTTTTTTAAGGTGGCTAATCATTGCAAGACTTAGCACCTTTGCATCCATTTCTTTTCTTTAGATGTAAACCACGAAATGGATGTAGGACTGCATGGTTGGGTGTCCACTCCCGGAAAAGCCGGTCATGTACCAAGGTACACTGTCACGAGAGGGCTTTGTATTTCAAGTCAACATTCTTTTGCTGCTGCTGCTTCTATTTGCTCTTTTAAGGATCCTGTGAAAAAATGTGATTACTATCCCATGATAGTATTAAAAAAACCAAACAAAATTTTGCTGCTGAAAAAAAAACAACAACACCACTCGCCCCCCTTAGAATAATAGGCGAAAAACACTGATAGCCAACACTACACACTCCCCCCTTCCCTGTCTTTTCTAGAACTCCCCCTAGAACTCTACCCTTCTTCCCCCCTCACCCCTTTTTTCCAACACCCCAAGGACAACACCATACACACACAAAAACACATAACAAACACTACCCCTTCTCTGTCCGCATTTCTTTTCGCCTTTTTTTAAGGGGGGTGATTTCCCCCCTTTTTTTTCGTGTGTTTTTTCCCTCTCTTCTCTCCCCTACCCCTTTCTACTGTACCGTCCGAGGCATTTTCAGTAGAAACTTCTTATTTTTTTCTCATTTCTTTTAGTACACTGGGCGTATTTTCAAGACATTTTTTTTTTCTTCCTTTTTTCTAAGGCGAATATTTGAATTTTTTTGTTATGGGAAGCCCTCACCGCGCTGGGGGGAAAAACGATTTTAGTTATGACTTTGGGTTTAAACGTGCGGGGTCGGATGATGCAGCGGCGTCGTGGGGTGGAGGTGGGGGTGGGGGCTCATGGTCTTCAGGTGGGAGTAGTGGAGGGTATCAGAGCAGACGACGTGGCCATGGCAATAGACGTGGTGGAGGCGGAGGTCATGGAAAGCAACGGTACCGACTGGAGATGGATCCTAAGGCGTTCAATATGTTTGAAAAGCTGAGCAAAGGTCCGCTAGGCTGGCGCACCGAGCTCGACGCCATTGGGGAGTTGCAGTATGACAACAAAAACAACTGCATCTGTTTTGCTTCTGACAATGCAGAGTTCATAGCCGAGGCGAAACATCTTCTAGAAAAACGCAAAAAGGCGATGGAGAAGCTCATTGCACACCCGGTTCTTGAAGTGAAGGTTGCTGCGAACAGCAGAGTACGGCTTCTCCTCAATGATGGTTATGATGTGCAGAAGATTCTTTGGCATGAGGATGAGACCTCTCATGTGCATTTCACGCTTTCTGTTGTTGATACGAAGCCGATCCGGTTTCAAGCGATTGAGTCGCCAAAGGTGATTATTGCGGCGATGCAGCAGTTGGTTGGGACGTACGCGACATCGCAGTTTCATGAGAGGGAAAGCATTAAAGCGCATACGGGGTTGACAGAGAAGCAGAAGGCACAGCTCGCATCTGCGGTGTGTGTGAAGGACTTCCTTGGAGTGCACAGAATGATGCGCGTCGATTTGGCAGAGGCACGCAAGGTGCTCTCCGCTGCTCAGGAGCTGCTGCTGCACCCGCCCGCTGCGCTACACTGTCCACCCGACCTCTGTGTTGTCACCAAAGGAATTCTCTACGACCATAACAACTTCCGCGAGCTCATCCCTGCGGTGGAGGCTGACATAGAGGCGGGTACCTACGCAAAGGTCGTCTGCCCCACACCCTGCGGCATCTTCATCGAAAACTCCCTCCTCGTCCCCTCCGGCACAAAAATGACAATAAACAAAGCCGACAAAACCATCACCCTCGTCCCCCCCGCCTGGGATGTCGCCGCCATGTCACCCCAAATCTCAACAGGGTACCTCCTCATGAACGTCCTAGAAGGGAAAGGCATCCTCTCCTACCGCGGTGTGCGTGATACCTTCAACGGGGATGTGACCGGAACGCTCCACCTAGAGAGTACGGACGCAGCAGCAGCGCTGCTGAAGGAGCCGATCTACATCGGGTCGTACCTGATGGAGAAGAGCCACGTCCCGCCGGACATCACAAAGACCGGTCTGTCAATCCCTGTCGCCATGTCGTTTCAACAGGCAAAGCGGTTGGAAGGCTACTTCAGGGAACGTCTCGAGGAGTTGAAGAAGCTGATGGCAGAGACGATGAAGCTGCAGATCGCACTTGAGGCCGGCTTTGGGCAGTACATGGTGCGTATCAAGGGTGTGAACAAGGCTGCGATGGAGGAGATTGGCGAGTACATCCGTGAGTTCATCATCAAGGGTGTTGTGATCAGTCCGCAAGAGGAGGCGAGTGAGTGCGAGGACCTTGGGTTTGAGTACAACCTGCTCCTGATCCTGCGCATGAAGAGCAAAGATGTGAACGATGTTGAGAACGACCTGCGGTATCGTGGTGAGGAGTGCTCTGTGGCAGTGACCGGGACGGGCAGCGACACACGCATCTACTGCGTGGGGCGGAGGCAGGAGGAGGTGGCGCAGAAGGTGCGCACCATCATCCACAACCACCGCACGCGTGTGGGCATGGTCTTTGCGAAGGAGTTGCGTGACGTGGAGCATATCGCCAAGAAGCACTCTTGCCACGCCAGCCGGTCCACAGGCATCACACGCGGCACGCGTGTTGTGGGCATTGCCGAGTCTATCCTCCAAGTCGATTACGAGATGAAGAAACTGGAGGGTAACGCATGCGCTGTGTGCCGAGACGTGGAGCTCGCGCAGTTCACAATCTCATGCGGCAGCAACCACTCTGTGTGCAAGGGGTGCATCGCGCAGTGGATCGATTACGCGGTGCTCAACAACGCCTTCCCCCTCACATGCCCCGGGTGCACGAACAACAACGTCGTGAAGCTGCACGACATCAAAGACATCCTCAGCCTCACAGGTCGTGCAGAGGACGACCTGGTGCAGCCTGCCCTGCGCTCCTACCTTGCCAAGAACCCTTCTGCTGGGCGGAGCTGCACCACGCCCGACTGTACAGGCATTCTGCCCATCAAGAACGGCTTCTTTACCTGCGTCGAGTGCAAACATGAGAGCTGCACGGACTGCCAAAACACGAACCACGTGGAGAAGGCGATGACCTGTGAGGAGGCGAAGAACCACGTCCTCTCTGAGTCGGATTGGAAGACGAAGCAGTTCCTCGACTCCATGCGTGCCTGCCCCCGCTGCAAGTTAAAGGTCGACAAGAGCACTGGGTGCAATGCCGTCAGGTGTGTCTGCGGTGCAGGGTTCTGCTGGCTTTGTCTGCAAGACTGTGGCACCGATGGGCAAGCACACCATCACTTTGGTGTGCCTGGCACTCCTTGCTATGCAAAACTGTTTGAAGGAGTGTACCAGTAAGCCCTTGGGACAGAATCATAAGAAGGGGACCCAAGTACTACAATTCATTTTTTTTTTTTTTTTTTTTGCCCGCCGTTGATGCAAATTTTGAACCCAAATATTCAACGGATGAGGAAGATGTTTTTACCACAGAAGGGGAGAGGGATCAGAGCGAACGAATAAATAATGATGGGGCAGTGTCTTTGGATGTTGACTATCTATTGTGATGAAATCTCTTTTTTAATAAAGTGACTATGCAAGCGAGGCTTAGGTTCATCCTGCCATTTTCCTCCCCCCTCTTTTTTCTTTTGCTTTTTGTGCACGACCGCATTCATCATTCAAAATTTTATTCTTTTTAACCAATGTTACCTTCAGTTTCAGGTTTTATAGCCAACTTGAGTATCGGTCAAAAAACCGCGTCCAGTGGGTCATTTGACCGATTAGGACTATTGCCGAGAGAAATGAGAGAAAATGTGGATTACCAAACAACTGTCACACCCGTTGAAACAAAATAATGCGTTTTGAAGCAAGCATCTAACCTCCCCCAAGGGCAGCCCACGAAGTGCCCACCCCCTTCTTAAAAACAAAACAAACTTTCAAACCCCCTTCCGTAGAATGTTCAAGGATCTCTTTCTTTCCCTTTCGAGTTTCGATGTCTGCGTCCGTAGAGGCGTTTTCACCCCACTTCGCTTTCTTTTTACATCTACCCAATGCTTTTGTCCCCGTAAATTTGGTTGTATAGTGTAGGCACCCAAGGATGAGCTCCACTATACCACCTTTGATACAGAATGTTCATATGTCAATTTTTTTTTCTTCGGCTCTTTTGTAAGGTGCCTAAGAAGCAATGCGAAGCTTGAGTTCAATTGCAATTATTCTTTTTGTTAAAATCGAAAAAGCGGCTAGACGTACACGAGCCTCCGATTAATGTGCGCAAAAGCAGTAGGAAACCTTGGTAATAATATTATATTATGATGTTTTCGAGTGCTTGTCTCACTCCAGGTTGGCTCACGCACCCATCCTCCCCTACGTACAGTTGGAAGTGAATCACCTTCAATACCCGTCCGCACCATTTATAAACTATCCTTGGTGTATTACTGGAGAAAAAAAATCCCCCTTTTTTTTGTGTCAGTTCCTGTACGTTTGTTACGTCTTTATTGGCTTCGTTTTTTTTTTTTTAATGCTGGATACCACTCGAAGATGTGTGCTAGAGAGCCACATTCATTTTACATTTTTTTTTTTTTTGGTCATCCTCTGTTTCATGCAAGGCGTATTCACTTATGGATTCTCTCAGCACATTAAAAGCAAAAAAAAAAAGTTGTTTGACGCCACCTTGTGAGGATGTTTGATTTTTCACAGAGAACATAAAGACGGAAATGTGATCGTTTTATGTGCAGAAACCCTTCGTCTCTTTTCTTTGTTTTCAGGAGTGAAGCGAGGGGAGGCGGGGAGAACACGATCCTCCGTTCCCTAAAAGGAATGGTAAAAAAAGTTTTCAAAAAAAAAAAACAAAAAAAAAAAAAAACACACACACAAAAACAAGGGTCACCGGGCAGGGGGGGAGGTATATTTTGAAACGAATTTCTATAAATAAGCACAACAAAAAGAAAAAAAAAACCGTCGATGCAACAAAACTAACGACAAAAAAAAAAACGTGTGGCAAGGGCCCGCTCAGACTAAAACGATCCCCACCACCCATCCACCCCACTTTTTTTTCCCGTCGGTTTTCGTCGTCTGTTGAGTGTGCTCGTCAGCTGAGGTGTCTGTATGTGCCGCTCCATGTCTTATGGACTCACCTTCCCGCTCTGTCAGTCGAACGCATCGCAATCCATATTGTAATGCCTTCTCAAGATATCAAGTCCCCTTGTTATTTTTGTGGCTGCCAGAGGCCGGTTGGCGTTTTCCTCTAGCTGGTGGTTGGGGATGTAGAGGTGGATGTAGAGGTGGAGTGGGTTGTGGACTGTGGCTCACCTCTGCCTCCATTGTGGGGTTAAGTCTGTACTGTGTGCATGTGGGAATCGGGTCAGGCATGATAGCAGCAGTGCAGGTAGGTCTTATATTTGAAATCCTCTCTTTCGAGGGTGCAGCAGCATCAGAACGATTGTGGGTGGGGTGGGGTGCATGGGGTGGGGTGGATGTTCGTTGATTCAACATCGTTGATTCAGCATGATTTGGAGTCTGGCGAGAAGCTTGCGAAAGGGTGATGAGGATCTGTGCTTGAAGAGGGGAGGGTGTGGGAGGGGAAGGTGTGCTGGTCTTGTGTTGCACGGTGGCAGCAGTGCTGCCCAACAGCCTCAGGTCTCAGCCTGCTGGCGGTGTGCCGTGCTTGGATGGAGCAGTTCTTGGTGCAGCAACGCTGCAGCACTGGCTGCTCAGTCTCAGTCTTGCATGTCGCCCGATGGCGGAAGCACGTTGCATGTGGTGGTGAGGTTTGCTCAGGTGGGTCTGTTGCAGCGCATGGCACGACCACACGCACATTGGTGCATGTGTGTCTCGCAAGCATGCTTTCAGAAGTTGTGGTCCATCACTCAAGAACAGCACTTCCCTCACACGGATGGAGCGTGTCAGGGTGAATGACTGCTGCTTTGCTGAACCAAAGCATGCACGGCTGAGTTGGGTGGGGTGGGGTTTGGGAAGGGATGTCTGATCTGAGTTGTTGTGCTGAGTTCAATGTGCACGAAGTGTGCAGGTGGTTTGGACGATGAACGTTGAGGGAAGGAGAGGAGAGGAGAGGAGAGGATGGGATGAGATGAGAAGGATGCCAGAGTTGTTAGTTTGTGCGGAGAGTGGGTTGGTAGAGGGGTGGGGTGGGGTGGGGTGGGGGAAGACGTGTGCTGAAAGAAGACCGTGCAATGATGAAATAGAGTTGTGGCGACGGCTGCAGAAGGCTCCGCAGAAGACATGCACCCTACGCAGTCTTTTGGGTAAAGTCCCTCAGTGTTCACAGAGCTGTGCGCCCCTGCCATCTCCAGAGGAGAGCTGCCGTGTGGCAGTGCCCTTCTTCGTGAAGGTGCGCAGGCAGGTGTGCGTGCTGTCTCTTTGGATCACAGTCATGGAGCCTGCAATGTGCGCATTGCAACCTCAAGAGGGCTTATTCTCTGCATGCCTGCCTGCACACTCTGCTGAGCACACCTTGATGAACACTGGACACAGCGGTTGATGACATGCTGTCTGTCACATGGTCACATTCCTGATGGGGGTGGGTGGCTCAGGCTCAGGGGTTCGGGTTGGGGTCAGTGTTTGAGGTCATGAGGAGCGCTGTCTGGGTTGGGTGACGTGCGTGATGGGAGGGTGGGTGGCACTACCAGGCTTCAGTGTTACTGATGCTGCGTGGTGTGCCTTGCTGTCTTAGCCGCTTTGGGTTGCATGCCACACGTTGACGTCAGTCATCGCGTTGGTATCTGTGTGGTGGGGTTAGCATCTGTGTGGTGGGGTGCAGTGTACAGTGTCCAGGCTCGGAGGAGCGTGGTGGAGTAGTGGGTAGTGTGGGTAGTGGGTAGCTGCTCTGGGAGGGACCTGCTGCTGGTGGAGTGGTTTGGATGATGACACCACCCAGAAGTACACTACCCACATGTCTGATAGTGATGCTAAAAGTTTGGACACACTGGTGGAGGAGCTGTGGGCAAGCACAGAGGCTGCCCGTGCTGCGACAGACGAGGAGCTGACGGCGGATGAGACACGCGAAGCAGAGTTAGCGGCCTTGGCAAAGGAGGATGCGTTGTTTCAGTTGGCAGGTCTGCTTGAGTCGCACCCTGAGCTTTTTGAGGGAGCGTCGCAGAGCGAGATGTACAACCGTGGGCAGGAATGGAAGCGGTCGAAGGAGAAGAAGGTGCAGAAGCTTCGTGTGGACAGGGAGAAGGTGTCGAGCCGTGGGGTGCGTGGGCAGCCCCGCATCAGCAAGCATTCGAAGGCGACGATTGAGAAGCTGCTGGAGGAGGGGGCGTGGCCGCACTTTGTGGAACGGATGTCGCTGCACCACGCTGTGAAGCAGCAGAAGCAGCACCGCACAGCTGCGTGGCAGGACATGCACGAGATCCTTGCGGACACACACGCGCACCACCCAGAGATCACAGGGAAGGCAGCGACACTGCAGCGCAACGGGCCTGCTGGCGAGCGCCTGTACTCCCTGCGGCACAAGCACATCAAGGAGCGCTCCTACCCACACGGGGCGCCGTCTTCGTCGTGGAGCAACGCCGAGCTGTCGACATACTTGCGTGACCACCCGAAGGAGGTCGACACGATACGGAAGTGCCTTCCCGGAGGCTTCCTCTCCTCTGCAAGCAGACAGCTGTCCGAGCAGCACGTCCAGCGTTCGGGCATCTCGCACTGGGAGCGCCTCACAGCGCATCCTGCGAAGGGGCAGTCGCAGCAGCAGCAGCAGCAACACAACCCCGCTGGCCTGAACGTGACACCAGACCTGGACACCACCTGCGAACCTGTGATAGGAAAGAGAAGTCGGCAGCTGGCAGAGGAGCGTCTGCTGCGCACAGGCGAGACGGACACAAGCCTCTGGCGCCGTCTCTCGAAACCCATTCCAACACTGCAGCACCCACCGAAGGGGAACCCCGTCCCCGTGATCAACCACCACACTGCCACCATGGGGAACGAGGTGCTTGAGGCGAGAGTTGCGATGGACGTGCACGAGAGGCTCTTCAAGGACCACGAGGACATGGCGCGTGGGAAGGAGATGCGGAGGGAACGCTTAGCAAAGTCGCAGACGTCCCTACCCAACGAGCGACGTGACCAGCTGCGCAAGCATACACAGCACATTGTGACATCGGGCGACATCTCCACCCGCAGCCGAGAGTGGACTGCGAATGCGGAGAAGAGGAGAGAACAACTTCGTGACGAGCAGCGCAAGAGAGAGGATGAGGAGTTGCTGTTCAAACCTGACCTGAAGGGTGCGCGTTCGATGTCGGTGGACAAAAAGAAGGAAAAAGAGGAACAGAGGGAGAAGGACAGGGCAGCAACACAGGAGCGGAGGCGTGGCGCGAGCTCTCACAGACGCCGCAACTCTCCCTCGCGCACTACATCCCCGCAGCCGACGCCGAGAGGGAACGTGTCGTTCGCGAGTCAGAACAGCAGCATCGTTGTGGGTCCAGCCTCAGCCACAGCCACAGCCCCAGCCGCAATGCCTGCTGCCAGCGCTGCCACTTCCTCCCTCTCCCTCGACACCGCCACCCCTACCACGACTCCACGTCGCAGCTCAAATGGGCAGAAGAAACGCCACCCCTCTCCGCCTTCCCCTGCACAGCTGAGGGGCCACAAGGATGTCTCCTTTGAGAGTGGCTACTCTGATGGGCGCTACTCGGTGGGGAAGGGGTCGCCCACACGCTCGCACTCAAGGTCACGGTCACGGTCTCAGGCCTCTGAGAGGAGTGAGATGGACTTCCCTGTGGACACTCCGTCGGATGGTGTGCTGGAGATGTCAACGTCAGGCATCATGTCGGCCCTTGCGAAGCGCCAAGATGAGGGACGCAGGCGACGCAACCAGGAAGCTGTGCATGTGACGTACGGCTCTCCTCTCTCACCACGCTCGCCACAGTCGGCACACTCGCGCGGTTCGCAGAAGTCGATCACTTCGCCACGCTCAGTACAGTCCGATGGTTCGCCTCGCCTGGTAGTGGAGATGCACGAGGACTTCGACTTCACCGACTTTGTTCCTGATGTGGTGCAGAACGTGGAGCGTGAGGCACGACACAGTCGCCTTGATCGTGACAACACCGAGCAGGCAAAGGACCTGGCGTCGAGCATCCTGCGGCAGCTGGACGAGCAGCACGGGAAGAAGTTGTCGACTCCGCGAAGGAGCCCTGAGCAGCGCCACACAGCTGACTACTACGAGGTCGACACGGACGTCTCTGTTGGCCACAGCGTCTCGCCCAGCTCGGCTGCGAAGCTTCGAGTTGAGCAAGTTGTGCGCACACCAAAGTCAGGTGCACAGATCCATATCCACCAGGGCCGGTCGCCAAGCCCTGTGGACATGTACAATTCTGCTGTGGCTGGTGCACAGCACGTGGAAGGGTGGGCAGTGCCACGTGTGTCACATGACATGGTTCTGCCGTCCACACCTATGCGACAGGTGGGCGACAGTGGGGTCTTGGTGGAAGGGGAGGCGGATGGAGGTGGGGAGGATGCCTTGGAGCAAACCGTACAGCAGCACCACCGTCACCACCACCAGCATCAGCAGCAGCGCTCAGGATATGCCACGGGTCTGGAGGCTGTTGGAAGCAAGTCTGCCACCGACAGACAGCACATAGAAAGGAAACGGGGTGCAGAGCAGGCACGGCAGCGAGAAGAAGGACACGGTGTGCACGCGCAACGACAGCACCCGCGCCACCAGTCCCCTGTGCAGACGACACGCCCAGGCGCCTTGAAGAACCACACACATACGTCCTATGCTGCAGTCCACCACCACCCTGAGGAGGCGCACCACGGCCTGCACGGTGCAGAGCACACCGAGGGACCTCTGTACACAGGACAGGCGTATGAGCCCATGCCGCCCCGTGCCTCTGATGCAACAGTCTACACAACGCAGCGTGGTGCTGCACTGCAGAAGCGCACAAACAGCCCTTCGCCCACACGACCCACACGACCCAGGTCAGCATCCCCTCCACCGCCGCAGGGGAGGGACAGACGCCAGCCCCACGCCCAGCCAGGAAAGCGATCCTTCATCCCCACAGCGCGTCCGTCCCAACCTGTCTCCCTTCGTGCGGGGTCGCCGAGCAAGCGGCGTGCGGCAGCCCCAGCCGCACGGACACGCCACACCACGCACACGGCCTCTGCGAACGTGGGTGCAGACGAGTTCCTGTCCTCCCCTGGTGAGCACCCACACGCATCGGGGACACTGACGGGCACACCCTTCTCGTACAAGACGTTCTCGTCCAACGCAACACCTGCATCGGGGTCGACACGTGAGTACCAGTCGACGCAGATGGCCTCCCCTGCGTGGCCTGGCGAGGCACAGGGTACATTGCTCCCATCACCACCACCACCACCACCACGTGGCGCACACCACGCAGTACGCGTGCAGGAGACTGTCGCAATGGACGAAAACTTTGTCGATGCAGACGGCATGGTGCGGCTGCTGTCGATGGGCAAGCAGCGCCGCCTGCCTGTCGCCTCCGCACGTCAGCAGAAGGAGCAGCTCCACAAGCTCCGCACAGTGCCACGCAAGCAGGCGCCCACCACCTCGCTCGACGAGCGTGCGGTTGTCCTTCCGGAGGCGGCTTCCATCGACGACGAGGACGCAGCGGAGATCAGCAAGGCCTTGCTGTCCCTTCCGACGCAGGAGGCGAAGGGCAAGAAGGCGCCGCCACGGCGGAGGGAGCTTGTCGGCCTCGATGCTGTTGCACGCTTCCTTGGCCACGACATCAGCATGAGCGACGGCGAGGACACCTCGCGGGAGGAGATCCTGCACGACGGGAGCTTTGAGTCCCTGAACGAGCATATCCATGCGGAGGTGGAGCGTGCGGTGCGCAACACCTCTGCCACAGGCGTCACCCTCAACACAGGCCCGCTGCGTGCTGCCACGACACACCCGCACAGCAGCAGTCCCAGCAGGTCGGCGCTTGAGCACCCTGAGTGGGACGCCAGTGAGGGCCTCGCGCTGGGCGAGGAGGAGCAGGCGTCGTTGATCCACATGTTGGAGGGCGACGCACCAAAGGCGCTGCCAAGAGGGGGCAGGCCCTTTGTGGTGACAGGGTCGCCGCCAAGATGTCGTTAGCAGCGTTGTCGAGGATGAGAACGTGTCTTGAGAATCGCCTTTGGGGCGAATTGGAACCTCTCTTGAGAGAGGCTGTTGATGCTATAGTTGTCTTGCCTTCACCCATTCCCACATAGTGTACAAAACCCCACCCCAGCAAGACTGTTATCGGTAGTATTGCTTTCTTCTTTTTTATGATTAGAGCTTTTGTGTCAACAACTGTACGTGCATTCAAAAATAAACGAGGTCTGCATTGCACATTAACGAACGAACCTTTCAAACTAAAGGGAATGTGCGGTGGTTCTGCTTTGCCCTTCCTCCTCCCTCCCCTCCCCTCCCCTCCACCTCGCACCTCGTATCCACACTCCAGATACAACACTTCTCAAGCATGAAGAAGCGCAACACAATTGTCCCTCCTACGCTGCTGCACACACAGAATGGGTGTTTGCAGTTCTCTGTTCATAAAATCAGTGCTGCGATAATACCGGAGATTGCGCCGTCGCTGCCGCAGGTGTCGAGTGCAGATGTGAAGCGTGTTTTTGTGGTGCCGACGTTTCAGAAGTGCGGGTGTGCTGTGATTGACTTTACCCCTGAGGCTGCTGTTGAGAAGGACAGGCTGCTGGAAACGTTTGTGCAGTTTGCGTCTGGCGTGCAGCGATACGTGCAGGCGCAGGACGAGGCGTACTGGTGCGACTACGTGGACCCATGCACAGGGTACGTCTCGGTGCGGGGTGCCTCTCCGTACTGCGAGACCTCGGCCATGGAGTCCTTTCTGCCCTACTGCCGCGAGCATGTCGGCACAAGTGCTGGGGGGTGTAGCATGATCTCCCACCCGCAATGGGGCCTCTCGTGCTACCCTGCAACGCTGTTTGCGTTGTGTCCGGTGGAGGTTCTGATGGAGGGCATCAAGCACGCAGAGACAGAGCAGCTTGACTCGGAAGGTTCGAGTGAGGAGACGAAGTGAGGCTGATGACAGATGCGATAGACTGTTGTGGTAGGTGTGAGGCGTGAGGCGTGAGGCGTGAGCTCAGTGTCGCCACGAAGGGGCTTGCTGCGGGTGTATCACCATCCTGCTTGTTACTTGCGTTGTGTTTGATCACATGGCATACTTACTGTTGCTACATTTTGCAGTGTGTTTGTACCAAAGGTCATGCGAAGCTCTGAGGTGCGATACGTCTTCGAGTTTCGACGTTCGACGTTCGACGTGCCCATCAAAACGATTTTCATTGTTGCATTGTTTTCAAGGGGTCCCCCTTTTTTATTTGTCTGCGCCGACAGAGGCGTTTGCACTTCCCACCTTTGTTAACCACATCATTTGTTTGCGTACGTGCAGCACCTTTGTTTATGGTTACGCTTCGCTGGCCACAGCATGCGCCACAAGGTGCCCTCTTCACCAGGTTCGTTGTCTCAGCTGCACACGGGCAGTGTTTGCAAACAAATGTTAGTGCGAGATGTGCACGCGAAGCACACGAAGCTTTTAAGTTTCTTTGTTTTCCTCTCATTTTTGTGTGAAAAAGATGTGCATCTTAGAGACCTGTTCACCCTGCAAGGTCATTAATTCACGTGTCTGCATCCAAGAGGTCTGTACGTTAGTGACACTCAGACTGGACTGTTTCATGTGGATTCCCCTAACACACAATGTTCACGATTTTTGGCCTTTTTTTTTGGTCGGTACTTTCGTTTCTTGTTATGTGACTAAGCACAAGAGTCCTAGGTGCATCTTATTGAGCCTTTCTATTGCTTGCAACTCGTATGTGTTGTCTATATATTGCCACCTGCCGTTTGCAGAGTGCATAGTGTTGTGTGTGCATCTTTTGTGATGACTGTCAGTCGGCAACGAAGTGGTGTATTGCCCAAACAGCTAACAGGCTCAAAACCACTGCTGCGAGGCAACAGCGCAGCCCTGTTATAATCAGAAAAACGAATGTCATATTACCATCACTTATGGGCGCCGCTCCCCTAACACGGGCGTGCTCAGCGACCTTAAGTATGTCTTCCCTTGTGTTTTAGTTTTATTTGCACCCAAACGTCTCATTTGGGTCCTATGCAGAATGTATTCTGTTTCTGTGTGGTATATTTCGCCATGTCTTTCCCCTAAAGAAACCCTGTTCCATGCAGCTAAGTAGAATAGTAAGATTAAGAACGAAGAAATAAGGTCACCTCTGTCCCTCTTTTCCCTTCCTCTTCCACTCTGCACACACACACCGCAACACAACACCCAACAGAATTTGCTGAAAATACAAGACTCACCCACCTTCACAATGCTGCGTGTGTTTGCTGCTCTCGGATGTGTGATGTTGGTTCAGGGGTCTGGCTTCTGTCTCGACAAGACGGACTGTTCGGCGAGTGAGGCGTGTGTGGTGGAGACAAGCACCTGCACAACTCTTGGCCCCGTGCTTCACTTCTTCGATGTGTGCACACACAGACCGAACTGCTGTGGTGCCTCGCTGCAGTGTGTGCACTACTTCTCCAACTCGTACTGCCTCCCGTTTGGCACGTGTGTTGAAACCCCTGCACCGACCCCTGCATGCACACCGTACACAATCCACAAGGACAGGAGATGCCACTTCACTGAGTGCTACAACCCAGACACGTGCTCGTGTGAGCTTGACCAAGGCACCACATGCACTGAGAACCCCTGCGACAGCCCTCTTGCCTGCACAAGTGGCTTCACCTGCATGCCTGTGCAGTGCAACGGGTGCCACTTCCAATGTGTCGAGGCGCCTCCAGCACCCGTCCCCGCCCCTGTGCCAACGATGGGGCCGTGTGAGAGCGACCTGGACTGCGGACTTGGGTGGTGGTGCAGGAGCACGAAGGGAACAGACCCGGTGACAGGGCTTGCGACGTGCCTTCTGGAGGAGAAGGTGTGCACGAAGAAGCAGGACGAGGGGGCGTCGTGTGGTGGCTTCACCGTTGAGTGTGAGAGACATGCGTGCTTGGAGGGACTTGAGTGTGCCTGCTCGGAGCCCACATGCGACGCACCTGGTGTGTGCACACCACGTGAGTGCACAGCTGCGACACCTGCCCAGACGTGTGAGACAGGATGCTGGAACCCTGCCCTGTGTGAGTGTGGGAACTTCCCCCCTCTTCCCTGCGCCAGGTTCATGTGTGACGGTGTTGACTGCGGTGAGGGGAAGCACTGTGTTGAGCAGGTGACATGTGGGGTGTGCAGGACGATCTGTGTCGATGGTGCAAGCCCACCGACACCCCCGCTTATCTGAGCTTAGCCTGTGTCCCTTCCCTGCCCCGCCCTTCCCTGCCACCCCTTTTTAGATGTGAAGCCTGCCTGTCGATGCTGCGACACCCAAAAAATGGCGGCCAGTGGCCAACCTGAGACGGGCTGTCTACAGGCATTGTGTTTGCAAACCCTGATGATCACACTTGCTTATCTGTTCTTTTTTTTGCGGATGTGATGCGTTCGGGGAAAGCAAACTTAGGCTACATTATCTGCTCCAGCCTTTCTATGAAAGATGTGTGTCACTCAAACCACATTCATCTCTCAGGATTTCTTTGTTTATTTGCTTTTCTTTGTTGACTGCCTGCGTCCCAGAGGCGTTTGCATTATCATTCTTCTTTTTGCAGATGTCCACATCCGTGAGGACAGTGCATCTTGCTGATTTCCCTTTGATGCATTGTTTTGCTGTGCCACACCAATGGCTGAAACAATGATTCTTTGTGATGCCCTTTTTATATCCCATCCTACGAAGCATCGTTTGTGTGTTAACACTGAATCGCTAAAGTAGTCAAACAAACCACAGACACCCCCACCTACCCTTGGCCACGTCCTCATACCCTTCACCTTCACCCCTAACCCTTACCCTACCTCCATCAGGCGCAAACCTCTCTCCTCTTTCCGTTCACCCTTTTCACCCTTTGTGCCAATGTCACGCCGCAGCCCAAAGAGAGATGCACCAAAGGCGAAGGAAGAGGCAGCAGACGACAAAAAGCTTGTCCGCTCGGATGTGATGTTTGGGAAGCTGCTGTGGCACCCTACGATTGACCAGGACACGATAGAGGTGGGCTACACAGACAGGTTCATTGGCCTGAAGTGGGTTGCCCTGAGAAAGTGGCACCAAGGCGGGAAGAACGACTTTGATTCGATTCCGTGGCACAGAGTGCAGCAGTACCGTGCGAGCGGTGTGGTGTTTTGGGACAGAGAGACGAGACTTGACCTGACGAAGGAGCTCTTCAACGGGACGCTTGAGGCTGCACCTTCTGCAGGGCCTAAGGTGGCGTCTTCGGGGGCGTCGAAGGGGCGCATATCCTTCCCCCATACGAAGAGCACATACCTGTCGGCGTTCAACCCCGATACCGGTGTGTGGGAGCCACAGGAGTTTTCGCGCACGGAGCCTGCGGACGACCAGCCTGCTGGTGCAAAGCTGCGAATGGCGTCGTGGAACGTTCTGTTTGGGAAGTACTTTGAAGACGCGTTTGTGCTGCGTGGGGCACAGCGGTACGACCGCCTTCTTGGTGTGGTTGCGCAGGCAGGGGTGGACGTTGTGTGTTTGCAGGAGTGCGACAGCGTCTTCACGGAGCACCTCCTGCAGCACGCAGGGGTGCGGCAGAACTACTTCCTGACGGACCACACTGCCGTGAAGGGCGGGTCGGACTCGATTCTGATGGTGTCGAAGACGAGTGCGGCCTCTGTGAAGTGTGCGAAGCACTACTCGTTCAACCCGAATGTGCACGCGGTGCTCCTGGACATGAAGTTGGAGGGTGTGCCGGTGAGCGTTGTGGGTCTGCACCTCACGTCGGACATGGCTGCGCAGGCCCAGGAGAAGCGTGCAAAGCAGATCAGCGGGATGATGGACCTTGTGCGGAAGGTGCCAAACGCATTTCTGATTGGCGACTACAACTTTGGGGAGGGCCCTGAGGACGATGCAACTGACTGGGGCAACTTCCAGGACGCGTTCCTGGTGAAGCACGGCAGGGGCGGTGCTGTGGACACGTTCACACCGGAGCGGAACCCACTTGCGTCGATCAACTCCAGGTCGGGCCTGTCGCGTCGTCTTGACAGGGTTATGTTCCGAGCGGCGGACGTTGCTGTGGAGAGCATCGACGTGATTGGGGACAGCGTGTCGTCGTGGGTGCAGCCCCACGACAGCGCGCAGTTCGCAACGAAGGGGCACACGGACGTCGCCCCAGGTGCAGATGTGGAGCAGGTGCAGGTCATTGTGCGGGGGCCGCAGTGCAGCGGGAAGTCTGTGCTGAGCCAGAGGCTGTGCACGGCAGTGGACGGGGCCTTTGTGAGCATGGATGCGAAGTCGACGACACGCAACTTCCTGACGCGCCTGAGCGCTGCTGTGAAGGGGGGGAGCAGATGCATTGTTGCAGACGCAGCGCACATGTCGGTTGAGGAGCTGCAGACGACAGTAAACGTGCTGCGGAGCAGCGGGAAGGCGGGCTTGGTGGTGCTTGTGGATGTGCAGACGCCGCAGGAGTGTTGTGCAGACCGCCTGCGGACGCGCGACTCTGAACTAGGAGAGAAGGCGGACTGGCTTCTGGGCGCCACGATGCATGCACACCAGATGTCGCTGCGTGCGCATGGCGTGGACGACACTGGCGGGCTGCCGCATGTGGACCTGCACACAACGGTGTCGGGGTGTGCGTCCTGCGAGGAGCAGATGACACGCCTCGTGGGCGAGGTGAATGCGGCGATTGTGGGGCGTGTGGGGGCACACAGCGGTGCGGCCTCCTTCTTCGCAACCCCCAATGCGTTTGACAAAGCACCACCTGCATGCGTTGCAGGCCCGCTGCTGCCGCTTCTGCCACAGAGCGACCACTACGGCCTCCTCCTGCAGGTGGCGGTGTGTGCAGAGCAGGCAGACGACGGCCTCGTGTGGGGGAGGGAGGGCAACATGGTAGAGGGGGCGAGGGCTGCGCCGCTCCCTGCCTACACCGGTGGGTACCACAGGACGTGCGCGCTTGCGTTGGTGGTGTCTGAGGCTGTGGCGGCACGGCGTCTGCGCGGCATCAGCGGGACGTACCTGAAGAGCGCGAAGCACTGGCCTGTGCACATGAACATCATGTGGCCCTTCGTGGAGAAGGAGGCGTGGCCCGAGGCACGCCTGCTTCTGGAGGAGGCGGTCAGGGAGGCCGACATGGCGCCGTTCCGCCTGAACCTGAGCAGAATCCACACAAAGAAGGACAAGGAGCGCGGGAGGGTCATCATGTACCTGGCCCCAGGCGACGAGGACGACTGCTTCATCCGGCGCCTGCGGAAGAGTGTCAAGACGCGTTTCCCGAACGAAGAGGAACGCGACTTTGAGGCACATCTGTCGCTTGGCGTCACTACCGCAAAGGAGGCTGATGCGGTGCTCGCTGACTTCAAGAAGAGCCTTGCGGGCCGTGCGGACAGCGAAGGGGCGATGGTGACCGGCGTGCAGTACCTCTGCAAGAACGGGGCGACGGGGATGATGGACGTCGTGGACGAGGTGGCCTTCCCTGCCTGCAGCAGCGATGTGGACGTGCTCTCGAACCTCTGGACACACGAGCCTGAAGCCACCCTTGCCGCTGTGTCGACCCCGCGCTGGCTCCTCGAGCCGCACCCGCTTGGGGGACGGCGGCAGCTCGACACGTACACACCACAGGACGCGCTGGAGACGTTCTTTCTGCACCTGACAGCGAAGCTGGTGAAGTCGCAGGGCCAGGCGAAGGTCGCACAGCTCCTGGACACGGCACCGACGCACATCTGCCAGAAGGGCGGACGCTACTACATCCCCGACGGCTACGTGGACGAGTACCTGCGCTACTGGCGTGCGAGCTTCGAGGGGGGCGCAGACTTCTACATGGAAGAGGTGCGTGGGGCAGTGTTCCGGTGCTACGTCGACATCGACATGCTCTCGCTTGAGGAGGTGCCGTTTGACCTGATGGGGTCTGGGTGGCTTGACGGCATCCTTGGCTTTGCGGCGGAGTTCTTTGAGAAGCGCAGCCTTGCCGCAGTGGTGATGGACTGCCACGGCGCGTGGGCATCGGTGCCACGTCCGGACGTGAGGTTCAAGTCTGGCTTCCGCATCTACTTCCTTGACATGTACGTCAACTTCCAGACCTACAAACGGTTTGTGTCGGGCCTGCAGGAGCGCTTCATGCAGGAGGTGAAGACGTACCCGGGCATGCCAGAGGGCGGCCTTGAGGAGGTGATTGACATGCACTCTGTGGACTGGGAGCGGGGCCGTCTTGTGGGGACCAAGAAGCGGCGCAAGAACATTGCAAGGGTGTACAGGCTTCTCGCTGCTGTTGCGTACACAGCAGGGCGGGAGGCGCCTGTGAGTGAGGCCGCTTCGCTGTCTGCGTTCCTGAAGGCAAACCCAGAGGAGCTTCTGTACGCCACGACACTGCGGATGTGGCAGACACCCTCGTTTGCACACTCACCGGAGACACTTGTCCCGCACACCCTGCAGCAGTACTGGCGTGCCATTGTGCCTGAGTACGGCGCCACCTCTGCCTTCACACAGCTCGACCTGCTCCACCTCAAAGCAGCTCCCTTCAACGCAGCAGCGCAGGCGTCGCACCTCGACGCCAACACAGTGGTCGTGGGCCACGACAGGCCAGCGGGGCTCTCGCAGTACCCCTTCATCTCGCTCTCGTCGCTTTATGAAGACATGTTCGGTGTTGCCTATCCAGAAGAGGAGCAGCGCGACATTGCGCTGGTCGAGCAGCTGACGGACGCACTCAAAAGCTACAGGGGGGACGTGTCAAAACAGACCTTGCGTGAGGCTGACTGGAGGCATCTTGTCTGCAGTGCTCGCACGTATTAGTCGTGTCTCTTTACGGGTGTGCAGTCGTTGTGTGTACGTTGTGTGCTGTAGTTTGTGTGTATTTTTTTGTTTTGTTATTTTTTTATGTGTGCGCCTGTTCGTATTGCAAACTTTTCTTTTATTTTTCCCTCATACATTTTTTTAGAACAGTTGCGTTGCCATCTATCTGCGCAGGCTCTGTTTTCTAAGTCGTTTGGCTTTTGGTGTACCCGCTACCGATAACACGTCTTGGACATGTTCTTTCCCAGGTTTCGGGAACACCAAATGACTAAGCACAAGAGTCTGAGGCTCATCTCACCGAACTCTCTTTATTTTTTCTCTCTGACGTGTGTGCTGCGAAGCTCATTCGTCCTTCAAGTGCTCTTTTGCTGAACTTCTTATTTTTTTGTGATATTTGTGTCCGTTGCACCATTTCATTCCTAGCTATCAACAGAAGAGTCAACGGTCATTTAGAATCTCAAGCGTTTCGAATTATGAAAAGTGGATACGAAAAACAAAGATTATTCCGTTTTGCTTCCAAGGTTCTGACAACACCACAAACGTGCAATGATGAAATAGAGTTGTGGCGACGGCTGCAGAAGGCTCCGCAGAAGACATGCACCCTACGCAGTCTTTTGGGTAAAGTCCCTCAGTGTTCACAGAGCTGTGCGCCCCTGCCATCTCCAGAGGAGAGCTGCCGTGTGGCAGTGCCCTTCTTCGTGAAGGTGCGCAGGCAGGTGTGCGTGCTGTCTCTTTGGATCACAGTCATGGAGCCTGCAATGTGCGCATTGCAACCTCAAGAGGGCTTATTCTCTGCATGCCTGCCTGCACACTCTGCTGAGCACACCTTGATGAACACTGGACACAGCGGTTGATGACATGCTGTCTGTCACATGGTCACATTCCTGATGGGGGTGGGTGGCTCAGGCTCTTCTTCTATGCTGACTCACTGAACACCCACACCTGCTTTCACATATCCGCACACTGTGGGGTGTTTGAAATCAATATTGTCATTCCCCGACTAGACACAACACAACACAAATGGCCGACACAAGCGAAGCCGCTGGCGCCGTGGTGGAGAAGAAGGCAGCACCCAAGAACCGCTTCGAGGTGAAGAAGTGGAACGCAGTGGCCCTCTGGGCATGGGACATCGTTGTTGACACCTGCGCCATCTGCAGGAACCACATCATGGAGCTGTGCATCGAGTGCCAAGCAAACCAGATGTCAACCACCTCCGAAGAATGCACCGTCGCGTGGGGTGTGTGCGACCACGCCTTCCACTTCCACTGCATATCCCGTTGGCTCAAGACAAGACGGGTATGGCAACTTTATCTTTCCTTTTCTTTGTCGTTTGCACTTTCAACTTCTTTCTTTTAGACTTCCTTTTGATAAACCTCCGTTTTCTTCATTACATTCTATCAATTTATCGGATGCACATATTGAAATACTCCCTACATTCTGCTATACTGCCAAATCCTTGCACCTCTTGCAGCACTCTGTACGTTATAGGGAGAAGGCTGTCACAAAATCTTTCATAATGAAACAAATATTATTTCCTCCCGAGGCCGGTATTTCAAGCCGAATTATTTCAAATAAACAATTGAAAAAAAAACCGCTCCACAGGTCTGCCCGCTTGATAACTGTGAATGGGACTTCCAGAAGTACGGAAGATAGGATGTGCCTCGGTTGGGTGTCAGCCTCTGTGTGTTTTCTTCCCTATTCCATATAAAAAAGGGAGATTATGAGAAGGGAGGGGTGGAGCCGGTGTTGTTCTACCCAATAAGTAAATAAAAAAAACAGCCAGGGGAGCGGTGAAAGTGGAGGGAGTAAAAAAAAACAATGCTCCAAACGAAAAAAAAAGAAAGTGGAGAGATTGGAAGAAGAAGAAAAAAAGTGAGAGGAAGAGGGCAACTACACTATTCCACGATGAGGATTTTTTTTTTCAAACAAAAACAAAAATAAAATAAAAGCCAACAAAAAAAAATCCCTCTCCTTCCATCTACCGCACTCCTCGGTACTTAGAGCCAGCAATGTTTTAATTTTTTTTTAAAAAAAGCCCCCCCCCCAAAAAAAACTGTTTAATTTTTTTGACATTGCCTCCACCCCCATACCCGCCTAAGCTCTCTGTGTTGTGAGGTAATTGGTGCCTTGTCAACACAATCCGCGACGCTTGTTATACTCTAACCCCCGGGTCCTTTCTTTTTTTTTTTTTTTTTTTTTGATTTTTTGGCACCTGTCTTTCCCTCCCCCCCCCCTCGAACCACACAAAAAAAGATGTCTTGCCTTTTTTAGGTGACTAAGCATGAGAGGCTTAAGTTCATCTGCTAAACTCTTCTTTTTTTTTAAATTGCAACGTGACAACACGCAATGAGATAAATACCCAAAAAATTCTGACTAAATAGGTCACCTTACCCAATTTTTTTTCTCTTTTTTTTTTTGTGTGAAAACGGGAGTGGAGGGATGGGAGGGGGGAGGGCTTTAAAAAAAAAAAAATAACAACCCAAAAAAAAAAGTCCATACGACAAAAAACCCCTATCATTTCACCTTCTCCCCCCCCTCTCCCTCCCTCTCCTATTTCCACCCACAGAAAGGAACAAAGTAGAGTAAAAAATATTGAAGAGAGAAGGGGGTGTGTTTAAAGTGGAGTACCAGGCGTGAGGATGAACCGGGAAAGCCCGCCGGTGGGTCTGGATTTTGGGACACAAAATTTGCGGGCATATGTGTGGAGAAATGGACGCATGCAGCAAATCCCTGGTGCAGGATTCACTAATATCGTGGCGATGGGGGACCACCTTCTTACTGGACGAGAGGCTGTGAAGGAGCTGGAATCCCGCCATCACAACGTGGCACGGTACTTGACGCGGTCCCTCTCAGCGCGCAGGCCGATGATGTTCCACCACTCCCTCAGTGAAAGCAGGCAATTCAGTGTTGATGAACTAGCAGCAGTGTTGCTCGATGTGCAGCGAAACGCCTCTGTAGCATACCTCCAGGGCGAAGTGTCGCGGGCCACAATTTCACTCCCACTCTCCCTCACCTCTTTGGAAAGAGAACGGTTGACATCCGCCGCACAGTCTGCAGGGTTTTCAAGAATCAACATCGTGCCTTCCCCTGCCATGGCAGCAGTGTACTGGGCACATTGTACACGTGTACTCGGAACATACGATGCGCGAAGAGAGTTTTTGGTGGTGGATGCAGGTTGTAGCTACACCTCTGTGTCCGTGGTGCGTACGTATTGTGGGGTGTCGCCGCACCATCTGAAGGTAGAGCTCGTGGAGAGCAGGGCGATTGCAGAGGGTGGGTACGCAGTGGATCTTGCAATGTCCTCAAACCTCTCGCGTGCCAGTGGTAAGGTGCCCGATATTCTTCTCGTCAGCGCAGCGGAGAAGGCAAAGAAAGAGCTTTCTTCTCTCAACGAGACGACCTTTCAGGTAAAGGAGTTTAACACAACTGTAAACAGGCATGACCTTGAGGAGGCGTCTGTCATGGTGATGACGCCGCTGAAGGGGTTGCTGCGGGCTATGGTGATGAAGGTGCCGAGTGTGTCGACGGCGTTGCTGATTGGTGGTGCCAGTCGGATGCCGCATCTTCATGAGTTTGTGAAGAGCATTCGGCTGACTCCGGATGTGGTTGACAGCGACTATGCCGCTGTTATGGGGGCAGCCATCACGGCTGGTGCGGATTTGAAGATTGAGATCATCGACTCCTCGCATGCGTATGAGTACTTCGCCTGCGACCGGGCGAACGGTGGCATCTGCATGGAGATCTTCGAAAAAGACGACTCCGCATCCCTCTGCAAACCCGATGATGTGTGGCTCATCTGTCAGCGCCTGCGTGGGTCCGTGCCCACTGCGCCGCCTACGCAGTTCGACGTCCTGCAGGCCTGCGTCATGCCCTCCTCCTCACCCACACCCTCCGCAACACGCACAGACAGCATCGTAGATGACGAAGGCGACGGTGCAAACCCCGTCCCCCGCGCACCCCGCTTCTTCATCCCTGAGATCCCCCAGCCCGAACAAGAGACCGTGACCTGCAACACACGTGGCGAACGTTTCATGGGTCTGAAGATGCGTGAGATGGGCGCGAACGTTGTGGTCGACGGTGTCGAGATCGGTTCCCCTGCTGCACGCGAGAACCTGGTGCGCTTCAAGGGATGGTTTGTGCGGAGCTGCGACGACGTGGCTGTGTACTCTGCAGACCCGATGCCCACAGGCGACAAACGCACAATCACAATTGTCTTCGAGCCGCCAGAGGACTACTACATGGAGCGCGAGCTCTCCTTCGTGGGCATCTCGTATGGAGGTGTCGTAACCCTGAACTCCACAGGCATCATCTCGGGCATACACACACCAGGCGACCTCGTCATGGGGCGTGACCGTATAGAGTCGACACGCAAGATGCTTAAGAAGGAGAAGGAACGTCGCACACAAATGAAGCACCTAGGCGAGATGCGCAACGACCTTGACGAAGCTGTCATCAGAGCAGGCGAGCTACCCAACCTGTCGTCCCTGAACCGAATATGCAACAAGTCTGAAGTCTGCCTGAACCTTGCAGCAGAGCTCCTCGAGAACGTCGTCAGTATCGACAGACGCAAACGCAAGGCCAAGCTGCAGCTGCAACGCATGGGTGCCCTCGCCAAGCTCATCCTCCACGTACTCGACCTCCAGCAGAACGGAAAGGTCGCCAGCGAGCGTCTCGCGCACCTCGAAGTTGACTTCGAGCGTCACAGCTACGCGCTTGAAGCCTACGTCTCCGCAGACGAGAACGCTGCCACCAACTCCGACGGCACAGAGCGTCTCAAAAAGCGCTCCAAAACCTTCGTCAAAACGGCCCCCACCCTCACCAGGGCAAAGCGTTCCGCCACCATCAGGAAGCGGCCAAGCCTTCCTCTGGGCAGCTCCATCAAAACCTTGCCGAGCCAGTCGCCGGAACGGGTGTCGCATTCTTTGGCGAGAGGGGATGCTCCTAAGATGGATTCGCCTACCAGCCCGCATGGTGCTGCTGTGCGTGCGGCCGCTGCGTTGAAGATGGCGACGGTGACGAAGAAGCCTAAGAAGGGCAAGAAGGGGAAGAAGGGGTCGGGCACGAAGCGTGGGTCGGGGGATGTATCAACAGGGGCGTGGGTGGATTCAGATGGGTCGGACTTTTGTCCGGGGTTGTCGAGGCCGAACCTTGCGTTTGGAGATGAGGTCGATTCTTCTTCGTCGTCGTGTTCACCGCAGAAGCCACGTGGCCCTGCTGTGCCACGTGCCATCAAGGAGCAAAGTTTGAAGCGCTCGGGGCAGTCCATGCGGTTCAAAGACTCGCGAGACGGCTCCTTGTCTTCGTCACAGATGTCGCCCATTCTCAGTAAGAAGGAGACGCGAGACGCCTTCCCAGCACCACAATTTCTCCGCAATCCTGCCATCGTGCGTGGGGTCTCGCCACGACCGACTCTCAACTCGTCGTTGTCGCAGCCAAGGAACGGCTCCATTATGCGGTCCCCCAATCCATCTATGATGTCAAAAACGTTGCCCGACTTCTCGAAGGAAGTAGAGACAATACCGAACGAGTCGTTCTGCACCTTGGACAAGGAGTGGGAGGTGGACCGCGAGACGCCCGTCAACGCTTCAATGCATCCGACGGTGCAGGTCCCTCCGTCGCCATCGTTGACGAGCCCTTCGCCGTCGCAGTCGCCATCGCATTCGCAGTCGCATTCACCGTCGCATGCCAAGATGTCTCCGGTGCATGAGTCGGTGGTGACTCCCATATCGGCGTCGCAGATGACCCCCATGGCTACCTCCATTGCATCTCCATCTCATGTGTCGCGTGAAGGGCGTGAAGGTCGTGACGGTACACTCCATGTTGCACCTATGTCGCCGGTACGCGAAAAGCACCGTGTGTCCATCATAGAAGACGGAGTCAAGTCGCCATCACCACGGCACTCCCCACGCATGAAGGGGACCGAGACGCCGCCCGCACAAACCGTGACATCACCCGTATCCGTACCCAACGTGTCGTCGCCACCCTCGGAGCACAAAGGGTCCCCGCTGGTGTGCAGCACCTCGCCCGCTCTCGGCCCCGTGTCGCCGTGCTCCGTAAGCATCGACACACCAAAGGAGCAGTGCCAGCGGTCCAAGGGGTCGCCCCGCTTTTCAAACAAGGGGACACCCCGTCAGAATGTGAGTGAGTCTCCGCGTATCACAAAGGCGCCGGAGTTGGTGTTGGGGAAGCCAGAGAAGGCAATGAGCCCGCCGCAGGTGGAGATCACAGCGTCGTCACCGAACAAACTGTCCTCGAGCCGGCGTTCGTCGATGCCAGGTGGGATGTCGCCAGGTGCCTCGCCACGTGCAGTGTCCCCAGGCCGTCCACTCGCAGAGTCACGCTCGCTGTCGGCAGCATCCACCGCACGCAGAGTGCCGCCCTCTCCGAGAGTGCACCACCAGTGCGGACCAGAGTCCGTCGCCTCCGCATCCACAGCTGACCAGGATCTCATCTCGCCCGACCGGCGCCGCTCCCTCGTCCCCCGCGTGGCAGGGCTCTCTGGCCGCAAGATATCACACGACGACGCCAAGTCCCTCATGTCGCCCTCAAGCTCCAAGCAACGCGACAGCGGCGAAAGTGCCCCACCTCCTTTCAGAGGTGTCTGGGCACCCGCACTCAAGACACCCTCAAACGACCCTATGCTGCTTGCGTCGTCTGGGGTCTATGAAGGGAAGGTGCATATCAACACGACAAAGGTGAAGGACGACGCGAAGACCGATGCCATGAAGGCAATCCAGAAGAGTGCAGAGCGCTTTGCGATCACGAAGGCGGCAACGGACGACGCAGAGGCACGACGGAAGCAGATGCGGCCAAGCGAGAAGGTGTCCAAGCTGCTGCTAGCGAAGCGTGAGAAGCGTTTGTGCACAAGCATTGGGCGCGACGAAGATACGGCGCTTGTGTCGCCCTCTTCTGAGCGTCGCTCGCCGATGACGCCGCGCAGCAACAAATCCTTTTCGCACAGCGCTGCGTCGCTTGCAAGCAGCACTGTCGAGTCGCCTCTAAGCTCTGTGAAGGGGCTTTGCACGAGCCAGGGGATGTGCACGAGCACGCACACTATGGACACTGCGTTCGACTGCCTTGAGGCGCCGCAGTCGTCCTCAAGGGGGACTGTGCCGGAGCGTGTCAAGAATGACACCACACGCAGGATGGGGAAGCGGCGTCAGAGCGGCTCTTCAATGCGTGCCTTTGAGCAGACAGACGCACGCACAGACGACGCTGTGGACGAGGAGTCGACAGAGTCGCGCTCCCGCACGTCTGAGGTGGAAGCCTTTGCGAGCACCTTCAACGAGCCCTCCGGACGTAGGGTCGTGACAGAGCCGAAGCTCGTGCGGCGCAAGACGGACGACCAAATGAGCAGCCGTGTGCGCAATCGAAGCGACGTGAACCGTACTGCCAAGAAGAAGCACAGCACCGTCTCAACCAACGGTGTACCCTGCCCACCCGCCACCACCACTCTCCTCCAGAACACCGGCGACAAGAAGGAGGACAGCGCACGCGGCAAACCCAGGCGTGCCACAGGCCCCGTAGAGCGCCGTCGCACCTCAGGCTTCTCACCGCTGCTGGGGAACAGTCTCTGCGAAAGAGAAAGCCTTGGCGAGCGATACATCGCACCGCCTCCACACCTGCGTGCACCGCTGGAGCTCAGCCACGAGATGAATGAGTTGGCGAACACCTCGTATGTGGCCTTCTTCTTATCATCATTTTTTTGGGCACGTCGTTAGGTTTCCTTTTTACATCTACTGAGTTTTTACATCTACAGACCGCAGGGTATTTGTGCTTTCATCGATGGCTTTTCCCCACCATTTCTCTGCATCACTTCAGTTTAGCCACCATTATATGAGGCGACTAAGCACGAGAGGCTTGCATTCATCTTATAAACTTTTCTTTTATATTCACGAAAACTATTTCATTTATTACCACAGCGTTGCGCGGGGGGAGGAACACGACTACACATTCACCGCACACAACCGGACTGCGGGTCGGAGCGACGCTCTTGATGAGTATGGCATCCACTTCTTTTACAAACCTTTCACAAGCCCTTTGAGGAGTCCACGTGGGAATGCGTTTGCAAGGCAGGCGGGGGGGCCGCAGACGTTTGGTGTGCCACGCAGCCCGAGACACTCGTCTCAAGCGTCAGACGCGCACACGGGCACTCCTTGCCGATCACGTGGTGCGGCCAGGTCGCCTCTCGGCAGCCCACGTGATAGCGTCACATACCCCGTGAACCGGCGTAAAGGAGCTCCTGGTGGAGGAGCTGTCAAAGAGAGAACCCGGAGCCGGAGTCCGCGTTCCAACAGCCCGCTATCCATCAGCCCGCTGTTAAGCCCAACACCGAGCCACGGCACCCCTCGCAAAAGCCCTCGCAAAAGCCCACGCAAAACGAATGACCGTTTTGCACGCTCCTCACGCTTGAAGCGATAATTTTTCTCTGGGGAATATGGGAGAGAGAGAGAGAGAGAGAGGGGCTAGGTCATCTACCAACTTTTTTTCTTCTTGCCGTTCTCTCCATTGAGAGGTATGAGTGCAACGTTGCGGGTCTTTTCGGGGGGAGATGACGATTTTTAAGGTGACTATGCACGAGAGGCTTGCGGTCATCTTATAAACTTTTATTTTCTTTTTTTTGGAATGCTTACTTGAAGTTTTCTGGGTTCGATAAACCCACGGAGTGTCAGTGTCTGCGTCCCAGATGCGTTCGCGCTACTTCACCCTTTTTTTTTTCCTCCTGCGGACACTTTTCTACCTTTTCGTCTGTGGGCAAAAAAAAAAAAACACAAACAAACAAACAAACAAGGAGGCGGGTATGGGAAGGATTTTTTTTTTCCTACAAAAAAAAAAAAAAGTCTGGGGGTTTTGGTCAGTGAAAAATTGTACATTTCTTTTTGGGGGGTATTGAGGCCATTCCAATGAATGGCACGCCTGTTGTTCCTCTCTCTTTTCTTCTATGAGTTGCTCTGTTCAGGTTTGTTAGGTTTTTATCAAAATCACTTCACATCGATTATTTGCTTTGTGTCGTGTCTAGAACGGTTCTGTTAGGTGACTAAGCGAGGCTTGTATCATTTTGCATGTTTCACTCTCTCTCTCTCTCTCTCTCTCTCTCTCTTTTTGTTTTGATAATCTGTTGGTTTAGTGCAGCTGCTCAGGGCAGTCTTCGCTAAAAAAATGTGCCGTTTTTTCTTCTTCTTCAGTGCGTCCTATATTATCAGATGGGCGTACATGTGAAAAACGATTTCATCATTCAATTTTTTTTGTTGATTATTCCGAAGATTCCCTACCATTCGGTGAATCATTTGCCTGTGTCCGTAGTGGCGTTTTTTTTCGTATTCCACTTCATTTTTTCCTCTCTCTGTGAGGTGTTGTGACCATGTTACTATGATGTGACAAACGATTTTTTGTTTTGTTTTTGGAGCTGCCCCGCGGTCGTGGTTCAAAAAAAAACAAAAGCAAAACAGAGTTTGCACGTTTTTTTCAACTTCTATTTTAATTTTTGCACCTTCGCACTGCTTTGGTTGTTCTGTATTTACCAGGTGGCATCGTGTTCTCTTCTGTTCCGTTTTCTCCGATGCATTCATTTTCCGTTATTGCGAACTTATTATAACCTCTTTTCCCCCTTCCCCTCCCCAACTTCCCCTCCCCAACAGACTGAGAAAGCAACTAGTTGCAGCCAATTTGCCAAACGGACCGCCAACCCCCCTTCCCAAGACAAACGGTGGGCTGTCTAGAGTCCCTTCAGATCGGTTGCAGGCTTCAGCACGCCACAGGCCAGAGTCCTCTCCACGTTCCTACATACATTTGCAGAGCACAAACAGCAGTGAGAACTGTAGGGCTCTGCCACACTGATGAAGAAGGGAGGGGGGGGCGGGTGTTTGCATTTTTTTTCTCTTTTTTTTTTTTTTTTTTTTGCGCAACTGGGGGGGAAGGAGATGGAGTTAGGTGCAACAGTGGGGAGGGGGGTTGGGTCAGAAGGGAAAACGGTAAATTCCTGGGGGTTGGGGGGTTCTCTGGGGCGGGAGGGAAATGCGAAAAACCAAAAAAAAAAACAACAACAAAAAACGTGAAGACTGTCTGTTGGGAAAGCTACACTACCAACACCAACAGATTATCAAAAGAACAACAAAAAAAGGGGCGGTGTGCCGTTTCTGAAGCATCCTAGCCTTTGATTCTGATTTGTGTGTCTTTTTTTGGGGGGGGGATGAGTTGTATAGAAAGTGTTGGGGCTGAAAAAAAACAAACAAAAAAAGGGTGGGAGGGAGGGGGGGGGAAAGAGCTACAGCTGTATCTGTCAATTCTGATGTATGGTGTTCACAACACACCTTCATGGAGGAGGGCTGAAATCCTACATAGCAACTGCGTTTCTATTACATTTTTTTTTTTTCTCAGTTGGTAAGGCTTATAGGTTTTGGGGGGTTTCACTGAAACCCGGTCAAATCTCGGTCGCGCGCCCGGGTCTCTAACCCAAGTTGGGGTCAAGGCTTGGTGAAAACTCGGTCAGGCTGACCGGGTTTTACCCCCCTTTTTGTAAGCCCTAGGTTACCATTCGTGAGGATTAGGTGCACTTTATCGTCAGTTCAAAAAAAAAATAAATCTCTCGTTCCAAAATAGTGGAGCTCATCCTGTGACGTCTACTATTGCAACCAGGGACTTAGGGTGTGTAAAAACCGGGGTTTTTCGGAAATTTGTGTCACCCTTTTACCCTGAATGCAACGAAGGTTCAAGGAAAAAAAGAGACAAAGAGATGCAGGGCACCCAGAGAGACCATAAAATATGCGTGTAGTTCACACGAGAAAAAAAGCGAGGTGTCTACACGTCATCAATTTTTCAAATAAAAAAATATAAAAAAAATCAGAAGATGTCCAACGTTTCTATTCCTCCATTTTTCATGCATTGGGTTTTCAAGAGGTTGTTTTGTTTTGGCTTTTTTTTTTGTTTTGTTTTGCACAGTGTGTGCTCTCACACACAACGGGTAGTAGGTACTAAATGGTGACTACGCACAAGAGGCCTAGAATCATCTTGCCGACTTTTCTCTTTTCCCCCTCTCTTTTGCCTTCATGACCTTCTCCATCTGTCCCTTCAATAGATAAAAAAAAAAACCCCCCATTTTCTGTAACTCTTCGTCAGGCCAGCTCATTGCACACAAGCACCCTCCCCGCTAGTGTTTCCTGGACTAATCAAAATAAGTTTTTGCTAAATTGTCGTGAAGTCTGGGGAGGGTGTTTTGCGTCGTAACAAACATTTGGGTCAGTCCATAAACCACCCCCCCCCAAAAGGTAACCTGGGGTCCTTATTTTTATTTCATCTGGGTTCTACTGGGACTTTCTCCCCGATTTTTTTTTTAATGAACTCAGAGTTAAGTTTCTGGGTTCAATAAAAAAAACGACGAGCAAAAAGTCCAATTGGAAATATGATGGATACCCCCCGAGAGCAAAATAAACCAACGGTAAAAATTGGTACCCTTGGTTTCCTATAGGTTCCTATAGGAAACCTACATTTTCCCATAATTTCCCACACAACTTACTTGACAACAGGATGAAAACAAATACAAAAATGGCAAAAGTGAGTAAAACCGTGCAAGGGGCACTGGACTTTGCTAGGGCTCTGGGGGAAACGCAGTTCTCAGGGGAGAAGACTCGCAAGGAGGTTCTTGCCTACGCGAAGGCACGCAGTTGTTACCGTAGGGGTTTCCGGGAAGACGTGTGGTTCAAAGCTTTATGGAAAGCGAGAGGAATATCCCTCATCCTTCACAGGAAGAACACCACCCGTGGGGGACGCGCGGTCCAACTGTATTTCTGCAGTAACCTGGATGAGTGTGTGGGTGTGCCATCAGAAGGTACGGAGGGGTGAACAACGCGTATTTACCCCTTACAGCAAGGAGAATGGCAGCGGCGTCGTTGTCCGTGCCTCCAAACACGCGGAAGGCTTGTGCAAAACGTACCTTCTGATGGCACACCCACACACTCATCCAGGTTACTGCAGAAATACAGTTGGACCGCGCGTCCCCCACGGGTGGTGTTCTTCCTGTGAAGGATGAGGGATATTCCTCTCGCTTTCCATAAAGCTTTGAACCACACGTCTTCCCGGAAACCCCTACGGTAACAACTGCGTGCCTTCGCGTAGGCAAGAACCTCCTTGCGAGTCTTCTCCCCTGAGAACTGCGTTTCCCCCAGAGCCCTAGCAAAGTCCAGTGCCCCTTGCACGGTTTTACTCACTTTTGCCATTTTTGTATTTGTTTTCATCCTGTTGTCAAGTAAGTTGTGTGGGAAATTATGGGAAAATGTAGGTTTCCTATAGGAACCTATAGGAAACCAAGGGTACCAATTTTTACCGTTGGTTTATTTTGCTCTCGGGGGGTATCCATCATATTTCCAATTGGACTTTTTGCTCGTCGTTTTTTTTATTGAACCCAGAAACTTAACTCTGAGTTCATTAAAAAAAAAATCGGGGAGAAAGTCCCAGTAGAACCCAGATGAAATAAAAATAAGGACCCCAGGTTACCTTTTGGGGGGGGTGGTTTATGGACCGTGCCATTTTTAATTAGGTACCTACCGCACAGAGGCTTAGACTTATCATTTTGATCATTTTGATCATTTTTTTTCCTCTTTTTTTGGGGGAGGGGATGTTCTCTTAACCTATTAGCCACTAAGGGGGGTGGGGGTTTTTTTCCCGTTTTTTGTTTTGGAATCATTTGAGTGTTTCTGGGTCAAAACTGGGGCGATGGTGCATTTTTTGGGTCCTCTAGGTGGTTTGGTATGGTCTTCGGGGACTTCTGCGGTTCTGAGAATCAAAATCAAAAAAATCGCATTCGTTAGGCTGTGACCGTCCCTGTTTCACGCATTTTCCTTGGTGTGCGTGTTGTGGGTGGCGGAAAAAATCAAAAACAAAATTCTAAAAAATCCAAAAAAAATAGGGGAATCACACATTTCAACCTCCCGGAATCTATTAAAAATTTTATTCCCCTGGGAAATAAAGTATACGAAGGATTTGGCACTTTTAGCGGGATTCTTTTTAATGATAATTTCACGCAGTTTTTTTATCGCAAATTAAAAACCCGCTCATTGAACTTTATTTCACGCGTTTTTCACTTTTTTTCACTGCAATTCCTTCAGAGCGGGATTTTATTTTTATTTTTTTCACGCTAAAACAGGGGTTTTATTTGGCGATAACTTCACGCTAAATTTTGGTACATCCTGCACCACCACCCACCTAAAAATTGAAAATTTCGAATTTTTTTTGCCCTTTTCCCATTTTTTTTCTGACACATGCAACATGCCGAAGGATGTAAGACGCAAACGGTCCTCCGACAGGAGATGGACAAGCACTACAGTGGTTTTGCTGAAGGACTAGCATTGTCGACACCGTACGTCCGTGAATGGGACCGCTTTTTAAGGAATTCATTGGCAAGCCTGACGGTAAGCCCACGGAAGCCGACTTCGTTTCGTACATAGTGTATCTCCGTGACGATCTCACTATCAAGACGAAGGACACACCACCCCCTTTACTTCATTGTGAGGAAGGTGGTGGCTGGCATGATATTCTGTGATGGGCGAGGATCTTCTGAATGTGTCTCGCTCTTGCACGACAGCCATTTCCCGACCTCCCGCTAGCACCCGAGGGGACACTGAGGTGGCGAGAGGTCGGGATGTAGCTTTGTGTACCGTTGAGGCAGCTTTCCAAACCCGACCACACGCTGCGCTACGCGCTATGCGTACACGTGGTGTGGGCTTTTTAGGCTACATACTGTACGCGCTACACGCAAAATGCCGTTGTTGTGTGTGTAAAAACGTGGGTTGCGTGGTACTGCATGGGGTCACACGTGCACCACCCTGTGGCTCACACATGGTTCTGCCACCCCAAAAATGCGTATCCCACCCCACATACCAGGGTATGGGCCCAATTCACCAGTTTTTTGCAGGTTCCCGGCGAGCAAAAGCTAGCGGGAGGGTAATGAGAGCTACCTGGAGGGACACATTCTCGTTAGTTATTGCACAATAAATGAGTCCCGCTAAAATTGCCAAATCCTTTCGTATACTTTATTTCCCGTGAAATAAAATTACGTATTCACCTCCTTTTAGCGGATTATTTTGCGATACTTCACTTATTTTTTTCCCAGGCTCGTGCACTCAATTTGCCTCGCTTCGCTCGGCAAATTAAGTAGCCCTCGCCTGGGAAAAAAATGCGTGAAGTTATCGCAAAATAAAACCCCGCTAAAAGGAGGTGAATAAATAGTTATTTTTTTTCACTTTTGACAAAATTTTATTGTCTTGGAGACTCTTGCCATGTTTTGATAGTGCGCTGAAAACCCTAAAAAACCCCAAAAAAACCCCTTTTTCACGAATTTCCCTAAGTGGTGGGTGATTTTGGGTGGGTGGGGGAAGGAAAAAAAAAAAAAAAAAAATGGGGGAATCACACATTTTTGGTCAGCGGAGGCCTATAAAAAATTGTCTCAGACGCAGGTGCTGATTAATGTGCCCATATATGGGCACCTAGTGGCTAATAGGTTAACAAGTACTGTGTTCTGAACACACGGGCATCACACGGAGGGTCTATTTCATTATTATTTTTTTGGACTTTTTGAGGTGATCCAGTCTCACGCTTTTTCACACATTTTCACATGGTTTCACGATGTGAAAAAGTGTGTACGAAAGTGAAAAAAAAACTGCTTCACGCACTCTGAGTGGATTCCTCCAGAAAAAAAACTTGGTGTTTTCACATGGTTTCACACATTTTCACTTGGTTTCACATGGTTTCACATGGTTTCACATGGTTTCACATATTTTCACTTGGTTTCACACATTTTCACTTGATTTCACACATTTTCACCTTGGTTTCACACGTTTTCACTTATTTTCACATGTTTTCACGGTGTGAAAAAGTGTGGAAAAGTGTGCGCTGGATCACCTCACTTTTTTGTTTTGTTTTGTTTTGAAAGCATTGAAACTATGCCCTTTTGTATTCTGTGGCTGCCCAACTTTCAAGGTTTCCCTCTTCACTGTGTCCGAACGCGCTTGATTGAAGTCCTCTTCCCCAACAATACTGGACACAACATATATCTAACCAGCCGATTAATGGAACCTTTTTTTTATATCAGGAATGACAAAAGAAAAGGTGCTGTTTTTTTTTTATAAACGCAGAAGGTTTACCCGGAGTTGAAACCCGCGTTGCTAAACAAGAAATAGCCAGACGGTTTTGGGGAATATTGTGTCATCAGTTGGTTTATTTTTTTTGTTTTTTTTTTTAAACACGAGGGCAAAATAGGAGGGGGTACATGTTACACTCTTTAATGCTTACTGTTTGATAACGTGGTATGAATTTGTTTAAAACACTTTTTTTTAAAACGCAAGAAAGGGGAAGCATGTGCCTTACAAATAAATGAGATGCACATGCACATTCTGACCCTGATCAGACCATTTGGTCATGTATCCAAAACAAAAAATCAACAAAAAAGCAAAAAAGCAAATAGTACATTTTTAAAGACACCAAACAAAAAAAAGAGCACAAAGCAAAACCAACAACTTTCATGCATATACCCTTCTCCCTCATCCCAAAAACGCACTTCTAGTTGGGGAAATTGACAGTGCAGACTGCATTGCGTAGCTACACTAATCCAGCACCTTATCAAAAAGGTCTTCTTTTTTTGGCCAGTTCATCTTTCAAATTTTTCTTTCTTTGTTTGTTTTCCTAGGTGACGAAACAACGTTTGTCCTACCAACATTTTTATTTTCTTTTCTTTTTCCCCCTCCCCCTTTGGTGCCTCCATATGAGGTGACCATACGTTATTGAACGTTTGCTTTCCCCCCCTCCCCTCTCCCTCCCCACTCTCTGCCACAGCAATTTTCTCACACAAAAAAGAAAAGTCCATTTTGTGGGGGAACAGGGTCATGCCATGAACTGGCATCGCGAAAACCTTTCCCGACTTCTTTTATTTATTCTTTTTTTTTTTTGTTTTGTTTTGGTTTGAAATTTTCAAAAAAAGCGGGCAACCCTCCCAAAAGGTCACTGCAATCGCAGTTAGATATCCCCCCCCCCCACCTCACCCTCCCCCTGAATTTTGTGGGGTAAAAAAAATGTGTTGTGAGCTCATTTCACGAGGTTGTATTTTTCAAGAGAAGGTTTACCACTATTTGTTGCAGCTCAGATCACTCAGTTGTTGTCAGTTTTTTTTCTCCCCCCCACCTCTTGCCCTGGGTCTGTTATTACCTTTCACTGCATCCTGTTCTCCTGACTTGAAAGTACAATCATACAACAACCGATGGGAGAAACCCATTAGATGGATTTTTTGGGATTTCAAAAAAACTAAGGGGTTTCTTAACCCCTCAATAGGAGATCTGGTGTATAGTGATCCATCGATGAGGTCCCGAAAAGCGCAAAAAAAAACAATGCGAGGGGTTTCATTTTGACAGAGGGAAGGGAAACACACCTGTTTTTTTTTTTGTTGTATTGACTGATTTTTTGAAAATAATCTTGCCCTCCACACACATTGGGTTGGCCTCTGAACATCCTGCCTCACTGTTATGAAGTAACACAGCGCGCACCATGTCGGGCTTCAACACCTTTTTTGCTCACAAAGAAATACTGAGAATAAAAGGCTGGGATAAAAAAAAAAAAGCAACTCACTGTGTACCCGTTCTCTTGCCCCTCATAGAAAAGGAAAAAAAAAATGCAACAAAGCGTTTGCAAGCATCTCTCAAAAGAGGAAAAAGCTAGGGGTTCTTTTCTTTTTTTAAAAGCAGAACCAAAAAAAAGGGGGGTGTGAATCCGGCTGTGTCCTTTCATCAAAAATGCGATATATTTGGCTATCCCCATTTTTTTTTTTTGTCTCAACAATTGTTTGTTGTTTTTTTTGTCACATTTTTTGCAACAAAAAAGAGTGGATGTATCTGCACAGAACGTCCTTGCACTTTCTCTTCTTTGATTCGGAAGTACCGTATTCGTACAAAAATTATCGACCGTACTAATGTTCGACCTTTTCAGGATTTTTCTGGAAGTTCGGTAATTTGTACGAATACGGTATATGAAACTCCATTTGGGGCCTGTCCATCCGTATTTTTCAGTTTCGTGTTCAACAAAACTCTGTTCTTTTGTGTGAGGCTATCAAAGATGCGGGTGTGGCACATTTTTTTTAAAGTTTTATTTTATTTGCGTCATCTAGCTTCACCAAATTCGAATGGATGCCAGAGTCTAATACCCATTACATTTCCCCAAGATGCGAGTGTCCCCCATTGAGGGTACGTTCCTTTCCAAAAAAAAATTTTTTTGGGAGGATGACTGAGAGGCTCAGGTTCATCTTACAAAATTTTTCTCTCTTTTTGTTGGGTTCTGTTGTCTTCTGTTGTCTGGCAAGGTGTTCTCAATTTCCACCTATTTTTGCTTTTTTTTCATGGAGGGGCGTATGTGTTTGAAATCAGTTATGGTAATTCCTGCGCGGAACATTGCCCATTTGGGTTACATAACAACATCTTTTTGTTGCCATATTGTCTGTTTGATTCACTTTGATTCACAAACACCAACACCAATTGCAGTTCACACTTTTTTCATTGTTTTTGTTATGTCCTCATGAAATGAAGGAGGAAATAGAAACAAAGCATTTTGAACACACTTTGCGGTTCTGGGCGAACCGCGCTGCAGAGCCACTCCTCACCAAACAGATCGAGGACTGTGCGTTTCACTACAACCTCTCCCATGGGTTTTATCGTGTGATGAGTGTTACGTTTCTATTTCGGCTTTGCGACAAACAAAGACATCTTTTTGGTTGGGAGTTTAAGTAACCGCAGCAGACTCTGAAGTTGATTCTGCGTCAGCTCTGGCATACACTGTGCCGATCTGTCGTGTACAGCCGCCACAATACATCTGAATACCCTGCTGGCCAGGTAGTCCGCGCGCTGTGTGCGTAGCGGGGCAGCTGTCTGGCATGGCTGGTGTCTGCAGTTACGCGACGGCAAACTTTTTCTTTTTATGCAAATGGAAAGCTTGAAGTCTACGGCCATTTCAACGTAGCTAACCTACTGCTAGGTCCTGTGCGCCCACTCGCAGGCCGCGGACACATTGGTTCAATGCATGCCACATGTGTGTGTGTGTGTGTGTGTGTTTGATAACTAATAGGGGTAATTCTTGCACATAATAGGGCCCTTGGTGTGTGTGTGTGTGTGGAAAATTTTTGGCTCTTGCTTTACTCACTCTAACAGATAATTCTTCCCTTCCCCCATTTTTTCTTCGTTTTTCACAAAAAAAGCTGTGGAGCTCACATGAGAAAAAAGCGAGGTGTCTACACGTTACTCAATTATTCAATTATTCAAAAAAAAAAATCAGCGCAAATTAGATTTCATGTTTTGGAGTTTTTTAAAAGTGTTATATTGTCGCTTTTCTTCTTTGTCACCCCCTTCGTCCCCTCAACACTTCTCGGGCTTCTTAAATAGAGTTTTTGCAAAGAACCGGGCCGAAGGCAAACAAATATCAGTCACTTCAGAGCTCAGAGCAATGAGGGGAAGGGAGGGGTATGTAAGAAAAGGGGTGATGGATGAGACGCTTACGAATAATAATTAAAAAATCAACAAAAAGTCGTCTTTCCCGGTCCTTTTCGAAGCGTCGCAAACATTCTTTTTTTCAGAAAGAAATGCATTTATTATCTTTCCAAGGCGCAGGGGTGTCGAGAGTGGGTGATCCTTTTAAAGAAACCTTTCTATTGCGAAAATGCATCTTCACTTTGTTTTCAATTCTCCTGAACACAGATGCATTTTATCCAATAAGAATGCCCATTCTCACCCACCCACTCTCAAGTGTCTGACGAGTTTTTCCTCCCTCCCCCTTTTCCTTTTCACTTGGTACTAGTCCTGTTCTCTTTCGCTCTGTCAAGGCAGTGTGGCTGCGCGTCTTGGCCTGTCCTCGGTTGATGACCTTTTTTTACCCAACATCAGATGTACGGGAATACCCCTGATGTCGTTGGGACGGCGAATTGACACGATGTTTATTTTCGAAGGAACACAAGCGGTGTACACACTCCTGCACACAAGGGGGTACAGGCAAGCACTTTTTGAAAACTGAGTCGTATAAGTGGAGTCACCCGGTGCGCTTCACTCACACTTTTTTAAAAAAAAATACCAAGTTCTTGTCAATAAGAAATAGCAATGAGTGACGAGGCGTGCCCGCTAGACTTGGTTACCCCTTTTTTTTTTCACCACAACCAACACAACAGCTGGGGCCACGGAAAATACCCCTCTTTTTTCCTTCTTATTTACTTACTATCATATCCTGAAGTCGGTTTCTATTTTTTTCTTCTTCTTTTATTTAGATGGCAACACTCACGTTTGGTTCGGCAAATTGTCACTCTGTAAATCACATTCTTGAACAGACAGTATTTTCATTTGTGCCTTCATCCATAATGTCTGCACCAAGAAAAACGCCTCTTTAACTCTCTTAATCAATCAGTCGGCGCCAAAAAAAATTTTTTTTTAATCCCCTTTTGTTTTGTACGATGAACTCAGTACGAGAGGAACTCATCTTACCAATGCTTTTTTTAACATTTTCCTGTTTTCTCTCTTTTTTTTTTTTTTGTACAGAACTTTGTCTTTTGGCATGGTTATCGTCGGATTTTTTAGCGTTGTTTTTTTCCCTCTTCGGACCCACCCCTCAAAACCCCCCCTTTTTTTTTGAAACCAAAACAAAAAGAACGAAAGCAGTGGAACGAGGTGGAAAGTCAAAACTCCGCTCTCCCCCTACATTTTCTTAAGTTTCCCCAACGCTTGAGCACGACTCATTGATCCGCTATTCTTCCCTCCTCCTCTTCCTCCTCCTCTTCCCTTTCATTTTAAAGTAGAACAATAAAGACAAAGACTCATAATGGATGAAGCAGTTGCAGCAGCTGCGGGTGCAGGTGGTGGCAAGCAGCCTATGACCCAAGAAGAGCAGGCGCAACAGCAGGAGCAGCAGCGCCAGATGGAGGACCAGCGTGACGCCACGTTGAGAGCGATCCTCGACGCTGACTCAAGGGAGCGCTTGAAGCGCATTGCTGTCGTGAAGCCTGACAAGGCACGTAACATCGAGAACTACGTCATCCAGAGCGTCAGACAGGGCAGGCTCGCCCCTCCCGTCACCGACAGCAAGCTCAAACAGCTCCTCGAGGCAATGAACGACCAGGTATGCAGTGGCCTTCGAATAGTCTATCAATGTCAATAATCCAAAGTGGCGTAAGGGTGGTGGTTGCATAGCGTTCATTTGAAAAATGGAAAATGAAGGGGGGGAAAAAAAGATTCCCGGCGATTGTCGACGCAAAAACCATTTTTAAAATGGATGGAGTATTATTTCAATATTTCCCCCCATTTTTTGTATCTCTGCTGTACACAAATTGTGATAAAATGTGGTGAGATGCGTATCACCTTTCCCTATCTACTGAAGTTTCAATTTGTGCATGAAGCATTTATTTTTCTTTCTACGTTTTGCAAAACATTCAAAAAAAAAGCAAGGGTACATTTTTCGCACCCTCTTTGCTTTCTTTTCGTTTCGTTAAGAAAATAAAGTATATGAAATAACCTTTCCCTTTAAACATTTGTCACGGTATATTTTACTAAGGTGGCTAAGCACGAGAGGCTTAGGGTCATCTGATAAACGTTTCTTTACTTTCCGAGACATTGTACACCACCAATCGACACTACAGAACGGAGGAGGCAACGGACCGACGATTACCTTCCAGCGCAAGGTCGCATACGACGATGACTGGTAGAGTGCGCATGGACCGATATCGTTCCATTGCGCACTATTTTTTTTATAGCCTTTTTAGATTAACATAAGAAAGGCAACAAAATAACGCGATCTTTTTTCTTTTTCTGATGAGGTTTTTTTGATGCCAACAAAAAAAAAAAGCATATTAGATGACAGGGCTTGCCTGTGTGTGCTGTCGACTTCCCCCCCTATTCCCACACACATTTCCCCCCCAAGGATCTCCTTCCTACCAACTGAAAATTCTGTTTTTTGCCTCGCAACAACAACAAAGCTGAATGTTAGAGACAATGGGGAAAAGAAAGAAAAAACGCTGAGAACAGACGCCCCCTGGAGATGGTCTGTGATCAACAGTGTTTTGTTATTCATTCTTTGAGAGACTGAGTACATAGAGAAGCTAAGGTTCATTGTACCTGTCGTTTTTCTCTTCTTTTCCCGAGACAATTGTCGGACCTACGGGAACATAGTCACAAATGACTGTTCCACAGAAAAATTGCCCCCTTTCAAATAAAAAAAAACGCCCCCAAAAAAAACTACAATAAAAAGGAAAGCAGATTGAAAAAATATCTGAGGAATGAGCAGATCAAAAAAAATATATTTCTTTTTTTTTTAAAGCCAACAAAAAACCTTACCTCTCAAATCCCTCTACAGAAATACCAGAGAATTTCAAAAAAAAAGGGATGCATTTCCTCCCTCCCTCCCTTTTTCTACCCTCTTCCACAAAACCCCTCTCCCCTCTTCTCCTTTCCACAACACCTCAGGGAAATACCTTTTTTTTTTCCTCTCTTTTTCTAAAGTTTTTTCTTTCTAAACAGCCTCGAAGAGAGAGTTGTAAAAAAAAAAAAATGTCTGTTGAACAAACACATGACCCGGATGTGGATACGAAACAGAAGATTCAGAAGGCAAGAGACTTGACCAATCAAATGACCCGCGCTGGGGTCAGCGAAACTGAAGAGAAGGAGCTGCAGACGTGGTTGGATCGCGTTGATGATATGAATAGCGCCGTAAAGTACCTTCTTTCTGATGATTACAAGCCTGATGAGGACACCACCGCCACCACCACCGCCCCCACTCCACCCACCCCAGAACCTACTCCTGCCGCACCCAGCCAGCCAGAACCAACAGAGTCATACCATAAGCAACGCTATACAAGCGACTACAGCCGTTTCGACCGTCCGGACTTTGTTGAGGAGGTAAAAAAAGCGAAAAAGGAGAAGACCCCAAAGGCAGTGCCAACCGATGTGCTGCCACCCAAGCCAGACCGGAATGACACAAAGGCGTTGACAGACTATTTGATGAAGAAAGAATCGCTGTCCTACAAGGAGCAGGGCAACACTGCGATCAAGGCGCAGCAGTACACTTTAGCAGAGGAACACTACAGTAGCGGCATTGCGCTTGACCCGATTTGCTATGTCTTGAGAAACAATCGCGCACAAGCAAGGTTAAAGCTCTGCGACTGGAAAGGCACAGTACAAGACTGTGACTTTGTATTGTCAGAGCAGAACGACCCGCTCAACATCAAAGCCATCAAACGCCGTGCCGTCGCTCTCATGAAACTTCACAACTCGGAAGCAGCACTGCGCGACATCCGCAAAGCACAACACCACGAAGGGTCTACAAAAGAACTCCGCCTTCTTACCAAAGAAGCCGAAGCGGAGCTTCAATACGAAGAGCAGGTTCGTTCTTATAAGCAAGAAGATTTGGATGAGATTACTGCTCAGGTTACTAAGATTGGTGTTGCGATGCAGGCAAGCAAGTTGAGTGGTCCTGCGATTGATGGGGAAGGACGTTGTGCGGATTTAACGAATACATTGCTTGAGATGCGTGCCACACTGCAAAGGAGCGAAGCAGATGCGGTCAGAATCCACTTCCTCTGGTCAGGAGGGGCCGATATGCTGCTAGGATACGTGGAGGAGTTCCGTGTCGCCATCTGCAACTCCCTGAAGGAACGCACCCTCGACAGCTTCCAACGCGACTGGGATGTCCTCTGTACCAGCCTCTTCCTCGTCCTCGCAGAAGTCTTCTCCACTGAATACACCATCACCTCAATGCTCAACCAACGCAAAGAGGTGCCCTTCAAGGTTCTCCTCACTGTGTTGGTTGATGCCTTCATGGCCCCTAAGGCGTGTTGCTTTTCTGCTCTAAAGCTGTTGGTTAATTTGACTGAAAATTCGAGACTTCGCATCGTTTTGACCGACATTCTTAGTGTTGACACTATAATGTCGATTCCTCATCATACGGAGGAGGGGAAGGGTGGGGATGGGACATTAGCGCTTCTTTTGCAGCTGATCGACAATCTGTTGAAGAGCAGTGAGTGGGGCGATGCGTTGGCTGCTGCACCGTTGCCGCATTATATTCTTCCTTTGATGAGCAGTGCACGTTCACGTGGTGTGCGTGATGCTGCAGCAGGAGCTGCAATGCGACTCACCACAGATACACGCTTCAGAGAAACCCTCACCACATCGAATCTGCCCCTCCCTTCAGAAGGGTGGAGCGCATTAGGAGCAAATATGGCAACACGCTCGCAAAATGCGCTTCAATACCTGAGTGGCTACCTCACAGCGGAAGGGGCCTCGTTGGAAAGTCCTTTCGCAGTTGAAGCCATTCTTGCGTCGCTTCAAAACTGTCTCCTCGATTCTTCAGAAAGGCGACGCAAGGAAAGCCTTGCGACCATCGCCACACCAATCACAGTGGAGGCGTGCATCGCGCTGCTGAATCGTAATGATAAGGAAAAGAATATTTCGAACCTTCATGGTCGTGCGTTAGGTCTGCTTTCCAAATGTATTTCGATTCCCGAAGTTCACGGCCTCCTCAAACAACATAATTGCGTGAATTTGCTGCTTCAATTTGCGGATAGAGAGGAAGAGAGCTTTGGGCTTCGTGAAGGCGCTGTGTCGATTCTAGCGGCGTTGGTCTCCAAAGAGGCGCAGTTGCTTGATGAGAAGAGTGACGACAGCATGATGTGCGAGGTGAACGAACACACCGAACACATTTTCTCCGGAGAGCGCACCACTGCCATCATGCGCGACTGTGCCAAGACCATCCCCACCCTGAAGCGCTGCCTAGGGGGAGCCGACAGGCTATGTGGAAATGCAGCCCTAATTCTTTCAGAGCTGTCAAAAGATGCAACATGGATTGTTCGTTTCAACAAAGACGTCAAAGGGGGTATGGTCGGTCCATTGCTTTCGGTTATTAGACAAAAACGTGCGGAGCAGTATGAAGAAGAGAATCATCAGAAAATACTCCGTCAAGATGCTGTGGCGACCACTCCGCTTGACTTTACGCTTAACATTCAAGCGCAAAAGAATGCTGCCATTGCTCTCGCTCGTCTTGCGAAGGATCCTTCAAACCTAGTACAGCTTCGCGAACAACAAGGAATCGAAATCCTTGCCACAACGATGAAATACGTCAACGAAAAGAAACCTACCAGAGGACTTCAAACCGTCCACACCGATCCAAACGAAGGGGCGCTTGCTAAGGTCCCATAAAGATAAATAAATTGGAGTGTGAGAAGAATTAGTTAATTATTAAGTATTGACAGTGGAGATTGCACAACTGTGGCAACTACACTACTCCAACAATTTATCAAATAAAACTAAAAGAAAGAGAGAGAGAGATGATTTTTTGTTGCATTTTTTATTTACACCCCCCTTTTGTCTTTACCGAGACTGCCTATTGCCCTCCCCCCGGGTTATTGATGTCCTGTTTGGGGTATTTTGTGCCACTCTTCAATTGACAAGGTGATGTAAGCGAGAGGGGGGCAAACCCGGAGGTTTGGGGTTTTGTTTTTTTTTTAATTCACATATTTGCAAATTCCTTCGACGGATTGTGTACGCTCTCTCTGAGCACCTTTCATGCAAAAAAAAGAAAATGCTACTGCCTCTTCCCTTCCCAGCTGCCATTTGCTGCCGTATGTTTTATTTATCCCCCACGCCCTCCCCCCCTTAACAGATGTGTGTGCACGAGAGGCACATGCATTGTTCAAGATTTCTTTTTTAATTGCCTTTTTTAAGCGCCTCCAACTATGCGCACCAAAGAGAACCCGATTCTTTTGTCAACTCATGAAGGAGGAAATAGAAACAAAAGCATTTTGAACGCATTTTGCGGTTCTAGGGACGAACCGCGCTGCAGAGCCACTCCTCACCAAACAGGCCGAGGTGCGTTTCACCACAACCTCTCCCATGGGTTTTATCGTGTGATGAGTGTTACGTTTCTATTTCCTGTTTTGAAGACCCAGCAAAGAACAATCAGCAAAAAAAAAAAAAATACAACACAAACAAAATTCAACTCTGAAAGAAGAGTTGTTCCGCCACCTCAGGAAGCTTAGCAAAATCGACCTCCCCCATCCTCCTCTCCCCTGCAAACCATTTCCCCCCCTCCTATTACAACACACCGTGAATATTTCTCCTCCCCCCCCTCCCACCTCCACTCGCTCCCTCTTCTTCCAGACAAACACACATACACAGCGTTGCTTTTCTCTTCTCCCCCTCTCTCCCTCGCTCCCTCCTCTTTTTAAATTCGTCTGTTTGAGCACGAAAATCGTGTTTCGTTTTGTTTCAATGCTCGTTTCTTAAAAGAGTTTTAGAGTTAGTCAGAAATGGATCAGAGGTGGAAAGCGGCGCCTGCTGCGAACTCTCAGAGTATGCAGAATGTTGCGAAGGCCGATCCGTGGGACAGTGCGTTTGCGGCGCATGCGTTGGGTTCGGTACAGCCGCAAGGTTCGCGGAGTGTGAGTGACAATCACATCCCACTGACGCCATTGCAGGGGCGGTCCTCTAGAGGGTTTGTTGAGGATGTAAAAAAAAGCGCGAATCTCTTAGTCCCCATCATTATTGACGCGTTCATTGAGCAGAATGCTGAGCAAAATCAGTTAGAGTGCAACACCGAAGCGGACACCGTTGACCGCCAGAATCGTAAGTTTATTACCCAAGTGATGACCCATACTCGGCTGGACTCTTGGCCACGCATCGTCTACAATCTGTTTGCCTCTGTCATCGCAGTCGCCTTCATGATAGAATCAACCCTGCAATGCCTGAACCCTCGTTCATCAGCAACGACCTATCTCTTTGTAGACATCCTAGTCCTCTTCATCTTCTTGTTCGACACCGCACTAAACTTTGTTACCCCAAAATACGACAAAACAACGTGCGACTGGCGGAACGACTTTCACACAATCTTCCAGCACCAGAAAAACTCACCGCTCTTCCTGATCGACCTGCTGAGTACGTTCCCGGTGGAGATCTTTTCGATTTTTTTCCCGACCTCGTATTATGTCAAGGTGCATGCGGGTCTGAGAATGTCGCGCGCGCTGTTGAAGTTGCCGAAAATCTATTCGTATGTGAAGGTTGAGACGTCGTTCCCTGGAGCACGCACTTCATCACAGAGCACTAGGGTGCTGTGTATCACTGCGTTTTACTTTTTGTTTTGGGGGATCGTGCCGTTACACCTGTTTGCCGTGGTCACCTTAACGCTAGTTGAATGGGAAGGCGGTCCTGAGCTGAACTACATCGAGGCCCTCTATTGGGTGGTGTACACCATCACCAGTGTAGGGTACGGAGATATCACCCTGCCGCACACAGTCCAAATGGTCTGGGCGATTTCTCTTATGCTTACCGGGACTGTCGTGCTTGGTATCATCGTTGGGTGGCTTGGGGTGTACATTTCCAGCCAAGATCAGGTGAAGTCCGATATCGAAAGAGGCCTGACAGATATGGCATCGCTATTAGATCATTACTGTGTATCTTCTGTGGTCAGGAATGAGATTCTTTCGTTCCATATGCACTATTTGGAGAACTATGCATACGAAAGACACGAGAAGAGTGTGATGATGTTGCCCCCATCGATGAGAGACAAAATAAAGATTCATATTCGGATGAAGCTGATTTTGATGATTCCTATGTTTCAGGATTTTAGTACGGGGTGTCAGTCACATTTGGCTTCTGTACTTGATCATGACATTATTGATCCTGGTACTGTTTTGATAGAGAACGAAACGATTAGCCAGGCAATGTTCTTCCTTGGGCATGGAATGGTTGAGTTGGAGTATGGTCCAGAGACGAAGCGGCATATCAGGAAGGGGCATTTCTTTGGAGAGATCTCACTTCTGTGGGAGTACATACCGTCCCCCGCTGCGCGCGCAATGTCCTACTGCGACATCCTCCGCCTCTCAAAAGAAGACTTCATCATCGTAGCACTCCGATACCCCGAATTCGAGAGTGCCGTGCTCCTAGAAACTGATGCCGATATGTCAAACCCAAACCTCGGAGAAACTATTCTTGCACGGCTACAAAAGGTGAAACCACGGGTTCTTGAGCGTGCGGCAAAAGCAGAGGAGGAAGATGAAGAGGAAGAGGAGGCCATCGGGCGGAAGCTGAGCTTTGATGAGAAGGAGACAGTGGAGATGGAGTTGGAGCATATTCTTGGGGAGCACTACGCTTGTGTCGATGAGGATCAGGTGACGAACGACGATCCGCAGCAGTCGATTCGGGGGAAGTCTGCCTTCGTTCAGGACGACCAGTCGTCATGCAAGATTATGCAGTCCGCACCACGAAGCGGCAGGGCCCGCCTCCCCCTTCCCATATCCGAGCCCAGACGCAGCAGCGGACCACAAGAAGCTGAGGACCCCGGCTCCTCACTCAGCAATGCCAGCGCACACCACATCCAGCAACTCTCAACAAAGCTGGACATCCAGACCGAGAGTATGATTTGATCTTTTTTTTTTTTTTTTTTTAAACCCTCAACGATTACCTACAGTCATGCATGTGTCTCAAGCGGCTTCCCGATTTGAGATTTTTTTTTAATCGACAAAACCCTAGTGAAAAAGGGTTGAGTGTTGTGTCTTTGATGATCAAAATAGTGGAGGGGGGGTCAACACTGCCAAGTTTAAAAAAATAAATATAGAGCACACTCTAGGGTGGCTACACTAATACAACCAAGTTTTCAAATAAAATAAAATACTCACCACAGGAATGAAATCATTGGAGAGGGCGATAATGCGAATAGGGATGAAGATCGACGATATGCCGTATGTGCCTTCACTTTTTTATGGTCTTTTTTTTCCTTCTTTGTCTTGTTGGGGGAAAGCGAACAGGAGATATGGTATCTCTAATTCACTTTTTTGACCTGTGTTTTTTTCCCCCAGGCTTTTTTTTGGGTAATGTTCCGAACGGAGTTTATTATCCCAAGCCATTTTGTGAATGACTTTGATAATCTGTTTAGTAGTGCAGCTGCGTGGTTGGGGTCATGCACAAAGGTACACTGTTACGAGAGGGCTTTTGCATTTGACGTCAAATTTAGTTTTAGTGCAGCTGACTTCACTATCTGAAATTATTTGGAGAAAAACTTATTTCAAATACAGGATACCAGAAATGGTGATGACCAGGGACGACACACGTGAGCACGCTTTCCAAGTCTTCGGCGACAAAAAAATTGGCTCCAAACGTTCAGCAAAGAAAGCAAAAAGCCCGTTACGAAAGCCGTCTCAGGACTATTGACGACAGAGGGCAACGGGGTTCCTTGGAGGCTTAGACTTACCATAATTTTTTTCTCTATTTTTTCTCCCCCTTTCTTCACCGCTTGTTACTCGGTCAGGCTATGGTTTCTCTGACCCCCCCATTTGTAGTTTCAAATTTAGAGATGACCTAGAGTCTTAGGATCGTCTCACCAAAAAGCTTTCTCTTTCTTAAGATGGTTTAAACCATTGATCTTTGGGCTGATTCTTTTGGGGAGTGTGCGTTGTTTTTTTGTGTTAATTCTGCCTTCTTGCCTTCCTTTGTTTAGTCGTTAAGTTTTGCTTGGTGTGGACGGTGCTATGATATCTCCTTGGACCAGTAGAATCTGTAGGACATTATGGTCAATGCTTAAGTTTTGGCTCAATGCAGTACAACGGGGTGTATCATTTATTAAAAAGTGACCCAGCGAGGCGTTGAAAGTCTTCCCGTTGTCTGTTAGATGTTGTCCAAACCTTTTCTCCCCCCCCCCCTTTTTTTGACATGACACTTAATAAAAAATGAAAAAAGCACACAGTGTCGGGGTCCCGAAGGCATCGTTTTATTGTATTTCCATACAGTGTGATCCTAGGTCCTCGAACCGCCTTTAAAAAAATGACTCGTCTTGTAAGCCACGTGGTTGCTGACGCAAGCATCGCAAAGCGAGATCATAGGAAATCTTCTCTAAGCCCCCCCCTCCCCAACCCCACATGAGTTATTCCAAAAAAAAGAAATAAAGTAAAAATCGTTTATGGTCTAAAATGGTTTATTGGGATGGCGTGGCATGGACATACTGTCCCTTCGTAGCAAGCCTCTCTGCACCTGAATATTCAGATCGATGACTGGCTACGTCCGATACAACTGCGCGAAGTGAGGTGAGGTGAGGAGAGGGAGCTGACTGGGCGAACCCTTTTGACACTGTGGCCACCTCAGGCCATAAGACTCACATCCTTGGAACGGTTTTGACGCATGGTGCCCATCTATGGTAGCTCATCGGGAGCCACAGAGGGTCTAGGTTCACGGTGGGTGGGAGGTGGAAGGTGGAGGGTGGGGGTGGGAACTCCGACCCTATGCTTGCAACGGGCAACGCTCGGGTTGACCAAAATTCTGGGCAACTGTTTTGCCAACTCTCCTAAAAAAATCTCCCCTCTACGGGTGACTGTTAGGTGCTGTGGTGCTGTGGTGTGCATGACCACCAGGTGTGGAGAGGAGGGGAGAGGCAGGTACACCTGACTCAGCTTTGTAGTAACAGTGGTGTGGGTCGGCTTCATTGATGGTGGCCAAGCTTGCGTAGATGTTATTCAGCCTTTTCTGTTTGTTGACCACCTTTGGTTAATGCTTACACCCTGACTCTGCGTTCCAATGTGTGGCTGACTTCAGGGGGGAGACTGGGGGGGTGGGTGAGGGATGTGTTATGCGATGATACTCAATTCCGCAAAACGCAACGGGTGTGGGGGGGATAGGGTTTGCTGACTGAGTTATAGCTTCAGGCTTCTTCAAGGGCGCGCAGAAGGGTTGCTCTGCACCGCCCCTAGGTTGCTCCTGCAAAAGGAGAACGATGCGTCTGTTGGGGATGTGTGATACGCATTGTTTGCTGTGGTGTACATTTCTGCAGTGGTCAGGAGGCAGTGATCCCCGGGGATAGGTGTAGGGGGGGGCTTGAGTCAAGCAGATGTTCGATTGCGTTGTGGAGGTGCACCAACATCAGCTGAATGTTGAACGAGCCTGTGGTGCTGCCGGCAGTGGGAGTCAAAGCTCACCCGAGAGCTTCAATTGGAAGTTCACTGAGTACATACTAAAGACCGTCTACCTGACCACTAAGGGCGTTCCTTGGAATCAGCACATCGTGGTGGGATAGGTGCCTAGCATGTTGATAAGGTGAGCATGGGTGGATGCGTGTGCGTAAGGCGGGTGTCGCTCAGCTCAAAGGGTGTAGGAAGAGCTAGAGCAGGTGATACACTTCGGCATCCGTGGTTGGGTGGGTTTGCTGTGAGATATCTGTGTGCATTTTTTTAGTGTGTTCCTTACCCATTCAAACGTGGGGGGACAACCAACGTTTTTATATTGAAGTAGAATTGGGACAGTGGGAGATAGGGGGACCAAGAACAAAGGGGGGGAAAGACACAAGGGTGCAGCGTGGCTCTCTAAGGGCCGACTTCAGGGGGAGACTGGGGGGGTGGGTGAGGGATGTGTTGTGCGATGATGCTCAATTCCGCAAACGCAACGGGTGTGTGGGTAGGGTTCGCTGCGAGGAGAGAAAATAAGAAGAAGATGAGGAGGGTACGCAAAGCTAAGAACCTGGCTTCTGATAGTCACTACCCACAAATGGGCGGTGCATCATCGTCACGCGATGACGCGGATATTTGTCAAGTGCTCGAGTGCTCGTTCAGAATCCTACAAGTCCAGTTTGTGTCTTGTCCAACACCTGTGCCAGTACCTGTATATCCATATCAACCAGATAATAGCCCTGGGTGACGAATTGCTCCTTGTGCACAACTGCACCTTTACCCTCCCAAAAAAGCGCTCCGTGACTGACTCGCACGCTTCTATATTCTGCTTAACTTCATCATTCAACAGTGAGACGTCAATAAGGGGATCAAAAATCGAGTCCGAGTTTAAAACGAAATGTTTTAAGGGTTGTAACCCCACACCGGGTGGGGTAGGTCCGTTTCTCTCTGTTCTCTGTTCTCCGTTCTCTGTTCTCTGTTCTCTGTTCTCTGTTCTCTGTTCTCTGTTCTCTGTTCTCTGTTCTCTGTTCTCTGTTCTCTGTTCTCTGTTCTCTGTTCTCTGTTCTCTGTTCTCTGTTCTCTGTTCTCTGTTCTCCTTTGTTGTAAAGGTAGGGTTGGTTCTATGGTAACGAAGTATGCGGGGGCTTGGGTTCTGAGATTTTTTTCTCTTCAACGGAGACACGCACATGGCGTCGTTCTACTGAAGCCATTTGTCACTCGTGACACTGATGGAGAGCCCTCATGCCAGCGTCTCAGCACAGTGCCCGGTAACTAGTGTAGAGGGACTGTGCAAGCGCTGCGTGTGGTAGGGAGGAGCACATCAGAGTTGAATTGATGTCCAACTGCGTTGTGGAGGGTGGCCTGCACAATGCACTGTACTGCCAACCCGGCGCTCTTCGTGTTCCTAGGCAACGTAACGAGAGAGCAGTGAGAGAGGTGCAGCTTCAGCTAAGGGAGTGGGAGATGTGGTAGGGGGTTTTGTCTGTCTGCTCAGAAGGGAACGTCTGTGAAGGGCGCAGGTTCAGGGAGATGGGATGGAGAGGAGAGAGATCTGAAGTCGGGGGTTGTGGGTAGGGGAGAGGCCTTCTCCCTACAGTTGTATGTGGCACGGTTCTTAAAAACGACCACAGCTTGTTGTTCTCTATAACGCACCACCACACAGAGATCACAACAAACCACAACAAAGACATGGACGTGAACATCAAGGGTTTCGACACGAATGAGCACGTAGTCGAGGTGGGTGCAGATGACACAGTGGAGTGCTTGCGGCGGAAGGTGGCGTCTGCAATGGGGTTGCCTGAATACGGCTTTTGCATGAGTTTCGGAGACGAAGCGATGGGAGAAGGAGCGGACATGACGCAGCTGAGTGCTGGTGACACAATCATCCTGACGAAGACGAAGAAGCAAGAAGCCATTGCAGAGCTTCGTGCGTTGGGTGAGACAGACCTGACGGCAGAGAGGTTGGCTCAGGTAGAGGATCCTGTGGTGGCGTGTTTGCTTCTGCAGGCGGAGGTTGCGACTGTCATTCCGTATAGGCTCTTGTCAAATACGTCGTTAACGAGACTTGATCTCAGTGCTGAGTCCATTGTGACTCACATTGGAAGCGGTTTCCTGTTTGACTGCACCTCGTTGACAAGTATCGACCTCTCTGGGTTGAGCAATGTGACGCACGTGGATACGTACTTCCTTGCGAAGTGCATCAGCTTAACGACCCTGGATTTGTCATCACTCAGCAATTTGATGCAGATTCAAGACTACTTTCTTTACGGCTGCAAGGGCTTAACCAGCGTCAATTTATCAGCACTCAGCAATGTGACGCAGGTCGGTTCGTGCTTCCTTGCGAACTGCACCAGTTTAAAGACTCTTGATTTGTCGCAACTGAGCAGGATTACGAATATTCGTATGGGTGTTTTCGGGGGTACGTGTTTTGCTCTGAACTGCAAGTCGTTGACGAGCATTTACCTTTCGGGCTGCAGCAGTGTTGTGTCCGACGAAGTGAGGAAGGAAGAGCTGAAGCATCTTGTGGTTGAAGAACGTCCGAAACGAAGCAGAGACGAACCCCCAAGGAAAGCCAGAAGCGACTGAGACACGCACAATGAGGACGTGGTGTGTTGGTGGGAGGGCAGCACCTCCCCGAGGTGGAGGGTCTCTGGCAGTGTGTCTGCTGCGTCCTCTGGTTCGGAGAAGAAGAGGGACACAGTCTTGCTCACCGTGGCACAGACTACTACTTGGTGCGAGAGGAGAGCTGCTGAGGAAGACGTTCCGCAAATTGTTATTTTATGCTGTGTGCTGCAAAAAGAATCCCCACAAAAACCCATATCTTTTTCATTACAACGTACCTCCCCGCCCAAGCCGAGGCATACTTGTCGTACAGTGAGGGAAGGGAACATAACCACCCCCACCTGCTAACAAAAAACGATTTCATCACTCTTTTTTATTATACCAAAGCAGGCCTTTTGCTAACCATCATGCCATCAACCGGGCTCATATTTCTCAAAATTTACGTGGTCCTTATCCTGCCTTACCCCGGTGTTTAAAACTTTAAAACACCATTTTTAGAATTTTTGTGCGAGTTAGGAAAAATCTGAAAGTGCAACAGATGCTCAAAAGTGAAAAATTCTTGATTTGATGGTTTTTGGGCTCCAAACTCGGACATAGTAATCCTGTTCTTCAAATTTCTGCTCCAAAATTGTGAGGCCAAAATCCAAAAATCCATAGGGTCGTCGAAAATCCTTCCGAGATGGCAGTCGTCGGCTGTCATCTCCTTGCACTTCCAACTTCCGCACACGGGCAGTGTTTGCAAACAAATGTTAGTGCGAGATGTGCACGCGAAGCACACGAAGCTTTTAAGTTTCTTTGTTTTCCTCTCATTTTTGTGTGAAAAAGATGTGCATCTTAGAGACCTGTTCACCCTGCAAGGTCATTAATTCACGTGTCTGCATCCAAGAGGTCTGTACGTTAGTGTGTGACACTCAGACTGGACTGTTTCATGTGGATTCCCCTAACACACAATGTTCACGATTTTTGGCCCCCCCCCTTTTTTTTTTGGTCGGTACTTTCGTTTCTTGTTAGGTGACTAAGCACAAGAGTCCTAGGTGCATCTTATTGAGCTTTTCTATTAATCAATGCAACTCGTATGTGTTGTCTATATATTGCCACCTGCCGTTTGCAGAGTGCATAGTGTTGTGTGTGCATCTTTTGTGATGACTGTCAGTCGGCAACGAAGTGGTGTATTGCCCAAACAGCTAACACAGGCTCAAAACCACTGCTGCGAGGTAACAGCGCAGCCCTGTTATAATCAGAAAAACGAATGTCATATTACCATCACTTATGGGCGCCGCTCCCCTAACACGGGCGTGCTCAGCGACCTTAAGTATGTCTTCCCTTGTGTTTTAGTTTTCTTTGCACCCAAACGTCTCATTTGGGTCCTATGCAGAATGTATTCTGTTTCTGTGTGGTATATTTCGCCATGTCTTTCCCCTAAAGAAACCCTGTTCCATGCAGCTAAGTAGAATAGTAAGATTAAGAACGAAGAAATAAGGTCACCTCTGTCCCTCTTTTCCCTTCCTCTTCCACTCTGCACACACACACCGCAACACAACACCCAACAGAATTTTCTGAAAACACAAAACTCACCCACCTTCACAATGCTGCGTGTGTTTGCTGCTCTCGGATGTGTGATGTTGGTTCAGGGGTCTGGCTTCTGTCTCGACAAGACGGACTGTTCGGCGAGTGAGGCGTGTGTGGTGGAGACAAGCACCTGCACAACTCTTGGCCCCGTGCTTCACTTCTTCGATGTGTGCACACACAGACCGAACTGCTGTGGTGCCTCGCTGCAGTGTGTGCACTACTTCTCCAACTCGTACTGCCTCCCATTTGGCACGTGTGTTGAAACCCCTGCACCGACCCCTGCATGCACACCGTACACAATCCACAAGGACAGGAGATGCCACTTCACTGAGTGCTACAACCCGGACACGTGCTCGTGTGAGCTTGACCAAGGCACCACATGCACCGAGAACCCCTGCGACAGCCCTCTTGCCTGCACAAGTGGCTTCACCTGCATGCCTGTGCAGTGCAACGGGTGCCACTTCCAATGTGTCGAGGCGCCTCCAGCACCCGTCCCCGCCCCTGTGCCAACGATGGGGCCGTGTGAGAGCGACCTGGACTGCGGACTTGGGTGGTGGTGCAGGAGCACGAAGGGAACAGACCCGGTGACAGGGCTTGCGACGTGCCTTCTGGAGGAGAAGGTGTGCACGAAGAAGCAGGACGAGGGGGCGTCGTGTGGTGGCTTCACCGTTGAGTGTGAGAGACATGCGTGCTTGGAGGGGCTTGAGTGTGCCTGCTCGGAGCCCACATGCGACGCTCCTGGTGTGTGCACACCACGTGAGTGCACAGCTGCGACACCTGCCCAGACGTGTGAGACAGGATGCTGGAACCCTGCCCTGTGTGAGTGTGGGAACTTCCCCCCTCTTCCCTGCGCCAGGTTCATGTGTGACGGTGTTGACTGTGGTGAGGGGAAGCACTGTGTTGAGCAGGTGACATGTGGGGTGTGCAGGACGATCTGTGTCGATGGTGCAAGCCCACCGACACCCCCGCTTATCTGAGCTTAGCCTGTGCCCCTACCCTGCCCCGCCCTTCCCTGCCACCCCTTTTTAGATGTGAAGCCTGCCTGTCGATGCTGCGACACCCAAAAAATGGCGGCCAGTGGCCAACCTGAGACGGGCTGTCTACAGGCATTGTGTTTGCAAACCCTGATGATCACACTTGCTTATCTGTTCTTTTTTTTGCGGATGTGATGCGTTCGGGGAAAGCAAACTTAGGCTACATTATCTGCTCCAGCCTTTCTATGAAAGATGTGTGTCACTCAAACCACATTCATCTCTCAGGATTTCTTTGTTTATTTGCTTTTCTTTGTTGACTGCCTGCGTCCCAGAGGCGTTTGCATTATCATTCTTCTTTTTGCAGATGTCCACATCCGTGAGGACAGTGCATCTTGCTGATTTTCCTTTGATGCATTGTTTTGCTGTGCCACACCAATGGCTGAAACAATGATTCTTTGTGATGCCCTTTTTATATCCCATCCTACGAAGCATCGTTTGTGTGTTAACACTGAATCGCTAAAGTAGTCAAACAAACCACAGACACACCCCCACCTACCCCTTTGTCTTCAGGGCGGTCGCGAGGGTGGCACGCACTCTTTCTTCTAATCCACACCGACAATGCAACACGCGTTTGTTGTTCGCATCATTATGGGTCTTAGGGGGTTGGGCCATCTGATTTGGGTGACTAAGTACGATTTATAGTTTATTTTACCTTTTTTTACAGGATACGAACCTTCATGGGGGAGGTCGGTGTTGAAAGAGACACATACTTTCATGACACATGTGAGGACGCAGGGTATCCCAGGCACAACGGGCGGCATGACCCTGACGGGAGCATGGGGGAGACGTGCAGTGCGTACATGGTGGAGGGTGAGCGGAGCACCGCCTTCTCTGACGGGGCCGTGGCGGAGATGGCGCACGATGACCTGATGCTGTCGGAGCTGTCGCGTGTCAAGGATAAGTGCATGGTGCTCATGCGGAGGTCTGTCCTGCACGAGCTCTGTCTGCGCTACCTGCAGAAGTGGCTGCTAGGTGTGCAGATCAGGCAGACTGCGAAGTACTTCGAACGGCACCCCCTCCTCCGCTTTCTCATTGACTCGCGGCAAGTCGCGTCCCACCCCAGCACCCTAACCGAACATGCCACCTACTCTGAACCCTCGCACACACCCGTCGCGGGCAAGACCCAGATCTGTTGGGTCCCCTGCGACGCACGCCAGTCCTACACCTTCATGCTCTTCCCCTCGCGCAGTCGCTACGCAGAGTCCAGCTCCTGGCTGTGGCGGCGCTTCATGGACGTCGCCTCCTTCCTCCTCATCACAGGTATACATACCACCTCTAAAAATATTCAGAATTATTATTCAGACAGGGCAACAATAGTTCCCAATGCCTCATCTCTGGCACACTTAAGGATGATATTTGCGTCTGTACGTCCTAGCCCCTTCGGGCGACGACGCTACAGAACGCACCTTAGTAGCGATGATCGACAACATAACAAAAACACCTACCTTACGATCTGCGTCTATCCTCACCACACCCTTTTCAACATTACACACCTCCCAACATTATTTCCCTTTCTTATCCAATCCTTTTCTCAGGGGGCGATCTGTACGACCTGCCGCTGCACAAACGGGAAGGCGTTATTCTCTATGAGATCCCCTTCTCTGGGGTGAGTGGGATGGACTACAGCAATAACATCACTTCCGATGGGCGGTGGACGATCGAGACACGAGAGGTGTATAAGTGGTGGTTTCCTACGGAGCGGGCTTTGGGGGACTTTTTGCATCATCGCATCGCACCCCCTGCAGCAGTGGTGCTGGCTGCTGCAGTTGCTGCAGCGGTGGCTGCTGGACCGTCGCATCCACTGCGGCATCTGCGGCTCTTAGCAGAATCCTCCAAAGGTGGTTACGACATGCTCTCGCTTTCCGGCACATCATCACCCCTGGTGGAACTGAGCCCCGCCAACTGGTCCACCTCTTTAGACAATATGGTGACCCATCCACAACACAGCTATGCAGATCTGGAACACCTCGCGCTTCTCATTGAGTCCAGTACCGGGCGGGAAGCCCCCGAAGAGTTGCCCCTAAGGCCCACGCAAAGTGATGTGGAATTGAAGGACGTAGAGCTGTCGTCGCTTGTGCATACCAATATGGTGGTGTTGTACTTTGGTGACGACTCCGCCCCGGAGCTCCCGTTCTCCCTCTGGAAGGTGCTCCGCAAGCCGCAAAACAGTGAGCAGCTTCGTCTCGTCGAAAGCGGCCTGCCCAGCTGGACGATGTTCATGTCGCAAAGAAACATTTACTATAGAACCTGGTATGGTTTTCCTACTTTATCGAAAAGGAGAGTTCCCAAACTCCCTTTTAAGGGATGTCTATGCGAATATCCTAGCCCGAAAAGGTAGCATTGCGTACAGAACCGATACAATACCCGACGGTAATTTTTTTCTCGATACATTGCTTTTGTGTAGTTGCCATCTGTGCAAGCATATCCCTATTGTCTTTAGGCGGTGTCTCGATTTCTCTTTTAAATATATGGGTCAGAAATGTTCAGAACGACACACAAATACCCCCCACAACAGGATACGGAGTCTTGTGCAGACGATCTGCATCATCTGGCCGATTGTGACGCTGGTGGCTGCATTGGTAGATCTGTACCGTTCCTTTGAGACTATACGTGGCTTGGTGCACTACATTGCTTCGGGTGCGACGTACGCAGAGGAGGTTGTGCTGTCGTGTCTGGGTGTGGCGAAGAGCGCCGTTTGGTACGTATTTGAGCCCTTTGTGGAGTACGTGTGGGCGGCACTGAGCGACTGGTGGCGGAGTGTCGTCCTCACCTTTGTCGAAGACATTGGCATCGTGATGTCCTGGGTGTCGTGGACGCTTTGCTCTGCATGGGACTTCACCACGAGTATACCGTTGTTCACGTATGCCATCCTACCCCCTTTTTTTTTGAGGTACACTGTCACGAGAGGGCTTTGTATTTCTCTACTTTTTTGTGTGCGCACAATTTTTCATAATTTAAGTAGGTGATGATTACTAACTTTTCTTAAGATGTGTGTGGGTATTCATCTTTCACCCTGTCTTTCTTTCCTGGTTTTTATTTACTGCGCGAAGCGGTAAAGCTTGTAGGTGGACGATGTTTTGTTAGTCTTAGAGAAGAGTCCAAAAGTTTTAGTAATGCACAGGGGTTAAGTTAGGGCGGGTTTCTGGGTTTTCAAAAAAAAAAAAAAAAAAATGGAATCTGAAAAAAAAAAAAAAAATCCAAATTTTTGGGTGGTGTAGGCTGGGAAGGTGGGGTAGGGGTGGGGGCGGAGCCCCCTCCCGCCCCACCCTCTAAGAAAAAAAATATCCTCCCGACCCAAACAAACCCCCGTCAGAACTGGGAATTATTCATATGAAGAGGCAACAGGGATCTCTGGCGAACTTCGGGTTCAGTACTAGTGTTGCGAGAGTGCGGATGAGGCAGGAAGTGGGAACTGAGGTTGGTGAGGGGTACACCAGTCCTGTTCTTCAAATTTATGCTCCAAAATTGTTAGGACAAATCCAAAAATCCCCAGGGTCCCCCCATTTTTTGGTGGGATTTTTGAACTTTGCCCAAAAATTGCGGAATTTTTTTTCCGCTCGCTACGCTCGCGGAGGGAATGGGTTATTTTTCGCAAAATCCAGAAAAACCGAAAAAAACCCAGAAAACCCGACTCAGCGAGAAAAAAAAAAAGCTAACTTAACCCCTGGTAATGCAGGAAAAGAAAAAAAAAACAACTCTTTCACAACAGGGCGCTTGCTGAGACGAAAGCATATATTGTGTCGATGTTGCTTCCCTATGTGGCAGACCTGGCAGCCGCATGCACCACTGCGATCAGGTTGTGGGTGCAGGTCATTGTGAATATGTGGAACATCATGTCTGGCTCTGCTATGGCGGTGATCCGTGTTTTTACATCTGTTGCGCGGGTTCCGAAATGGTTTGGGAATGGGCTTGGCAACTTATTCACACTGCTGCAGCAGATGTACCAGGGGGCAAGCTTTTATATGCTGCATTTGAGGACGTTTGGGATGAACTGTTTGTCGCTTTTTAAGCTGAAGTCATCGATGGATGTGACTGCGACTGTCAGCAGCACGGCTGAGACAGCGGTGCGGTGGAGCATGATGAACTCCGCGAGGCAGGTCATTGGGAACATTATCTCGCGTACGTGGAATCTGACGATCTTCATTGGCACGGAGATATCGAAACATTGGGTGACGTGGGTGTTGCGCCCCTTTGAAGAGGTGCTTGAGTGGCTGAAGGACAATCGCACCCCCATTGGCAAAGGCATCACCGCTTTCATGCCATTTGGCCTGATCTCGCACGTCGCCACAACACTGCAGGGCAACGCCATCTCACCCAACCAAATCATCCTGCGCGACATGCTCATCTACGCGGCCTCCCTCCTCGCCACCAGCGCTGTCTACAGCCACATCAACATCCACAGCCTTATGTACTTCATCTCCGTCTCCTTCAAACCACTTCTCGCCTTAGTCATTTCCCTCGTCTTATACGAATTAACACAAAGCCTAGCAAGCTCCGCAAGCTTCACACAACAGTGTCTAGTCTTTTCCATGACACTTCTCTCCGGATATATCATTATTCTGTGTGCAGAGTACGTTGTGAAGAAGTTTACCACACAGACCGACTTTCGGGAGGAAATCCCGGCGCCTAGCCCGACTTCGTCTAACATTTCTGGGTGTGAGATGGAGACTGCGTTGGGACCGAACAGTAGTCCACCGTTGGGGCCTTCGCCTTATCGGTTGCGGCGACGGAGAAAGAGCGAAGCTGTTTATCAAACAATTATCGCAGAGGACACTGCGCCGGCACGAATGGATTCGTTGTATGCACAGACAGAGATGGACTTCCCAGGGACGTCCAGCTTCGGGTCTGCGGGGTCCTGGGAGCGTGCTGATACATGGTGCACCAAGCCGGCCTCGGTTGAAGAGAACCGAAGCTTCTCCACACGCCGCAGCCTCTCAACCAGAGCAATCTCCTCAGCCCGCCGCCACCGCTCGACCCCCCCCGGAGGCCTGCCTCCCATGCTGGAAGCACTCAAACACCGTCCCCAATCTACAGCCAGAACCATAAAGTTTGATAAGGGTGACTAACCTAAAGGTGTATTTTGATGGTAAATGCATCAAAAGGTGAGGGGTCAGGGGGGGATGCGGCACTCAGTTCGCAGTTTTATGTCTAGCATAATTATTTGGTGATTAAACCGAGTCTTGGGTTCATCTGACCAACCTTTAAAAAAAAAAAGTTCTTGTTAACGAGGTAGTGGGGGGAAGGGTGTTGGTTTTGCTCCGGATCGGTCTTTATGCGAAAATGTCGTTACGAACCTCTGGGTGACTAAGACAATGATGTAAGGATGGACAAAAAGGGCTGGTTTGTAATCATGAACGCAATGAGGTGTTTTTGTTTGTTTTTTTTTACACTATTTTTCATTGCAGAGTGTGTAGCAAACCTCACCCATATCTTGCCTTTTTTTAGTTGGGATGGTAAATATTTTTTGAACGAATTGTTACACAAAAGAGGAACTCACATCACTCTCACTTTTTTTTTTTTCTCTACCTAGGGTGGGGTTCTGAGGCTTTCAACACGTTGAGAACTCTGACCTAAGGAAGTAGTGTGTCCTTTTATCATCTGGCAATTTTTACTTTAATTGCGGAGAATTTGTGTCTGCGTGCGCCGATGAAGTGGTGAGGCCGTTGCGCTTTTAACTTCTCTTTTCTTTTGTTTGATCCCTTCTGTCGGAAGGAGTGACAACTTGTTTTTATTTGTTTTTATCCGAGCAATCACGACACACATAATCATTTGACCCCAGCGAGCTGGAACCCACCTAGCTAATCACCATTCCTTCTCTCCCCCCTCCCCCGCTGGTTGTTTGACTGCACAAGGTTATTCTTGCCGAACCTTTCTCATCGCCTCACACCAGGGCATCGAGAAGCATCAATCATCTTTCAAGTTTTTATCTCACTAGTGATATAAACTCGCCCTTGATTTTTGCGATTTTAGCTGTAAAAAAGCGTGACGTAAAGTAGGCTTTACGTCACGTATTTTTGGCTTGGGATAGCTGGGATCGTGACATAAAGCTTTATGTCATGACATAATATACTTTATCATCACGCAGGTGTCCACACTACAAAAACTCAACACAACAACAAATTTCCACAGTATACACAGTATACACAGTATACACAGTATACACAGTATACACAGTATACACAGTATACACAGTATACACAGTATACACAGTATACACAGTATACACAGTATACACAGTATACACAGTATACACAGTATACACAGTATACACAGTATACACAGTATACACAGTATACACAGTATACACAGTATACACAGTATACACAGTATACACAGTATACACAGTATACACAGTATACACAGTATACACAGTATACACAGTATACACAGTATACACAGTATACACAGTATACACAGTATACACAGTATGCACAGTATACGCAGTATAAAAAGTTATTTGGGAAAATAGCTATTATTTGGGGGTATTAACTTATTCGGGGCCCCCCTTTACTCAAGAGATCAGCATCGAGAGGCGCCTACTTTGGCAAGTGGGAGAATGGGTAGCCTTCAAAGTGGGATTGTCAGCGTCAAACATGAAACTCCTACCCGTCTTGCATCACCAACACAACCTCTCCTTCTCCCTACACCCATATGAATAAGCTTTATGTCACTCTCCCACCTATCCCAAGCCAAAAATACGTGACGAAGCCTACTTTACGTCACTTTTTTACAGCAAAAATCGCAAAATCAAGCGCTCGTTTATATCCCCGTGAGATAAAATATCGTATTGCATTCTGTAAAGCGCACTTCATATAACTCGGGAGCTATGGTTCCGAGTTGCATATTATGACCACTCGCTTCGCTCGTGGTCATAAAATTTATTAGTACACTCGCTGCGCTCGTGTACTAAAACCTACAACTCGGAACCATAGCTCCCTCGTGATATAAAGTGCACTTTACATCATGCAATAAATAGTTATTTTGATATCATTGGGAAGCTGCAGGTCTTCCTACCTTTGTTTCTGTTTACATTCACACAAAAAGCCAATCTTTTTTAAATGAACTGTGTTTTTTTTTTTTTTTTTGCGAGTTTATTTTGATGCAGCTGCGAGAGGCAGTCATTCATGTGTTCAGTGTTGTCTCTTTTCTTGGGAGGGGAGGGGGAGAGGGGGTTTTTGTATTGCAGTTGGCGCCTGGCTGATGCGCATTAATCAGTGTCTCTTCTTGGAGATAGTGCTCTCTCTGTACAAACTGTTTGTGGTCTCTCCATCGCATTAGTTTGTGAGGCACACCATAACGATACTGTTGATACACACCGCTCACAGAGGGGGGTCCAATAATACAGGGAGAAAGAGGTCCTGTGTTTCTTACTGGGTTTCCGCTTTCTTTTGTGTACCTAACTGTAATTAGCTACCCTCAGGCCTCATGCTAGGGGGTAGGCAGGCTAGTATTATTGCAGGGGACGCAACGAGCAGTTGTGTGTGTGTGTGTTTGATAACTAGTAGGGGTAATTCTTGCTCAGAATATGGCCCCAATGTGTGTGTGTGTGTGTGTTTGATAACGGGTTTAGAGTGGGTAACGCCTGAACGGAGTATGGCCCACTTGTCACTTCTACCAGCCATATTGAGGGAGAGGCTACGGCTTATTGATACGGTTTAGGTGACTCCTTACGAATAAATAAAATAAAAAGGGGGAGGGTTCTTCGCGGACGATTGGAGCGGGGGGTATACAAAATCAATTTCTCCAACCGTCATTCAACATCAGGATTTGATCTTCACCCTGTGGGGTTTTCATCTTCGCGGGCACCTGCCCTGTGATACATGGCGGTATGACGCACTTACCATGAAACACCAACTAGTGGTGTAGCTGCGGCGCCTGTGACCATTTTGAACAGTCTCTGCGGAAAAAAGGTACTATGGCTAAATAAAAGTTGAATGTCTTTCCAGGCAGCACACCTCACCCGAGGATGTGGCAAGCTCCCTCAGTGCAATGAGCTTGGCCTGACTTTGGGCAGTTGTACAGTCGGCACACTTCACCACCCAGGGTGTGGCAATGGGGCCTGCGAGGTGCAATGCAGGTTGCCCACTGGACTGACCGTCACAAAACAAAAGGGGTAAAAAGGGGGGTGACGTTTAACCCTCAGGGTTCTTCATAGGGCTTCTGGAGGCGCCATATACCCCCGGATGCAATTTACCGTCCAGCCCAGGACGTGTGTGTGTGTGTGTGTGTGTGTTTCCCCCCATTTGTGCTTCTGTCTTCGTTCTCATTTTTTTTGTTGCTTTTTTGGAAGAAGTGTCTCACAGTTCTACCCCTAGCCTTTCTTGTGTTTTTATAATAGCTTTTCTTGTGTATTGCTTTCGGCGTTTTTTCTTTTTTTTTTTTCCTTTTTATGAGATGGACGTTCACATGAGGCACATTCGTCTTTCATTTTTCTCTTCAAGGTGACGACACATGAGAGGCTTAGTACCATCTCTACCAACTTTGACTCTTTAAAGAATCTCTAAGACCCGTTTTTTTGAGATGCCTGATTGCCTGATTGGAAGAGCTGGGGTTTGCAGACAATCCCATTTCGATTTTTTTTAGAAACACAAGTGCCACCTTCACCTTTCAAATTTTCTCTTTTCCCCTTTCACCTTTTAGACTGGATTCATTTCGTATTCGGGGCTGCTATCTTGTTTCTGAAGGACATGATGTGGCACCCTACGAGGACCCTTTGGACGATCCCTTTATTTTTCATTCAAAATGGCAACTTTGATAAGCCAACCCTAATAATTTCCGAACTCGGGATGGGGAAAATGATCTAACCCCCGATAGTCTCGTTGTGCAAAGCTTTACGATAACGATTGTGATCATTCATTTTCTCTTCATGGTGACGACGATAGGTTTCATCTCGCAAACGTTTCTTTCACGTGCCTGCAAATCCGAAGAGATGTCTGCGTTGCATTGTTTTGCTTTCTTTGAGAGGGGCGCATATCAAATCTTCGAATGTACCTTGTCACCCCCGCCCCCTTGTCTTAACCCAGGATAGAGTTTGTTTTTTTATAGATGAGTTTTGCGGGGCATTCTTTTTTGCGTTTGTACTGTCGAATTCACATTTTATGTTTTGGACCAACCCGACAATAGCGAAACTGTCTTATTGACGGGGGCTGATTTTGATCTCTTGACTTCAGGTCTCCAGTTATGGACAAAAAAACACGAGGCCATGCTTGCGTTCATCGAAAATAGCACTCTTGTTCCATCTGGATTGGATGCTGAAGTATGCGTTACTTCTCAACGTGCTTTCTGGTCGCCTGAATGGAAAGAAAATGAAACTAATTGTTCGGCCACTATAGGAGGAGGCCAAAACAACGTTCTCCTCACACATTTTGATCACAACGTACCTTCTTGGAAGGGGGGTTATTTTTATCAGAATGTATGCAAAAAAATATGGCTTGAGAACGCCGTTTCGGGTATTCTGCTTTTCCCCCCTTTTTGTTAAGACATGCCACAAGACTCGTTCTGATGTGTGCATGAGAGACACATTCATCTTTCAAATTTTCTCTTTTTTTTTTAGAGGTGTTTTTGCACAAGGCAACTTCACCACCCCGATTTTATATTTTTTTTTTTGAAAAATATGTGCGACCCACTTCATCTTTCAAAAAAAAATTGTCTCTTTCCTCAGTCATTTCTTCAAGTGTCATCTCCTCCGTCTATGTTTGACCCTGCTTGCCGATTTCTTCTCACAAAGCCCCAGTGTCATCAGGGGGTCTTTAATGAGTGCAGCCAACTCTTCGCAGAAGGCAGTACGTGTTGGAGGAGGGGGGTGGTGATTTTTGACATATCTGTGTGTGTGTGCACTGTCTTTTTCTGAACTATATTTGTGTTCGTTGCCATCCTCTTCTCAGTTATTTGTTTTCCCCTTCTGTCAAGCGTTTGCACTTTCAACTTCTCTTTTTTTTCTTTTTTCTTGGACGGGTGTTGTACATTTATACCAAGCAATTTTTTTGATCGATGTGACTGAGCATGAGCTTAGAATCACCGCAAACTTTTTTTGGTTGTCCACCCCCGGTACAGCCGGTTATACCAAGGTGCACTGTCATGAGAGGGGCTTTGTATTTCAAGTCAACTTTTTGTTTTCTCTTGTGCAATAACAAAGCGAATACTTGACTTCTTCTATTGTTAGTGATGATTGTAGTGCAAACGGAAAAACACTGCCCTAAAACTTAACCAGGCATATGACCTAACTAATCTGCATATTTCTGCCCAAAAGGTATCAGGAAATAGCACAAAATTCGTTACTATCTTTTACCCCCTCGACGATTGCTTTGCGCATCAGTTGAGGTAGTCTGCACACGAAATCCCCCATTTTTTTTTTTTTTTTAATAGGATCATGCTGTCCTCTAAATCGGATTTAGGATTCAGGATTTTCTATAAGAAAATTTTATAAGAAAATTTTATTTTTGCCGGTGAAAAAATTTTCATATGGATATGGGGCAGTGTCTTATTTAGGGAGGTCGGAATAATTTCCTGGTAGAACAGTGGTTGAACCACGGGAGTACCCTGGGGAACTGAGTTACTGACCGCACCGTGAAATCCCAGGTTGCCCCCTAATTTTTTTTGCCTGCGGCGCCATTATTTATTTCTTTTTTGCTCCGCAAAAAAGGGTTCGTTGACTGACTCTGTAGTGTGAAAAGCTACATTTTACACCGTACCCTATTATTTTTTCGCCTGCGGCGCCGTTTTGTGTTATTCCTTTTGCTCCGCAAAAGGAAAATAAAATACAGTTCCCTATGTTCCCAATGTCTTCGCTGGTCAGAACTGAAAAACATCTTGGGGGAAACACAAACTGACCCCAAAAATCTTGAAATCCGATTCTTGGATAAGGCACTGTGGTGGGGGGAAAAATGTGACCACCCCGCACTGCGGGCCTACAACAACAAAAAAATATCTTCTCCTGTTGTGCGCGAAAAATTTTCGCGCGCAGCGCGAAAAATTTTTTTTCTATAAGAAAATTTTGAGATTTAAAAATCAGAAAAATCCTGATTTTTCCCGGATTTAAGGACATGCTTGAATAGGATGACTAAGCACGAGAGAGGCTTAGGTTCATCTTATAAACCTTTCTTTTGTAGTCCTTAGTACAGTTCTCGGTCTCTTTTGTTTAACAGGCTATTTTTATTTGGAGGGGAGGGGGGAATGGGGCCAAGCGTCTCCAAAAAAAAAAAGAAAAGAAAATGCACATTTTTTTATACCCTACCCTTCCCTTCCCCCAGTGTTGGCATGGTTTGGTGTAGGGTGTTTAAAACAGGCAAGTGCCTGGTGGAAGAAAAGGGAAACACGCAACCCTGAAAAAAATGTGTGACGCGCACCTCATGCACGATTGATGCCATAGATGCGGCCTTGGAGGTCCTCGAGTTAAGGAAGCACAAAGCTTTACTTGTTTTGCTTTACTGTTGCACGATGAGTTCAAAACCAGATTTATCGCCGGGGAGGCTTCGCCTCCTACATGCTCCCTTTCCGCTGCAAACTGTACGTACACCCCTAAAGTGTACTAAACCTGTACTAAGCTTTTGGGGTGCTGTATTAAACCAACACTCCCTTCCCCCCTCACTTCCTCTTTTCCCATCTACCCCTCCACAGACGTATAACCCCTCTCTCTTCATACACCTTTTCTGCAACGTTTTCTTTGAACTGAAGCATGCTGTCTCACACATAGCATCGATTTTTTCCTCTTTCTCTTCTTTTTTAATCCGCTACAATTTTTGAGCTTGACATGTCCGACTCTGGTACCTCATCCCCGAAGGCAACTGTTGTGGTGCACGAGGCTCATAGCGAGAGCACAGCATCGGAGGCGCACTCGCCGTCGTCGCAGTCCTCAAGGCTGGATGCACCGGGATGTGACTGGGCTCGTGCGAAGATGTTTGCCCCGGACAGTCCACCTGCGTCACCTAAGATGCACATGGCAGGTTTTATTAGTGCAGCACAGGGAGAGGACACATCAAACAAACGCCTGCTTGAGGAGATGCGTGACATGCGATGTACTTTGAACAATATTGTTAGCATGCTAGAAATAGACAAACACGATTCACATGGGAAACCGAAGCTGAAGTTTCAGGATCTCTTAAGCAAGGGGCGTGGTGTTCTGAAGGCGCGTGCTGGGGTGGACAACTGGCGGCGTACTGCGGCATTGACAAAGGGCATTCTCGCGAAGTCGGACGAGAAGAAGAAGGCACCAAACATCCCGGTCCCTGCTGTGGTGTTGCAGCTCCAACCAGAGTCGCCGCCTGACTCTCTCCATGAGTTGGACCTGGGAGAGTCCTCCCTCTATTCGCCCCCCGAAGAGGATCTCAAGCTGCAGGACAACGAGTTGGGTGTGTCGGGGATGGAACGGTCAATCGTACGTCCACCCCCACGCAGCACTTCCGCAGCGTTGAGCGATTCGGAGGCGAAGATAAAGCGTGCCGACACGATTGTCTCTAGAAAGACGGTCAAAGAAGTACATCTAAAACCCAAAGAGAAAGAGGAAAAGAAAAAGGGCCACGGCGTCCTCAACCCTCTCAAGGTGCGCAACCAGGACGACACCATGCTCTTCCCCGACGGCCTCCACAAGGTCGTGACGGATGTGCTCACCCTCCTCAGCACCTTTGTGGAGTACCTCTTCATCTCCTGGATGTTCTCCATCCGCTACGACGCAGCCCCCGTGTGGTACCTCGTCACCGTCATCGCGCTCACCCCGATCCACTGCTACTGGATCTACACCAACTTCCGAACATCCTTCCTGACCGGGTGGATCCTCACAGATCAATTTGAGACAATCCGTTCGGAGTACCTCCGGAAATGGTTTGTCTTTGACCTCGTGGTGATGCTGCCATGGGACGTCTGCTTCTCGCAGGTCAGCCTTGTTGCTTTCAAGGTGTTCACGGGGGTGCGTTTCTTGAAGATCCTGCGGGTTCCGTGGCTGCTGCGGAGGAGCAACCCTGTGCAGGAGAAGCCGGTGTGGGTGCAGATCGTTCTTACCTTCTTCTGGTCTGTGTCGACATTGCATATGGCGGCGTGCTCGTGGCTGCTCATTGCATCGCACGATGACCAAGGCTTTGTCACCGAAAGGGAGTACGAAGTACAGCGTCTGCGGCAGTACCTCACTGCGCTCTACTGGGCATGTGCAACAATCTCGTCCACTGGGTACGGTGACATCTCCGCACAAAGCAAACCCGCGCGTGTGTTAGCATGCTTCTGGATGTGGAGTGGAGTGCTCGTCATAGTGTACGGTGGTGCCAAAGTCACGCAATGGATGGTGGTAGCCGACCCCTTCATCCTCGCCGAGCAGGACAAAAAGCGTCAACTCTACGCCCTCATGACCCACAACAGCATTCCCTGGAAAATCCAGAAGAGCGCCCTCTCAGTATACCCCGTCGTGCTGGAGACAAGCAGCCACGACTACAACAGCATCATCGAAGAGCTGCCCCGCTTCCTGCAGGACCAAATCCGCCTCCACGTCAAGTTGAAGCTCATCCGCAAGGTCCCGATCTTCAAAGGAGTCAGCGAAGACTGTTTGATTGCAGTTGCGCAGGTTACTGTCCCGGAGTTTTATCACCTCGACTCAAACGTCATTGAGTACGGCGAGAGTGGGTCAGAGATGTTCTTTTTGGAGCACGGCATTGTGGAGATCTACACTTACAACGAGGAGGGGGCGGAGATATGGATGGCGAACTTGAAGGGGGGTTCTTTCTTTGGCGAGATCTCTCTGATGAGCGAGGACTGCAGACGCACTGCGACGGTGCGTGCGGTGACGACGTGCATTATGTACACCCTCACGAAGGAGTGCTTTGACCACGTGGTGTCACTTTACCCTGATCTGAAGCGCAAGGTGCAGAGCGAGGCGAAGTCACGACTGGAGGACATTCAGTTGAACTTGAAGAGCATCGAGAGGATGAAGAAGGCGACACGTCTGTTGCGGCTGCAACCACATCCAAACGACACTCCCGCGAAGCAGCACTGGAAGCGCATCGTCATGCAGGTCGTGCTCGACAGGAAGAAGGCAGACGATCCCGAACCCTCCCCCGAACCCATACACCAAGATGACGAAGTATCCGCACCAAAGATCGGCACCTTCATCGAGCCCATCAACTACCACCCGCACATCATGGTGGAAGACGACCGCGACCTGGGCAGAGACGACGCGATCAGAATATCTGAATCTCGACGAGGGTCTCACGTATGTGTTTGTTGAATTGTTCTGAGGCCTACTAAAAGTTTTCCAAACCAAGCTAAAAGTTCCTCAGCGTCTGATTGTTCAAATCACCATTTCGAGACTATTTTTTTTTTTTTTTTTTGGGAACGATCCACCATGATTTTACCCATAAACATCAGGTGGACGATTTTAAAAAAAAATTACGAAAAAAATATGCTATGGAGTTCACACAGTTGTCACTTTTTTTTTCCTATTTTTAAAATTTGAAGATGCCCATTTTTGAACACGAGTTTCTTGTATCGAGGGAATCCCTGGTATTCAAGGGACCGCCTTGGCGTTTACAGAAACTTGCCGTTGAATATTCCACATATTCCTTTATCTCAACAGGCACCGGGCAATGCGAACGTTAATCCTTACAAAAGGCTAAGTCACGTCGACACAGGGTATGCCAGGTTTTTCTGTTTGTAAAAAAAACTGCTGATGATCCTATTGTAGCCTGAGGTTCAGGTTCATCTTTAAATTTTTCGTTCTTTTCCCAATTACAAACTCTGTCTGAGGCCATGATGTTGTCCTCGATAACCCCTGTTTGTGCAAATCCGGTTCGCTGATGTTGCTATGATAACGATTGTGATACGACTTCAGCAGAGATGCCTGGGATCATCTTAGCTTATCAATCTCTTTGTCTGCACCAATAGCTTTACACCTATACACACAACAAATATGCACTAATCACAGGGGCAGAAAAGGGAGTAAATTAATCCGTGAAGAGAAAGGGATTATTCAAGGTGGGTTAGGCAGTTAAGCAACTCGAGGTGGCAAAGACCCGATGTTTTCCAACAAAGGCTGTCTGCTTCTTTGAGATGTACGTGAGCCGGAGTCCCATTCGTCTAATAAATACTTGCCTGTAGTGTGTTGTACAACGGTGTGGAGAAAAAAAAGATGTCCGTGCTGCCTGGAAGCCAATCTCGCTGTCGGTTTCAACCCTCCGCGATTATATGTTTGTGCACAAAGGTGTCTTCAAGTGCAAGATAGCTAAGCACGAAAGGCTTAAGATCATCTTATAAACTTTTCATTTTAAAGAGTTACCTTCTCTCCCCAATTCCCTAATACTATCGTCGCCCCCCTTTTTTCCTCTGGGTACTACATACATGGTAGTATGACTGACAGACTCAATTTTTTTTTCTTCATTGGGATCAGTGTTTCCGCGCTCCTTCATTGGGTACGATTTTTGATGAAGAATCGTGATTTTGTACATAAAAGGTAAATACGTCCCGAGCCCGGCGCGCTACGCGCGCCGGGAGTTCACGGCAAGTTGGGGGCCTCCGGCGGAGAAACTAGAGTTCTGGCCCCAAAAAACGCGTTCCAGCGCAGTCCCTGAGATTCCAAAAAAAAATAAAAAGGCGCGGTCGAGCCCGACCCGGAATGAGAGAATTCCTCGGGTATCCAACTGAGGAGTTCAACTTCATTGGTATTTGCACCAGACACACGAATTATCAGTTACCTCAGTACGTGTACAAAAAGAAACGGTGGGCATAGCATCAAGGCTCCTGGCGAAGCCACGGTACGCAACATTTCAAAAAATTGCGCTTAAAATTGCACATTTTTACAGCCAAACTATGTCATGGGAACGTGGGTTGCAAGCTTGCGCCGCAGGCGCACGGTACGCTACTTTTTTTTCTTTCGCCATGCTGCATGTTTCCTTTTCGTTCGGCGTTTGATCAATTGAGTCGCGTTCTGGCTGTGACGGGGTCACTTTGTTCATGAGGCCAGTTCTGGTCACTCTCAGAGGCTTATGTAGGGTATTTTTTTTTTTTTCCGGGATTTTTTTTTTTATTTTTATTTTTTTCCAATGAATTCTTCATTGGATTTTTTTTTTTTTTTGGGATTTTTTTTTTTTTCGAAGAATTCTTCATCGGATTCTTCAGCGCGGAAACACTGATTGGGATAGTGTGAGCTTATCAGCTTCCACTTAACAAAATTTATTTCAAGGTGGCTAAGCGTGCGAAAGACTAACCATGGCGAGACTTAAGTTCATCGCACCAACCTTTTGTCCACCCCGGTACAGCCGGTCATGCACCAAGGTACACTGTCATAAGAGGGCTTTGTATTTCAAGTCAACTTTTTTGTTTTCATGATGTACAGAGGGGCCAGTACCAATTTGAGTCTTTTGTTTTATTTTGGCGCCATCATCTTTCAAAGATGTGTGTTTTTTTTAAGACGTAACACTGCTCTTTTCCGCGAGGGTGTGCGTCTGTAGTTTTCCCTCCTCCAACTTATTTGCGCGCTTTTGAGCTATTGACTAATTTTACATTCGGTGAAAAACAAATGTCTTTTTTATCTATTTCGCCATTCCTCCCTCTCCCGTGTCGCATTGCCCACGACCTTCATCGGAGTCCCTCTCAATCACATAGGACAGATGTGTATTCAGAGGCATTCTCTCGTCCTTATCTCCCATCCATCACTATTTTTCGAACAGGAGCAAAAAAAAAAAAAGGGGTTAACTGTTTGTTCCTTGAGCATTTCCCCTTGCCAACTATGTGGGACACCACGTGAAGGCGGGTCAAAGCAGTATGTCGTATTCGCCGAAGGGCTCCCCGAAAGCCTCCCCGAAGAATATACTTCGGGCTGCCAAGTGTGATGTAGATTTCCGGCCAACCTGTGATACGATTGAGACTACCCGGAGGGAGGAGGAGGACCCTATTTTGCGCATTTTAGATGCAGTGCAGGACATCAAGCAGGCACAGCGGAGGAGCGATGCACGTCTTGGGGAGGTGATGGACCGGTTGTATATGATTGAAAAGCAGCACCAACGCAGCACCGAAGCGGGCATGACCAATGCGCAAGCAAAGTTCAAGCAACTCCTGGGCAACAACCAGCAACAACAGCAGCAACGTGCCAAACGACAAGGCGGGATAGAGAACCTGCGGCGCAAGGCAGGTCTCACACAACACCTCTGCAAGCTAGGTGGCATGGGCATGGCGATGCCTCCCACCGACGGCGCAAAGAAGCCGCCTTCAATCCCCATACCAGCTGTCATGCTTGCAACTAAATCGCGTACACGTGCCGCGCAAAAGCAACAGCAGCAGCAGCAGCCCCAAAAGAGTCCGTCTGACTCCCAAAGTCACATAGAACCCGAGTCTCCAGTAGACGACACCCCTTCCGCTCGAAGATGGGAAATGATCTCCAAGTCCATAATACCCGCAACTAAAGTCACAGACACAGCCACACCCCCAGACGAAGGTGAGTGCACACTAAACCAGCCAGACGACCCTGTAGAACTAAACCGGAAAACAGGCGGCACATCAGAACGCTTAAAGAAGAAGTACGATCAAGCAAACGACACCAAGGCAGCCCAACCAGAGGAAAACAATGACGTCACGTCACTACCGGAAACACAAGCGAAGAGCACCGACGACGGGAGTGTGTGCGCAACGAAGAAGGAGAAAGGCGACGACAAAGACAAGAAGAAAAACGCAGTGCGCAACCCGATGAAGGAGCGAATAAAGCTCGACGAATCGCTGTTCCCCGATGGCTACGTCAAGATCACGGCTGATCTGCTTTCGTTGATAGCGATTCTGTCTGAAACACTCTTCGTGACGTGGATGATCAGCATCAATTACCAGCAAACGCCTGTGTCATACGTTATTATTGTGCTGCTTTTGCTTCCGTTTCACCTCTTTTGGATTTACACAAACTTCCGCACCTCCTTTTTACGGGGATGGATCCTCACCGACCAGGTGCATGCCATTCGCAGGAAGTACCTCAGCACGTGGTTCTGCTACGACTTGATCGTATGCCTGCCGTGGGACGTTGTTTTCGCGGCCTTCAGTTTCACAGGGTTCAAGGCCTGCACGGCATTGCGGCTGCTCCCTCTCGTGAGAGTGCCGTGGTTGCTGGAGCGGAGCAATCCTGTGCAGGACAAGCCAGTGTGGGTACAGGTCGTTGTGTCGATGTTCTGGAGTATAATTATACTACACCTGGCGACATGCTCGTGGCTCTTCATAGGAACACACGCAGACCAAGGGTTCGACTCTGATGAAGAGATGGAGAAGTCTCGCTTCCGCCAATACATTGCCGCCCTTTACTGGGCATGTGCAACAGTGTCGTCCACAGGCTACGGCGATATCAGTGGTGTCTCCAACGGTGCGCGAGTGCTTGCGTCAGCCTGGATGTGGATTGGAGTGCTCGTCATCGTGTTCTTCAGCTCAAAGGTCACGCAATGGATGGTAGTGATGGACCCCTTCATCCTCGCCGAGCAGGACAAAAAGCGTCAACTCTACGCCCTCATGACCCACAACAACATTCCTTGGAATATCCAAAAGAGCGCTCTCTCAGTATACCCCGTCGTGCTGGAGACAAGCAGCCACGACTACAACAGCATCATCGAAGAGCTGCCCCGCTTCCTGCAGGACCAAATCCGCCTCCACGTCAAGTTGAAGCTCATCCGCAAGGTCCCTATTTTCTTTGGAGTGGGCGAAGACTGTTTGATTGCGGTTGCGCAGGTTACTGTCCCGGAGTTTTATCCACAAGACGAGAATGTTATTGAGTACGGCGAGAGTGGGTCAGAGATGTTCTTTTTGGAGCACGGCATTGTGGAGATCTACACTTACAACGAGGAGGGGGCGGAGGTGTGGATGGCGAACTTGAAGGGGGGTTCTTTCTTTGGCGAGATCTCTCTGATGAGCGAGGACTGCAGACGCACTGCGACGGTGCGTGCGGTGACGACCTCTGTGATGTACACCTTGACGAAGGAGAGCTTTGACCACGTGGTGTCGCTTTACCCTGATCTGAAGCGCAAGGTGGAGGAGCAAGCGAAGTCGCGACTGGACGACATTAAGCTCAATCTGGATGGCATTGAGAGGATGAAGAAGGCGACACGGATGCTGCCGCTGCAGCCACGGATGGATGACACTGAGGCGAAGAAGCGTTGGAAGCGCATTGTCATGCAGGTGATCCTGCACCGCAAGAAGGCCATGGGCATCGAAGAGACGGTAGAGGAAGTGCCAAAGCCTTCGGGAGACATGGGCACAGCCCCAACTATCGGCACCTTCATCGAGCCCATCAACTACCACCCGCAAGTCCGTGCAGATGAGGGCACGATGGCTGAGTACAGACGTATCTCCACGAACGGTGACTCGACAGGAAAGAGAGCTTCCTCCGTCAGAGGAGTAGGGTCCAGGTATGTTATTGGCACATCAGCCCAGTTTTGATAACAAGAAAGAGCTATTATTAACATTTTTTTGAGCACCCTCTGAGCCGCTTCTGAATCTGCTGATCGGTGAAGATCGACGCTTGCTTCGGTTTCTGATGAGCCGTACTCACTGACGATTTTGGGAATCTCGTCGTAGTCCTGCAAGGTGACTCCTGCATACTTGTGGGCCAGCATTCTCTTCAGCCCGCCCCATTTTGTCATCAGCGTGCTTGACATCAGGCTGGACTTGGTGGTAGCTTTCTGTTTGCGCGCATGTTGTGGAACTTGAAGAACTGTCCCCAATCCGTGACGTACTGCTTGGGAAGGCTTTGTGCCAAAGCAGCTTCTGCGGTTGCCTTCATCTGCTTTTCTGTTGTGGCCCTAGCCTCCGCTCAACGGGAAGTCTACCCATTTTTTTTCTAACTTTACTAACTTTTTTCTACAGCAGCGTGGTAACAGAGATCCCTATTCCCACGCTGCAGATTATGGGTGGGAATCGCTAACGATTACTAAAGCCACCGCTGGAACTTTATTTTTCTACACCTCTCCTGTAGGATTTTGCCTTGAGGAAATAGTTACACATAAATTTTATATTTTAAACTTTATTTTCACCTTGGTTCTTATCAAGGGGCTTAGGTTCATCTTATAAAGTTTTCTCTTTCCTTTTAGATGTACGAGCATACTCATGTTTAGATGCTTTACTTCTGCAAGGTGACTAAGCACGAGAGCTTAGGATCATCTTATATACTTTTCTTTTCATTCCACCATCAACGCGCAGGCGCAATATGATTCGTGAGGAAGACCCCTTTGCTGACTCTGAGTGACCATACTGATTTACACAGGCCTATGTCCTCACGCGCTCACTCACACCACTGAGCAATACTCCACTCTCAGGAACCACCCGCGCTTGCTAGCAAGCGCCCACCACAAACCCCCCTGCGCCCCCCACCCTTTCTCCCTACGAAACATCCCCGTCCCCCAAAGTACGGTACACACCGTGCTTCGTACTTCATTATTAGTCAATGCAATACCTGAAACACGGCGGGTCTTTTTGAAGCCTGCCAACCTGCTGTAGCGTGCGAGTCAACTCTGTGAAGGAATAACGTTGCAGGCTAAAGTATTTTTGCGGGCTTGGGGCGATGTAATTTCATCTCAAAGAAAAAAAAAAATCTGCACTGAAAAAGCTCGAGGTGACTTAACAGGTTTAGGCCCCAACTTTTCTTTAGAGATTTGTGTGTGCACGAAAGGCACATACATCACCAAGTTATCTTTATTTTTTTTGAGTCCAGTCGATGTCTGTGATGGTGCCCACTCCCTCCCCTCCTACCCTTAATTATGTGAAATTAGCCCAAGGATGAAAGTAAGCGGTCCTTTTACAAGGAATGTTAGTCAGGTGAGCGGGAGGTGGGTAAATTGTTCGTCTTTCAATACTTTTCTTTTTTTTCATCAGATGTAAACCACGAAATGGATGTAGGACTGCATGGTTGGGTGTCCACCCAACCATGTAGGCGCCCACCTCGGTGGGCGATTGTCGAAGCAGCAAAAAAAAAGCAAACGACAGTTTCTTCTTTTGGCAGCCCGTTGGCTGGATGAGAGGCACATTCATCTTTCAAGTTTTCTCTCTCTCTTTTTTTTCTTCCCCCCTTTTTTTTGTTGTTGTCTCAGTTTCTCAAGGTGCGTGCACGAAGAGGCACATGCATCTTTCAAAGTTTTTCATTATTTTGCTTTTTCTCTTTTCTCTACCAGATTTCAAAAAAAAAAGTCACGTGGACCGCTACCCTTTCCAGCGTAGTACGCAAGGGGTATAAGTGTAAATACACACAACAAAACCAAAACAAAACCAAAAAGCAGTTACAATGCAAAAAAAAAAAAATACCCACACCCCCCATCCCCCATCCCCCCTCCTCCCGCCCGAGTAGACCCACACCAAGACGTCTCTCCCCAACCCTGCCCCCTTTTGTATAACATAGTTTTCATCATCTACGGAGTGTCAGTTTCATACTCCAATTTGCAATTTTCCAAATCTGTTTCTACCAGTTTTTTTTTTACAGAGGAAAAAAGAAAAATGACGACACAAATTGAAGGATTTTCTAGCTTGGTGCTGGTGAGAAGCACGCTGACGATTAACAAGAAGCGATATCCCTCGGAACAGCACGCCCTGAAGCGAGCGAACTTATGGTTGTCCGAGCAGGTGCAGCTGCCCAAGGACGTTATCGAAAGAATGCAGCCCCGCATGGAAAGGTCGCTCTCGCATTATTATGCCGACGTCAGGGCTGACTACGAGCTGGGCATCGAGGTATGAAGCAAATATGCTAATAGTTTTTAGAGGGGGGTAGTTACCTAACAAAGTTCTGGGGGGGGGCAATCTCTCGAACTGTATTGTAAAAGCTTTTGTAAAGGACGTCATATCTATTATTAAAGATCAAGATGGTTGAGTATGAGGCTCAGGTTCATCTTATCAACTGTTACCCATTGTATTAAAATTCTCAATGTTTTTTTTTTCCTCTCAGCTTGACGAAGAACCGCCGTTTGACCTGAGATGCTCTCGGCACTTTCAATAATACACGAAGGGAAAAAAAAAACCGAGTTCTCCCACCTGGTGGGATTATTCGGCGATTGTCGATACAACAAAAGCATTCCGACAAACAGAGCACATTTTTTTATTTTTAAAGAAACACTCGGCCAACGTTGAGTACCTTTACCCAGGTTGGTACTAACTTAAAAAAAAACAAATAAAAGCTACTTTCTAGGGTTGAGGATGGCCTCCGTCCATACCGATTAAGTACAAAGCCTTAGGGCGACATTGTGTACAGATCCTACCTCGGTAGGTGATTGTCGATACAACAAAAAACCCCCCTTCCGTAAGGCTTCGGTCGACATTGAGTACAGATCTTTATACCTGTAGGTGTACAGTGATTGTCGATACAACAAAAAAAAAAACATACAAAAGGCTTCGGCCAGCATTGAGTACACGATCCTAAGTGTTCCGCCTGGGTGGGTATTTAGGTGAACGGTCTGTCTATGCGACTAAAGCTGTACACGGCATTCTAAAATAAAGGTTTCAGATGTTTCAAGGCAGATGTTTCTGAGGTGGAAATGAGGAGTGGAACACCTTCGGGACAATGACTCATCGTTCTCCCCTCTCCAATCCTACCAATTGGTGTGGGTCTGTTATTCTCGTTCTTTCTTTACACTGCAAGCATTTTTTCCCCCCCTCCCAAAATTTCAAAAAATGCGCTGAAAAAAGTGCATTTGTTTTGTTTTGTTTTTTTTTTTTTTTTGCATATTCGAAGATTGCGATTGTGGGAAGCGTCGGGGTGGGGAGGGGGGAAAGGAACGATATTTTTTTTTACCAAAAATAAAACCAAAAAGAAATTTCTTTTCTGTAATACTATAACACAACACACACAACACGGTGACGAATTGCTCTACAATAACACCAAATAAAGCCAACCCCCCCTTTTTTACATATTTCCTCCCTCCTCCCCTCCCCCCTCCCCCCTCCCCCTTAGAAACCACTTTAGTGGAGCAGCTCTGCGTGGGGGGTCTAGATAAAGATAACCGCCTTTTGATTTGATCCGTTTAAACCTGCTGTTCTCAAGACAGAATATTTTTTGCATCCATTCGTCGAGTTAACCTCTGGGTGTTTTTTTTTTAGCTAATCTCTAATCAGATCTCCTCTCTCCCCCCGCCCCCTCCAACAAACCCACAGGTTTTTTCCCTTCTGTGTTTCCTTTACAAAAGGGACAGAGCAGCATGAGGGGGGAACGCAGCTATAGTAGAGGGGCGTCGGGTCCTGCGTCGACCCCTGCGCCGCATACGCCACGTTCTGTTTCGTATCATATGAAGGCTACGCAGCAGCGGAGGTCGTGTGTGCCTCAGATGCATGATGCAGTGCCGCGCCAGCCGCAGCAGCAGCAGCAGCAGCGGTCTTCCCACTACGACCACCTTCCTCAGAAGTACCAAGGCGTGGACGATGAAGACCGCTACGCAAGGGAGAAGGTGCGGTCAGTCTTCAACACCCCGCGCGACAGAGAGCTCTTCCCTGAATGGTCAGGAGAAGAGATGGCCCCCCTCACTTCGCAACCCCAGGCCAGCTCTGCGGCGGTGTCTAGCTACGCGGCAATGAAGTCGACCCAGGGCGATATCAGTCAGAGGATCAGCGAAATGAAGGAGCAGGTCCGTGCATTAGAATCTTTGAGTGGCGGTGATACAGTGGTGGCGCCGAAGAGACTGCGTGGGAGAGGGCGGACCACGTCCCCGACGGCGTCGGTGGCGTCGAGCTCTTCTCTTGCCAGCTCCTCCTGCACCGCTGTGACGTCAGAGTTTACTGATACCTCGGAAGGGCACGAAGAAGGGTATGGAGGAACTGCTGCCCCCCCAGCTACGCCTGCGGAGCTGCCATTGGCGTCGTCGCGTGCACTGCATACACCAAGGCAGTGTCTGTCGCGGGCAGAGCCGCTTCCAGTTGACGTGGTTTGTGTGAAGATGCAGCCTCGTGTAGAGCGTCCCGTGCGGGTGGAGAGGGAGAGGGAGAGAGAGAGGGAGCGTCGGAGGCAGGTAGAGATGGAGGAGGAGGAAGAGGAGGAGGAGGAAGAAGAGGAAGTGGAGGTGCGTAGGTCCAGCAGGGTGACCCCAGCAAAGGTGCGGCCGGGTACGCCAAAGCGTGCCTCGGTGGCGCCGTGTAGGGTGCCCCCGCAGGCATCGTTTTCGCCAAGTGTAACCGCGACGTTCCAAGATATTGCCTTAGAAGCGTCTCCAACAGAAGTGATGCCCACCCAAAGAAGTCTCGCAGAAAACATCAAAGAAAAGTTGCAGCAGTTCAAAGGCGCGAGAGACCTGCAGGCACAGCTCCCCTCAGGCTACACCGTCAGGCTGTATGTGATGTGTCTTGTGGCAGTCAGTGTGCTTCTCCTGCAAACGCGTCCCGCAAGAAACTCATTCGGGTCGTACATCACCGCCGTGAACCGTGAGGAGCATGGTTGGTTCTTCGGATCGGTGCTGACACCGTGGCAAAAGGGGACCGGGCGTGTGACTTATAAGGACTACTACCTGTTCTCTCATGGTACTATCAGGAAGGACAACACACCTGACTCGCCGATGCAGGGTTTTGTGGGTATACTCCACCTTTGGATTCCGCAGCCAAACTGGCCCGTTGTGATGTGTTTGTTGTTCCTGCTTGCCACGTCGCTGAGTTCACGTCTGCCAGCTTTCCCAGGGTGCGACACACTGCTGCACGCGGTGTCTGCAGGCGACACGCTGCAGTTCTTCATCGACGTTGTCTTCGTGCTGTGGGCTGCAGAGCCGCTCTCGGCGGCGCTGTGTGTATCGGAGTATCTGTCGCAACCTACGTCTTTCGTATGCTGTCTGCTTGCAGTGGGGCTCTGCGTAAAGTGTTTCGGGAAGCGCAGACGGAAGCTGCGGCACACAGGCCAGGCAGGGTCGACGGCAGTTGTGTCCTTCTTGCTCTCCTATGCTGCCATGTGCCACATGGTGACCAGGTTCAGTGTGGGTGCCCGTGGTGGTGTCCTCCCCGTAGGTAGACGTGCAGCAGACGCACTGTCCGTAGCATTCTCTCGGATGTCAACAGAAAAAACGGTAGTGACCTTGGCAGCAGTGTCGAGAAGCGAGCAACTCGCGTTCCTCCATTTTTTTATCCAATCCGTGCGTTCGACAGGAAACGGGAAAGCTGCAAGCACGTCCGAGATTGCGCAAATCACGACCGGGCTTGTCTTGGGTGTTCTCGCATCCTTCGTGCTGTGAAATGTGGAACAAAAGAGTTGATGCGTTCACCTTAGATCTTATTGTCATGCTCCCTCCCGCCCGCCTTCGCGGAGTTTTAAATAAAATAGAAGATGTGTGTCCATCTTTTTGCTTTACAGTGCTCCAAATATGTTTAAGTTTCTTGGAGTACCGTAATTTAGTATACATGTACTTTTGTAATCAAAGATGCCATAGCAATGACAGGCTTCGGTTCATCTTATCTTTTTTCTTCGTTGGGTATTCTTTGCAAAATGTGTCCAGAAGCAAGCCCCTGTCATTGCGAAAGCTTCTAAAAAAGGCACCCGCCAATTTTCCCCCTCTTTGCCATAATTGTTAAAGCCCCAGCGCCGTTCTTTCACCTGCACACTGATGCTTCTTGCCTCAAAACGACGCTGTTTTTTTTCATTTTTTCATTTTAGGTTTCTTTTTTACACCTTTCTGTTGTCCGCAGGGTACTTATGCTTTCATCTGGGACTGGCATCGTGGGTCAGTCGGGAGGTGCCTGTATCAACAATTCTCTTTTTCTTTTGTCAAAAAACTCCCTCCCTTCCCCCGTTGTTAATTTTCTAGATCTCCCCCATCCCCCATTATTCCCGCTTTTTTTTGTAACGTTTGTAAATTGTAGACTTTTACGCGCCTTTTTTGCAGGATTTAAAAATGCTGTTTTCAAAATAAACGAACCCTAGCCCCCCCCATCGATTTTGATTTTCACACTTTCATTGCTCAAACCACCACTCTATGACACAACTGTACAGGTTTTTGACAACAAAAAAAAGACCACAAAACAATCACACAATGGGCGGTCCTCTTCCTTACATCGTTGGTATTGTGCTTCTGACAGTGGGAGCGATTATGGGCGCGCTTCGTGTCAAGAATGAGTTTATCTACCCACAGCCACGTATGTCGATGAACTACTCCGAGAACGGGCAAGAGTTTAGCAACGTTCAAACCAACGAGTTACCCTTCCTTCAGAGCCAGTACTCTCCTGCTGCTACGTCAGGAACTCTCTAAATAAAAAAAAAAAAAACAAACAAACGTTGGAGGCTAACGGTATTATTCAGATCTTCAAGAAGGGGTTTTTGTGTTTTTTTTTTTCCAAGATTCTTTTTTATCTTGACATTTTTCGTGTGTGTTTGATAACTAATAGGGGTAATTCTTGCGCAGAATAACGTGTGTGTGTGTCAGGGTATTTTCCGAAATTTTTCCAAAGAGTTGAAAAGAACCCCAAAAAAAGCGCGCCGAGCCAAAAAAACCCCCTTTTGGGGGTTTTTTTGTGGGTTTTCACCACACACAGCACATTTTTCGAGTTCAAGCCTCAAAAAAAAACAACAAAAAATCCGGCAGAACGACGCCTCTTCGCCAGCCGAGGGAATGGAGGGACTGGAGGGAATGTGCGTGTGCAGTAAATCCAATGGACCCCATAGCACCTGAGAGCAAAACCGGGGCAGCGCAGACTGATGTGGCAACTATAGCTTCCAACAGATTACTCAAAAAAAATCGAAAAGAACCAAACAAAAAAAAACACACACACAAATTGTCAACATCTCGTTCAAGAAGATGAAGATTTGGGGGTGCAAAAATGTTTTTTTTTTCCCTCTCTTCCTATTACTTTGAGATCTGTGTTTATTTTGTTTTTGTTTTTGTTTTTCTTCTTGAAGATCTTTACCCCAATCTCCGAACATCTTTCCTCGATAACGCTGGGAAAAGATGCGTACGTACGCGTATTCATCTCTGCAACCTTATTTTTTTTTGCCGTCTTTGAGGGGGGTGTACCTTTTTCATTTTCTTTTATTTTTCTGTATTTTTGGACAGTGCAGACGGGCAGCTACACTGCACAACGATCATCAAAAAAAAAAAAAATGGGGGCGTTATTTTCTCCCCCATGTGTACTCCAAATGTATGTACGTTAGGAGACAATCTGAGATGATCTCAATGTATCCCTATGGTATTTTTTTATTGTTACTTGTGTATTACCTTTTTTTTTTTATTTATGGAGACTAGTGAACACGGCGAACTAGCCAGGGGGACTACTAGTAGTGCTACCACTCACAGTTCAAATGACTAGTGGTTTACGACTAGTTTTACAATATCATTAGTACAACTAATCGTTGCGACTAGTAGTTCCACTAGTAGTACCCCTGACTTAAGTCCATCGTGAATGCACCACCTCTCCCCCCCGGCACCAAATAATTTGTTTTTAATTTTTATCGTTTTCCCCCCCTGGTGCGTCCACCTATGTCCGGTGGAGCGTTTGCACTCTTTTTTCTTTTGGGTTTTTTTCATGTACTCTGCTTCTCACTTTATGACTCAAATAAAGTTCCCTGCTTGCAACGCCCCTAACTGAGTTTATTCCAGATGTATTTTGTGCCAGGGTGGCAAACCCGCAAACCCCCCTCATCTTGCAAAGGTTATGTTTAAGGTGCTATGGCCACCTTATCCAATGTATACTGTTGTTACCGAGGTGTCTGCACTAAATGGCATTTGTTTTTTTTCCCCCTGTTTTTTTCGCTCTTGTTTTTGTGTTTGTTTAAACCACACCACACCACTACCCAAATCCCCTCCCAAAAGGAAAAATATTTGCCCCCAGTTTTAGTTTCGACATGTGCTACACATTTCGTCGATTACTCAAATAATACACACCCAAAAAAAAAACATAAAATAAGATGTCGACAGACAAATTCCATCTTTCAAAAAAGAAAAAAGAAATGTGAAGAAATGTGAAGAAATGAGTTGCTCTGAAGGGTTGGGACAATCTGATACAACAAAAACCCTTCTGCAGTACAAAGGCTTCGGTCGACATTTTTACTCATAAAAGTGATGTCACAATACTGACTTTTTATCGTTTGCAACTCACCAATAGTTTCCTGGGGAGGAAAAAAAAACTATAGTGGGAGCTCATCGGGGTTACACTGTTACAACCAAGTTTTCAAAAAAAGGTCAATACTCCAATAAAACATGGTTTGTAGTCAGGCTGAGTCAGACTGACTCATTTCGCATTCCTTTTGCACTCGAGTCGGAGAGGAGTCCGATCCTCGGCCTGGCCCAAAAATCAGTCTGACTCAGACTGACTGCAAACCATGATAAAAGCAATTCCACGAGGTGTAGCAATTACCACCTGCCTGGGTTTAGTGCAAGACACTTGGCTCTGGAAAACCTCGCGTTCAAGGGCGGTTTCACATCACCAGGTAGAGAGGCAGGGTTCTCGCTCTTGGTCAGAGGAGCATAGACAGTGTCCATCTCCCCATTAATATGGCAGTGCAGCCCCGTTGGACTCCCCTTGCCTTATTTTTTGGACCCCGCTCGAACCCTCAAAGCGAGGTTCATCACAGGGCGCTGTTTTTTTGTTTTTTTTTTGCCCACCCCATTTCTCCCCCCGTGTAGCTCTTAGTTTTTGTTAAAGGTGGGAAGTGTGTGAGACTTAGTTCATCTTGTAAATTTTTCTTTGTTCTGTTTGGGCAAGAGAGGGCATGAAAACCCCCTATATAGGCCCAGGTCTCATTTGATTGAAGTTCGGATCCTGTGGTCCAAAGCTATGGTCCCCTTCCCCGCCTTTGTTTTTTTTATTCGAGTATTTCATATTTTTTTTTTGTGTTGTGCGAACAAGGCAATTTGACATCGCTCTCGGACAGTTGGCAGCATTTTTGCGTCAGAAAAGGCGTAACCGCACAAATCAAGCTTCGTCCTGAATATTTATTACATCCCCCCTTTTTTATTGTGTAGCGAGCCTTTGTTCCGTTCTTTTTTTTTTTTTTTTTTTTTTTTTTTTTTTTTTGAACTATTTTTTTTTTTTTGAAAATACAGCCATGCAGCCAGAAGAGATGTTATCTCAAAAGAAGAAAAAACGCTCTTTTTAGTTGACCTTGCGTTCCACAGCCTTCCTTCCATAGGGGCTTTTTTGGACGACATACTGGTATCGGTGTCAGCCCTGTTTATCAGTTTTTCAAGGTGAGGAAAGACGACTTCGTTTATTTCTTTCTTTTTTCGATGTTTTGTTTCAGTTTATTTTGCACTGCGGCGAAAAATAGAGGAAAAAAATGAGAAGAGTGAAACCACTCTGTGTGTTTTTTTTTTTTTTTGCTTATTTTTTGACGGTGAAACGATTTTTTCAAAATAAAAAGCTTTTCCGGGTTTTCTGGATAAGCACTCAACCAAACAGATTATTTAAAAAAAATGCAGAGGGAGAGAATACTGCGCCTATATGGCAAGCCCACTCTCTTTTACTACGATCAAACCTTTGAAAAATTTGTGAGATGTTATGTGCACGAGAGGCACATTCATCTTACAAAATTTCTTTTGTTTTTTCTACAGTCAAGAAAGCTCTGGGCAAACAAAAAAAAACAAACACTCATATTCGATACTCTACCTCTCAAAAATAACCCCATTTTTCTCTCTCTTTTCAACTTCGAAAAGGGAGGTGCGGGGGAAAAAAATGCTTTCTTTTGGGGTGAATTGGAGGTGTGCCTCCACCTGAATTGCAAAAAATAGCAGCCCCACCCAACGCCCGCCAACACCCCCCAACACCTCCCCACACCTCCCCACACCCCCCAACACCCCCCAACACCCTGCTAATTTAGCCCGAATTTTGGGATTTTTTTTTTATAGGGGGTGTTCTGCTACCACTTTCTGGAGGGGTTCCAGGGTGGGGTCCCGGTTCCAAGTAAAAAAAAACAAAAAGTGGAAAAGGCAAAGTGGAAATTAGCGAAAAAGGCTAAAAATGTATAAATTTAGACACCCTCAAAAGGGAGAAAAAGTTGGACGCTGTGCGCCTGCGGCGCTACATGTTGTATATTCCACCTGATTTTGATCATGTTTGCCGGTGTTGGAAGGTGAAGTCCCTCTATTTCGTATTGTACTGTAGGTACTGTAGGTACTGTAGGTACTGTAGGTACTGTAGGTACTGTAGGTACTGTAGGTACTGTAGGTACTGTAGGTACTGTAGGTACTGTAGGTACTGTAGGTACTGTAGGTACTGTAGGTACTGTAGGTACTGTAGGTACTGTAGGTACTGTAGGTACTGTAGGTACTGTAGGTACTGTAGGTACTGTAGGTACTGTAGGTACTGTAGGTACTGTAGGTACTGTAGGTACTGTAGGTACTGTAGGTACTGTAGGTACTGTAGGTACTGTAGGTACTGTAGGTACTGTAGGTACTGTAGGTACTGTAGGTACTGTAGGTACTGTAGGTACTGTAGGTACTGTAGGTACTGTAGGTACTGTAGGTACTGTAGGTACTGTAGGTACTGTAGGTACTGTAGGTACTGTAGGTACTGTAGGTACTGTAGGTACTGTAGGTACTGTAGGTACTGTAGGTACTGTAGGTACTGTAGGTACTGTAGGTACTGTAGGTACTGTAGGTACTGTAGGTACTGTAGGTACTGTAGGTACTGTGCATACTGTACTGTACTCCCAATCCCCCGTGTATACTGTGTATACTGTGTATACTGTGTATACTGTGTATACTGTGTATACTGTGTATACTGTGTATACTGTGTATACTGTGTATACTGTGTATACTGTGTATACTGTGTATACTGTGTATACTGTGTATACTGTGTATACTGTGTATACTGTGTATACTGTGTATACTGTGTATACTGTGTATACTGTGTATACTGTGTATACTGTGTATACTGTGTATACTGTGTATACTGTGTATACTGTGTATACTGTGTATACTGTGTATACTGTGTATACTGTGTATACTGTGTATACTGTGTATACTGTGTATACTGTGTATACTGTGTATACTGTGTATACTGTGTATACTGTGTATACTGTGTATACTGTGTATACTGTGTATACTGTGTATACTGTGTATACTGTGTATACTGTGTATACTGTGTATACTGTGTATACTGTGTATACTGTGTATACTGTGCAGTGTGAGAAAATTGATCACGTATGTACTCAGAACTTGTCCATTTCGGCAAATTGACCCCACCACAGCGCGGACGGATTCCGGAAATGCAAATGCAGGTGTTTAAAAGCTTCACCAACGGGAAAAAAGCTCACGCCAGGGGGGAAAAAGGTGTCTCACCTCCCAACACCCCCCAACGCACCCAACAGATCCCAACGCCTCCCAACACCTCCCAACGCCTCCCCACGCCCCCCAACACCCCCCAACACCTCCCAACAGCCTGCTAATTTAGGTGGTGCCTGCATCAATCACCTACCATTTATTTCCAGTGAGACAGAAAAAAAAGACAAAGTAACACCCCCCCCCTCCCTCCCCCTCAACATTTTCCCCCCCTCCACTTCTCCTCCCCTCCTCCTCCTCCTCCTCCTCCTCCTACCCTTTTTCCGCATATCTCCAACAGAAATTCTTCTCTCTTTTCTCCATTCTCCTATCTTTATTCACTGTGCTCTGTGCTGTGCTCTACAACCTTTCAATTGTTTTTCTTCTTCAAAAAAAATAATGCTGATAGAGCACAATGAATAGTATGGAATTATTGAGCTTTTCTATACGACCCGAACGAATAGAAGCAGTGCCAGAGGAGGCGTTTCACTTTGGGGACCCAACATTTCCTCCTGAAGAGCAGCCTGCAGAGGCGATTGAATGGCGAAGCGAGGTGTGCAACAGTGCAGCGCAAGAGCCCCCTGAATGCTTCACCGCGCTCTGGTCATGCGAGGCTCTCGATATAGCCCACCTCGGAGAAGTCGCTGTCGTGCTCTCTGTACGCATCCCCTGCACAGTCCTCATTGAATCGCCACAAACCGATCGACCCCTCCACCGCGAATTTAAGTCACAAAAAGGAATCCGTCTCGAAGCCGGTCTCCAACCCGGCACCCCCTACTCCTTCTCAGCAACCTGGGGGGAATCGGAATGTGCAAAATGCAAATTTGTGACAAAGGAATGCGTAAAGCTGCATCGCATCTGCGGGCTAGGTGAAGACTTTGTGCGTTTGAATTGGATTCATGCGAAAGAGGGGCAATCTGTGAAGGATAGCGGTCTTGTCCATACACCGCTTGATGCTCAGGAGACAGCGGAGATGCATATACAGCAGGTGCGTGCGTGGGGGACGTCGTGGGAGCCGGACAAAGAGTCGCTGAAGGTTGTGGCGTCGTCGTCCACACCCATTGTAGCAACGGGGCTCGCGCCTGACACAGAGTATGTGATCCGTCTGCGCTCGTTGGATGTGCTGCCAAAGGATCTTGCGGCAGCATTGGACTGCGATTCGTTGGTCGGCCTGCACAGCTCGTACGCATCCTTCGTGACGCATGGACCACTCAACTTTAAGATTCTCTGGAGAGGCAGTACGAGCCTCGCAGCAGGTTGGGGGCACGACTCGGCTGTTACCAGGATTGTGCCTGAGTCGTTCCGCGAGCCGTCCCCGATGGACCTAGGTGTGTCGATCTTCTTCTTGGCAGTGATGGGGCATTGGTCGCAGAACCCTGGGCTGAAGTCACGCAAGGAAGCACAGCTGCGTGACCTGGAGGAGGCGCTTGCGTTGGAGGACGAAGAGATGTCGTCAAGCTCGAACACCCTCGACTCGGATGAGGACACACCAGCCCCCAGGGTGCGGGGCGACGTGCCCGACTCGCCACGCTCGGCGGATGCGAGCATGCGGTCTGTAGACCCAGACCTGAAGCGGCTGAACCGCCTCGACCTCGAGAACCGCATCAGCTCGCTCCTCAAGGAGCTGCGCACAGAGGACGAGGCAGGGCTCTTCTACATAGAGCGCAAGCAGCTCGGCCCCGATGCACGGCACTGTCTCTTCGAAGGCCTGCAGTCGCTCACGAACTACACCGTCCAGCTTGTGTGCTACTGCAGGGACGAGCGCATCGACAAAAAGCTGCGCGTAACGGGCAAGACGAGGGCAGCAAAGAACGCTGCTGCACCCGAAACAAATATGTCAGCGATCCACGCAGCAGCGTTCAGTGCCTCGGACACACCTGCCTTCAACCCGTTCGAGCCTGTTGCAGCAGACGAGGCGACTGCACAAAAGACAGCGAGCGACCACGAAGACGAGCAGGAGGAGGCAGAAAGCGACCCCACCGAGGACGTGAACCCTGCAGAGTACTTGTCCGTGGTGTCGCTGCAGGAGACGGCAGTGCGCATCTCATGGTCCAACGTCGACATGGAGGAGTTCGCCAGGCTGCAGGCCATCTCAACTGCATTCTCGGAGTGGAACAGACTCGGTGCACCACCGTGCGGGGACAAGGAGTACGCCGACAGCCAGCGGCAGCTGACAGCACTGGAGTCTAAGATGCAAGTGCTGCAGAAACTGAAGGAGAAGAACACCAAGATTCCATACCTCATAAAGACGCTCAAGCTCGACCTAGGTGTCAGCGAGGCACCTGACAACTGGGCCGATGAGGAGCGGGTGAAGACGTTTGAGCGAGAGAGCAGCGGCCTGCTGCAGCACATGGAGTCGGAGTACATCACGTCCCCGCTGTCTGCGTCGCCGTTGACGCCAACAGAGGAGCAGGTGGTGATTGAGGTGACGACGTCATCGTACGCTACGTTGGTGGCGTCGCTGGAGCCGGGCAGCCGCTATGCAATCTGCATACGGTGCAAGCGGCCTGTTGTCGGGTGGATGCCGTTTTCGGAGGTGACGTACTTCACTACACCGTCGCCACCATCGCTGCATGTAACGCACCTGCAACTATCGCCCTTTGACATACGCGACTTCTACGTCCTCCCTGTGCAGACGGCCCTGCAGAAGGAGGAGCAACGCTGCAAGAAGGGTGGGCACCTCCGGCTGCACACCTTCCGGTGCTATGAAGAAGTGCGGTACCAGGTTAAGCTGCACAGCAATGAGGGGCAGTCGCGGACGGTTGTGTGCAGCACGCAGGACTATGTGAAGAAGACGAGTGAGAGTGGGGAAGAGGAGAACTTGGGCTTCCGTCTCACCCTCTTTGAGCCTGGGATGTACACAGGCTTCAAGATACGCATGTGTTTGCCTGGGCGGCATAAGAGCGACCTGCACGATGGCGAGTGGGGCTCATGGAGCGAGCACCACTACATCGCCTCACGTTACAACCAGCTCAGCGTGCGTGACGTGGGCAACGGCGGCTTCAGCCTGCAGTGGGATGTCAACTCCGAACGGCGCACTGCAACCGACAGCTACCGCCCCATGCTGTCGTCCATTCTCACTGCAGGCTCCTCAAGCAAGACGATCGCCACGTGGTCGCCTGAAGCGAAGACGTCTACATTAAACACACACACCTTGGAAGGGCTTCCTTACGACAGGTACCGTGCCTTCATGGTCCTGACAGAGTACTGCTATCTTGACAAGGACTGCGCCAGTCAGGTTGTGTCGTGGAGTTGGTCTGAACGCTTTGCGGCAGTGGCTTTGGTGCGGCGGTTTGACCCTGTCATGTACAAGGTCGGTGAGGAGTTTGCAGAGATTGTGTGTGTGCAGATGGAGGCGAGTGAGACCGACAGGGCAGACACGGCTGCTCCTGCAGACATAGACATCGGTGTGCTGACGCCTAGCGAGGCAGCGACACACCTGCGCTATGTGGAGCTGCACGAAGCTGGCCGCAAGGACGCCTCTGACGAAGGCGAAACCGGTGCAAAGGACATCAAGCTCTTTGAGGTAAGTCTCGTCAACGTCACGAAGCATGACTCTGCACCTACCATCACCGCCTTCGCGCCAACATCGATGTTGTCAGGTGTCGTCAACGGTCTTCTCCCACAATGCGAGTACACCCTTGCCCTCCGCCCGCAGCTAGTCAACGGCGACCGTTTCCACTGGGGGCAGTGGAGTCGCACAGTGCACTTCCGTACACTAGGCTACCTATGCCTTGACCTGAAAGGTGTCGGGGAGGACTTCCTATCAGTGTCCTGGCTGCGGCCGTACCCATACCCACACGTCGACCCCGCAGCGTCGGATGAAGGGCATTCGGAGCGCATCTTCAGCCAATCAAGGAACGTTCCACACGACATGGCCGAACTCACGAAGTATCTCGACAAGACGTACGACTTCCACCACGAATACGAGCTCAGCCTTCTCGAGAACTACTTCTCGAAGGGCACGCAACCCTTTGCCGGTGGAGTGCAGCGTCCGTCGTCCGTCATAAAGCCGCCACACGATCGGCAGCACACTTTTGAAAATCTGAAACCTGGCTTTCGATATAAGGTGAAGGTGCGTCAGGCTGTGGCCTTGGCGGATGCCCACAAGCGCGATGCAGAGAAAGACAAGAAAGCGAAGAAGGACAAAGACAAGGAGGAGAAGGAAAAGGAAAAGGAGCGGACGGAAGGCGAGGACATCTATGGCGAACCATCGAACTGCCTTGCTATTTGGACGGCACCTTCGCTGGTTGTGACCATTGGCGATGTGGGGGAGGACTCATGCAAGATCTCGGTCCCAAAAGCGTCGAGCATTGTGCACATGCTGGAGCGGCAGTTTCCTACACAGGACGACGACATCTCACATACAACAACTGTCCTACAGCTGAGCGATACATGCGTGACGTCGTTCCAACTCCGAATCATTCCTTACTACTCCGCGACGAAGAAGTACATCCTGCACAACCCTGTCTTGCCACCACCTGGTGCCAACAAAGGTACGCCACTGCAACAACAGGAGCTTGCCTGGAGACATAAAATTGAAGCAGGCGCACCCATCATCAACACTGCTGTTGCACAGCAGACACCCAACGCTGCAGACACGCCGCCCACAAGCTCCGCCACACCACCCATGCACCTCACATACGACTGCAGCGACGAGGTCTACCCACCTTACTACGAAGAAGAATGCCGCGTATCACGCCTCCCCCTCGAAGGCTCAGGACGCTCTGGCTACGATGGGTCCATCACCGCGAACCTGCTCCCCAGCAACGATTCCACCTTTATTCTGTACGACCTAGACCCGCACTCCACGTACGGCGTCTCCATGCGGCGCATCATTGATGGAGAGTGCAGGGGGAAATGGTCGCCCGTCCTGCCCTTGGTGACGCAGGGTCTGATAGGCACCACGCTCGGGATGGTTAGTGAAACATATGCCGCAATTTCATGGGAGCGTAGGGCAGAGGAGAACCCACAGATCGCCCCAGAAGAGTATGCAAGCAGCATGAGCAAGGTCGCAAGCTGGCAGCTTGCGATTACAGGGAAGCTTTCGTCATCGGAGGCGGATGTATTGTCGTCGTTCTCAAAGGATATTGTTATGAAGGAGTCGCTTATCACCTTGCCAGCATCAGCGACGTCGCACATCTTTCCTCAGCTTGTCCCGGAGAACAACTATCGTGTGAAGGTTCGGTCCCACCACCACACCACTTCCCGTGAAGGGGCATGGTCAAGATGGTCTGGTGTTATCCACTTTACGACAAAACCTCCGTTGATGTTGGTGTTCACTGTTGTTGGGTCGACGTATTGTTGTTTGTCTTGTTTTCGCAAACAGAAGGAGGTTTCGGAGAGGGGCACCGACGAAGAGGAAGAGGAGGAAGATGAGGAGGGGGAGGAGAAGGGCCATGAGTCAGAACCCACGCCGTCAGAGCCTGAAGAGCCAGAAGAGGACACAGAGACATTCGAAGTGCGTGTCTTCGACCACGCCGACGAAGGGTGGAGCCAATACCAAACAACAAACGACCAGTCCTGCATTCCCGCCACCAGCACAGCACCAATCACCATCTCTGCCTCCACGGTAGGTTGCGTGCAGAAGAATGTTGTGCGGGGGCTGAGCAGCGGGCGGAGGTACACCGCTATTGCGAGGATTGTGCCCTCGGAGGATATGAAGTACACATGGGACCGGTGGTCTGTTCTTGGCAACTTCGAAACGCTGCCTCCACTGGAAGCCAAGGTGCTGACTGCTGCGGAGGAGTACGCAGTGGTCGAGGTGGCGCGACTGCGGTCCTTGTCTACAGTTCTTACCTACACGCTTGCTGTGAATGAGTGGGTTGCGCCGGACAAGTTGCGCATCAATCCCACATCAAGCACGCGGTTGCTGATCCAAGGCCTCACGCTCAACCAGCTCTATGTCCTAAAGGTGTCCGAGCTCATCCACAAAGGCAACACAACAGAGGACCCCGAAGCGGTCGGTCTCGGCCCCTCACAAGAATGGGCGAAGTGGCAGGACCTCCTCGTCGTCTCGACCACCCCACAGCGTCCCACCGCGCCAGTCCTCTACGAACACCGCGATTCAAATGTATCATTTTTTTGGAAGCTCGAGTCGCCCTGGGACATCGGCGCACGGCAGACGTCGTTCACAGATATGTACCGGAGGAAGCGTGAGGATGATGCGTACGATGCGCTGCAGATCGAGGCCGCTGATGTGAGCGGGGTGGAGGAGGCGGTAAAGACGCCTGCACCGCCATCTTCTGATCCAGCATTAGCTCCTGCGACTGAACCCGAGCCTGAGACAGAGGAACGACCCATCATCATTGAGGAAGACGTGAACGACATCCCCGTGGCTGTCAAGAAGTGGCTGCGGTCGCCGTCCGGGTCCGAGCTGAATGTAAAGCCTCCGACAGACTACTTTTCGCAGCTGGACGAAGCACCGACACCGCAGCCACCTAAGGTGCGGGTCAAGACAGCGCCCGTACCGGAGGCGGCAGCGGAGGAGGAGGAGGAGCACGTTGCCAGCGAGGTGGCGCCAAGCATCATCTCCTTTTCGTCGCTGGAGGACACCTCGCAGTATGGCCTGCCTGCCTTTAGGGAATATGCAAAGCGGCATTTGGGCACAGTCATTGATGATATGAACGATGGGAAGCGGCCGACTAACCCTGCTCTGAGCAAGCTAGCTGCGACGTGCTCACTTGTCATACAATATACACAGGCACAGCAGATGCCGAACAGCTTTGGCCCGCAACCGCCCCCAGCACCGTGCGCAAGCGCTCTGACAAACTCTAGCCTGTATCGCTATGTGCTTGAGGCTGCGAGACGCGAGCAAGAAGGCAAGGACCGCAGCGGAGTGTGCATCGGCAGCTTCAAACCCCTCATCGAAGTGTCACAACCCTTCGCCCGCATCAAGCTCCACGACTCGGTCTCTATTGAGTCCTACTTCTTCCGCCTCCGCACCGTCTGTTCCACCAACATCACCGACCCAATCACCGGAAACCCTGTCGACCTTTCCTCTCGCCCTTCCCCCATCTTCTCATTCAACACACCACCTCCGCCAAGGGTCCCAACTGGCCTCATCCTCTCAGACATGCTGCACACCACTGCGCTGTTGAAGTGGTCCCCCCCGGCAGATGTTGGCCTGCACAACCAAGTCCACTACAGTGTTATGTTGTTGAACATTTCTGGGTTCCAGGCAGAGTTGGAGACATGGACGGAGATTGCACGGGTTAGAATTAATGGATACTTTTTGACGAATTTGAATATTGGAGAATCTTATAAGGTGAAGGTGAGGTGCTGCAGTGCTTTTGGGAAGAGTGCCTATAGCAATGCACTTTCATTTTCTACTCTCAAGACTGCGGGCATGCAGGTCACTGAACGCACAGGGTTTGCTGCCAGCTGCCGTAACCTGAACGACCCACGCGCCGTCTGGAGACGGCATGACTACAACTGGGTGTTCCCATCCCCCACCGCCCTCGACTCAACACCCCTTCCCTTTCACAGCCCCTTCCACCTCTACAAAGAAGGCATCCCACAGCTCTACTGCTCATCAGAGCGTGCACGCTGGAACGCCTCCGTCACAGTCCCTCTCTTCATCAAAAACCCTCAAGAGCCACACGGCACCTTCTACCCGCGAAGCCAAAACCTCCTGCACCGTGCCACCAGTCTCTGCACCTCGCTCAAAGGGGAAGGAGAAGGGGGGGAGGAGGAGGAGATGGTGCGGGAAACCTTCACCCGTCCGACAACCTCGATGGGGGTGCGTCCACAAAGCGTGCAGAGGAATATACCACAGAGGCCAAGCTCTGCGGGTGCGGGGCATTCGAGGAAGAGAAACGGTGTTCGGTGAAAAAAAAAATCTGTGTTTGTTCTATCCTTTCTTTTGAAAGGTGAGGTTGAGGTCGTCTTCGCAATGTTTTGCAGTTTTTTTTTTCTTTTTCTCGATATGCGGAGTGTCAGTGCCTGTGTCCCAGAGGCGTTTGCACTGTCGACTTCGCCTTTTTTTTGTGCATGTTTAACCATTTACCCGCAAATTGCCCAAAATATTAGTGATGATTTTTTTTTTGTCAGAACAATTCCCGCCTTCTCTTGCCTCCTTTCACCAACACACCCTCCAGCCCCACCCCCCCCCCTCCCCCAAGATGCTGTGGGATACGCTGGAAGCATGGCCGCTGCTGATCGCAGGCATCTCTATGTATTATATGCTTCCTCACATTATTGAAGGTGTTTGCGCTTTGGAGGGTGGGCTGTGTCGGGCAGTGTGGCGTCATGTGGCACGTGTATTTTGCTTGGCACGCCAGCTTCTGTGGACTGTGTTTGGGTGCTACTTCTGGGGTGTTGTGAACCACGTTTTGAAGCACTACGTTCTCACCGAGGAGGCGGAGGACCAGCACACCCTGCCCGTCACCCCTGCGAAGGGAGGCTCTCCGACAGCACCGTCCACTCCAGCAGCGGCACGCTCTGTGCGCAGGATGGACACTCCCATGAAGGACCTGATGCAGCGTGTCGCCACGTACATGACGCCTTCGAAGTTCCGCTGCAGCCTTGGCAGCAGTGTGTCCAGGGCTGCGCCTGTGGAGGTCGAGACCAACCCTACGTACCCGATGCGGCGCTTCCGCTTTGAGGAGGAAGAGGAGGAGGTGGAGGTGGCAGTGGTGCCCATCCGTGCACCCTCCATGCGCAAGGCCACACCCCCGCCGTCAAGAGGTGTGTCGCCTCTGTCCACAGCGTCGGCATCAGGCTCAGAGAGTTACTGTCTGACGCACAGCTCAGCTGCATCCACAGGAGACCCAGAGTCAGACTATCCCTCCCGTGCGCCGTCGCACGACTCCGTGGTAACAGAGCCAAAGAGGCAAGAGGAAGAAAGTGAAATTGAAACAGAGGCAGACAGGCAGAAGCTCATCATCCAGCAGCACGAAAAGGAGATGAAGGAGCGCGAGAACCAGCTGCAGAAAGAGCATGAGCAAAAGATGCAGCAAATGCAAATGCAGATAGCCCTGCAACAGCAGCAGCAGCAGCGTGAGCAGGAGGAGATGCAGCGCCAGTACGCGCAACGGCAGGAGGCAGAGCGGCAGGCGATGCGCATGAGAGAGGAAGCGATGCAGAGGGAGCAGTTGCAAAAGCAGCACCAAGAGCACATGAGGCAGGAGGAGGAGCGGCAGAGGGTGATGCAGATGCAACAGATGCAGGAGCAGCAGAAACAGCAGCAACTACAGCAGCAACAGCAGCAGCAGCAGGAGGCTATGCAAAGGGACTGGTACATGCAGCAGCAGCAACAGCAACAACAGCTGCAGCAACAACAACTACAGCAACAGCAGTACGCTCAGCAGCAACAACAGTTCGAGTTGCAACAGCAACAGTTCCAGCAGCAGCAGCAGCAGCAGCAGCAGCAGCAGCAGCAGCAGCAGCAGCAGCAGCAGCAAATGCACCAACAGCATCAACAACACCAACAACACCAACATCAACAGCTCCAGCACCAGCAGATGCAGCAGCAGAGTTTCGGCCACCCCGCCACCATGGACATGGAGGACGGACTCCGCTCCACACCAGCACGCCCCGATCTTGGCAACCAACGCACCTCCTTTGGACAGCAGCCGGCTGCTTTGAATCCACGTTCACGTGCCCGCGCAGTGACGCCGTGTAGGGATGACATGCATCGCGACGAGAATGCGATGCAGCAGCAGCACATGGGCATGCCTGCCTCGTATGATGTGTCCCCGCCGCAGACGGTTGCGACGAAGACGCGCAGGAGTCTGCAGGAGCGGAGGGATGAGGAGAAGCAGAAGCAGCGGCTGGCGGCAAGGAATGGTCAGGCGTCTGCGCCTGCGCGGACACGTGCCCCCGCTGCGTCTGGTTCTTCCATACGCGACTTCATCAAACACCAGCGCAACACCGGAGCAGGTACCGACCCTATGTCCGTCGGCCCAGCAGGCTTGGTGCAGAAGAAGTCATCTGCAGCCTTCGAAGTCGACGTAAGCGACGTCCGCCCACGCGCACAGCGCGACGTAGTCATGGGTGACACCCCCAAACCCTGCAGTGCCCCAGTGATGATGACCTTCGATATGACCTCAGGCCAAAGTGACTCCCCGCGTACCCGCGCACGCACGCACCTCCTCGGGAGATAACATTCCCGTACTTTCTAGAAGACTTAGACCTTTAGATTTTTGTTTTTTTTTTTTTTTTTTTTTTGGTGTTGTTCAACTTAGCCCAAGGCTCGACTTTTTTTTTTTCCACATCAAACTGGACAGGGCGAGGGGGGTACGTTTACTATGCACATGAAAAGCACTTGGTCCGAGCGAAGCGAGGGCCAGATGTCTTACAATCTGTACAGTGCCGGTTAGTTAGAACGAGGCACAAAAGTGAACAAAACTAGAGATGGATTGTTATTGTCATCAGCACAGTCAGCACCATTGACAATTGAGGAAAAATGGAGTATTAACATGGGAGAGGCAGGGGAGAAGACAGACTGTCCAGTCAGTGTGGTTTTACTTAGCGTTCCAGTTTGGTACCCAGCTGGTTCTGGAGGGGGGGGGGGGGGATGTTTTCTTTTTACAATACGAAGTTCCGTTCTTGTCACAACAAGCGTCCTTTTTGTTCTTTTTGTCCTTGTAGTCTTTTTTGATAGGGTAATTAACGCCATTAGCGGTCACTCATGGAACTCGTATGGGAGGGGCTGGGGGGGGGGGGGGGGGGGGGGGGGGGGGGGGAAAGGGAATTCACAGATTACCAAACACATCATCTTACTCACGAGTCCTTGCGTCACTCACGGCCATTCTGAGCGAGGACTAGATGCAGTTCAGCAAAAATCTAGACAAACAGGTCTCTAAAGAAGAGGGGTGGGGGAAAAGAAAAGGGAAGAAACGAGTGTTGCTACACACAAAAGAAAAGGGGGGGGGGGGGGGGTCTAAAAACGAATCTAATGCTGGCCGCTTTCCTCCTAAGCAGCCATCCTACGGAGCAGCTCCTTGGCGTTCCGGAACCGCTCCGTCTCTCTCTTCTCCCGTCTCCCGTCACCGCTCACCTGCCTCTCCTCCCACCACTCCTGCAGGTCCTGCAGCGCTCTCTCCGGACTCAGGGGGGTGCTGCCCTGCTTCTGCCCACGCTCGGGGTAGAAGTGCCTCCGCCACTCATCTACACTGGCGGGCACAGTCTCTCCATACCTCGCACAGGAAGCTACCTCCACAGGGGCGTCAGATCCTGCTGGGTGGGCGGTGGGTGCTCGCCTTTTGGCCGCAGCCTTCTCTGCGCGTTTTTCGGCGACGCGCTGCTCCGCCTGTTCCCTCCTCTTCCTGGCGGATGCTTCCTTCCATGCACCCTTTTTGGCCGACCCCTCCTTTAATTCGCACAGGATAGCTGATGGCTTTTGTTGTTGAAAGCTGGTCCTCATTGCGGTCATTGTCGGTGCGGCGTTCTCGGTCATGTTAGTGTCGTGGTTGGTGTCGGCAACGTCGTCGTCGTTGTTGTCAGTGTTGGTGTCGTTGTAGTTGTTGCTGTTGTTGTTGTTGTTGCTGTTGCTGTTGCTGTTGCTGCGCCTTTCCATCTCCATGCGGCTGGACTCGAAGGCCTCATCCAACTCCTCTTCCTTAATCTCTACCTCGGCCAGTGGGGGTGCTGGGTTGCTGTTGTTGTAAAAGCTACCTCCCTGGCTGGTGGTCGATGTAGAAGGAGTGGTGGTGGCTCTGCGCCTGCGTGCTGCACATTTAGCGCCCTCCCCTGCGCAGGCCTCATTAGTACACCACTTGAGTGGGCACGCCGAACAGAACCAATGTGCAATGCTGTCCTCGAATACCGCAGCGCAGCCCTCACACGTCACCATCTCTCCGTCTCTATCCTGCCTGTCACCCATGTACGACAGCGTTCCGGTGTTCATGCACTGCATCTCCACAGGGGGGATTTGTGGCTCCATCTTCATCATCATCCCCCTCGCCACTGCACCTACCACTAGAGGGGAGTAGTGCCCGGCGCCCACCGGTCCTTCGTGTAGCAGGGCTATCGCACCTCGTGGGGCTGCCGCCGGTCTCAGGAATGTCGTCTTGCTGTCCGCCCGCACCACCGCCACAACTATCTGTAATGCACGGGAGAGACCAGCCAACGCCGTCACGTCCGCCCACGAACGAGTGTCCGGACTCCCCTCCACGCTCATCCAGCGCACCCACGACCCGAAAGTCGGTTCCGCCGAGTTCGCCAGGTCCCTGTCCTGCTTGACCCTCGTCACTGCAAGCTTCCGCAGGTCCCCAGAGGAGATGTCCCTCCACTCCCGTAGCAGCCACCTGACTGCATCAAAGGCGCAGTCCCCGACAGTGAACGGCACTGTTACCGTTGGGACTGTCATCCCGAGGGTGTTCCAAAGTTCTTCGTGGAACGTCTGTGGTCGAGTTGCGCTCCCATCCGCCGGGTTAGGGCAAGGTGGAGGGTCAGGGTGCTCCGCAGGCTCTTCGGGGTTCAGTGCGGACACGTCGATATCGAATAGACCGTCGTCTGGTGCATAATCTATGGGAGGCAGGTGGTCGGGAGGAAGTCGGAAGTGTTCGTCCTCACCTGGCAACGGCGCGACGTCCACCTCTATCCTCTCCCTGAGCGCGCCTGCTGTGTCCCCGCGCAGACACCCTCTGTCCATCGCTGACTTGCCAATCATCCGCTGCAGCGTAGTGCCCATCCCCCACGCCCAACGACGCGACATCTCCTGCTTGCTGCCCAGCTTCCTGTCGGCTGCGAAGCGTAGCATTTGCGTCCAGATTGTGGATGCCGCAGGCCCGAACCCTCCCGTCGTCTCCAACGCGAATGGAGTGAAGGTGATCCGTGCAGCAATGCAGGCGGCCTGGTGCTTCCCCCTCTTCGCCGCCTCCGCCTTCGTTGCCGTGTACCCCTTGGCCACCGCAGCACCCTGCACCATCGACTTGCACGTCGGGGTCCACACTGTCACGTCAATGGCCCGCCCCCGCGACTCGCCCACCCCCGTGGACAGGAAGAGGTCTGCTGGCTTCTTGTTCCCCAGTACCAGGTGTTGGGGTTCGAGAGTGGGGCCTAGACCTGCTTCGTTCGCAACGGAGTAGACGAAGTCGCGTACTGCGTTGTGCCTCAGAATGCGGTGTCCTCCCATCTTGCAGGCGAAAATGTGGTCGCCTCTCGCGTCCATGGCCTGCCCACACTGCCTGCACTGGACCCCGTCTGCGAAGAGAGGTAGGTGCATGCGGATCCTGCAGACCGCCTGGAACTGCTCCGGGGGGATGTGATGTTCCCACGTTGGGGGCGCCATGAGCCACGCGCCTGCATGCGGAAGGGAGAGGGAGTTCATCCGTGCCCGATCAGCCGCATCACCCTCCAGGTACAGTCGCCGCAGCTGTTCTTCGAGGATTCCTGCCGATAGCTCCCTTTGTCGCACAGGGGTGGCTGGTCTCACCAGAGGGTCTACTTTGTCTGCTTCTGCTACATGTCGGTTGTGCTCCGTCGCAGTCTCTTTCCACCCTTCCGCATCCCATTGGAACTCCGGGTCTAGCACCTTACACAACTCATGTAGCCCGCTCCGCGACCCCATCGCCGCGGCCGTCCAGTGGTCACGGATGCGACGGACTCCCATGCCTCCAGCTCTGCAGGGAAGTGCTGCCTGACGACGTGCCATCTCTGGGAGAAGCCCTTCCGTGTCACCCATCAACGAGGCGAGCGCAGCGTCGACCTCCTTGTCGTACTCCTTGAGGTACTGATGAGTACACGCATGTCCGATAGCACGCATGTAAAACACCATCCTCGCGAAGCCTTCACACTGGCGAAGAAGCGTCAACCCGACCTGTACGTCCTTGAGGTCCTTGAGGAGGCGGAGCTGCTCAGCGAACTCCTTCACCTGCTTGTCCATGTAGGACTCGCAAAACTCGTCGTCACCGATAGGCGCCCCCAAGAACGCGAACCCACCGTACTGCACCTTCATGGCCTTGCCCTCACATGCTGCGCACGCACCGTCGTCCGGGTATCCATGGGCACACACTGGCAAGCCCGCCTGTGCTAGGTCACGTGGCGTCTGCTGTCCTAGCGCAATCACCTCGCATTTCGCCAGCTTCACCCGCAGACCCATCGCCAGGCTCCGCTCCTGCACCAGCTTCAACGCCCGTCCCACTGCTTCGGGTGGGCCCATGATGGTCCCGTCGTCCAGGTACCACAAGCTGGCATCAATCCCCGGCATCGCCTTCACCTCCTCCGTCAGTTCCTTGATCCCTAGGGAGAAAAGAAGCGGTCCTGCCGGGTCACCCTGCTGTGCCCCTCGTTGCGACTGGATGAGGTCGTCGCCGTGCAGGAGGGAAGTCGGCCTGCCGTAACACCACTCGATCCATGGGGAGATGGTGGGGAGGTACTTTCGAGTAGCCGCGAGGAAGGTGGACCGGTGGATGCTGTTGAAAGCGTTTTCATAGTCCACGAGGACTATCACCTTGTTCTTCCCTAGGTTGCGTTTCACGTAATCCGCCACCACCATTGTAGCAGCCTCCAGTCCACCATCCACCGCCACCCCTACTTGGCGACCAGGGAGAAGCTTGTCCCGCGCCTGCGTCCGGACTGATCCCACTTCAATCTTGCTCACCACCCGACGAAGTGTGTTGCCTGCAGATATGGGGCGGACATCCGTTTCACCTTTCTTCAGGGCGACGAGCGTGGCTCCGGCAAGAAATTCTGCTGCCTCAGGTGGGGCCTGGCCTCTTCGCAATAGGTCCAGGACTAGCGTCATGAGGGGGAGGAGGTTGAGGTCAGGGTGTTTGACCATCCATTCCTTCAAATGGTCGCCCCTGAGACCGAATGGGCCTGGTGATGATCCCTTCGACATGCTCTTGATGGCCTTCAGGGCGTCGATGGGCTTCAGGGGTTCGAGGGCAACGTGCGCAGTGGTGTTTGCCACCTGTGGGGCCTCCTCCGGGTGCTTCGCCCTCAGCTTCGCTGTCGTCTCTATCGTAACGGGCGCAGTACCGCCTTTGTGGAGACGACTCATCCCTGCTGCGAGCCTACCGTTCCGGACTTCAGTGACACACGCTTTCTCCCTCTCCTCCTTCGTCGGCTCCTTCCGCTCCTTGCCCGGCCCACGCCCAGGAAGAGATCGAGTCGCTGCAGACCACATCGCCGCAATTTCCCCCTGCGACCACTCCGTCACCTCCGCCTCCCGCTGTGCCACCACCTTCTTGCTGATGTTCGCACCTCCCCGTTTTCTGGACAACACGAGTTTTGCGAACATGCAAAGCCTCTTCCAGCTGTTCTCGTCGTTGCAGCCAGCTACGTCTTCCAACACCTTCGCGAACTCCACCGCCGCCGCCCGGTCAATCGCTTTGGGCACGGTGTCGTGGGTCGGGATGGGTGCTGCCGCGATCTCATACCAGTCCGGCATGTCGCGGTCGTCCACTTCCTGCGCCGGTGTGCGGATGGTGGGTGACGGGCGTGGCACCGCCTGTACCAGCCTCGAGCATTGCAGGCACGTCTCGTTCTTCGCTGCTCGGATGCCGTCACACACACCACATTGACCCAGGCCGAACTTCCGCAGAGTGTCGTGCGGAATGTGGTCTCCCTCTGCTAGGTGGCCAGCGATATGTGCGCGTAGCCCTGGACCGGATAAGGGGATGTCCCGGTGGAACCGGCTTCCCTGGCAACACGGTACTGGGCAGTAGAGGAGGGGGGAGTCCCCTTCCAGTGGAGAAGTCGCGTCCTTCGTCATGCCGGGAATCGGAGACACCGCCAGCCGGGATGGGATGAGCTCTGCAATGGGGGCGGCATTGGCTAGTGCGGAAGCCTGTGCCGGGTCCATCTGCACCTGCTCGTAGTGTTCCCCAATCAGCGATATCACCCTCACCTCCCGTGGCTTCTTCTTTTGTGTCTTCTTCTTCGACTGGCGTTCCCTGTTCACCACCACCATGGGGCACGCCCCCGGCTGCACAACCAGGATCGTCAACGACCATGTCATGGCTATGTGGTGTAGCGTCAGCAGGTCACCCCAAGCGTCTCCTTCCACCCCTGCCACCCACGTGGAGAATTCAGCCTCCGTGTCGAAGTGTCTTCTGAGGCCGCGCTTCTTCTCGGTCGTCAACGCACTCCTGGCCAGCTCTTTGCGTTCGTTGGCTACGTCCAGGTAACTGCCCATCTTGCCCATGAGGGAGACGTACATGCAGTTCCCTTGCATGTCGTTGGCGATGCGCTTCCCTCCATTGCGTTCTAGCAGCGCATCGACCTCCGCCTTGCCCAGTACATTGCCGTCATCTGCCCCCCCACGCATCGCCCCTGGCTCCATTCGGACTGTCCCCTGCTTACGGCTCTGCCACCTCTCAGCACTCCTCTTGTAAATGAGAAAGAAGCGCCGGCTGCGTCTCCTCCAGTGCCTGCGGTACCGTCTGGGCCGCCTCGGTGGGAAGAGCAGCCCTGACACCATCACAGCCATGACCAGCGCGTAGACCCACATAGCCCCCACAATTGTGGTCCACCTGGCCACCTGCTCGTATGACGGTAACATTGTCTGTGTGACGGGGAACCACTGCAGGATCTCGTCCATCATGGCCACCAGCCCTTGGGAGTGCCGCCACAGTATCAGGGGTTGAGCCGACGTTCCTGCCCTGCTTACCCATCCCCTGGGCCCCTTCCCGCAGCCCCCACCACCCCAACTAGGATCACCAGAACTGTTGCCGCGTCTGTAGCTGCTGTTGCTGTTGCTGCTACGGTTGCTGCTACAATTGCCCTCGTTGTGGTTGCTGCTGCTGCCTCCGTCACCTTCCCCTCCCTCCCCTTCACTGCGCAGCCGGGGTGATACTGGGGCCCCTCCCAGGACTCCAAGGGGTTCATTTCTGCTGCTATCACAGTTGCAGCTACTGATGTGGTTGGGCATCAAGTGCCTCTTTTTGGGGTTATTATGGGGGGGAGGGGGGTGTGGGTTGCTATGATAACAGTTCCTAGTGCTGTTACTGTTGTAGCCTCCACATGTGTTGCTGTTGCCTCTGCTGCCGCCGCGATTGGCGCCGCTGCAGCTGTTGGTGATGGTGCTGTTGCCGCCGCTATTGCTGCTGCCACTGCTGCTGTTGCACCTGCTGCCGCCGCGACTGATGCTGCTGCTGGAGTTGCTGCTGCCGCTGCCGTTGATGCTGCGGTTGGTTCTGCAGCTGCTGTTGTTGATGCTGCTGCAGCTGCTGTAGTTGCTGCTGCCGCTGCCGTTGATGCTGCGGTTGGTTCTGCAGCTGCTGTTGTTGATGCTGCTGCAGCTGCTGCCGCCGCGAGTGATGCTGTTGCTGCTGTTGTTGATGCTGCTGCTGGTGCTGCAACTCACCCTACCCCCGTCTGCATCCAAGGCTCCACACAGGAGCACCACAGCCCATATCTGGGCTCTCCACCTGCCCATCTTTCACCAACAGGAAAATAAAAACAAAAAGGACAAGAAAAACAAAAAGAAAACACGTCTCTACCTGCACTTCGCCAGAGAGGAACTACTCAACGGCCTTCTCTCTGCCCAGGACACGCCACTAGGAGGCGACAGGTAGGACCCACACAAGGGGGAGAAACAAGTGGGAAAGGGGAGAAGCAAAGGACAAAACGGGTAGTGTGTAGCAAAACGTGTGTGCCCCTTTTTTTTTTTTTTTTTTTTCAAATAGATCAGGCTCTCCGCTAGGATTTCCGATTTTGAAAATGTTCTGTTGATGATCCACGTGGTGGGGTACATGCTTGCGCCGCAGGCGCACGGTACGCAACTTTTTTTTTTTTCCAACGCCCGATTTTGACTTTTTTGGGACGTTTGAGCACTCACCTCTCCATATTTTCTTCTCCTGAGCTTTTTTGACAGGTAGAACGGGTCTGAACCACTCAGCAGAACTTTTTTTTTTTTTTTTTTTTCCCCCATTTTCAAAAAGTTCTGTTGACAATCAACAGAACTTTAGTACCTAGCGGAGTCACTGAAATAGATTCAGGGTAGTAGCTTGAAAGGTGCACTTTTCAAATGTTGCTGGTTTGCTGGTTTAGAAAAATTTTTCTCCGGTTGAAAGCGGTCGTCGCGCGCTTCGCGCGCGCCTCCCTGCCAACCGCAGAGTGGAGAGGCAAAGGATAAATTTTGCGAGACAAGAAAGAAAATGGAATATAATCCTGTGTTAACGGCGCTTGGTCTTGCACCTTACGTTCCACTAACCGTACAAAGCCAATACGTCTTCCAGAAGCTGTTACAACGGTGGGTCATTTTGAAAAAATGGTCAACTTTTTGCAGCTTTGGTCAAGTTGCATTTGTGGCCGCAAAATGCAAGGGGGTTCCCTACGACATTGTAAACTCTATTTTTTGCGGAGCAAAAAAATAATATAAAGTGGCGCCGCAGGCGAAAAAAATTAGGTATAGTGCAAAATATGCAGTTTTTTACACCACAGAGTCACTCAATGAACCCTTTTTAGGGGTTCGCTTACGTGTGAGGCTTTCTCTTCTGTGAGTAAGAAAGTGGCGCGGGGCGACGAATAACTGAATCCCAAATCCCACATTTTTTTTTTATTTTTCCCCAAACCAGTAAACCAGCTTGTTCTGGTTTTGAAACCAGCAAAAGTACCCAAGCTATTTCCCTGAATAGATTTTCCAAAATAATGGATGGCAACGAAAAGAAGTTTGTTAACCGATGTAAAAATTGGTGCATTTTTTTTGTGTAGAGCGCCTGGGTGTGAATGACCCGGGCACGAAAGGCGCAAAAAAAAAAAAAAGAAATTTGCGTGCAGACCATTTGTATGGTGTCTGACCATATTTCAAATTAGAAAAGAAAAGAATAAACCCGTCTGTAAAACATCCTGTATTAGGGTGGTGTTATGTACAGAAATTGCCTTTTTTTTGTTTTTTTTTTATGAAATAATCTTTTTGGATACGGTAGTTGTCGATCCCACAAAGGGAAGAAAAAAATGGAAGATGCCACAAGAAAACAAGGTGACTTAGCACGAGAGGCTTAGGAACAACTTATTATGTTTTTTTTTTTTCTCTTCCAAAAAAAAAACCTTGAGCGACGATTCCACTCAACCAGAGACAGTCATGGAATAGAGACTTCCTACTGTCACCCTCCCCTTCACCCCTCCTTCCCCCGTGTTCTCCTCTTCGCTCCTTTTTTACTGTCTTTTCTGAAAGACTATTTGGCAAAGCATTTTTTTATTTATATTTTTTGTTAAAGTCGGCAACAGATTTATTTGATTGCTAATGACAGTATGTAGTCGCAGTTCTCCTCCTTTTAAAGATGTGTGTGCACGAGAGGCACATGCATTCATGTTTTCTTGATCAAGAAGGTCTGTGGACATGAGGTATACCGCTACAACTTTATTTTGTACTTATCGGGTGTATCCCAAGAAGTATGGATGCACAACAAAAAAAAAACCCTTCATGGTGTGGCTGAAAGGGGGTGCTATTTTCTGCTATTTTGTGCTACTTTCTGCTATTTTCTGCTATTCTGGGCATCTGTATTTTTTGGTGCGGCTGAAGGAGGTACTATTTTGTGCTACTTTCTGCTACTTTCTGCTATTTTGGGGTAGTCAGCCACACCCCTTCACTTATTTTTTGAAGATGACTAGACACGAGAGGCTTGGTAGTGAACCCAACCTACCGAAAGTTGCAATTTGTGCATGGCATTGTTTGTCGTCTTTTTTCATATTTTTCAAAAAAAAAAAAATAATATTGGGTGTATGCATGGAGCTATTCAGAGGGGAAAGGGGGTTCCGTTGCAACTTTGCACAACTTTTTGCAAAAGTTGTGAAAAGGATTTTTTTTTTTAGCACTGAGAAGTAGGCTTAGGTTCATCTAACAAAAAATCTTCTCTTATTTCCTTTGTGAACCTCGACACCCCTGGATTTTTTGACCCAGGGTATTTCATTTGGTGCTTACATTTTTCTTTTTCTTTTTCCTACGAAGCTTATTTCAAAGGAGAAATAGTATTACCGGGTACGGTCGCCAATCATCCTTCAAACAGGAGGATTGTGCAATCAACGAAACAACTTTACTTACCTACCGATCCTACTATTTTGTATTGTTCTGTTTTTATTCCACCTGATTTTTTACCCCGCGTATAGGTGCGTATACAGTCCTATACGGCCCTTATCGGTCCTATACTCGCTTTACACGGGGTAAAAAATCAGGTGGTTATTGTGAAAAAGGGATAAAAACGAAAAAGAAAAAGAGGTCGTATCCGTCCCTAGTGACGTTTGCACTTCCAACCATTCCCCCTAGGTGACTAACCGCCTGGCAGGTTCATCCTAAACGTTTCTTTTATTCCTCCCAATTCCTCTTGATCTCCCCACCCATTTCCCCTCCCCTCCTCGTAGATTATTTCTCTCCCCCCCATTTTTTATTTCTTTTTGGAAAAGAGAACATCCCAAAAAACAAAACAAAAAGCAAAAAAAAAAACAAAAAAACAACAAAAAAAAACTTCATAAACCAAAAAAAATGCTTCTCCTTCCTTTCCCATGCCTCCACCCCCCTTTTTTACACCTTTCTGTTGTCCGTAGGGTATTTGTGCTTTCATCTGTTTAAGCTCTTTTGAATTTTATTCCCACCACCACACCCCCTTCTCTGCTTCTCCTCAACCCCAAACCCTAAAACCACACTTCCACCCATCCCTTTACAGTACCCCACACACTCCTTCCCTCCTTTTCAAACCTATGGCTTCACAGCGTTCCGCAAGCGCTGGCACCGCGGTGAGCAGCAGATCCGCGAACACAGAACCATCGTTTCCACCAGGGTCGGTCCGGAAGACTCTTCCGGGAAAGAGAAGTTTGTGCGCGGAGGGGCCTACCCTGATGGGACAAAAGCAATGGTGTCAGAAGTCTGAGGTAACCGGAAACAACTTTATGTCGACAACCAACCGTTTTAAGGAGAGCCGTGTCAGTGGATGTGGGTTTGTTGCCCCGGAGAGTACTTTGGTGCATGGAGGAAGTCGGAGCTGTTTTAGGAGCAGCTCTCAGAGGTTTACTGTGAAGAGGGCGGCGGGGGAGGGTGACCCGAATGACCGTCGCAGCTATTCGGCGAGCAGCAGACGTTCTAATTCGTCTTCATCTGTTGTGAATGGAAGTGTATTGAGCGCAAGGAGTGGACGGTCTACCTCCACTTTTACTAGCACTCCGAGGTTTCGTGCTCCAGGTGATGCATTGGCGGCGACGCAGCCGGGCCCAGGGTGTTACACCCCAAGCCGGACCGACAGTAACGGCAACCACACCATAGAAGGGCTTGCACAGAGGATCAGCGGGAAGAAGAAGATGTCCGCGCAGTTCGCGTCCTCGTCGTCCCGATTCGCGAATTCTCTCCTCAACAAACCCAGCCCCGCTCCAGGTGATTATGAAATCAAAATTGTCAACCGTGACACCCCCCAACACCAATTCGGAAAATACCGTGACACCCGCTTCCGTACGAACAAAGAAGCCGCTGCAGTACCAGGGGTAAGCACCTACAATGTGAAGCGATTTGGAGACAACCCCAAAAGGGCAGTAAACACACCTCGTGGGTTCATCGCCTTTGGGAGTACAACAACACGGTTTAATGGAGGGGCGGAAGCGTGAGGTTGAGGGGGTGTTACAATATAGCGCCGTACATAATGTTGCAGAAAAATTAAAAAAGGGGGCTGGTATTGAAACATCTAAAAAGAAATAATGAAATCAACAAAATTAAAAGGGGGGTTTTTTTTTGAGCGAAACTGTTACTCAATAACAATAAACTAAAATAAAGCTGAACGAAGATTCCTCCCTCAAAAAAAAAATCTAACAATAAAAACCAATGCAAAAGAAAGTAGAGATTTGCAAATGAGGCAAACTACACTATTCTGCCATTATATTTTATTTTTTTTTGGAGAGAAAAAAAATATCCCCGTTCTCCATCCCACTGTTATGCGAATAATATGTTCCACCCGACAGAACAGTTTGTCTTTTTGCGAGTCACCACCAGGCTCGCAGGTAGTTTCGGGACCACTAAGTGCTTATTCGTAATGTCTGCAAAGGAATGGTGAGGGTGTGGACCTCCATGTGGTGTGATACACCCTTTTGCACTCTGTTACGAAAGGGCTTTGTAGGTCATGTTGCAGTAGTCCAAATATGTTTGGCGACAAAAAAAAAGTCGCCAAATTACCCAAATCTGCCAAACTTTTTTGGACGCCAAGTTGTATTACTGTATTTAACAATGTGTGGAGATCGCGCGAAAAAAAGCAAGGTGACTACACGTTGTCAATCAAAAAAAATAAGATAAAAAATAGCCAATGCCTGCATCGGTCTCCCGTCTCCGGTAAGGTGTTTGCACCTTTCAGCAGTCTTGCAGAACCGCTGTCTTTTTTTTTTTTTTCTCTTCTTCTTTTTACGCACACTACTTTGTGAGCGGAAAGTGTCACGTCGTTCACCCATCATGAGATAGGTGTAGTGGAAGCGTCAACGCATCAAACTACAACAAAGGGGGTGAGGGGGAACGACAACGACACATTTTTTTTCTTCCAGACAGATGCGCAGCAAAAGGCCTATTCTTCAACTCTCAATTTTTCTCTTTTCTCTGTAAAAAATGCGAACCTGCGAATTTTCCTCCCTCCCTGAGGGCTCCCTTCAAGGATGTGCAAATCTTCTGTGATGTGCATCTGTTTTTTTTTCTTTCTTTTTTCTTGTGGGTAGTGCACCCTATTATACCATCTATTCAGTAGAATAGTTAGTATATGAAACAATTTTTTCTTTTTTCTTTCTCTTTCTGTCTCTCCTACCCCAGCTTCGACTCAAACGCGTTGTCCAAATGGATGTTGTCATTATGGCGGGGAGTGGTGGGGTACAAAACGTGCGAATCCTCTCCTGTGGAGGTCACTCGGGTGTCTACACTAATACAACCAAAGTTTTCAAAAGGAAAAAAAAAAACTCCCCGTCTCTCCAACTCTCGGTGTGGTTCTGCAATTGAAACTAAAAAAAAACGTTTTGTCTCTCGGCAGACGTTGGACTGCAACTATTTTTTTTTTGTTTTTGTTTTTTTGCTAACGTAAACTCTGCCCCCCCCTGTTCACAAAATCGCTTGATGAGGGGTTTTTTTCTGTTTCTGGTGCTCAGAACAAAGACTGCACCAGTTCTAAATAATTGAAAGAACCATATCGCTTGCGTTATTCCTTGAGGGAAGGGGCGGGCCCTCAAGATAGGTTTCAACCGACCTTACTTTTGTTAAAAACCCTTTTTCCATCCTCCAAAAAGTGCCTTGGCACATACGTTCAAAAAAGCCTTGAAAAATACGTTGTAGCCCCAGCTTGCATCATCATGTTGTCATGACATGGTTATGATACGCGTAGCCACGGACTTCGTTTACTTTTCTCGTAGCACTCAAGAATAATACCACAAATGTATTCTTTGAATGGCTACTCGCAAAAAAAAAAAAAAAAGCCCCCCCAGGGTAAGACAAGAAAAAAGACATACCCTCCTTTTTATTTGCTTGCACGTTCAGCTTCTGTTTGATGCCGTGGCAACTCGTTGTGGTACAACGGTGGTAACGTTGTGAAGTACTCAAATAATTGCCAAAGGGTGGTGAAGTACGATGTAAAAGGCTCATCGCGGAGTGAAGGTTATTGGATGAAGTCCAAGTGTACACGCAGGGGTTGACGTGGAGTGTGCAAAATTTAGAATTTCTGGTCTCACACCCATCACAGATATTTTGTCAACACACCAAAAAACCCAAAAATGACACCATCGCCACAGAAGTCCTCGGGAGCAAAGAAGTCCACAGGAGCAAAGAGAGGCCCGAAGTTGGACAAGAACGGGAAGAGGATCAGGAAGCCGAACTACAAGAGCTACTCGACCTACGTGCACAAGCTGATGACGAAGACCTTCGGAGTGAAGGCGTCGACGAAGGCGGGGAAGAAGAGCTCTGTTGCGATCACGTCGCGTGGGATGGGGATTGTGAACTCGTTCGTGGTGGACCTGTTTGAGCGCATTGCGGAGGAGGCGGGTCGTGCAAACCACTTTGCGGGCCAGAAGACGCTGCGCAGCGGTGCCATTGTGGCGGGTGTGAAGATGCACTTCCCCGACGAGATGGCGTCGCACGCCCTGTCTGCGGGAGTTGCTGCCGTGGCCAAGTACGCGAAGGCCCTGAAGGCGAAGGGCAAGAAGGGCAAGGGATCCCCGGCGAAGAAGGGTTCCCCGAGGAAGTGAATCAGGTGATGTGATGTGATGTGACCTGATGATTTGGTGATTTGATATTGCTTGTTCAGACACGGCCCCTGTTTCATACACGGGGCGTGGGTGGTACTGCCGCCGTCTTTTTGTGAAAACAACAGAATAACAAAGAAAATAGGGGCTTGTTTGGCTTCGTTTGTTATTCCACCAACCTACCAACCACCGCGCATCCCAAACCACATCCCCCTTTTTTGCTTGCAGCTATTCTAACACCAACACCCAAAAGACAAACAATGGTCGGCGCAAAGAAGGGAGTGAAGAGGGGACCGTCTGTGTCTCTGTCTGAGATGTCTGGTCTGACCTTCCCTGTGGGACGTGTGGGCAGTGCACTGAAGAAGGGAAGGTACGCAAAGCGTGTGAGCCCCACTGCCGCAGTGTTCCTGACATCTGTGCTGCAGTACTGCACAGGCGAGCTTCTGAACGTGTCTGCGAAGGCAGCGACGTCGGGGAAGAAGGCAAAGAACAAGAAGCAACACCAGATCAAGCCCCGCCACATCTGCGTTGCCGTGCGTGAGGACAAGGACCTTGGCGACCTTCTGTCGAACGTGACGATTGCGGGTGGAGGTGTCGGTGGAGGAGTGCACGATGCGCTTAAGGCGACTGACAAGAAGTACAGGAAGAAGTCCTCTGGCAGCGTGACGAAGAAGTCGAAGGGGAAGAAGGGTGGAAAGAAGGGCAAGAAGTCGAAGGGTTCCCCGAAGAAGTCGAAGGGCTCCCCCGCAAAGTCCTCCCCGAAGAAGTAAGCACACTCTCGCTGTCTGTTTTCTGAGTTGTTGTTGTTTTGTGTACCCTTTTTTATTTTGTACCCTCGCACCCATGAGGTGCTGAGGTGGTGTGACTGCGCACCGCATATGTGTTTCACAAAGAGCAATGGGCCTGTTTCATTTTTACTCATGAACCACCTAACACAAACACCATACATACACCACTCTGCAGATTACCTAAATCTAAACCACAACTCCACACGACACAAAGATGCCACGCACACCTGCCAAGTCTGTGAAGAAGTCGCAGTCGTCGACTGGAAAGGACGGCGAGAAGAAGAGGAAGCCGAGGACGAAGCTGGACTACAAGGCCCCTGAGAAGAAGGACAAGAAGGGGAAGGTGGTGAAGAAGTCTGGCCGCTGGTTGCCCGGAACTGTTGCGATGCGTGAGATCAAGGCACTGCAGAAGGGGACCCAGCTGCTGATCCAGAAGGCGCCCTTCCAGCGCCTTGTGCGTGACGTGATGGACAAGCACAAGCAGGACATGCGTTTCCGTGCGTCTGCGCTCGAGGCGATGCAGGAGGCAAGCGAGCAGTACCTGATCAGCGTGTTTGAGGGTGCCGTGATCCTGCAGCTCCACAGAAAGAAGAAGACCCTCATCCAGAAGGACCTGAGCTACACGATCCGCATCCGTGGAGACAACCTTTGAGCTGTTCTCTTTTGCACGAGGTGTTTGTAGCAGTTTGTGATCTTCATCCTTTTCCCCATTCCCCACTTCCCCACTTTGCACCTGCAAAGGGTGGTGTTATCCGCCGAATTTCAAAAGTATCCTCCACATTCCCGCCCTCCCTCTTTTCCCCTTGTCTTACGAGAAACACTTACAATGCCGAGGTTCGAGTCGATTGCGATTGCCAAGCCTGATGAGAAGCGCTCTGCGAAGATCAAGGAGGCAGCAAAGAAGAGGAAGAATGCTGTGAGAGAGGCAGTGAACAAGGTGAAGGAGGCTGAGAAGCAGAAGCGTGCGGACGCCAGGGACAAGAAGGCGGCGAAGAAGGAGGAGAAGGCAAAGAAGGCCAAGAAAACCACCACGAAGAAGAAGGGAACCGCAACAAAGAAGAAGGCCAAGACCACGAAGAAGTAAGCTGCTTGCGGTCCGAAGCAAATCTGCTGGGGCATGATTTTGCAGTCGTGTGGGTTGTTCCCCGTCCTGTCTTTACTTTTGGCAACATTTACCTCTGTGATCCTGCATGCAAGGACACAGCAAGGGGTGGAGATTTCCACCACAACACCGAAGACTGACAACCTTCATATAAGCATCATTTTCTTATTGTCCTGCCTGAATAAATCCTTCGCCTTACCCGCTCACCTTCATCCTTCCTCCCAGATATTTAAGACAAAAACACAACAATGGGTCCGTCCAAGTCTGCGAAGGGAAAGTCGGTTGCCTCTGGAAAGGCTGATAAGAAAACGAGCGGAAGCCAGAAGCGCAAGGGCGCAAAGTCGAACAAGGGCCGTGGTATCACGAAGGGAAGCATCCGCCGTCTGGCCCGCCGTGGAGGGTGCAAGCGTCTTGCTAGCAGCGTCTACGACGAGGCAAGGGAGATCCTGAGGAACTTCGTTGAGCAGGTGATGAAGGACACCCACGCGCTGATGGAGGTGCGTGAGAACGCCCCTGCGAAGACGGTGCGTGTGGAGCACATCCTGTACGCCCTGAAGAAGCGTGGCCGCACCCTGTACGTCTCCAAGTAAGCAGACACGCTTCTCGTGAGATGAGAGAGACGAGAGACGTGATGTCACTGTTGGTGAGCCTTGTCTTTTTGCTTTGTTTCCCCCACCCACCCCCATCCAGCTGTGCTGTTGCAGGACTGCATGTATTTGCTTTCCATGCGACAGCACAGTGGCGTAATTGACGCCACCTTTTCCCTCAAAACACAAAACTCGAGACGGAACCTGCCCCCTCCCCTCTTTATGGTAAGAACGTAGCACGCACACATCTAAACACACCACCACCACCCACTTCCACCAGATACTTTTCGTAAAACACCAACAAACCCAACACGATGACACCATCGCCACAGAAGTCCTCGGGAGCAAAGAAGTCCACAGGAGCAAAGAGAGGCCCGAAGTTGGACAAGAACGGGAAGAGGATCAGGAAGCCGAACTACAAGAGCTACTCGACCTACGTGCACAAGCTGATGACGAAGACCTTCGGAGTGAAGGCGTCGACGAAGGCGGGGAAGAAGAGCTCTGTTGCGATCACGTCGCGTGGGATGGGGATTGTGAACTCATTCGTGGTGGACCTGTTTGAGCGCATTGCGGAGGAGGCGGGCCGTGCAAACCACTTTGCGGGCCAGAAGACGCTGCGCAGCGGTGCCATTGTGGCGGGTGTGAAGATGCACTTCCCCGACGAGATGGCGTCGCACGCCCTGTCTGCGGGAGTTGCTGCCGTGGCCAAGTACGCGAAGGCCCTGAAGGCGAAGGGCAAGAAGGGCAAGGGATCCCCGGCGAAGAAGGGTTCCCCGAGGAAGTGAAGCAGGTGATGTGATGTGATGTGATGTGACCTGCTGCGTTGTGTAGCTTTGTGGGTGAAGACACGGCCCTCTTGTTCTGCAAGGGGGCGTGGGTGGTACTGCTGCCGTCTTTTCTGAAACAAAAAACAAACAACAAAGCGAACTTTACTCTTGGTCTCCTTCCCACCGCCACCCTCCCGTCCACACGTCACACCCACTTCCTCTCTTCCAGATATATTCAACACCAACACCCAAAAGACAAACAATGGTCGGCGCAAAGAAGGGAGTGAAGAGGGGACCGTCTGTGTCTCTGTCTGAGATGTCTGGTCTGACCTTCCCTGTGGGACGTGTGGGCAGTGCACTGAAGAAGGGAAGGTACGCAAAGCGTGTGAGCCCCACTGCCGCAGTGTTCCTGACATCTGTGCTGCAGTACTGCACAGGCGAGCTTCTGAACGTGTCTGCGAAGGCAGCGACGTCGGGGAAGAAGGCAAAGAACAAGAAGCAACACCAGATCAAGCCCCGCCACATCTGCGTTGCCGTGCGTGAGGACAAGGACCTTGGCGACCTTCTGTCGAACGTGACGATTGCGGGTGGAGGTGTCGGTGGAGGAGTGCACGATGCGCTTAAGGCGACTGACAAGAAGTACAGGAAGAAGTCCTCTGGCAGCGTGACGAAGAAGTCGAAGGGGAAGAAGGGTGGAAAGAAGGGCAAGAAGTCGAAGGGTTCCCCGAAGAAGTCGAAGGGCTCCCCCGCAAAGTCCTCCCCGAAGAAGTAAGCACGCTTTTGACATCTGTCTTCTGAGTTTGCTTCCAATACTTGTGGTTGTTGATTTTTTTTTTTTTTGTACCCTCACACCGGATGTAAGGGTGCTGAGGGGGTGTAACTACACACCGAATATAACAAAACATGAGATCCTATTCCCCCTCCTTTCCTGCCTCTGTCATCCCCTCCCCACACATCACGAAACCCGACCACACCACACCCGACAGATAACCAAGACAACAACCCGACAACAGAATAAGATGCCACGCACACCTGCCAAGTCTGTGAAGAAGTCGCAGTCGTCGACTGGAAAGGACGGCGAGAAGAAGAGGAAGCCGAGGACGAAGCTGGACTACAAGGCCCCTGAGAAGAAGGACAAGAAGGGGAAGGTGGTGAAGAAGTCTGGCCGCTGGTTGCCCGGAACTGTTGCGATGCGTGAGATCAAGGCACTGCAGAAGGGGACCCAGCTGCTGATCCAGAAGGCGCCCTTCCAGCGCCTTGTGCGTGACGTGATGGACAAGCACAAGCAGGACATGCGTTTCCGTGCGTCTGCGCTCGAGGCGATGCAGGAGGCAAGCGAGCAGTACCTGATCAGCGTGTTTGAGGGTGCCGTGATCCTGCAGCTCCACAGAAAGAAGAAGACCCTCATCCAGAAGGACCTGAGCTACACGATCCGCATCCGTGGAGACAACCTTTGAGCTGTTCTCTTTTGCACGAGGTGTTTGTAGCAGTTTGTGATCTTCATCCTTTTCCCCATTCCCCACTTCCCCACTTTGCACCTGCAAAGGGTGGTGTTATCCGCCGAATTTCAAAAGTATCCACTCCCCTCTTCGTTTCTTGGCGAAGCCCTTTTTTTAACGGTTACACACTTGACGCAGTGTCTATACAGATCCCCAAGTTACACCCACCCACCTGCACACAACAGATTCCGCATACACATGTACAGTCAGCACAGCATGTCGTGTCAGACGGCACCCTTGGTAGTCCTGAGCATGTGTGCTGCTGTGTCTGCGAGTGGTGGACGTGCCGATTGGGATTACGACTTCAGCATTGTCGAAGGTGACATCCAGGTGCCCATTGAGACTGACCGTGCTGGGAACGTGCTTGGGGCCACACCGCTGTCACGTGCGTCGCAGCTGTTCCCTGTGGGGGAGGTTGTGAACTACGCTGTCGCATCGTCACTCAGGTCCTCTGATTCACGTATTGCAAGCGCGGTGCGGGATTGGGAGGCGAAGACGTGCTTCCGTTTCAACCAGTGTTCTTCGGACTCGTCGTGCCCACGTCCGTACATCCGTTTCCAAAATGGAAATGGGTGCAGTTCACCCATTGGCAGTCGCGGAGCAGGTGTCAACAGCATCAACCTTGCCAGCGGGTGCTCAACGGGATCGACGATTCACGAGATCGGCCACTCCCTGGGTCTTTCGCACGAGCAGTCGCGGAAGGACAGAGACAACTACGTTACAGTCGACATGTCACAGGTGGTTGAGGGCTTGCAAAACAATTTCAGAAAGAACGGTGCCAGTGGACGTGACCTGGGCAAGTACGACTACGGGTCGATCATGCACTATGGGCCTAACGGCTTCAGAATCGGACGTCAGCCAACAATCATCTCGCCACAGCCCATTGGCCAGCGCAACGGGCTGAGTGCAGGCGACGTGGCTGCGATTGAGTTCATGTACAACAAATGCTCGACACGGTTCAGTGCACCCCGCTGCATTGCCTCACAGAGCGAGAGCACCACACTCGTGATCCCTGTGGGTGAGGACTTCAGTGTCGACTTCAACGCACTCTACACCGCATCACGCTCCATGCGTGTCACGTACCCAAACACAAACGCGCCCGACACACAGTTCGTGACACGCTCCGGTACAACCCTCACCGACACAGGCTACGCAGCCCTGCGCTACACACCGACACGCAACGATGCAGGACGCACATTCGTCTTGGCTGCAACCTTCACAGCATCCGACGGCCCTGCCTCTGAGTGCCGTGTCAATGTACGTGTTGAGGGGGATGTGGTGGGGACTACAAGCCCGCCAACAACGTCAAACCCGCCCGCCAGGACAGACAGTCCTCCGAGAACGTCCAGCCCCCCGATCCCACCTGTCAGGACACCAAGCCCGCCAAGGACACGCAGCCCCCCAAGAACGTCCAGCCCACCTGTGCGCACACCAAGCCCACCTGCGACACGCAGCCCACCCAGCCCGCCTGTGAGGACGCCAAGCCCGCCAAGGACCCGTTGCCCCCCGAGAACCTCGAGCCCACCGAGAACACCAGCACCACGTACAGCACCTTCACCGTCGGGCTGCAGACGGCCAGTGCAAAAGTGGGGCAGCTGCCGCTCCTCGCCAGACTGCTGTGTGTCGGGCACCACTTGCTACGAGGTGCACTCACGCTACGCAAAGTGCATGCCTGCATGCACACCACGTCGCGGGAAGTCGTGCCGTGTGCTTGGGGGTGCCGCTCCCCATACAGCACCGGCACCGACACAGCCACGGTGCAGGAGCAGGCTCCGTGAGTACCGTTCGTGCATGGGGCGGGAGTCGTGTTGTGCATCTGGGTTGCAGTGCGTGGGCAACAGGTGGTGGAAGTCATGCAGGAAGTAGGACCCGTCTGTTATTCTTCGTCATCATTCTTCGATGAACGGTGGCTGCCTCATATGAGGCAAACCTCAATTCATATGTCATCCTACCACGGAACTGTTCGCACTTCGTTGTATGAAAGTATTGTGTTCTTCATTTCTTTGGTTTTATCACAAAGACAAATCTTCCTGGCTGCATCCTTCGCACGGATATAGAATATCACCCAGCATAACCCTGTTCTTTTCATTACCTAATTCTCCATTTCCTGTTTTCCCCTTTCTCTTTGCTTTATAGAACACCGGCCCCCGCCGGTTGTCGCCACAGCAGAACTCTTTGACCTCGTGGATCGATGTGGTCAGATGATGAACCCTTGTTCTCTTCTGACCACCCCGAACTCTTCTTGGGCGTAAGTGTTTGGTGTGGGTGATTTTATTATTAGCGTTTCTTGTTGTTGTGGAGAAAACAAAGTGCCTTGCATTCACTGCTCTCGTATGTTGCACTGTCTTCTCCACATTTTGCTCTTTTGCGCACCTGGACCTTGTCTGTCACTTTCCTGCCTTTTTTTATTCTCTCTTTTTCGTGCTTTCTCTTCCTATTTGAAAGTATACGAAATTAGTCTTTCTCCTCTCATCATAGGTTTCAATACCTGCCGTTGTTTGGATGTAAAGTTCTTATTAAATGAATCTCCCCTCCTCTGCCCCTCTATTTTAGTGTCAATCCATGTGGTCGATGAGACGGTGTGTGAGATTGTTCCTGCTTTCTGACACGCAGTTATTCAGAAAACCATCCCCTTTGCACCTCATGTCACACCACGTCAATGCACAGTTTCAATTTTGCACAACACCAACACTTACAATGCCGAGGTTCGAGTCGATTGCGATTGCCAAGCCTGATGCGAAGCGCTCTGCGAAGATCAAGGAAGCAGCAAAGAAGAGGAAGAACGCTGTGAGAGAGGCAGTGAACAAGGTGAAGGAGGCTGAGAAGCAGAAGCGGGCGGACGCCATGGCCAAGAAGGCGGCGAAGAAGGAGGAGAAGGCCAAGAAGGCAAAGAAAACCACCACGAAGACCACCACGAAGAAGAAGGGAACCGCAACAAAGAAGAAGGGAACGTCGACGAAGAAGAAGGCCAAGACCACGAAGAAGTAAGTTGCTTGCGGTCGAAAACTAAGCTGACTTGACGTGACTGTGCAGCTGTTGTCTTTTCCTTTTCTTGCAACATTTACCTCTGTGACCTTGCGTTGCAAGGCCACAACGAGGGGTGGAGATCCCCACCACAAAACAAACACGAAGAACAATAATCTTCACAAAAACAACAACAACACTACTTATCGTTTTTGCCTGTTCCGGAACCCATCCCTGAACCAATCTTCATCTCTCCCCACCAGATATTCAAAAACAAGCAACACACAACACAACAATGGGTCCGTCCAAGTCTGCGAAGGGAAAGTCGGTTGCCTCTGGAAAGGCTGATAAGAAAACGAGCGGAAGCCAGAAGCGCAAGGGCGCAAAGTCGAACAAGGGCCGTGGTATCACGAAGGGAAGCATCCGCCGTCTGGCCCGCCGTGGAGGGTGCAAGCGTCTTGCTAGCAGCGTCTACGACGAGGCAAGGGAGATCCTGAGGAACTTCGTTGAGCAGGTGATGAAGGACACCCACGCGCTGATGGAGGTGCGTGAGAACGCCCCTGCGAAGACGGTGCGTGTGGAGCACATCCTGTACGCCCTGAAGAAGCGTGGCCGCACCCTGTACGTCTCCAAGTAAGCAGACACGTTGACATCACATATGAGCAGTCACTGCACGCAAGCCTTGTCTTGCTTCGTTTCTTTCTATTATGTTACTGTCCCCACCCCGTCTGTGAGCTGTGCGACAGCACAGTGGCGTAGTTGACGCCCCTTATGCACAAACCCCACTCTCTTTAACAGCACCCCCTTGTATCAAAACACAACGCCAAACGAAAGCCCCACCCCACTACTCACACTCTCTGTGTTCCCCCCTCTCCCCTCAGTTTTGCTCTTTCGGCGAATATTTTGGGCTTTCCCGCAATCTCTGCAACCAAACCCTTCATGCATCCTCTGTGTTTCCTTCCTGCCCCACAAATATTTCACCCCCCATCTGCCCAATCTAACAGACATTTTTTTACGTTTCATCATTTAGACTAAGCGGTGATTTACCAACGTTGTTCATGGTTGTGTGCAGAGCGGGACAATGCTTGCTGGGTTGGGGCGTCTCGAGAAGCCGGTGCCTAGGTCAAAACACCGCGCTATCAGTGCTGTGCTGTCACATGGCATACCTGAGGAGGTTGAGCTTCTGCAGAACAGGTCGCCCCCTAAGGGTAGGCTGTCGTCCTCCCGCACAGAGGCGCCTGCAACGGGGCTGAGACTCGATCAGAGCACCGCGCTGGAGTTGAACGAATGTCCGTTTGGCGTGTTTCTGAGTGACCAACCCCAGGTGTCAACACCTCGTGTTCCTCCTGCGTGCCGTGAGGAGGATGAGGAGGAGGAATGCGGCAGTCTACGTATTACAGATTTTGCAAATGAACGCCGGAGAAGCACTAATATACTGCGTGGCATGACACAACTCGGGAGTCCCGTAAGCAGCCGGCAGAACAGCAGAACCTTCTCGGCTGTTTCTGCCCCCTGTCAGGACAGCATGCCGAAGGAGTCTCATCCAAAAGGCAGCTTCGACAGCTCCGTTGCAAACAGCTTGTCTGAAAGCATGGTCAGTGCACGGCACGCGACGTCTTCTTCTTTGGGGTCCATATCTTCAGGGATGTCTCATTTGTTTACAGATAAGACGTCGGAGCGGGGTTCTGTGTGTTCTGTGATGTCGTCGGTTCCGTCGAAGTACCGTGAGATCGATAGGGAGGCGAATTATTTGCATTGTTTGCGTGAAAGCGGTGGGGAGGGTGGTGCGCATACTGGGTTCAGTGGGGGTGCACGGCGAGGGGAAGTCGCGGAGGTGGTAGCAGGGCTAGGTGTGAACGGCATGCAAGGCATGGAAGGGTGGATCGGCGACGCAACCGTGGCCATGAAGATCCGCGAGGTGGCTGCCGAATGGAGTCCCGGCTACGCATCTGTCCTCCAGGGTGCCACCAGCCCCTCCGTCTCCGCATCCCTAGTATTCTCCCATGCACGCGCCGCAACAAAAAACCTCAACACCCCAAACCCCGTCCTCACAGCAACCGCCTGTTTGATACTCGACTTTTTAATACCCCCATCCGCATCTCTGTTTTCCGGATCCCCTGAAATGCATGCTGAGGCTTTGGCGGCAAAGCGCTTTGTAATTGAAGCGCTTTTTGTCCCACCGCATAAACTCGTGGAGATGCTTGTTAGCAAGGAGGACGAACGTTCGAGGGAGTGTTCTGTCGTGCATGCAGGGCTGGGCGAGTCTGGGAGTGCACCGTCACCGGATATGCTGACACAACGTTTGCAGCTTCTCACCTCGCCTGCCTCTGCGAAGCGACCACCGCCACTTCCCCCTTCGCTCACGCCGGTAGGCAGTGCTTTAGAGGAGTCGCAGTGTCCTGCATCGCCGCCAGCGGAATTTGGATTGACCTCCGCGCTTTCAGCAGTGCTGCCCGCAGATATGTCAAATGTGCCGACGTTCAGTATCACCCCAACAATAAAGGAGCCAAACATCTCCTTTGACGACAGCTGTTCGGAGCAGTCGTCTGAAATGAAGTTTCAGTTTTCAGGCATGGCGAAGCCAGGTACACCTGACCTAGCGACGTCGATGGAGGCAGATGGTGTGCGGCATCAGTACCGGATCAGCCAGTTTGTGTATCTCAACTATCTGCAGGGTGTGACACTGTCGCAGAGGAGGGAGCGCTTCTTGCGCCCATCTATGATGGGTGGGGTGGTGGATTCGCGCAACCATTTTACGAATTATCTGAAAAATATGCCATGTTTTGAGCAGTTTCGTCGTGCGGTTTATCACTTTGAGGAGCTTGGGGATACGCTGTCTCGTGGCATGGTGTCGTTGGGGGGGAAGAAGCTGATCCTAGCGAAGGGTGTTGCGAAGTGGCAGACTAACCTCGTTGGTGTTGTCTTCCGTGGCTGGCGCAACACAATGCGTGTCATGCAATCGAAGAGCGAGGAGCTGGTCTCACTGAATCGCAGACACCAACGCAATCTAGCTGTGCGGCAGAGCTTTACCCGCCTCCGCTTGCACTCCATTGTGTCAGGCGCAGAACGGCGTAGACAGGACGTACGGCGCAGACTCAGCGAGCTCATGGCGTTGGATCGCGAGCTGACCATGCAGACCGACGCACTACAACTCAGCATCAACGACTGTCGAGAGAAGATCGCGCGAGAAACGCAAGACTTCGAGGATGCAGAGAAGGAGGGCGAAACACAAACCGAGCATCTAGACGGGTTGATGGATCTGGCCTCGCAGTACTCCGAGGAGGGGTGGAGGTATTTGTCGTTGTTGGTTGCGTTTCCGCAGGAGATGCACTTCACGCGAGATGCGGAGCAGGGGCGGACGCATTCAGAGCGCATCCTACTGCCGTGGGCGGAGACGATCATCAACGGCTATCTCAAGGAGAGAAAGAAGCGGCAGCAGGCCCCTGTCTCGCTGTTCCCTGCGTCACAGAAGGGGCGACGTCGCTCCAACACATCACGTCCTGGCACACCAGGTGTCCAGGTGCCCGCAGTGTCGGACGACAGCCACATCATGGGGCTCCCCGAAGAGCCTGTCTCCGCCAACGACTTCTCCAAGACATGGTGTGATGGGCGCTGCTTCGTGGCGCTCCTGAAGGCGCTGCAGATCATTGAAGACTCGATGCAGATGCCCAACTCCGATGTGCGCCGTGTAGAGCTAGTAGGCCAGAGCCTCGGAAAGGTCTTCATCGAAGTGCATCCAAGCACCATCTTCGAATCTCAAAGCGATGTCATCCTCGTTGTCCTCTTCAAGCTCTGGTGCAAATACGCAAAAGAAGGCCTCGAAAACATAAAAACACAGACAATCGATCTCAGCCCTTCCAGCAAAGATCCTGCTGTAGAAAGGGACCTACAGTACAGTTATGAAGTGATGGCCGACTGGCTGACGGCACGGCAGCATATGCATAAGTACTGCACGTACCTGATGGCGCGTAGAGGGCATGGTACGCCAGTGGAGGTGCTGACAGCACGTCAGATGCAGATCACTGCTGGTGAGATAGGGAGGTTTGAGGAGTTCTCGTATGGGCACCTGGTGCCGTTCCCGTGCACAGAGGCGGAACTGACGCAGACGGACTTCAACAACCTGAGGCACATCTTCAGCAGTGCCTTCAGCGACCTCTCGACAGTCTTCATGAAGTACTCCTGCAAGGGGCGCATGGAGTACGCCCAGTACGTCCGCTTCCTGACTGACTGCCGTCTGCTGTCGAAGTCATTCAACAAAACCATGGCAGCGAAAGTGTATGCCCGCGTCAACTTGCTCAACAAAGAGCTCAACGGGTACTGGCAAGGGAACTGCCATGCGCAGCACGGAAAATCAGACGAGGTGTTATCCGACGAGATGAAGTTTGACTCATCAGAGTTTGCACAGCTCCTCGTGCATATTGCGCATGCCCGTCAGGTCAGTGACCGCAAGCTTCGTGGCCGCAGGCTTCCCCACATTGTCGAAGGAATCGTTGTGAATGAGGTGCTCTCCAATGTGAACGTTGCCGAGGTGTCGGACTTTCGCAGGCAGATCTGGTCGGAGGCAGTTCAGATGCATGTGAGTGAGTTCCGGAGGGACTTGATGTGGCTGTTTCGCTTCTTTGCGTGCAAAGATTCGGAGTCGGTGCCTAAGAAGAAGCAGAAGGAGACGGCGCTGGACCCGAACACGCTTTCTGTGAGTGAGTGGCTGATTATGATGGACACGATGAAGCTTAAGGATGAGTACCTGACGGAGCGGCAGGCGGTGATGGTCTTCTCCCAGTTCCGCAGTGCATGTGACAACAACGAGTGTTTAGTGTACTGCGAGTTCGAGGATGCGTTGTGCTCCATAGCGGTGTACAAGTACAAAAACCCCTTCGACACGTTGTCCTCCAAGGTGCACAAGTTCCTCATCGCGCTGCTCCCTGAAATACGAAAGCTTCGATAACGCCAAGGATCTGTGATCGATCCAAAGACTGCACGTTGATGCGCATCTTTCGATGTCTGCAGCGGTCATTGACGTGGCCACAGCATTTCCATGCTGTGTTGCCTTTGACGTTGACTGAAAGCAAACCCCCTTTACCTTTACCTTTGATCTCCACACGGGGCTTGCAGTATACACACACACGCCTCCCACACCCTCTCCCTCTGTTCCCACACCCACCCACCCAGGTCAGCCCCGGATGGCTGAATCAGATGAGTCCTCTTCAGGGTCCAATGCAAGTCCGTTTGACCAGGACCGTGCAAGCGAAGATGACACGGGGAGGCGTTTTCTTGCAGTGACACTCCCGTCGCTGAGTCTTGACGAGGTGTGGACACGGCACTTGGAGGAGATGTTTGGGTGTGGCGAGCAGAGTGAGGTTGTTTTTAACAACAGACGCGGGACGGGTGGGAACTTGCACTACGCGACTATCACGTACCACGATGCTGAGGTCGCAGCACAGGTGGCAGCACGTCCACAAACAGCTTCCTTCGGTGGCCTTGTGCCCACCGTGGCACTGACGTCCTCCCCAACAGCCCCCACGCACGTTGAGGTGCGGAACCTTGTCCTGCCGCCTGCAGAGATCCTTAAGCAGTTCCAGGGCATTGGGCCCATTATGTCGCACCGCCTTGCACAGCGACAGCAGAAGGCAGAATTCATCTATGCTGACCGTGGGTCGGCGGAACGGGCAAAAAGCTATGACGGAAAGTCGTTCAAAGGTCAGACCGTGTCTGTCACGTTCCCAGGCGACACGGCTGCTGCAGGCCAGCCGGAGCCACGTGTGCTAAAGCGAAAGCGTGCAGAGGCAGACCTCGAAGGTGTGGGCAAGCTGTCCCGCCACATCCCCCGCAAGCGGCTGCTCAAAGCCGCCACCCCGCCAGAGACCATGACCAAGGTGGTGGCACTGCGGAAGAAGAAGGAGCAAGTGATGGAGAAAATAAAGATCGTCAAAAAGGAACAGGCAAAGGTCGCCAAGCAAAGGGCCGCAGGGGAGACTGTGGTATGCCTTCCCGTTTGGTGCCCTTTCTTAGTCCCTCTCTACCCTGGTGTCAGATGAAGCAACGGCGTAATATGCAACCTTTATTATTCACAGAGTTTTCTCTATTTGTGCAGTGTTGTACTTTTCTAAATAAGTTTGGTGAAGGCGGGTTAAAATATAACAGTTATTAGTTGATACTTCTTTTTTAATCTCACTTCCTCAGGACGCACTTCACGAGGCCGCGGTTGTATCAGAAATGGAACGTCTGCTTGACAAACGGAAGAGGGTATGGTTATGTTTTGGTTTATTTTTTGTGTGCGCTCAGAGGTGCGACTTCTACCTGTGTCCAGTGGGTCACCGCCACCTGGAACGCCATCACACCAGAGTGTGGTGTCTGTATCCTCGGCCCAGCGCAAAAGACGCGAACACTGTGTGGTTCTCGTCGCTTCACCCAGTGTCCGTGGCCAGGATATCAGTACTTCTTCTTACAGGCGACGCAGAGGTTTAGCCTCGTCTTGCCTACCTTGTCTCCTTGTCTTCTCTTTTGGGGAAATGACTGTACCATGCTTACAGTTTCATGGTTTCATTGTAAGCAACTCCCAAGTGCAAGAGGCGTTTGCACTCTCAGCTTCACTTTTTTTTTTCAGATGTATTGCACGAGAGGCACATTCATCTTATAAGTTTTCTTTCTTTACCACACAATTCTTCACCACCTTAACAGATCAAAAAGGCCATCCAAAAGGTGGGCGGTGCTGTGGTGGAGAGTCTTAAGAACGGGGAGGTCGAAGATTATCTGCCTTCGTGATAGCGCTGCGTGGCTCTTGGTTTTCGCACGGCAAGAAGCCACAGTTGGCACTTGCCACCGTGCCTTCGTTACGGACGGCACCAGAGCGCGTGTTGGCGCTCTAGCCAGCGCCCTTCGGAAGGGGTGGTGGTGGTGGTGGTGGTGGGGGGGAGAGGGAAGGGGGGGAGGGTTAGTTACGCAAGAGGACTCGCAAATCAGCGACCTCGAGGAGTGATCACACTATCTTCACGGGTTGTTATGGCAGCCACGTAGTACAATTGCTTGGAATAAAAGGGGTGGGGCGCCGACAGAGAAATGTATGTAAGGACTGCATGGTTCGGGGGGCCCGCCTCGGTGCACACACCAAGGTACACTGTCATGAGAGGGTTTTGTATTTCAAGTCAACTTTTTGTGCCAAACAAACAAAAAAAAAGAAAGCTGAGAAAGAACAGCAAACTTAAAGGCTTTTCGGTGACCCATCTTTTTTCATTCTTATTCTTTCTTGCATATCCTTTAGGGTCTGTCAACTGAGGCGTTTGCACTTTCAACCGATTACCTGCAGAGCACTCTACGGCCACAGAGGTGTTGTGCATTTCCAACCCATTTGTCTTCCAAAACCCTATTAAATTCTTCAGAGACACAACACCCAAAATGCGCACCATGACTGGGTGTGGGTAAGGAGGGGGTCCTTTTCTTGTAACCTAACGTAGATATGCCACGCCCATTGAATATTTTGTTCTGGCACGGCGTTGTTGGTGCGTCGCAGACAGCGAACCTTGTGGACTGGGTGCAGGAGGCGGAGTACCTGGGGCTGGGGCTGCAGGTCTTCTATTTAGCGTTGACCGTTGTGTTCGCGATTGTGTACATATGCATCTCAGGCCCGTTCGTGTACAGGGCAGAGTTCCACGAGAACGACGATCAAGCCAAGGTAAGCATGATGAAGGCCCTCGGCATCCTCTGGCTCTGTGTCGACACACCTGTCATGTTCACAGAAATCTCCATCGCCCGCGAACACGGCTTCCACGCAGTCATCCAAGGTGTCTCTCTCGTCCTCCACGTGCTCTCCTGGATAGGCGGCTTCTTTCTCCTGTACCTCCTCGTATTGGCAAAGGCAGCCGAGGTTCTTCACAGACGCACCGGCTGCGATGATGAAATTATGACGGCTCTGGCTACCACTCACAAATACGACTAGAAAAGAGAAAATATGGGGTTGTATTTTTGCACCTTCTCTTACCCCCCTTACCCCACCTATCCTACTCAAATTACAGGGAAAAAATTGACCTCAAAATATGATGAGGCGAACTTTGTTGAAACGAGCAGCGGCAGCGTCGAATGATGTAGATGTGAGTGTGCAGTGGCCGTTTGGACGTCCTGAGGCGAGGGGGACGCAGCGGAAATACATTCCATACCCAAAGAAGACGTTGGAAGGACTGGCGGCGAAGATGGCAGACAAGAAGCAGGACCCTCCGACATTGGTGTCTATTTGCAACCACCTGAGCGGGCTTGGCAAAGGTTGGAAGATTGCACGCAACCACTGGAACCTTGACGGCGAGATCCGCACCTTCGCGACAATAACAGAAATACACAACCACCGACCGCCCTACGAGGCATCGCAGGCAATCGGGTACATGACAGTCAACGGTGAGACATCGAACTGCCCAGTGTACATCCCGCAGCAGCATTACTCAGGCTGGACCGCCCTCCAGGGACCTGTCTTCGAGGAAATCAACCACGAATTCACCTCCCGTACAGGCAAGGTCGTCGACTTCAGTAACAAGCTCTGTGTCTCCGGCATCGACTACACCACACCGCTGTCGGACCTTGAAAATACCTTCGCAGGTTTGTCTACTTTCACTTTTTTGACCAAAATATACATCGATTTGATACTGTGCAACCCTCCCTGACCTTGGGCGAGGCAAAGCGGGTAGGGGAAGTCCATTTCAGTTTTCTCTTCAAAAAAGAAGAGCAGAGGGGGTCGCCTAACGGAATGCATGACCAACTACTTCAACCATCACAACCCATCACAGAATACGGCGAGGTGCTGCACTGCGACTGGATGCACGAGGCCTACGATAAGGCGACCCGACAAGTGCTCGTCATCTTCGACACCGCCGCTGCTGCTGAGGAGGTGTACAACAGCCTCCACGACGAGGTTCTGGACGGGATGAGAATATCTGTGGAGCCGGTATGAAACCACCCCCCCCTTCCATTAAAAAGCCGAACCAGTGTCTTCCAGGCATCCAGATTTCAAGATTGAGGGGTGTCAGGTCATTTTTTTGGAAATGAGGGTACAGGTTTACACCACAGAGTCACTCAACGAACCCCTTGTTTTTTTGCGTTTGCGACTTTCAACTTATCTTTTGTTTTGTATTCATAACCTTTGAACTTCCTCTTCCTCGACACACTTCCCACTACCCATATCCCCTACCCCACAGGGTGTTCTGATGGTCCCCCGACCCCCGAGTATAGGCACGGATGTGCCGGTAGACTATTCGTTCGGTAAGATGCCAACGGAGCCATCGTTCAACTGGTAAATAGGAGGGCACTAACATTTCGCGGGGCAAACGCCTATACGATATATTCGCGCATCTTTTCTCTTTGAAAGAACAGCCATAAAAGAAAGCACCTCACGGATCATTGCTCTTCATACCCCCCCCTCATACTCCCACACTCAAAACCTCAAACAGGGCCGATTGGGAACCCGTTCCCCCTCCCCTTACCCAAAACCTTTCCCCCTGAATTGACGAAAGCGGTACGATGTCTGGTGCACCACCACAGCCAGCAGCTGCAGCTGCTGGGGTGAAGGTGGTGCAGCCTTTGGTGCCGCAGGAGTTGGAGGCGTATCTGAAGCCGCTTGCGGCGGGGGTGCTTGGTGCGCAGGCGAGCGACATCAGTGCAGCGTTTGTGAACGATGCAAAGGATGTCGGCGACGGTGCGGTCGAGAAGTTCCTTGGCGACTGCGGCGTGAACGGCGTGCTCTTCACATACCACGACGACGACACTAACAAATGGGTCGTCACCGTCGAGGCCCGCCTCGTCAAGTCAGGTGCATTCCCGATCCTCGCGCTCGTCAAAACCGCTGCCGACGCACACCTCGACTCAGGCAAGATCCTCTCCCTCCAAACCTCATTCTGCGTTCTCGCACCCGGCTCCCCCTTCGACCCCTTCCTCCGCCTCATGCAGTCCACCTTCGAACCCCTCCTCCAAGCCTCCCTCGAGGCTAGACCTAAGGACCGTCGTGAGAAGGCAGAAGTCATGCAGTCTGTGGAAGAGCTCCTCGTCAACCTGTCAGACCAAAGTTCGATGCGCATCCCGCAGGTCGAGTTGGATAAGCACGTCAACGAGCTTGTGAAGCAGAAGTGCCAGGCCTACCCGGACCTCACCAACACGCAGGTCACAGGGAAGATTGTTGCTGAGAAGCAGAGTGCGGTGGACAAGACCTGGGATGCAGAGTACATCACCGTTGTGAACCGCCAGTTCCAACAGTGCAGCAAGGACATCAAGAGCGTCGTCGAGATGGAGACCAAGCGCCGCTCTTCGGTTCTCTCGAACGCACGCGAGGAGATTAAGTTCTGGAACGACCTGTACGACACGCTCGTGGACCTGCAGAAGCAGCTCAACAAACGCGAATGGCACGTCCAGCTCGACCTCCTCAAGCGCAGCAACCGTGTCTTCCTCCCCGGGGTGAGCGGCCTCGAGCACGAGAGCGGTCTGCGTGAGTGCATGACCACGGTGAAGGACTACCTGTCGCTCTTCCAGGACTTCCCCCTGCAGAAGATGCACCAAGCACGCAGCATCGACGCACTGCAGGCTGCGGTGGGCGGGCTCTTCCAGTACATGAACAAGCACGTGAAGTCGATGAAGTACCCCATCCCCAGGATGGTCAACCTCATCGACGCCGTCACACGCGACTTCAACAAGCAGCTCCTCAAGATCCTCTCCACAGGTCTGCTTGACATGGACTACGACGTCTTCGTCACCGAGACCGCCGGGTGCGACACCCTCTTCAGCGAGTGGACTACACACTACAGACGCTTCAACGAAAGCGCCAAGCAGCAGGCAAAGAAGCAGACCCTCAAGGGGACGAACATCCCCGAGCGTGTCCAGATGGAGCACCTTCCCTTGAAGCAGCGTGTGGAGCAGGTGTCGATCTTCAGACGTGGCCACCACAAGTTTGCGCAGGTTCTGAAGGAGGTGATGCCTGCGTCCGGAGGGAGCAGCCTTGGTGGGCTTGACGCGCTGTCCGAGATGCAGAAGGCATACGACAACGCGAAGTCGACCATCTCAAACAGGCTTCTTGACGTCACCGACGACGGCCAGATCCTCTGGGAGCGTGCACACAAGGCCTACGAAGAGCGTGTCGAGAAGGTCGAGCTCCACATCACCAACAAGCTCCGCGACCGTCTTAACGAGGCACAGACGGCTATCGAGATGTTCCGTGTCTTCTCCAAGTTCAACCCGCTCACATCCAACCGCCCCAAGATCCGCTCCGCCATCCAGCAGTACCAGGCGAACCTGATCCAGAAGGTGAAGCAGGACATGGACGCACTTAAGGACAAGTTCACCGCCAAGTACGAGAACTCTGAGGCACGCAACATGTCGCGTGTGCGCGATCTCCCGAAGGTGTCGTCCAACATCATCTGGGCAAAGGCCATTGAGAAGCAGCTGCAGACCTACATGAAGCGTGTGGAGGACGTCTACGGGCGTGGGTGGGACAGGCTCAAGACCATGCGCAAGAAGTCTGACGGCGCACAGATGAACGGCTACTGGACGCTTGACGAGCAGCTTGCCGAGTTTGTCGGCGTGAAGCAGCTTGAGAAGCGTGCGCGCGAGGCTCTGTCCTCGTCTGCGTGGCTGCGCCAGAGCGGGAACCTGCCCACCACACCTGCGTCGAAGGACCTTGAGCTGCGCGTCATCGGTACTGCCATCTCGCTTGCGTTCCTGGACGTTGTGTTCTCCGACTGCAAGGCGGACTGGCAAGGGCTCTACGACGAGGGCAGCGAGTCGCTTGGGAAGATGGAGAAGCAGCTCCATGTTGAGTCGACGTACGACACGATGCGCTCCTTGCTTCAGGACATTGGTGTTGCGACGCAGCACATGGAGGGTTCGCACCTGCGTCTTGAGGGCGAGGCCTTCAAGAAGAAGATCAACGAGAACATTGTGCGCCTCATGAAGATCTGGAACGAGCACATGAAGAAGCTGATCCGCAACGAGTGGGCGATCTTCCAGTTCACAGACAAGGGACAGGAGGACGACGTGGGGGTCAGCGGACGCTCGAAACAACGTGTGGACGTGCAGGGGCCCATCTTCAACATCGTGGAGGGCTCTGCAGGCGACATCCTTGAGGTGAACTTCAACCCTGGCATTGTGCAGCTGATCAAAGAGGTGCAGGCGATGCATTGGCTCAACTACATGCGCAACGTCGACTTCGAGATTGCCGAGACTGCTGTTGCCGCACGCGACGTGTACCCACACGCCACTGCACTGTGGGAGTCGACCAAACTCTTCCAGCGCGACGTGAAGACCATCGACAAGTCGCGGGGCATGCTGCTTGCGAAGGAAACACAGGACGTCTACAAACAGATCAACGTCGGGATGCGCCTCAACTGGGAGTACGAGCTGGAGCTGAACAAGGTATCCAAGTACGCGAAGACGTTCCACGAGGTGGTGCAGACGCACCACCGCCGCCTCAACGAGCTCAACAAGAAGTTCACCCAGATTGAGGGCGCTGTCGAGAAGCTTGAGAAGTGCGAGCCTGCTGTGGAAGCCTTCCGCAAGGCGCTTGATGACACACAGAAGGTGCTCGACGAGCTCAACCTTGACAAGTACAGCAACATGAATGTGTGGGTGAAGTCGCTGGACAAGCAGATTGAGACCATTCTTGCGGGGCGTCTGTCAGACATCCTGCGCCAGTGGACACACGACTTCAACCGTCTCGGCAACCACGAGGAGATCGCCCCTGTGGACCCCGACAGCGACGAGAAGAAGCCGAAGAAGCGCAAGAAGGTTGCCTTCTCGATGTCGCCTGTTGAGGTCAAGATCCGCATCCACAACCGTGTCATGGTGCTCGACCCCTCCATCGACAGGGCACGTACCGAGTGGACCAACCGCCTCCAGAAGATCCTTGGGTGGATTGTGCACCTGCCAAAGCTGCAGGCGAGCCGCTACGACGAGTCGCTTGCCGAATTGGGCCAAGGCATCCAGACGCCACAGGAGACGACGTACGCTGCCGTCCTGCAGGAGGTCGAGAACAGCCTTGTGTACGGCGCCTTCCAGGCCATCGACAGACGCTGCGAGGAGGCCTTCCGCTACTTCGAGGACTGGATGAAGTTCCAGGCCCTCTGGGAGATGGAGCTGGACCGCATTGTTGTGCTCTGTGGTGAGGAGCTGAGCAGCTGGCTCTCTCTTCTGGGCGACGTGAAGCAGTCGAAGAACATGATGGACTCCTCTGAGACGAGCAAGAACTTCGGCGCCATCATCGTCTGCTACGAGAACGTGCAGGAGAAGGTGTCGCGCAAATACGACGAGACGAACAAGAAGCTCCTCATGAAGTTCATGGGCCTCCTCGGCACCAAGATGAAGACCTTCTACGACAACGTGCACGAGGAGCGTCTTGCGCTCGAGCAGATGGACTTCACCGCAGACTCGCACAACATGATCAAGTTCCTCACACGCCTCCCTGCCATCCGCAAGAAGCACCCCATCTGGGAGGCAGAGATTGGCATGCTTGCCCAGGGCGAGAAGACGCTGAAGAAGCAGATCCGCCAGGACCAGTTCCCCTCGAAGTGGCTGTGGATCGAGCGCCTGCGTGGCGAGTGGGATGCTTTCAACGCGGCACTCGACACGCGCAACAAGGAGGTGCTTGCGAAGAAGGACCTTCTGCAGAAGTACGTTCTCGAGAAGGACAAGGAGTGCGACGAGCGCTTCCAGGCCCTCAAGAAGGAGTGGACGCAGAAGAAGCCCGAGAAGGGCACCCGCCCGAGCGAGTCGATCAACGTCATTACCATCTTCCAGGGCCAGGCCACCAGCCTCAAGGAGCTGTTCCAGCAGATCTGCCAGGCAAAGGAGGCGCTTGCAATGGACGTGCGCGACATGGGCAAGATGAACCCCCTCATCGACGACATCGAGGCACTCAAGGACGTGTGGGACAAGCTCGACAGCATCCACCAGGAGGTGGCCAAGATGGGCGAGACTGCGTGGAAGGAGGTCAACTCCCGCACGGTGTCTGTGCAGCTTCGCGACCTCGAGGCGCGTCTCAAGAACTTCCCCAGCAACATGCGCACGTACACCGCGTTCACAGACCTCAGCGAGAAGATCGACGGCCTCATCAAGATCAACCCCATCATCGGAGACCTCTGCAGCGATGCCATCAAGGAGCGCCACTGGAACCAGATCGTGCAGCTCGTGCACGCAGACGGCTTCGACAACGCGTCCACACTCACGCTTGGCAAGGTGTGGGCATGCGACCTGGTCAAGTACCAGAACGCGTTCCAGCACGTCATCCGCCAGGCACAGGGAGAGATGGCTCTCGAAGAGTTCCTTGCACAGGTGCGCAAGGCGTGGCAGGACATGGAACTGGAGGTTGTGGACTATCAGCGGAAGTGCTGGCTCATCAAGGGCTGGGACACGATCTCGGAGAAGCTGTCGGAGCACATCAACTCGCTGCAGTCGATGCGCATGTCGCCCTACTTCAAGGCATTCGAGGAGGAGGGCACGACGTGGGAGGACAAGCTGTGCAAGATCCAGAACCTCTTCGGTGTGCCGGAGGGCCACTGGTACGAGGTGCAGCGGCGTTGGGTCTACCTCGAGGGCATCTTCATTGGGAACCAGGACATCAAGCGCCAGCTGCCGAACGAGACGCAGGCGTTCATGCGCGTCGACTCTGACTTCAAAGGTCTGCAGCAGAAGGTCAAGAAGGCGCCCTTCGTTCTCGAGGCCTTCTCCATCCCGGGGGTGTCCGAGAAGCTTGGCGGTCTGCTGCGCTCGCTGCAAGGCATCCAGAAGGCGCTTGGAGACTACCTTGAGAACCAGAGACGCAACTTCCCACGTTTCTACTTCGTGGGAGACGAGGACCTGCTGGAGATCATTGGACACTCGAAGGAGCCGCAGGCAGTGCAGAAGCACTTCAAGAAGATGTTTGCAGGCATCACTCTCCTTGAGATCGACGAGAGCGAGCAGCACCCGCTTGTCACCGGCATGAAGAGCTTTGAGGGGGAGCACGTTCCATTCCGTGGCACTGTGGACCTGGGCAAGGTGCCTGCTGTGAACGACTGGCTGAAGGCCATTGAGAAGTGCATGCAGGAGGCCCTGCGCCACAAGGGTGTGGAGGCCTCGTCCACCATTAGCAAGATCAGCAAGAACCCCGAGGAGGGCCTGGATGGCTGGATCGACCGCTTCCCTGCACAGATCCTTGAGCTTGCGATGGCGACGGAGTGGACACGCCTCATCGAGGAGCAGCTGCGTGGGCTGCAGGGCGGCAGCAACATTAAGTCGGTGCAGGCGTCGTGCGTCAAGCTGCTCTCCACCCTTGCGACCATGGTCCTGAGTGTCACGGACCCGATCCGCAGGAAGAAGATGGAGCACCTCATCACAAGCCTTGTCTACCAGCGCGACGCCTCTGGCCGCCTTGCGGACAAGGGCACGAGCGACATCAACGACTTCGACTGGCTCGTCCATATGCGTTACTACAGCAGGAACGACAGTGCGATGCTGGAGATTGCGAACGCCTCTCTCGGATACTCCTACGAGTACCTGGGCATTGGGGAGCGCCTTGTCCAGACACCTCTGACAGACAAATGCTACCTGACGCTGTCGCAGGCGCTGCACACTCGCATGGGTGGGGCTCCTTCCGGACCGGCAGGGACAGGGAAGACGGAGACCGTGAAGGCGCTGGGCACTGTGCTGGGACGCTTTGTGCTTGTGTTCTGTTGTGATGAAGCTTTCGACTTCAAGGCGATGGGTCGCATCTTTGTGGGTCTGTGCCAGGTCGGTGCGTGGGGATGCTTCGACGAGTTCAACCGTCTGGAGGAGCGCATCCTGTCTGCCGTGTCGCAGCAGATCCAAATCATCCAGCAGGGCCTCGAGTCTGGGAAGCAGATTGTGCACCTCCTGGACCGCGACGTGCCGATGCACAAGAACGTCGGCATCTTCATCACGATGAACCCCGGCTACGCAGGACGTAGCGAGCTGCCTGACAACCTGAAGCAGCTCTTCCGCGCTGTGGCCATGTCCTCGCCGGACAGGGAGATCATTGCAGAGGTCATGCTCTTCTCTCAGGGGTTCCAGATCGCACAGCTTCTTGCAAAGAAGATCGTTCCGCTGTTCCAGCTCTGCAAGGACCAGCTCAGTCCCCAAGGCCACTACGACTTTGGGCTGAGAGCTCTGAAGAGCACCCTCGTGAATGCAGGCAACATGAAGCGCGAGGAGAAGGGTACCGAGGTGCTCTCCGCAGAGGAGGAGAACGAGATCCTCCTCAAGAGTGTGACGAAGACCATCGTGCCGAAGCTTGTTGCCGAGGACATCCAGCTCTTCCACTCGCTCACGCGCGACGTCTTCCCCGGTGTGGAGCTGAAGGAGCAGGGCCGGGAGGAGCTCATCGGACACATCAAGAAGGTGTGCCAGGAGACGAACCTCGTATGCGAGCAGACGTGGCTGGACAAGGTGCTCCAGGTGCACCAGATCCAGTCCATCCACCACGGTCTCATGCTGGTGGGGCCCAGTTGCAGTGGAAAGACGAACGCGTGGCAGACGCTCCTCATCGCCATGGCACGCATGGAGAAGAAGGAGGGTATTGCGCACGTCATCGACCCGAAGGCGCTCACAAAGGCAGAGCTGTACGGAAACCTGGACCAGACCACCCGCGACTGGTCCGACGGTGTGTTCACAAGCATCATGCGTCGCATTGTTGACAACTCCTCCTCGGACGAGGCGAACAAGATCCACTGGATCATCTTCGACGGTGATGTTGACCCTGAGTGGGTTGAGAACCTGAACTCGCTGCTTGACGACAACAGACTGCTGACGCTGCCAAACGGCGAACGTCTGACGCTCCCACGCAACGTGCGCATCATGTTCGAGGTGCAGGACCTCAAGTACGCCACACTCGCGACAGTGAGCCGCTGCGGTATGGTGTGGTTCAGCGAGGATGTGTGCACGGTGTCCATGACGTTGCACCACTACATCAACTCTGTGCACTCCAAGAGCCTTGAGCACCTCATCCGCCCATGCGAGCCTCTGACAAGCACGCATAAGTACGAGACAAGCCTGAAGAGCCAGGCCAGCAAGGACTCAGGTACAGGAGGTAGCTTTGGTGCAGGTGCCGACGACTCCGACCTCGAGACGCAGCAGTCCTTCGTGAAGCTGATTGAGCAGTACTTCAAGAAGGGCAACCTGGTGGACCGTGCCGTGGAGGTGGCAGAAGAGGAGCTGAAGGAGCACACCATCATGGAGTGGGACTCTAACCAGTACCTCGGAGGCATGTTCAGCATGATCAACAAGGGTCTGCAGGACATCCTTGACTACAACGCGAACCACCCACCGGAGTTCCCCTACCTGCAGGAGAACATGGACAAGTTTGCACCACGTCGTTTGATTATGTCCCTTGCGTGGGCGTTGGGTGGTGCGTGCAACTTCATCAGACGTACGCAGTTCTGTGCGAAGCTTGTTGATATCATCCGTGACTGCGGGCTGGGGAGCCACCTACCACCGGGTGACTTGCTTGACTTCAATGTGCTGCTTGACGATGCGGACTGGTCGCCGTGGAGCCGTGACGTGGTGCAGGTCGACATCCCTGCAAACAAGGTGGGTACGAACGACGTGATTATTGCGACCGTCGACACTGTGCGCCACGAGGAGGTTGTGCTCAGCTGGCTGCAGGCACACCGTCCTATGCTGTTCTGCGGGCCGCCTGGGTCTGGCAAGACCATGACACTCACAAGTGTGCTGCGCCGCCTGACGGACTACGAGCCCATCTTCCTCAACTTCTCGTCTGGGTCGAACCCCCAGATGATCCTCAAAACATTCGAGCACCCCTCCTTCACTACTGTGCAGACCTCGACAGGACCTGTCCTCAAGCCTGCCACACCAGGCAAGTGGATCGTCATCTTCTGCGACGAGTGCAACCTGCCCGCCACCGACAACTACGGCACACAGCGTGTCATCTCACTGCTCAGGCAGCTTGTGGAGCGCAGTGGATTCTACAGGCAGGGCCCGAATGGCGACATGCAGTGGGTGACGTTGCAGAGAGTGCAGTTCGCTGGTGCGTGCAACCCGCCGACAGACCCTGGACGTGTGCCGCTGACGCATCGTTTCCTGCGCTTCGCACCACTGCTCTTTGTCGACTTCCCATCGAAGCCGTCGCTTGAGATGATCTACGGTACGTTCTGCAGGGCCTTCCTGAAGCCGATCAACCAGCTGCGTCAGTTCGGTGACCAACTGGCGAACGCGATGGTGCAGTTCTATGAGAGCTCGCAGCGGCACTTCACCCCCGAGATGCAGGCGCATTACGTGTACTCGCCGCGTGAGCTGTCGAGGTGGACGCGTGCCGTGCACGAGGGAATTGAGAGTCTGACGTTCCCGTCGAAGCAGGCGCTCAAGGTGAACGACCTTGTAAAGCTTGCCATCCACGAGGGACTGCGTCTGTTCCGCGACCGTCTTCTGCTGGACGAGGAGAAGGACTGGACAGACGAGGAGATCGACCAGGCTTTCAAGGACCACTTCACCGAGATCGACCCGACTGTGGCCTGTGCACGCCCGATGCTGTACTCGACGTTCCTGAGCAAGGAGTACATCTGCAACGACCAGGAGGAGCTGCGCAGCCACATCCAAGGCAAGCTGAAGGTCTTTGCCGAGGAAGAGATGGACGTGCAGCTCGTCGTGTTCGACTCTGTGCTGGACCACATCCTGCGCATCGACCGCATCATCAGACAGCCCCTCGGGCACATGCTCCTTGTCGGTGTTGCTGGTGCGGGCAAGACCGTTCTGTCGAAGTTCGTTGCCTGGCACTCTGGCATGAGCATCTTCCAGATCAAGGCGCACAGAGGCTACACCATCACAGACTTTGAGGAGGACCTGCGCACTGTCTTGAAGCGTGCGGGTTGCAAGGGCGAGAAGATCTGCTTCATCTTCGACGAAAGCAACGTCATGAACAGCGGATTCCTTGAGTACATGAACGCACTGCTGGCCAGCGGAGAGGTGCCCGGGCTCTTTGAGGGCCAGGAGCACGACCAGCTCATCCAGCAGGCGCGTGAGGGCATCAACTCGCAGCCTGGTGCGCGTGTCGTCGACACGTCGGACAAGCACCAGATGTACAAGTGGTTCGTGTCACAGGTGCAGACCAACCTCCACGTTATCTTCACCATGAACCCCAACTCGCCCGACTTCCACAACCGTTGCCAGACGTCACCCGCACTGTTCAACAGATGCACCATCGACTGGTTCGGTGAGTGGTCGGACTCTGCCTTGGAGCAGGTTGCGAAGGAGTACACACAGACGCTCGACCTCATGGAGTCGCAGGACAAGGTCAAGCCTGCGTTCAAGACGATCGACGAGGCACAGCTTGCCTTGGTCTCCTCGATTGTGAAGATTCACCACCACGTGAACGGCGTGAACGACAAGCTGAAGCGCAAGGGTGCGGGCCGCGGTACCTTCATCACACCGAGGCACTACCTGGACTTCATCCACCAGTTCAAGATCACCTACAAGGAGAAGCGTGAGCAGGTGCTGGACCAGCAAATGCATCTTAACCACGGTCTGCAGAAGCTTGACGACACGACGTCGCAGGTGAACATCCTTAAAGCAGACCTGCAGAAGAAGGAGAAGCACTTGAAGGAGGTGCAGAAGGAGCAGCATGCGGCGATGGAGCAGCTCAAGATCGACCAGGTCAAGGCAGGACACGAACAGGACAAGGCGACTGAGATGGAGAAGAAGCTTAGCTCCGAACAGATCATTATCGACGAGGAGACTGAGAAGGCCGAACAGGACCTGTCCAAGGCGAAGCCTGCGCTGGAGAAGGCCAAGAAGAGCGTGTCCTCGATCCCCGACCAAGACATCAAGGAGATCAGGGCGTACACGAACCCTCCGGAGACTGTGCGCAAGGTGATGGAGATGGTGTCTGTCTTGATTGGCCGCAAGGTGAAGGACTGGCGTGGCATCAAGGAGATGATGAACAAGGAGGGCTTCCTCAAGGAGCTGGTCAACTTCGACTCGACGAAGATCAAGGAGGATGCGGAGGCTGGGGTGGAGAAGTACCTGGCAGAGCCGAAGTTCAACAAGGAAGCAGCACATAAGGCAAGTCGCGCATGTGGACCTCTCTTCGACTGGAGCACGGCTCAGCTCGAATACGCAAAGATTCTCACAAGAATTGCACCACTCACAAAGAAGATTGAAATGCTGAACTCCAAGAAGGAGACAACTGTGAAGGAGCTCGAGGTAACAACCTCACGCATCGCAGAGCTGAAGAAGAACGTTGTCAAGATGGAGGAGCAGTTCAGCAGTCTCACGGCGCAAGCTGAACAGCTCAAGATCCAGATGAAGGACACCTCTGTGAAGTGCGAACGTTCCGAAAAGCTTCTCGGGTCGCTATCCTCGGAGCAGACCCGATGGGAGGAGGAGAAGAAGAACTTCACAAAGCAGATCACCACTGTGGTGGGCGACTGTCTGCTGGCGGGTGGGTTCCTTGCCTACAACGGCTACTTTGACGACCACAACAGACGCAGTGTCATTCTCCCGAAGTGGATGAAGACACTGAAGGAACGCAAGATCCTTTACAAGAAGCATCTCTCCCTGCAAGAGTACCTGAGCAAGCCTGCCGACCGCCTTGAGTGGCAGGCCAACGGTCTCCCCCCAGATGAGCTGTACGTCGAGAACGCGATTATCCTCTCACGCTTCCAGAGGTACCCTCTGATGATTGATCCGTCTGGCATGGCTGTGTCGTTCTTGATGACGCAGTACAAGGACAAGCACATTGCGAAGACATCGTTCCTCGAGGACGGATTCATGAAGGCTCTGGAGACGTCACTGCGTTTCGGATACCCCCTGCTCGTGCAGGATGTGGAGTGCATCGATCCGATCATGAACCCCATCCTCAACAAAGAGGTCTCACGTCAAGGCGGGCGTACCCTTATTCGTCTCGGAGAGCAGAGCATCGACCTGTCCCCAACCTTTAAGATCTTCCTTTCCACAAGAGACCCAACCTTCCAGTTCGCCCCCGATCTGTGTGGGCGTGTCACATTCGCGAACTTCACCGTTACCCCCGGATCTCTCACCTCGCAGTGTCTCCATCACACCCTGAAGGTGGAGCGTCCGGATATCGAAGAAAAGCGGTCTGAAATGCTGAAGGCGCAAGGAGAGTACCTCATGAAGCAGAGGATGCTGGAACAGCAGCTGTTGGAGGAGATCAGCAAGGCGCAGGGCAACATCCTGGAGAACGATGCTTTGATCAAGCAGCTTGAGGTCCTCAAGCAGACGACAACGGAGGTGAAGGAGAAGCTTGAGAAGACGGATGAAACGATGGACTCCATCAAGAAGGTGGAGAAGCAGTTCCGCAGTGTCGCAGATGGGTCGTCAAAGCTGTACTTCATGTTGCAGCAGCTGCCGGATTTGAATCCGTTGTATCAGTTTTCTTTGGCACACTTCATGGAGATTTTGCATCAGGTGTTGGTCGACTCAGACGGCATCCTCCCTGCAAACGAGAAGCAAGGCAAGACATCGGATGCACGCCGTGATATGATCCTCCGTCAGCTCTTTGTCACCACATTCGACAAGGTCAGCCGTGGCATGCTTCAATGTGACCACCTCACCCTGGGCCTCCGTCTCTGCCAGGTTCGTCTCCAACTCAAGGGAGAAAAGCTGGAGCCTATCACACCCGAAATGTGGGACTTCCTGACAGCGACGACACGTACACACCTCTCCTCCAGCATGAACGTGCCCGATGGCATGGAAAAGAAGCAGGTCGAAATGCTGGAACACATGTGTTCACTCCCGTCCATGGAGGATGTGCGCGACTCTATCAACAGCAAGACCTCCTCCTGGGGGAAGCTGCTCAAGGCGGCAGAGCCTGTTGATGAAATCCCGAACTTCTCCCGCGAAAAGCAGCACCCAATCACGCAGGCCATGAAGGAGATGCTGGTGATGAAGGTGTTCAGACCGGACGTCATCATCTCGAGCTCGAAGAAGGTGATCCGCGAGGTGTTCGACAACATCACCGCATCCATCCAGACTGCGGTCCCGCAGCGTCCGATCCTTGCCGTGGGTGAGCCGTCTCTGCTGGACATATCGGACAAGGTATGGTCAAGCATTCCTTTTATGAAACCACATCACCCCATAACCCCCTTTGTGCAAAGCTGTGCACGACATCGATTGTGATCAAGGTGGCCAAACACCATGAGGCTGATGGATCTTTTTTTTTTTGACGTTTTGGAAAAACCCCCATCCCTTTACAGGCGGACCCCTTCACGCCGATGCTGCTGTGCTCTGCACCTGGGTTTGATGCCTCAGACCGCGTGCAGGACCTGGCCAAGCAAAAGAAGACAAAGCTGAAGGAGATTGCTATGGGCTCCCCAGAGGGCTACAACGAGGCTGACAAGGCGTTGTTCTACGGTCTCAGCGAAGGTGAGTGGCTGCTCCTCAAGAACGTGCATCTTTCCCCGCAGGTTTGTGTTCTTTTTTGACTTTTATTTCAGGTGACTAAGCATGAGAGGCTCAGGTTAATTGTTTTGGTTGTTTGTTTCTTTGCAACAAAAGACAGAAACAGAGACAGCTAGCATATAACCGCGAGTGTTTTTTGTGTGCAAACTTTTGGAGAAAATATATTGTGAAGAATCACCTAAGGGCTTATTCAATCCACTTCAACACCACAGTACTTGAGCTCCCTTGAGAAGAAGCTACACGCCGCCCAGCTGGAGAAGAAGGGCAACGCGTATGTCACCCCACTCCCCCTTTTTCCTTCTTCTTCCAAAGCACAACTCTATCGGCCACTTCTTGTATCTTCCCTGCATCATTTGTTCCTCCCTGCCCTACCCCACCACCACCCCTTTGCAGGACGTTCCGTTTGTTCTTGACGTCGGAGATTAGTCCAAAGCTTCCTGCGAACTTGTTGGTGCGTTCTCATGTTCTTGTGTTTGAGCCGAGCAACGGAATGCAGTCGTCGCTTGTGCGGTCGATCGAGAAGCACAAAGCGAAGGTGGCGACGTCGGGCGCCGTGAAGGGGCCGAAGGAGTTGCCGCGTCTTCACTTCCTTGCGGCATGGCTGCATGCGATCATCATTGAGCGTCTGCGCTACTCACCGCTTGGGTGGGCCAAGAAGTATGAGTTCTCCGAGAGCGACTTCATCCGCACGATCGACACCATCGACCAGTGGGTCGTCAAGGTGTCCGACGGGCGCTCCAACGTGTCGCCCGACGCGCTGCCGTGGAAGGCGCTGTTCACGCTTCTTGGCGAGAGTGTCTACGGCGGACGCATCGACAACGACATCGATCAGAAGCTTGTGCGCACCTTCCTGTCGCGCTTCTTCACGGAGAAGTGCTACACCAGCAACTACGCGCTCACACCGTCGCGTACTGGCGAGGCGGCCCTGACCATTCCTGATGGGCACGACGAGGAGTCGTTCGAGGCATGGGTGAAGAAAATGCCTTCGTCGCAGACGCCTGTGTGGCTGGGTCTGCCTGGCGAGTCGCAGAAGATGATCCAACAGCAGCAGGGCGAGAAGATGCTTGTTGACCTCGTGAAGATCACAGACATCTTCGCCTCAGGTGAGAACCCAGAAGACGACGACGAGGAGGAAGGCAAGAAGCAGGGCACTCCAGGCTCGCCCAAAAAGGAGGGCATATTTGTCCCAGAGTGGGCTCGGCGTCTGCTCGGGTCGGTCACGGTATGTCCTGGTTTATATTTTACCACAAAGTGGCTCAGCACGCTCATTTTACAAAGGGTGCTCCTTTGTTGCTGGGTTAATTTTGCATAACATTTTGCAAGTCTGTCGTTCAAAAATGTGAACGTTGTGGACACGTCAATGCTACATAACAACACACCTACAGCTATGGCAAAACGAGATCTCCGAAGTCGCACAGTCGTCCCTGCACGAGGTCATCATCGCGCCGTCGGGGGGTATGTCCATCATTGTCCTCATGCCTCCCCTCATATACACAGTCGTCTTTTGGAAAGGGAGTACACTCAAACCTTCTTTGTTTTCAAAAAATTACACTTTACACTGCGTTGCTCAAATGCACAGACATACACCAGTCTTCCTTCCACATCCTCCACTCCTTACAGACAACCCGAACCCTATTGTGCAAACCCTCAAGCGCGAGGTTGCCGTCTCGCAGAAGCTGTACAAGCTTGTCAAGCGCGATTTGGACTCTGTTGTGCGCGTCTGCCAGGGCGAGGACAAGCCAACGAACAACGTGCGCGAGGTGATGGGGCTGCTGAGCAAGGACACACTTCCTCCGCAGTGGAAGCAGTATGTTGTGCCGGGGAACATGACGGCGGGGCAGTGGTTCACGGACTTTGGGCTGCGGTGCAAGCATTTGAGCGGGCTTGCTGGGCGTGCACCGAATCAGTACATGTCTGGGGAGATCAACCTTGGGTTGCTTCTGTTCCCGGGTGCGTTCATTACTGCGACGAGACAGGCTGTGGCGCGTATGCTGAAGTTCCCTTTGGAGAAGCTGCGTATGTCGTTGGACATTACACGCGAGTCGTCGGGCGAGGAGAACACTGCGGACGGTGGGTCGTTCCTGATCTCGGGCATGGGCCTGCAGTCGTGCCATATCAACGGCGGCCGTCTCGAGCTCCTCGAAGGCAAGCTCAGCAGCACCATGGGCGTGCACCGCCTCTGGTGGAAGAAGGACACCTCGCACGCCCTCCCGAAGAACTCCATGGAGCTCCCCCTCTACCTCAACCCGTCGCGTGCAGAGCTTCTTGCAAAGCTCGACCTCCCAGTCAGCCCAGACGTTCCTTCGCACGAGTGGTACCAGGTATGCGCTTTTATATTAGGTTTTCTGTTTTGAAAGTGAGCAGGGGAGAGAGAGAGAGAGGCTCAGGATCGCGGTTCATCTGAACTTTTTTTCTTGAATCTAATTCTTTTTTGTGGTAATCGTGGCATTTTTCTCGTTATTTTTTATGTATCTATATCTCTTTACAGATGGGATGCGCTGTGAACGCGTGGCAGCCGAAATAGAGATGGGAGCATGGGGCATAGGGAGGGGGGGGGTGATTTTTGGTTATTTTTTGAGGATTTGGGGTTTGTTAAAAAATGGACGGGGAAAAAATGGGTTTTCGAGGTGTGTGACAAAATAAATTTCTCTTGCACACGACACACCTTTTGGGTTGGGGTTTGCTTTTGTTGTTTTTTTTTGTTTTCGGTTTTTTTTTTTTTGAAGTAAAACTTAAATTCTCGAAGAGGGTTTCAGCAGCTTAAGTGCGTGCATCCATTTTTGAGTTGCCCGTACATAGCGTTATACTTCACTTTCGTTTTTTTTCTTTCTTTTGCTTTTCTTATGATGAATTATGTCCACAAAACGCATTCATCTCTTCTTCTTCTATTATGGGCTCACCACTCAAAGCCGTTTCTTTTTATTAGGTGACCAAGTGAGGCTTAGGTTCATCCTACCTTTTTTTTCCTTTCTTCAACGTACATATGAGTTGTTGTTACGCCCTTAAAATGCTTGCATTGCACGGAACGAACAACAATGAAAAAAAAAATTCAAAAATTCAAAAATAAAAAGGGTCTGCAAGTATCATCACTTTTGGGCGGCATTGTTCAGACAGAACTATTGTCTTCGCAGGTGATTTTCCGATACTGATACACGCAGAGTGGGTATCTTCTGTAGAAAAGTTGGGCCACATATCTGTGGATGGGGGAGAAAAAAGGGGGAATTGAAAAAAAAAAAAAAAAAAACGGTGTTTCTGTACCATTTGAGCGACCGACGTTTTTCCAAATTTGTATTTTCACTCGGTGAGGTGTGAGTTTTTTTGTTTTTTTTGTTTTTCCACTTTGCGGACCAAAAAAAAATATGACGGAAAAAAATACCTGTAATTTTAATGTACAAATTGCACCCTTCGGGAGTAATATACCGACAGGTTTCTAGGGGGCCTTTTTGATTTTTTTACACAAAAATTTAGATTGTTTTAAAAAGGTGACTAACCTGTTTAGGTAATCTCACAAACTTTTTTTTTTGTTTTGTTTTTTGTTGAAATGTCTGTTTCTGTGCAACCAAACGTTGTGCACCGTAGCACAACATTTCTCTGTATTGGGGTTAGACCAAGTTTGCTGGAGTCTTTGTCTTTGTCTCCGTGGGGCACATTGCATCTCTCTTACAACCTTTGTCTTATGATATTATCTCATCTTCATGTGCCCCACGATGTATCCGAAGAACTACGCGTGCCTTTCAGAGGTGACTACATTAGATCATCTCGGCTTTTTCTCGATTGTGATCAAAGGTGGCCAAGTGCCTTGGTTCACAAAAACCATCTCTCAAGATGTGTAATGACATTATCCATCTTCCAGGGTACATTTAGCGCACCCTATTATACCTTCTATTCAATAGAATAGACAATGAAACCATCTTTCAACTAATTTTCTGACCATTCGAGTCTTTTCTGTGCACCTTTTTAAAAAACGAGAGAGAAGAAGACATTTTTGCACAGGGCCAACCCCCTTGCAAATATATCCTCAATAATTATAAACTTTTAAAAAACGTCTCCGGACCTCTGGACACTTTTTTTTCCTCCCGCATGTTTCAAAATGCACAATAGTAACAAAACCGCACCACTTTTGGGGGACAACGTAGGGAAAACGAAAAAAAAAATTCTGTTTTTTTGTCTCCCCTCTCTCACATCCTCTCCCTTCCAATCCCCAACCCCACCCCAAAAAACACCCAAAAAACACCCAAAAAACACCCAAAAAACCCCCAAACAGAACCACACCAAATCATACTATGAGCTCCCATTTGGCTAGAATCCCGCAGTACACGGTGCACGGTGGGTGCACCGCGTATCCTCATGCACGTAAATACGGAGATTTGTTGTGTTTGTCTGGGATTGGGCCGATCCGTGAGGATGGGAGTGGTGTGACAAGCGACGATGTCTACACGCAGACACGCGACGTGATTAGCCTGCTTAGACGTACCTTGGAGGGGTGCGGTGCGTCGTGGGGAGACATGATTGATTGTCAATGCTTCTTGGTGGAGATGGGGCGCGACTTCAAATCTTTTAACAAAGCGTACAGCGAGGGCATGGCTGGCGCAACACCCACCCGCACCACCATCGCTGTACGTGGCCTCACCGTCCCCAAGCAGCTTGTTGAATTCAAAGTCATCGCCCGCGCACCCGCCTCCCCCCACATCCCCACCATCGTGCGTGCAAAGAACGCACCCCTCCCAGTCGGGGCATACCCGCATGCAGTACGCTATGGTGATCTGATCTTCATCTCCGGGATGGGTCCCCGAGATCCGAAGAACTCAACCAGCGTGCCGGGGGGGCCTATCACAGAGTCTACCTACGATGCAGGCGTGCAGACGACAGCGACAATCAACAACATCCGCAGGGTTATTGAGTCGTGCGGCGCGCGCTTCGAGGACATCATCGACTGCAACTGCTTCCTTGTTGACATGAAGCGTGACTTCAAAGACTTCAACGCTGCCTACAAAAAAGGCTTCGAAGGAGTTGCCGCTACACGCACAACCTTCTCGATCCGCGCACTGCCGACCCCTATTGCGGTCGAGATGAAGTGCATTGTGCGGGCACCTGACAGCAAGATTGTCATTCAAGATGCGCAGGTGTTCCGGGCAAGCAAGGCACCGAAGCCGGTTGGGGCGTACCCTCATGCGCGTTTGTTTGGACAGTTTGTGTTCGTGAGTGGGATGGGTCCGAGGGATCCGAAGACAAACACTGTGCCAGGTGGCCCGATTGTGAACGCAGATGGGACCCCGAACGACTACGATGTGCGCAAGCAGACGCAGGCGACGATCGACAACATCCGTGTTGTGCTTGAGTCGTGCGGTGCGTCGCTGAACGACGTCGTGGACATGCAGTGCTACCTCATCAACATGGAGCGTGACTACGAAGGATTCGAAGAGATCTACAGAAAGAACTTCCATATGAGCCAGCCAGCCCGCACCACCATGGCAGTCAGAAACCTCCCCACACCCATCGCAGTCGAGATGAAGTGCATTGTCCGTGCACCTGCACTTCACAAACTCTAAAAAAAGGTCTATGGATTATCAAAGAAAAATTTGATTGGCGCAAAATAAAAGTGAAGGGGGGGAATGAGGGGGTGGGGAAGAAAACGGTGATATTTTTTTTTCCGTGTGTACACTTTACTGTTTCGTAATCTGGTGATCTGGTGTGGTGCTGATTTTTTTTTTTTTTTTTTGAAAGATGTGTATGTATGTGAGTCATATTCATCTTTCAACTTTTCTTTCTTTTTCCCTTTGTATATCGGCGGGGTTGTTTTTTCCAAACGCTTCACAATTTACGCTTTTTGAGAAGCATAACGAGGCAGATAAAGAAATAGACAGCATAGCGGAGCTCCTCCATGGGTGTCTACACTACTTCGAAATAAGCAAATTGTCGTTTTTTTTGGGGGGCGGAAAGTATCATTGAAGCAGCCCGCTGGTGTCTGGGGTTCGACAACCCGCAGAGAAATCAGCTGATCTGCGTCTGTTGATGTCCGGTGATGCGTTAATGTGCCATGCACCTCTCTTTGCCTCCTCAAGGCGGCTAAAACGAGAGGAATGCATTTCTTTTGATGTAAACCACGAAATGGATTGCAGGACTGCATAGTTGGTGTCCACCCTCGGTACAGCCGGTCATACCAAAGGTACACTGTTCACGAGAGGGCTTTGTATTTCAACTCTACTTTTTTTCAAAAAAAAACACACTTCGATTCTTACAATGTTTATGTCAAATGCTCAGATGCTTTTTTTTTTGACTGGAGCTCGACATAGCACATTCCTTTCCCCCACTAGAGGGGCACTCGAGTGGAGAAAAAAAAAAATACCCCCCCAGGAAAAAAACCTCAGGAATGGTCTCATGGACCAGACATACTCACCGAAAAATTCAAAATTCAAAAAAAAAAAAAGTTGCGTGATCCATTACCCCCAATACATTTGATATACATTTCTCTCTCTCCCCTCCTACATCGCCCCCCCCCCTGAATCAACGTCACGCAAATACCTGCAACCCAACCTTACAAAAAGAATCTCTCTCTCTCTCTCTCCCCTCTCTGTAATTATTTTTTGTCAGACTTTCCAACCCCCCTTCCTCCAACATCAACACCACAGGCTTTTGCTGTCCCCCCCCTCTTCTTTTCCCCTTTTTTTTCTCCCCTCCCCTTCTTGCAACTTTCCACCCCTATTTTCCATTTCCATTTCAAACCCTCAGAGCATGGAAGAAGATGAGAGGGCGAGACGCGAGCTTTCAGGATTGCTTCCGGAGGCGCCGACACCTACCCCGCCTGATGTTCCTTGCATGGTTCATAAGCTGGTACATGCACGACTCCCTTCTTACCACGAAGGCGTTATGACCGCCATTGGCACCTTTCTTTCCCTTCCTGCTTCCATGTACGAAGGGCTCATCCCTACTACCGTGCAGGCTGTGTACACTTCGAGAGTGCATCTTCTTCGTGCAGCGCAGTCTATATCTGCTTTGGACCTTTCAAGGGGCAAACAAGAACAGCTGTTTCAGACGCTCACGACACCACACCCCCTTCCGGCCAATGCAAGGTACATCGCCTTTGTTGATTCACAGACTCTTGCACACATTGGATTGCCCCTTCTTGCACAGCTTCTGCAGACCATGGAGCATTCTCTGATTAGAGATGGTATTCAGTTGTACAATAGGATAGTTACGTCAAAGGTTGCATCGTTGACAGCAATTTCGAAACAAACGGAAGAGTTGCGTGGAGTGCTAGAAGAGGAGTTTATGGACGCACAAATAACGTTGAGCCATGAAAAGAAAAGGTTGTCGCAGTGTATCGATGCAGTTGGAGGGGAGATTGCGAATATGAAGGCTGTGGAGAAAGCGGAGGTGGAGTGTTTGGTTGTCGCGTTGACGCAGTCAAGCCATCGGCCGAAGATTTTGGAGAAGGTGTGTACGGCTGCATACCTTATCCTCAGCGCTGAAAATTGGGACGACAATCCACCTTGGACAGAAATTCATAACACCGTATTTCACCGCGACGGCACCGCTTTTTCGTTCGCGATTTTTGAAAAACCTAAGCCACATACCCACAAATATGTCTCCAAAAATAGTGATCTGCTCTTTGAGTTGATGAACACCATTTCGCATGGTATTGTAAAGTCATCTGGAGGTGATGCTTTGGAAGGGTTGTATTTGTGGTGTGTCAGCTTTGCGACTTATTTGGGGCAAATGAAAATTATGATTCCGTTGCAGGATATCATTTTGAGTCATGACGAGAGGGTGGTGGAGTGGCGAGGGTATCATGAGTGCGGGAAGAAGACCTTAGAAAGCTTGAAGTGTGTCGTAAAAGAGGACGACGCAGAAGGGGAATCTGGTGTAGTCAGTGAGGTGGCGGAGTTGGAATTGGTAGTACCCGAGGAGCGTCTGCGCCGTGCGCGGAAGCGTGTTGTGGATACCATTGAAGGCTGGGAAGACTACGACGTTGCTGCGCAGGTTCTTTCAGAGCGTATGATATCCCGTCTCTTCGAAGATTACGATATAGAAAAAAGCGGCTCCCTCAGTGTAGCGGAGCTGACCAGTATGTACGGTTCGCTTGAAAGCTTTGGTGTTCCCGTAACAGACAGGCTCATGGCGGAGTTTGTTGCGTCTCATTCAAGAAATGGGCAGGTGTCGCGTGATGCATTCTCCATCCTGATGTGCAAGCTTGTTTCGAGATGAAAAGGGGGTAGGAAAAAATTGTACAATAGAAATGAGGTAACGTATGAGATGTTTACACATCTTAAAATTGGGGGAACAGAAATATGGTGTGGCTGAAGGGGGGTGATTCGCACTTCTTACGTACTTTTTTTCACCCCACACCAAAAAAAATTAGAGGGCTGATTCGCCCCATTCAGCCACAGCCAACATAGCTATTTTTTATCGACAATTCTTTCACCAAGGTACACCAGAGGGCTTTTTGCAATTCACGTCACAAATCTTTCTTGAACTTTTCTTGAGCACAGGCTTTTCAGTCAAAAAAGTTTCCCTCAGAAAAAGCATTCCTCCCTCCCTCCCTCCCTTCCCTCTTTTCACCATACTTTACAACCCCCTCTCTCCCCTCTTCCAATCCCTCAATGCATCACACTTTGCTAGGATGTCCTCAACACCCTTTGTGTAGAATGGAGCCTAAAGGTGTCCAAGGGGAGTGTGAGACGCTTGAGGTGAGGGCAGGGGAGCTGCTTGCGGAAGGTGATGCTGAAGGGGCGCGGGAAGGGGTGCGTGCGTTGCATGCATTGCTGATTGAGGTGGGGGATGGGTTGCCTGCACGGAGCATCGCGGAGCTTCCTCTGTGGTACCGTCAGTGTCTTTCCTCAACGTTGCAACGTCTTGCCCTATTCTGTCAGATGCAAAGCGACGTCCAGTCCGCACTGCACTACCTAGATGAGGCACGGCAACTTACCCCACGATCGAGCAGTCTATTGAATAATATTGTCAGCTGTATGAAAGCCCTGCCGGATACCCAACTCCCCGCGCTTCTTGACGCAGCAAAGCGTGCTGTCACAGTGGTAGAAAGTTTGGAGGAGGGTGAAATTTTTAAATCTGGGTCAACTTCGGAACGGAAACAGCATTTAACGTTTCTTGCGTTGGCGTATTACCATTATTGTACGGTGCTGGAGATGTGTCTGAAGGATCAGGCCAAACGGGTGGCGCAAAACGAGGCAACCCAATCAGAGCATGGGAGCTTGCAGAGCAGAGTGCATGCTGTCACCTTGGCGTATCATGAAGCCGGCGCGCATCTGCGAAGCAGCTTTCAGGAAGGGGATGTTACCCAACTACGCGCCGCCTATCAGCAAGCCTGCACCCGATGGAGCACCTGGTTGCAACAAAGTGTGTTGACCTTTCCTACCAGGGACACCACCATGCTTGACATCTGGGATGGACAGGTAAGGTGCGCGCAGGCATTTGATGACAACCCGGTACCTCCTCCGGCTCTGCCGTACACAGAGATGGTGAGACGTGGGGGAAGGGAGGGGGGGAGTTCCACAGCATATCTTGCAGCAGTGATGAGCAGCAAGCATGCGACACCTGGGGAAGGGATGGGGGAGCGGAGACACACACGGCCGATGTCGCTTTCTCCGGTTGGTGCAGACACCTTGCAAGAATACCCCACCCCACCACCAGGCCACCAGGTCTCACCCACAAGCCTCAACCTGCTCCCACCCTACGAAGAGGAAGCCTCCCAAGCCCGCGCACCCTCCACAGCAGCATCTCCATCCACCTCCGCACTCCAGCAGGTCGATATAAGCTATAGATCTGCCGCATCCCCCTCCCCAGAACGCTCCCTTTCCATGCAAAGCGCCAGAGGAAGAGCCCCTAGCCTCCCAAACAGATCTCCAGACAATGCGGGCATAGCAGCACCACCAGAAGTGTTGTCAGCGGCAACACCAGCTCCGCCACGACGGTACCGGCCTTTATTTGCGCAAAGATCACCAGAGCATGAATTTATGTAGAGCTGGGGTCTAATAAGGGTATCCTCAGGGGGAAGAAGAAAACCTAAGTAGCGGTTTTGCCTGCATTGGTTTCTTTTTTCAAACAATGTCTGGAGAAGAGAGGGAGAGTTGACGTTATAACTATTCAGATAGGCGACACGATTTTGACTCATATTTGCCGGTGTTTGCGTTTGCCAGCCGTTTAACAACAAATGTCGGTAAATGGGTCAAAAATCAGGTGGGGGTGATGTGGAGGGACGGAGTTTTTCCTTTAGATGAGTTCGAGGGGCATATTCATGTTTCATGTTTCAAGTTTTCCCCCCTTTTTATAGACAGTTCGCGTAAAAATTACAAAAAGCTAGTACAGATAGAAAGTTATATTAAAAAAGTGGGGGGTTTCTACCAATTTGTCCTTTCGTCTCATCCACGACCCATCCTACCGAAGCGCTGTACATGATGATCTTTGAATAAGAGTAGTGGTGCATAGCTTGTCGAGACCTAGGTCTCTTCCATGATGCAGTTAGGCTTTTTAGCCCCAAATACCTGATATTGCTTGTCCAAATGTCCACAAAATGTCCAAAAACCAGTGAGTCTGCTGTGGCAGCTACACTAATCCAACTGATCAGATCATCAAAAAAAAACGACCATCTCGGTTGTGGTGTTCTGTTGATAGGTGTAGGTGAGGGTTTATGCTTGTCTTCGGCTGTAATCCTTTCTGTTTGTCTCCACCCCAACAATTCCTGCAACATGATGATTATTTTGAATAAGAGTAGTGGTGCATAGCTTGTCGAGACCTAGGTCTCTTCCATGATGCAGTTTGGCTTTTCAGCCCCTCAAATACCTGATTGACAGTTTGGTTCATATTTGCCACAAAAACTGTTCTTTTTCTTCTCCAATCCGAACCCTGTTCATCACCTACTCTTTTGGCAACACCACACCCCCTAGCACCTCAACAGGGATTCGAGATTCGTGCAAAAAAAAAAAAAAATGTGAAAAAACATCAAACGAGTTTCTTTGAAATGGATTCTACTGCTGACATTGCAGATGAAAAGCTGCTGGCGCTTATTCCACGGCAGGTTGCGAAGGACTTGGGTGAAGCGCCACGTTGCGGATGTGAGCAGCTGGAAGGGGCGCTGCTGTTCGTTGACATTGCGGGGTTCTCGTCTATTGCGTCGCAGCTGCAGAAGTTTCAGTCGCATGGGGAAGGGTCAGAGACGCTGTCGTTGCACCTGAATGAGTTCTTCTCACGCCTGATTGCCATTGTACGCGAGATGGACGGCGACATCATCTTCTTCTCTGGCGACGCCATGATGGTTGCCTGGAGTGAGGGCACCATCGAAGCCTCTTGCGCCGCATGTGTCCAGTGTGGTGCCGCCCTTCTCGCGCGCACACCTGAATACACCTTCTCCCTGCAACAAGGCACCGAGCCTGTGACCTGTACAATGAAGCTTCACATCGGCGGATCGGGAGGAATCTACCAAGGCCTCACAGTCGGCGGCAAAGGCCACCCTTCTCTCGGAAAGTACAAATATTTTTTAACAGGAGAGCCTGTGGAAATATGTGCCATTGCAGCATCGTTAGGGACGCATGGTCAGTTTCTCATCTGTTCCTATCTTCTTGAGCAGGCAACGCGCTATGGGTTGACAATAGACACATCCCTCAGGGAGGAGGAGTATGGGGGAAAGGAGTATTCATTTGAACAGTTTGTAGAGTTCAGTGGGCAGAGGAAGTCGGTGGTGAGTGCGCCGTTGGCGAAGCTAGCACCTCTGTCAGATCTTGCGAAGATGAACGCAAGCATGTACATCTTCGACACCGTGATCAAGAGCGTCACCACGACGCAGTGCAACGCCCTGCGCACCGTGTGCACAATCTTCATGCAACTCACATCCATCGACGTGAAGCTCCCCCCTGATAAGCTGCACCGCTCCATCAACACCGCCGTCGGCATCGTGCAGCACGAGCTAGCACGGTACGGCGGTGTGCTGAACAAAGTCATGCTCGACGACAAGGGTGTCATTCTGCTCTGCCTCTTCGGCATCCCGCTCCATGCACACCAAAACGACGCCTCACGCGCTGTCCACGTATCAGTCAAATCCGTGAAACGCCTCAAAGCGCATGGCATCATCGCTTCTATCGGTATTTCCCGTGCACCAGTATTTTGCGGCATCACCGGGTCTATCGCACGACATGAGTACACAGTGCTAGGGGGTGGCGTCAATCTCTCTGCAAGGTTGATGACAAAGGCAGCCGACTTTGGCGCACCGCAGTACCAGCATATCATGGTGGACTCGAGCATTGCGCACAGCAGCGACCTGGAGGGGCTGTGCGTCAACGGGTACGCCATTCTGGACGGCGACTGCTTCATGCTCAAAGGTCTCATTGAACCGGTACACTGCTATCATCTCATATGCGAGGCAGACCGTGACGCAGTGCTGAACCACATACAAGACCTGGAGGAGGGACGTCCCCTCGCACGTTGTGCGTCGATGGCGAGCATGGAGTCGAAAGGGGACCAGACCGTTACTCTCATCAACAGGTCCGCTACACTTCAGTTGCTCAAGATTGCGCGCGATGCGAAGAAGCTGCCACATTCTTCCCTTTCAGGGTCGAGCGCTCCGTCGCGGCAGAGTATTGTGTCGGTGGAGTCGGAGACGTCGGATCCGTCGTTAAAAAGCGAAGGTGGCAAAGTGGGATGGTTCAACAGAGCCGGAAGCGAGTACATGCAGAAGATGGTCGAGTCAGGCCTCCCCACGCGGCAGTCCTCGACAGCCTCGTCTGTCACCTCAGAGCAACCCCGTGGGTGGTCGCTCGTGAAGAAGCACCAGCACTCAATTTCTGCGCAAAGTGAACAACACAATTTTAAGCGTGGTCGCGGGAAAAAGGTCGTGCAGGCAAGCCGATCTTCGTCGGATCTGAGTGGCTCGGACTTTGGGGGGTCGTTCTCGGTGGAGGAGTCGGGGCAGGATCCTATTGGGAGGTCTCCGTTGATAGAGAAGTTGAAGTCACATCTGGATCAGTGGATACGGATGACTTCGAATCCTTCCAGTCCGGCAAGTGTGCCGCGTTTGCTGATCATCCGTGGAGAGAAAAAGCTTGGGTTGTCGTTGATAATGGAGCGTGTCTGCTCTGGGTGCACGATACCTGTTGCGATGATTAAGGGCTCCGAGTCAGCAGAGATTGGGCAGTACCACTCACTGCGCTACCTCCTGCGGCAGATGCTGCTTGAGACCGACATGGTGAGTCTGCTTGAGAAGCTGCCCGACGAGACCCTTCCATTGCTCCCCTTGTTGCGTTATGTGCAGCGCTACCCAGAGCTGCCCGCCCTCACACAGGAGATGAGCATGCTTCCCGTCACCGAAAAGGAACAGAAAATTGCGGAAATTGTCGTCGCGCTACTGAAGTCCCACTACGGGCCGTACGTCGTGCTCGCGGTTGATGATGTGCAGTGGTTGGACAGCACGTCCCTGCAGTTCTTGCGGAATGTGCGTTCTGATCCTTCTGTGTTCTGTTTTATGGCACAACGTCTAGAGCCGCTGCATGCCATCACAAAGGTGTATGATTATCAAGACTCTGATGCAAGCTCCAGTTGCAGCTCGCAAGACCTTTCAAGTGACGACGAGCCTGTGGCCTTGGCATCACAGACGGAGACTGACCTGGCCATGTTGTTTGAAGGCGGGGACCCGAAGCCTGTCACGATGGACGTCCCCCTCATCAACATCGACCACGCAGAGGAGATGATCTGCTCCCTCACAGGTGCCTCCTTTGTGGACCCGCACCTCGTGGCCAAGCTCTACGCGAAGACAGACGGCCTCCCGGGCTACCTCATTGAGATGACGAAATCGCTCAAGGCGAACAACATGATCAAGGTAGACCTGACAGGCACAGCACGCCACGTCGTCGACACAGATCTGGAGGACGGTTTAACACAGCTCGTCTCGCAAGACATGGAGGCCAGCGTGATGGCGATTGTGGACGGCCTGTCGACAGTGGAGAAGCGTGTGGCGTGCATAGCAGCGGTGTTCGGCAAGGTGCTGCCGTACCGGCTTCTCATCCAGGGAACGTCTGCAGAGAGCATCTCGCGTGAGGAGGCTGAGAAGGCAGTTGAGGTGTTGGTGCAGATCGGTCTTGTCACACAGGTGCACGGCGAGGAGGAACAGATGGTCACCTTCGCGAAGCAGCTGCACTGCGACATTCTGTACAGCTCACTGCTCGCCCGCGAGCGACGGCGCCTGCACTACACGATTTCGCAGCTGATGGAGGGACGGCCTCACCCACACCTTCCTTCACTCACACACCACTACATCAAGGCGAAACAGGTCTACGCGGGGTGGTGCCACATTGACAGACACACACGCTCTCTCATTGAACACGGCAGCTTCGAAGAACCTATTAAGATGCTTGCCGAAATGCTTACATGCAAGACTAGAGGCGCTACAGCTTCACCACGACGCGCCATTGCACCAGACGAGAACCTCAGATCCTACTGGATTCTGTCTGTCATGGCGTGTCTCTACGAGACCGGGCAGTTCTCTGCGGCAGAGGACAACTCTCTCCTGCACTCCCATAAGGCAGAGCTTGCAAGCTCGCTCATCGGCAGCTCACGCCGCCCCACCGACGCATCACAAAGCGCGTCTCAGGCACCACAGAACGCCATCATCCAGATTGGGGGCGACACCATGGAGCACTCCGCCATCATCAACAAAGTCCTTCAAGACAAATCAATGATGCTCAACCTGAAAAGAAAGCCAAACCGGCGTCCCTCCCGTGGTCCCAACGAGCCAGCTCGACCAGAAGACGACCTAGCAAAGATACTAGGCCTCAACTCTGGTGACATCTTTGGGGGTTCAACCTCTGTCGAACAAAAGGCGCCACCTACCTCGTCTCCACCCAAAAAGAAGCCTAGTAAGCGGAAATCACCCCAAAAAAAGATGAAAAAAAAGACAGGTCTCTTTAGCTGCTGCTTTTCTGCGGCCGAAGAGCCCACAACAAAGACTTCAACAAAATACCACAAAAAAGAAGAGAAAGAAAAGAAATCCAAACCACAGAAGAAGACGGAGCCTCCACCACCATTAGAAGCATTTTGTGCGGGGACCTCAGAGGAGATACCTAGCGGTAAGAACGACCCGGACAATGCAGATCCTCCACATATCCCGATGCTCCTATGCGAAGCGCTGCCACAGCAGTGTCATATGCTTCCTCGGCCGTCGATTATGCTTCAAGAGGCAAATGAGGAGGGGTGTCATAGCAATCGAGGGTCTTTTCAAAGCGCGTTTTCTGGTGGTGCTTCGTATAAGGGGAGTTATAATGGGGTAGATATGCATCAGCATTTTAGGCAAAGTGTTGTGAATGCAAACTGCTCGCCCCTCTCAGAGCAAGAGATTGACCGGCAGATCCGAATGTGTCGAGCAGAGGTGGCCTTCTGGAAAGGGGATATCTCCGCTGTGGCGCATCTGCAGATGGTGAAGAAAATGTGTATTGATCCGCAGTCACGCTTTGCGCATCGCTCTATAGAGTACGCTCTCGACATCATGGAAGGAACCGAACTATCCCGCATGGTAGCAAGCCAGATGGAGGTCGAAGAGGCCACCCCACCAGTATCATTAGACACAATGCTGTTGTCGCCGTTTACGATAATGGCGGTAGCGGGGATGGAAAATGGCTTGACATTATTAGAGAAACTCCCAACAACAATGGAGACATTAACACATGGATCAGAAGGGACACTCAATATTCTTCCGCTGCAAGAAATCACTCCGATGATGGTAGCGCCACCACGACGGCCCAGCCTTATGTTAACGGCTCTCGTAGTGAAGGTAGTGCTGCAGGTGTTCAAAGGCTCTGTGGTAAGTGCCTTTGATGACTGCCTCCGGTTGAAGGAGTTGTGTTACGGAGACAATCGTTCGCAGCTATATGCTGCAATTTTGCGGTCATATGTCCAAGGGTATTTCTCTTCGAAGCTTGCTGACGAGCATTTTGCTTTGGGCAGTGATACTGCAGTGACAGAGAAGGAAAAGAAATGGGCGCAGTGGCGGACGTTAACAAAAGAGAATATCTTGCAGCGTGCGGATAACCCTGGTGAAATGCAGGAAGACGCCTTTTTGCGGCTTCTTTGGGGTGCGCAGGAGTCGGTGAAAACTGGGGAGCTGTTTCTGAATAAGAGCGGCGGGTTGATCACACCGTGCCACATCCTTGCGATGGTGGTCATGGCTGAGGAGGCGTTGAACGATCGCTCTGCGGCAGAAGGTATTGCACACAGATTTGTGAACATGCTGGGGCTTGCATCCGCGTCCTACCCATTTGCACGCGCCGCATACCACTGCTTCTCTGGCCAGCTCCGTGGCAGCACCACAGACTACGAACTCTGCATCACCCTCAGCATCACACAAGCCGAAGGTAGTATCCCGAAAGAGACCGGCTTCACACCCTTCTCCTTCAGAAGCGCCGTGCAGATTCTCTGTCTCAAGACCGCAGAAGGATTGGATACGGTGCGAAGCCTTGTTGCGCACTGCGCCACATTACGACAACCGCGTGCAGCCGTACAAGTCCCTGCTTTAAAAGCAAACGGAACAAAGGCGCTAGACGATCTGGTCCCAGGGCTAGGCTTTCTCGCAACAAGTCTGTACGAGGTATGTAGGGAAAATGAGTTGAGGGGAAGTAAAGTGGCATAGAGCGTTGCTATGTATTTTTGTGAAATTTATCCTTTTTATCAAATTGCCGTACAGATTGCGAAGGCAATAATCAACCCCTCGTGTCCCTATTTCATGGCTCTCAAGACTATGGTCAGCGGTCCGTCATGCACCGATGCAGTCCCTACGAGCCCTCGCAGTGCACGGTCAGCAGGGGTGAGGAGGAAATTGTGATACACCAAACGGGGTGTCTTGCAGCTTGTTGAGTTGCTGCTGGGTGTGTGTGTGTGTTTATTTTTCGTTGATGGATCTCTTCCGAGATTTACCCTCTGCATGAGCTTGGTTATGTATTGTCGCAAAAGGTCGTTTGCGTTTTTTTTCCCTCCTCCCCAGCTTCACCCTTTTATTCTGTGAAAAAACAATTCCATATTGTGCCATCTGTTCCAAAGTGCGGTGCTCCGTTTTGTACAAATTTCCTTTTCTTCCTCCGAATTTATCCCGAGAAGAAGAAGAAAAATTACAGGTCTGACTTTTCCAAGACAGCCCTTTTAGACATTCATAAATTGATTGCCATCAGCTGTCTTCAATATCATTGACAAAACGATGTACTCTTCCCCCCTCCCTGCCATAGTATTGATGTTATATCTCTTTTCTTTAACTCAGACTGGGTGAAAATGACGTTATCCCCAACCCTGTGGGCTGATACTGGCACGGTGATTAGTTTTTAGGCTGGTCAAACTACACAGTCTCACAACCATTTCTTTCACGGGAATTTTCAAAGGCGACTAAGCGCAAGTATATCCGGTCAATATACCAAGGTACACTGTTCACGAGAGGGCTTTGTATTTCAAGTCAACTTTATTTATGTCTTTATTTATTTCTTTCTCTCTATCCGACACCACACCTCAGGGGCACCATCCTGCCCATCTCCCCAATATGGGCGACCCACAGACGAAGTACGCCACGTTGCGCGATGTTGTGCTTGAAAAAGGAGAGCGCGTCAAGCTTCGTATTGAGGTGCTTGAACAGCGTGCGAAGCTTGCCTTGGTGCAGGCTGATACAAACAATGGGGACATGCTGCAGCTGATTCAAGAAACCGCGTATGGTGTGGACGAGGAGCTGCGCGATTTGATGGCCTTCATTCCGTCGGACGAAGGGGACGAGGTCTTTGAGCTCCTTGCCCCCACCAGCGATGTGCACCGTCTGCAGCAGCAGGTCTCTGTCATGCGGCAGCGGGTTGTCAATCTGCAGCTTGCCCTCGATCGTAAGGAGACTGCAAACAAAGCGATTCGCGGTCGTCTCGACCGTCGCGTTAAGCTCATCGAACACATCCGGAGCACTCTGTACAGCGAAGTCTGTCTCTTGCGTGAAGACCTCAAAGCGCGAACAGGATGCAAAGAAAACGCAGACGTAGGTCTCTTCTCTCTGTTCGACCTCTCCACACTCTACGATGACGACGACAACGAAGAAGACGAGCCTGCGCAAGCAAACGCCACAACCGACTTCAAACGGCATCTAGAAGATCTTCTCCACAAATGGAAGCATGAAGAGTCGCAGCGACTTGACGTGGAAAAGAAGTATGTAGAGGTGACCGAGCAGCTCGACCAATCGAAACGAAAATGCGAAGTCCTTGAAGAAAACATGAAAGACCTTGCCGCCCGCTTTTCAGAAGAATTTATTAATATGAAAACCGAAAAATTAACCAGTCAATTAGTGATCAAGAAGGCGAGCGCTAATATGAGTGCCCTCGAAGAAAAGCATGCGGCGCTTGAAGCAGACACTGCAGAGCTTAAAGAGAAGTACACCGAATCCTTGCGCAGATGTGACTTCCTTGATGCAGAAATCGTGACACTCAATACAGAGATCGAGGCAATGACCACTAAAGCAAGAGAAGACCTCGCAGGAGAACGTTCAAAAGCTTCAGTGCAGATCCGGCAGTTAGAGCGGTCCTTGCACGAGAAGAAGGAGGAGATAAAAAAACTGATGGATCAGATAGACCAGGCCTCACGCATAGCACGACCACGCGCACCGCCGGAGCCTGACGTACCCCCAGTTGCACCTCCTCCAGCAAAACATACGTCAGTTGTGTACACTACCGACCCATCGCTTGTTGCTGAGTACGAAAGCCTCAAAGAGGAGTGTGCAGAGAAAGCTGCGGAGTTGGAGGATTGGCGGTCAGAGTGTATGATTGTTACGTCTGAGCGGGATAAGCTTGAACAGGAGAAGGTGGGTCTGGTCATTGAGCTGGATGAACTACGCCAACAATGCAAGAAGAAGGGCGACGCAAGCCCTGCCTCAAGCACGAACAACGCTGCCTCTTTGCGGGAATGCAAACGCGACAGAAAGCTGCTGTCCCGCAAGGTGCTGCTGATGTGCGAGAAGTACGACGCCATGCTCAAAGCATTCGAGGTGGAAGACGCCTTCGTCAGCGCCTGCAATGAGGACAGCGACACCGCAGGCGAGATGCCCAAAACCAAAGGACTGCTCCCCATGGGCAAACCCACAGAGCCCACCACCGACACCGAGGAGCAAAACATCGACCAAGTCTGCACAGCCCTAGACACAATCGACCGCAACCTCCGCGCAAAGCTCTCCAAAGACCGACACGCCATGAAAGCTGTCTTCGGTGTACGGAAGCGTCTCACCAACACAAACAAAGCAGTGTCAACAGCGTTTGAAGCTCGCTTTGAAAATATAAAGGAAGGCGTCGGGGAGGTGGACTACACCCTGTTGCTCCGCATAGCCGATGGGGATGCGGACAGTGTGGAGCTGTACCGGAAGAAGGCGTTGGACGCTGCCTCCGCTTTGACACAGATCAGCCATCTGAGGGAGTCGTACTGCGCACGTCTGCGGGAAATGGGCAAAGAAAAGGAGGCAGATGCGACCGACTTCGAGTCCTTCGCAAAGCTCGACTCGCAGGATCTCTTCGGGGCACCGCCAGCAGACGAAGAAGCCAAAGTCGCAAGTGACAGCGAATCGCTTTGCTCCGAGCAAGCACCCTTCGTGAAGAAGTTGTCAAACGCCTCGACCGGAAGCAAGGGAAAGGAGAAAACAGGAAAGACATTAAAGAAGGAGCCTTCGTCAACATATGGAAGGCGTGGTTCATCGGGAAATCTTCTTGCTACAAACGCAAAGCGGAGGTCTTCATTCAACACTAGAGGGACTGATGCAAAGGAAAAGGAAAAGGAGCGGAAAAAGAGGGAGTCAACCATCCCCGAGAGCAGTGCAAGCTCGTCCACAGCACCGTCGTCTGTGGGGACCGTACCCTCCCGCACCGAGCCAATGAAGCCACTTCCCACCACGGCCGTTCCCACACTACCCGCTATGTCTGCTGCAGCTGCGAATGTACCTTCAGATGATATGTCACTCACGTCGAGCTCTACCCCACAGAGGCTGGGTGACGGTCAGACCACAGTGCCAAGTCAAGGGGTTCCCACAGACGTAGCGAGCCTGCCGTGTTCGCCGCTTTCGTCTCAAGCTGCAGCGAATGTGCTGAATGCTGTCAACACTGAGTTTGATGGGTCGCGAGATGACATCTTGGGGGAATGCTCGCCAGGTCCGCAGGGACAAGCACCACAGGGACAGGTTGTGGTGTACGGGGCAAGGCCGGGGGGCGAAGGAGAGGTGCGTGTGAACGGAGCCCTGGCGCACCATACTGGTGCAAACCAGGTTCCCCCTGCAGTGCCAGTGCAGGTGCAGCACAGCACTCAAATGGTAGGGCTGCACGGTGTTGGATCTGTGCCGCCGATGCAAGGTGGTGGGCAAATGGGGCTGCACACACCGGCTCAAGGCATGCAGGCAGTGACGCCCAGGGGTGCGATGGGAGGTGCAGGTGTGTCGGTGCAGCAGATGCAAGTGGTGCAGCAAGAAGGGACGATGTGCGTGCAAGGGGTGCAAGGGAGCTCACCCATGCCCCAAGCACTTCTGCAAGGAGGACACCAAGGGGGAGGAGTAAATGCACAAGGTGAGGTTGTGTCTCAAGGTGCCCTGATGCAAGGAGGTTCGCCACAAGGTGTGCTGGTGCAACAAGGGGTCTCACCACAGGGCACAGTGATGCAGGGAAGCTTACAAGGTGCTGTTGTGCAGCAAGGTGCTTTTCCGCAAGGTGCATTGGTGCAGCAGGGTGTACAAGGTGCTGTACAAGGTCTGTCACAGGGCACGATGCAGCAGGGAGAGTTGCCACAAGGTGCAGTGATGCAGGGTGGTTTACCACAACAGGTGCAGATGCAGGGTGCGATGGTACAGGGGGTTTTCCCACCAGGTGCAGTGCAGCAAGGGGGCGTACCACAGTCCCCACAAGGCGTGATGCAGGGAGGTGTTTATCCACAGTGTGCAGTGGTGCAGGGCCTGCCACAGGGTACGATGCAGGAGGGGACGTTACCACAAGGCATGATACTGCAGGGTGCCGTGGTGCAACAAGTGGAGGGTGGCTTACCACAACAACAACAGGGTGTGATGGTGCAACAGGGAGTTTTCCCACAGGGCGCAGTGATGCAGCAGGGAGGCGTTCCGCAGTCCCCAGGCGTGATGCAGCCATGTTATTCGCAAGGCATGCCAATGCAATACATCCAAGGTGCGGCTGCACAGGGACAAGGCGAGATGTCTGAGGGCGATGTTGCGCAGCTGCATCAGGTGCAGGCTATGCACGCAGGCATGCTTCCACAGATGCATGCTCATGCTCAGGGCACACCTCTGCAAGGAACAGCCGCCCCACAGGACGCTACCTCATATCAGGCACACATGCAAGGAGTACCGATGCCACTGCAAAGCGAAGAGGGCGGCACACCAGGGCACATGGCGCAGCACGCCCCTCCCCTCCTCACAATGCCGATGCCCATGCAGGAAGGGGGTGTCGTCGTCATGCATGGCCGCGGTGTGGCACAGCACGCAGCTGCGGGGGTTGGGGTGGTCACACAGGATGTTCAGGGACAGGTGCAAGGAGATCAAATGTACACTGCGCCTGCTGAGGCTGCTGCTGTGGGCGGGTCGGTTGGGCACCCACCACTGCCGCGTGCACCGTCGATGAGGGGAGGGTCTGCAAAGTCGAGGATGTCGACCGCAAGTCAGCCCAGTGTGGCACCTTCTCCGTGTGTGAGCAAGGACGAAGTTGACGCACCTGAGGACAGTGTACGGCATTCGCAGCACAACGCGCAAGGGCAGCTGCTGTCGCTGCAGGAGGTGCCTGAGAGTGTGGTCGGCATCCCGTATCAGCAGTCCTGGTGGCGAGAGCGCATCGTGTGTGCTGCGTGTGGTTACTCCGTGCAGGTAGGTGAGGAAAGCAGCCAGGCCAACGCAGCGCCAAACTTTATTCCCAAATGGCTTCAGTCGCTTCGCAACAGCGAGGCAAGGAAGAAGGCCTCAGATGTGCTCTTCGCGAACGACGACATCGGCAACCTCAGCGACTGCCCCGACACACCCGACGAGGAGAAGACGGAGATAGAGCCTGCCCTCCCGTTGTCAGTACTGGCAGTGGAGGCACCCGGGTCACCACTCCCAGGCTCACCAGCGACCCCTACGCCCTTCACGCCCAGAAGCCCGATGCAGCGTGCGAAGAACCTGGCCGTGTTTTCAATGAACGGAGAGAACTTCGCGACACTCCCGAACACGTCAGGTGAAGACATGCACAAAGCAGGCGGCAACCGCCACACCACCAGCGAGCAGGTCGTCGCCTCGCTCAACCGACACGTCGAGTTTATTGAACACGAGCTGCGCGCACTCAGCGAGGTGTGCACACGTGGGAGCACGCCGGTCCCCTTCGGCATAGCCTCCCACACGTCGCAGTCTGCAAACATTGCGGCTAAGGCTGCCGGGGCAAAGTTTTCCGCAGACTCGCCTCGACCCTCACTGGACCCGGAGCTGTGCCTTGTCGTGAAGGGGCTGCACCAGTGTGCACTGCTGCTCAACGCAGAGGCGCTGTTCCTCTGCCACAACAAACGCTTTGGGTATTCATTAGGCTGTGCGTCGGCAGTGCCGCCACGGGTGTTCCTCTCGTCGTCTGATGCAAAGTACAAAACCTTATGCGACACACGAGAGTATTCCTTGCTGCGCGATGCAGTGACGCGCTTCCAGCAGATGCTGAAGCGCGACACCATTGTGTCGAATATGCATGCCGGGGTCGGGTATGTTCTGGTCACCCCATCGAGTCTCAAGGAGAGCACCGACATCCCTGTTGCCGCCCCTGCGCCGTTGCCGCATCCTTTGCCGACTTCGCCGGAGCTACTTCCTCGTGCACAGTCGACAGAGACATCGGCTGTGTCGGTGGAGGAGGTGCAGGAGATACCGACACCAATCATGACGCATCCGCCACGCAGGATTGCGCCATTGACAGTGACCGTCAGGAAGGCGCTGATACGTCCAGAGGAAAGAACCGATTCGCCAGTGTGGACAGCGCCGTCGGTGCCAGAGAAGAAGGACGACACATTAGCTGCGTACATGGAAATGCTCAAAAGCCGTGCAACAAACAAACCCCAAGAGCACGTCGCCACCTTCAACACCCTCCTCCCAGGCATAGAGAAGCAATCCAAGAAGAAGCGCTCCGCCCTGCGAGCTGCCTTCGTCAAGCAAAAAAAGCAATTAGCATACACCCGTGCCTTCGGTCTGTTAGGGGGGGAGAGAGAAGCGAGTGGGAGCGACCTCAGCAGCGACCTCCTGGCACCCAGTGTTGTCGGGATGTAATTCTTGATGTCTAACCCCTTGTTTGTTTATTGAAGTTGACTTAATCATGCTTAGGTTCATCTTACTACTTTTGATTCTTTGGTTTGAGGCGTTTGCGCTTTCAACTTTTTTTCAACTTTTTTTGACAAAACCCCCCGCACCCCGCATGCATAGTTAACACTAGCAGCAAAAGTGAAGCACCTACTAACCCGACTCAAAAAGCGCTCCTTCGGTTTTTTATTATTCACTCCTCTCTCCCCGTCTCTTCTTACTCATTCAACAGAACCATCTGGAAACCTTGTGGTTTCCACAAATGTCTGAATCATTTGCTGACTCTTTGGCGCGTCAACTGAACGGGAAGAACTTCCTTGGAGGGGACGTGCCGAACGCAAAGGACGCGGAAGCCTTTGCGAAGCTGAGCGGCGGAGAGGGGAACATGCACCTCGCACGTTGGGCGAAGCACATGGCGTCGTTCACGGCGGCACAGCGGCAGGCGTTCCCTGCGTCCACGTCGGCACCTGTTGCCAAGGTCGACACGGATGCAGGCAACCTCACAAGGCTGCACCAGCTCCAGAACAAGGCCCAGGGCGAATGGGAGACCTCCAAGCTCTTCGAGGTCGACCCGCCCAAGGCAGGCGAGACACACGACGGCGGCAAGTTCATGGCAACCTTCCCCTACCCGTACATGAACGGAAGGCTCCACCTTGGACACGCCTTCTCGCTTCTGAAGGCAGAGTTCGCTGTTGCATACAACAGGTCTGAGGGCAAGAAGGCGCTTTTCCCCTTTGGTTTCCATTGCACGGGTATGCCGATCCAGGCTGCCGCGAACAAGCTGAAGCGTGAGTACGAGGTGTACGGCACACCGTGCCCGAGCTTCCCATGTGGACGCCCGTCTGCCCAGGAGGTTGGTGGGGAGGGGGATGCGGTGACGCTGTCGTTCTCATGGGCACCGCCAACGTCGACAGGGCACAAGGCCGTGAAGGGGTACGTGCTGGAGAAGGCTGACCCGGAAGCAGAGACGAAGGAGTGGACCCAGATCCTCTCTGTCGGTGCGGACCTGACGTCCGTGCAGCAGAAAGACAAGGCTGACAAGCACCTGGTCGTGACCGACACCGTCGAGGGCTTCTCCAGAAAACAGAAGTACATCTTCCGTGCCATCGTCACCCTTGAGGACGGAACCGTCATTGAGGCCTCCAAGCCCAGCGAGATCCTCGAGTTCAAGGTTGTCGTCGAAAAGAAGGGAGAGAAGAAGAAGAAGGGCCCCGCCAAGATCGCACAGAAGAGCGGCGACGCCATGCACCAGTGGGACATCATGATTGGCATGGGCATGAAGGAGGACGAGATCGTGCCCTTCACGGACCCCATGAAGTGGCTCGACTACTTCCCCCCAACAGGACAGGAGGACCTCAAGAAGCTGGGTGTCCACGTCGACTACAGACGCTCCTTCATCACCACCTCGGTGAACCCCTTCTACGACAGGTTCATCAGCTGGCAGTTCAACCGCCTGAAGGAAGGAAACTACCTTGCCTTCGGCAAGCGCCCCACCGTATACAGTGAGCTGGACAAGCAGGCATGCATGGACCACGACAGGAGCGAGGGAGAGGGTGTCGGGCATGCGGAGTACAGCGCCATCAAGGTCACCGTCATGGAGCCCTACCCGGAGGTGCTTGCGCCCCTCGCCAAGGCGCACCCGGACAAGAAGATCCACCTGCTCTGCGGAACCCTGCGTCCCGAGACCATGTGTGGACAGACCAACTGCTGGATCCTCCCCGAGGGCAAGTACGGAGTCTTCAACCGCGGAGAGGAGTTCGTTGTGTGCGCAGACCGTGCCGCAAGGAACATGTCCTTCCAGGACATCTTCCCGAAGTGGGGTGTCGCCGAGAAGGTGCTCTCCTGCACAGGAAAGGACCTGATCGGTGCCGCGCTCGTGGCGCCCCTCATGCCCGAGCAGTTCAAGCGCATCCACCTGCTCCCCATGACCACCATCAAGATGGACAAGATGACCGGCATCGTCACCTCTGTGCCTGCAGACTCCCCCGACGACTACCACGCACTGACCTTCCTCCAGAAGAACCCAGAGAAGCGTGCACACTTTGGCCTCAAGGATGAGTGGATCATGCCGTACAACCCTGTCCCCTTGATCGACGTCACCATGGACGGTGAGGTGCGTTCCATGTCTGCTGTGTACATGGTGGAGAAGCTCGGACGTGACAGGCTGCAGGAGTGCCACGACGAGTGCTACTCGAAGGGCTTCTACACTGGTGTCATGAGCGTCGGTAAGTTCAAGGGCATGAAGGTGGAGGACGCGAAGTTCAAGGCACGCCAGCACCTTGTCGACGAAGGAAACGCCTTCGTGTACCACGAGCCCGAGAAGCTCATTAAGTCCCGTTCCGGAGACGAGTGTGTCGTGGCACTGATCGACCAGTGGTACCTGAAGTACGGTGACGACCAGTGGAAGGCGGACGTGAAGAAACACGTTGTCGAGACCCTTGACACATACACCCCTGCCTGCAAGAAGGCGTTCACCGACGTGCTTGAGTGGTTGAAGGAGTGGGCGTGCAGCAGGTCCTTCGGGCTGGGTACGCTCATCCCGTGGGACAAGCAGTTCGTGATTGAGTCGCTGTCCGACTCGACGATCTACATGGCGTACTACTCGATGGCGAAGTACTTCCACGGTGTCGACAACCTGAAGGGCGACAAGCCAGGCCCGTACGGCATCAAGGCAGAGGACCTGACGGACGACATCTTCAACTACATCCTCATGGGCGGTGAGTACCCCAAGACCTGCGCGATCGACACCGCCGTGATGAAGGAAATGCGTGGTGAGTTCGAGTTCTGGTACCCCATGGACCTGCGTGTGAGCGGAAAGGACCTGATCCAGAACCACTTGACCATGTCCCTGTACAACCACGCAGCGATATGGAAGGGCAAGCCCGAGATGTGGCCACGCAGCTTCTACACCAACGGATGGGTTTTGGTTGACAAGGAGAAGATGTCGAAGTCAAAGGGTAACTTCATGACCCTGTCGCAGGCTGTGGACGAGCTGTCTGCCGATGGTGTGCGCATTGGGTGTGCGTTCTCTGGTGACTCCATGGAGGACGCCAACTTCGAGATGCCCACGACCAAGAAGTCGATGCGCAGATTGGGCAACCTTATTGAGTACGCCGATGACCTGACCTCGGGTCAGGTGAAAACAAGAAGCGGTGAGATGACCTTCTTTGTGGACAAGTGGTTCAACAACGAGATCTCGCGTCTGCTGGAGGAGGCACGTGTGCACTACTCCCGCATGCGCTTCAAGGAGGCCCTGCGTTGCGCGTGGTACGACTTCCACAGCGTACGTGACAGCTACCTCGACGTGCTTGCTGCCACCAAAGACGATCCCCTCGGTTCCCTCCTCACCAGGTGGCTCGAGACCATCGCAGTGATCATGGCGATCATCACACCCCACACCTGTGAGGAGGTGTGGAAGAAGCTCGGCAAGACAGGCTCCGTGCTCGACGCACGTTTCCCCACCGCCACACACGACGAGCTGGTATGTTGCACACATTTGAACACCTACACTCCATACACCCCACACTACAGATTGTGCGCCAGGGCAAGTTCGTGTACGACACCGTCAAGTCTGACCTGATTGAGAAGTTCAAGAAGGCCAAGAAGACTGCTGTTGCCAACATCTACGTTGCTGCAGAGTATGCACCTCCCACACCACTACCCCACCACCACCACCACCACCACCAGGTACCCCGCATGGAAGAAGCGTGTGATTGAGATCCTGAAGGGCTCGATCCTGCCCGACGGCACCTTCCCCAAGACAGCAATGGTTATCTTCGGAAAGAAGGACGAGCTTGCAAAGTTCCCCGAGGCTGCTGAGCTGAAGTCGAAGGGAGGAAACGTTGGCAAGTTCGCCGGACAGATCAAGCAGGCGGCGGAGAAGGATGGCGCGTCTGCCTTCGATATGACGCTTCCGTTTGAGGAGGTATGGACATTGGCTTGGCCTCGGGTCTTGGTCTTTAGTGTTAATGGAAAGCGGTGTTTCCGACTGCTTCTCACCAATACGTTGTTGAAAATGGATGAACCACCAAAAATAGATTGAGTTTTTCACACATCACACCCACAGATGCCCCTGTTGACCGAGAACGCTCAATACCTGCAGTCGAAGGTAACTGTCGGAAAGCTGGTGCTTCACAAGGCTGAGGACTTCTCCGACTCCGTGCCTGCTGCTGTATGTGTATTTTTGTTTTTTCTCTTTTGCGAGGCTGTGCCCTCAGAATACCTGGGGGGGGGAACACTAAAGGGTGTTGCGTCTATACCTGCTACCTAGTAGTGTGTCGGCTTCGCACGATATTGAGGCAGAATTATTGCCACACACGGTTGTCTCAAAGGATGTCTTCCCCGCAAGAGTGGTTGCATGAATTGGGAAGAGAGTGGTGAGGTTTGCTCAAGTGGCAATTCCATTGCCCCTTGATTCTTCATTCTTCATTACCATTGTTATCCTACTGGACGCCGTAAGGCACCTTTCCCGCGTGGATTGTAGCTGATTTAATGAGCCGTCTGCAGATCCACTGTTAATCCATTTACTGTGACGTGCCTGGCTTATTCCTTGAAACAAGCATATGACTACTGGCACCTTTCTAACAAATCATTACTGACGCACCCTACAGGACAACGCTTCGCCTGGTGGACCTGGATTCGCATTCACCGACTGAGCTCGAGGGAACGCCCAACACCAACACACAAAAAGAAAACAAAGAAACTATGTCTTTTGACATAACGATTTTGTCGATGCGGAAAAAACGCATGGTTTTGCCAATTGATTTTTTTTAAAACCTACCCACCCATTTTGATATGTATTTGTCCGGCACTTCTATGAAAATTTTCCGGACATATACACATATGAGGAGATGCCCCGCCAACGTACCTGACGGAAAGCTCGGAATGGGTTTTTGCCACTGTACACTGTAGTCTACTACCTGAACTGTGCATATGTCTGAAAACATTGTATATGTCCGAACACGGACATGCGCACAGGACATATACACGGGGAGGGCAGGTACGCTTTTAGGTGCATGAGAGGCACAGTTGTCGTACAAGTTTTATTTTCTCTCTTTTTTTTTGTCGATCTTCCCCCCAATACCCTCTGTTTTTCTCTTGAACCACGGCGACGCGAAGGATGGGGATTGCGCGCTTCCAATTCATATCCCATTTCTTTTGAAGACTAAACCTCTTCCGGCGCGATTGTTGTGGGGAAAAAGTTGAGAGTGGGTTACATTTTCGGCAGTTTTTCTTTTCTTTTTTTTTCTTTTTTCTTTTTGGGGGGCGGGAATGGTAACATTTCTGATGAGTGACTGCATCCTCGTTTCCTTTTTGGAATAAGGGAGTTACCAGGAATTAGGTACAGAGAAATCCTGGTGAATTTTCCAACAATATAAAAAGAACAAAAAAATACTGACTAAAAAAAAGAAAACGGAAGAAAAGAAACAACACAATGTGTTTCACCCTAACACATCTAACGTCGACAAAGAGAAAACGTGGCACTTTAGGTAAGGGTTGTCGGGTGGAGGAAGGAGACAGTGTGGCCATCAATGATACCCACCCCTCTGTATTTTGTTCAAGCGTCCCATCACCACCATTACCACCATGGACACCCCCGCACAGAGCCAAAGCAAAAACACAAACCAACAAAATGAGAGAGATCGTCTCGATCCAGGGAGGACAGTGCGGTAACCAGATCGGTTCCAAGTTCTGGGAGGTCGTGTCCGACGAGCATGGAGTGGACCCCACCGGTACCTACCAGGGAGACTCCGATCTTCAGCTGGAGCGCATCAACGTGTACTTCAACGAGGCGACCGGAGGACGCTACGTGCCCCGTGCCGTGCTGATGGACCTTGAGCCCGGTACCATGGACTCCGTGCGCGCGGGACCCTACGGACAGATCTTCCGCCCGGACAACTTCGTCTTCGGACAGACCGGAGCCGGAAACAACTGGGCCAAGGGACACTACACCGAGGGAGCGGAGCTGATTGACTCCGTGCTCGACGTGTGCCGCAAGGAGGCTGAGAGCTGTGACTGCCTGCAGGGATTCCAGCTGTCCCACTCCCTCGGAGGAGGTACCGGATCCGGAATGGGAACGCTGCTGATCTCGAAGCTGCGCGAGGAGTACCCCGACCGTATCATGATGACCTTCTCCGTGATCCCGTCGCCCAAGGTGTCCGACACCGTTGTGGAGCCCTACAACGCCACCCTGTCGATCCACCAGCTTGTGGAGAACGCCGACGAGTGTGTGATGATTGACAACGAGGCACTGTACGACATCTGCTTCCGCACCCTGAAGCTGACCACCCCCACCTTCGGAGACCTGAACCACCTGGTGTCCGCTGTGATGTCTGGAGTGACCTGCTGCCTGCGTTTCCCGGGACAGCTGAACGCTGACCTGCGTAAGCTGGCGGTCAACCTGATCCCCTTCCCGCGTCTTCACTTCTTCCTTGTGGGTTTCGCGCCCCTGACGTCCCGTGGATCCCAGCAGTACCGCGCACTGACCGTGCCCGAGCTGACCCAGCAGTCCTTCGACGCCAAGAACATGATGTGCGCATCTGACCCACGTCACGGACGTTACCTGACCGCGTGCCAGCTGTTCCGTGGCCGCATCTCGACCAAGGAGGTCGACGAGCAGATGCTCAACGTCCAGAACAAGAACTCCAGCTACTTCGTGGAGTGGATCCCCAACAACATCAAGTCGTCCATCTGCGACATCCCCCCGAAGGGTCTGAAGATGTCGACCTGCTTCGTCGGAAACAACACATGCATCCAGGAGATGTTCAAGCGTGTGTCTGAGCAGTTCACTGCCATGTTCCGCCGCAAGGCCTTCCTCCACTGGTACACCGGTGAGGGCATGGACGAGATGGAGTTCACTGAGGCCGAGTCGAACATGAACGACCTGGTGTCGGAGTACCAGCAGTACCAGGACGCGACCGTCGAGGAGGAGGGTGAGTTCGACGAGGAGGAGGGTGAGGGCGAGCAGTACTAGACGCGCCCCCACGCTTCACAAGCGTTTCCCCACCCCCCTTTGCTGTTCCTACCCCACAACCCTAATAACTTTTGTTCACCCATTACCTTGAGACGAACATCCTGATGGGCATTTTCTATTATTTTTTTTGACCCCTTTTTGTACATAAAAAAGGAAAAAGTGAGCGACTATACGGGTGGCGCTTGTCATCTGTGTGATCGTTCACTTCCATCACACCCTTTTCAACTAAAAAAATACTCCCCCCCCACTGTTCACAAATCTGTTTTCATTGCTGTTCAGTGAACAGCACCACGATTGTTCCCCATTTTTTTTTAAACCGTTTTGTCCTCAATAAATACAAGACACCCAAACCCCCCCACCCCCCCCCCCAAAAAAAAAAAAAAACGCACGAAAGTTGCCCTAAACACCCCCCAAAACAACTTCCCCACCCTATTACCCCGTTTACAGCAATCTCCTCACCCCCTTCCCTTCCCCTCCCCTCCCCTCCCCTCTCCATTCCTCCAGAAAATACACAAAATTCACAAAATTTTGAAATGAGTTTCCCTGCCGTGTATGGGGAGCACCCGCACAGGCAGCAGCAGCACCAACCACACTACGGCGACCAGTACAGCAACTCGCAGCACTCCCAGCAGTACTCGCAGCAACGGAGCGAGGTCAGCTCACGGCGCTCCCCTGTCCGCGAGGTGCCCTTCCGCGCAGGGGATCCAAACAGCCCGCAGCTTGTCGCCTTCCGGAAGGCCTGCCAACAGGGGCACATTGCTACGGTACGTGACCTTGCTGCCATTGAAGGGTTCCCTACAGACTCACCGCAGGAGGATGGGTGTACTGGGATGTGGCTTGCATCTGAGGCGGGACACCCTTCGGTGGTTGAGTTTTTATGTCAACGTGGCGCAAGCCCTTCCAGCATTAAAACCCATGGGCGTGTCTCTGCGCTATACGTGGCAGCACAGAACGGTCAGTTCGATGTCGTAAACATCCTGCTACAGCATGGTGCGGACCCAAACTTCGCAAAAGAAAGCGGCGCTACACCACTCTTCATCAGCAGCCAGCAGAACAACCCCACCATTGTCTCCATGCTGCTTGCCGCAGGGGCGATGCCGAATAAGGCAACCAACGCTGGGGTGACCCCTATTATGATAGCCTCGTATCAAGGCAATGCGGATGTCGTTGCACTGCTTCTAGCAAACGGCGCAGACCCAGAACAACGTGGAGCAGGCAAAACTGCTGCAGAATGGGCGGCCTCGAACAACACCCTACATCTCATTGAAGGTGTTCTACGACAGGGCCAGAGAGGACCACAGAGCGTTGCACGAAACCCACCGCACACCCCAACACACCTGGGATCCACTCCTGGGGTATACTCCTCTAACCCTTCGCAGGAGCGGAGAATGGAGCCCCCTATGCCTCCTAGCCGTTCCTCTTCACACCCTATCTCTGTCACACCCCATAGCGACGTAGGTGGTGTAGGTGGAGTCCCCCGCCGTACTGTCGGTTCCATCGGGCCCCCTAGAAATGGACACAACCCTGCCCCTTCGCCAATCAATGTGAATTACCCCCCCGCCGCTGCCGCAGCTGCAGCCGCTGTCGCTCCAAACAACCAAGTCATCCTCGCCGCAGAGGACGCTGTCTACGAAACCCAACGTGGCCCCCCCTTTGACGACTCAGCCTTCTCTGACGGCCTCGAAGCAGTCGACGCTGCTTCATTCCAACCAAGCAGAGCATACACCGCAGCAGAAGCCTCGTTAAGCAGTCTATTCAAAATCAAAGACACCCCCATAGACCTGCAAACCCATGTCGACAGAGAGCTGAGTCACAGCAGAAGTCGGAGCAGAAGTAGAAGTCCAATGGCCGGACGGAAAGCAAAGGGAAGCGCAAGGCGTGCGCCAGGAAGATCTGCATCCCCAGGGTCAACGAGAAGGGGAGGGGCGAGGGTGGATCTGTTGGCCGCCGCAGATTCTTGTGAGCCGGAGTTTGTGAGGCGGGAGAGGATGCATCAAGAGCGTTTCAAGGATGTGCAACGCAGTGAGGCGCGCAAAAAGAAGCACACCCGCCCTGTGGGGTATCTGGAAGAGCAGCGAGGGTCCCCTGATCGGAGCATTGAAAACCAATGGGGCGACTATAAGTACCGCCTCTCCACTATGGAAAATGAGTTAGTCAAGACGAGGTACGACGTGCCTGACAAATGGATGTTTTCTGATGCAGAGTTGCATCGCCGTGCTCAGCAGAAGGACGTTGAAACAACCTTTGACCGTGACGTCATGACCGACTTCCCGCATCCAGGGGTCGTTTCGAACGAAACCTCACCAGAAAGGAGACAGCGAGAGTACGATGAGTCAAGACGTGCAGTGATTCACCCCTCATCTCTTCCGGTGCAACGCAATTTGCGTCGTGTGGAGCAGTTGGCAGGCATCATGGGTGTGTCTGATGTGGAGGCTGCCAAGAAGCATGTCAGCGAGATTGCGCACCTCGCGAACACAACCCCCGCTGCGCACGACAGTAGTGGTGTGCAGAAACAGCTTGACCTCTCAGGGCTTTCGCAGCCCTCGCTTGGCGATGCACCGAACCTCACCTCGGGGGACACATCCCTCCCGCCAGCACCAACAGCAGACTCCGCTGCAGATGAGCCTGCCTACGTAGCAACACCCTCGGCAACACCACAAGGCACACCAGCAGCATCCAAGCCACCGTCCGTCGCAGGTGGAGCGTCACGTCCAGTGTCCGTGTCCGGCAGTGTTCCGCCGCCCCCACCCTCGGGTATGGGAAGCAGACGCACGTCAGTGGTGTCAGGTGCACCCAGTGCAAAGGACGATCTCTCAAGCACACTGCAGAAGCTAGAGGAGGATGGAGAGTATGTATTTCCCCCTCGGTTTGGCCTCCACGACCGCAAAAAAATGCGCAAATAACGGGGTTTATGTCCAAAACACCTTTGCTTCACGTCTCTTTGGATTTCATTTTTTTTTCAAATAGCAGTGCTGCCAATTGACAATTGTATATTTCTTTCAAAAAATCTCAATCACAGCAATATCCTGCAAAGAGCAGCATCACGCCGTTCGCGGGGGAGCGGAATGCTGTAGGAGGGGTTTGCCCTTCTTGCCCTGCATCTTGTGGATCTGTTTTGCGTATTAACGTTGCGTTTTTTTTGTATAGCCACCCCCTATGCAAACGACGCTAGCTGTGTGTGTCCTTCCCCCCTTACCATGCTCTTTTTATAGAATACAGACCCGCTTTATGAATGGCAGCAATGAATCTTCAGATTGACACCGTGTTATGTTATGTTATGTGGACATGCTCCCCCCATTGGGAATGATGCAAACACCAAAAAGGGAGTCAGATTCCCACCATTAGTACTCACGTAGTTTTCCCATACAAAAAACCCTCATTTCTCCAGCGGGAAATGTGGTGTCTTGACACGCATTTCTGCCCCTAAAACGCTACACCAATACGATGCATGGGGTGCTTTGGCACCAATACTTCTCCCTCCCCACTTTCGCCCCCCTTTTCAGCTACCATAGAAATTTAGAACTTAGTAATAGACGCAAATTGGGTGGGGGTTCAAAAGCGTGGGAAAGGGTGTGTATGTCCTGTTAATATTCAAAGTACAGAACCCCGTCCTCGGACAGGTGATTGTCGATACTACAATAAAAAAGAATCTGCCCGCAAAAGGGCTGATCCTAAGCGAGCGAGAATATGAAATATTGGACTTTTTTTTCTCTCTTTTTTCCCTTGGTATTTGGTATGCAGCCGAACCCTTTTTGAATGACACTGTTCTATTCAGTACTCTCTTCCTTTTTAGATAACTAAGGAACGTGATGCATATGTTACAGAACATTTTCTCCTTCCTTTTGGTTTGTTTTGTCAATCACAAAATCAAAACAAAAAGGGGGTTTTCCCCCCCTGCAGAGATATCTGCAATTTTATTATAATTATTTTCCCAGCAACCAAAAGAAAACCAGAACAAACCCATTACGAGGATATCTAGATTGTTTGCCTCAAAAAAATATTTATATTCCACACTCCCCCCTCCCTACTGTTTGCGAAAATATTAGTATTGTTTCCCAAAAAAAAATGCACCGCTCCCCCTCTCTACCTGCCTTCCTTTCCCCCTCCCCCTCCCCCTCCTCCCCCATTTTTCTCTTCAAATCCAGCTAACGAAACCTCCCAATGGATTTATCCTGTTGTTTTACCCCTAATGGTAGGGAGTGTATTATTAGTACAGTGCCGGAGGAGACTGTGGGGAGTCTTAAGGTGAAGGTGTTGCGGGAGGTGGGTTGCGATGTGGGCTTCCCTGAGTTGTGTGTACGTCTGCGTGGATGTGAGGAGGATGTGGGTGGTGATGAGGTTGCGTTGTGCGATACGACGTTGCAGTGTGGGAGTGAGGTGGACGTTGTCAGTGTCGGGCCCAACCTGCATCCTCGCAGCTACGCAGCATGCCCCAATGCACCGTGCCTCGCTGTGTCCCCAAGCTCCCTTCTTCTTACGATCGCAGGGCGAAGGCTCCCCGATCGCCACGAGCCTTCCACCTTTACTACCTACGACACCGAAACCGCGCTCTGCCTTTGGACAACACAACACCCTGCCAGACCCTCCGACCTCAGATATTCCCCTTGCAGTACGCTTCTCATTGCTTGCTTGGAAACCGGTCAAATTATTGTATACACCACTTCAGGAAGCGCTTCCCACACCCTATTCGACAGTTCTGCTATGTACGTTTGCTTTACGTTGTGTGGATTCGGAGTATCTTTGGGGCTTGAAAATATTGTTCGGGTGTGGGATTTGAAAAATGATAATAAAACCCCAAGAGAGCTGTGGGGGAATGATTGTTATCTGCGTGCTCTGTTTGGTGCGGTGGATGGGAGTATTGCGTGTGGTGCGGATGAGGACATTGTGCTGATGGATATCGTGTCAGGGAAGCAGGCCGCGTTGAAGGGGCATACCTCGGTTGTGCAGAGGTTCTCTGTCACAGAGGATGGGCGGACCGCGGTCAGCGCCTGTCTCAACGGACCTATCAAGGTGTGGAACGTGCCTCTCCGTGCAGAGGTGCACAGCTTCGACCTTGACGCAGCACCACTGATCTCTCCAAGGGGTGACTACATCCTGGCACGTACCCCAGAGGAGTTGCAGTTCTACTCAACTACCGGAGAGCGCATGGGAAGCATGCCAATAAACGAACGCGCAACGAATTTTTTCCTAACAAAATGTGGCCGTTGGATGTTCTACTCTGACGCAGACGACGTCGCCGTGATGCGGGTGGAAATGTGAGGGAAGAGGAGGCTGTGTAAAGGCTTCTCGAAGTGGATGTACGGCTGTATTTCAAGTTATTTTTTTGCAGTGCCTGCGGCGATGAATGGTGAGGCGTTTGCGCTTTCAACTTTTTTTTTCTCCCAGAGACCCCCAATATACCTCTAACTAACCTGGAGAGCCGCTGACGTGCATCGTGCGTCAGCCCTCTAACAGAAAAAGCGAAATGGAACACGGTGAAAAAAAATTTTTTTTGACAAAAAAGAGTGGCGCATCCTCAGGTGTCGGGCGCTTGCTACTCAACCAATCTTCAAAAAAAAAACCCCCTCTCAATTATCGCCGTGTGTCCCCTTTCATACCCCCCCTCGCTCTTTTAAAGAAAGGTGGCTAAGCACGAGCTTGGGCTCATCTTATCAACTTTTTTAAAAGGTACACATCGAGTGAAGGCAATTTCACAGCATTTTTTTTGTTATTGTGTTTCCATCCGGGGCTGGCATTGTACGTGGTCATCTGGAGGTGTCTGCCTGCATCAATGTCTACCCCTTTATTCTTCGCGATTTCATTCCATTTTAACAGCCCCCCATCCTCCGCTCTTTTTTTTTGTTTTTTTACAACCTCCCTCGGCCTGCGGAACCTTGCTGTCAGGTGCATCCGTCCGTACGCAAAGTCACGACAGCTTGTGGGTGCCACCACGAAGTACGACAAGATTCGAAGGAGATTGTGAGGCAGCTGAAGGAGTACGAACGCAGGGGTTATGTGCCAAACCAACAACCTACGACAACCTACATGGGGTATTGGACTGATTTCCTTCTACCTTGACTGGCCACCACGCAACAAGAAGATCCATGTTACCACCTCACAAATTTTGACCCGGTTTCCTGTCTCGCTGTATCTGAGTTCCCACGCACCCCATCGCACCTTCACACCTTCCTGCAAACAACACCGCGAATCAAACCCAGATCCGACGCCCATTTTCTTGTCAGATTTATACCACATTTTCCCCTTATTCCAGGACAACATTATTTGCCTATATTACACATTTTTTTTTTTTCCCCTTTCTGATTTTCCCCCAATTTTAAACCAAAATGCGTCGTGGAGCCTCCAGTGAGATGATCCGCTCTAAGGAGCAGTGTTCTCATGTTGTCATTGAAATGGACGTACACAAGGACCATGACCAGATCAGCAGCCCGATGACGGTGCTCCCAAAAGTGATGGGGTGTCTTCTTCTTGCTATTATTCTGCTGTACTGGGGATCGGTTGCGTTTGGCCCGCAGAAGCATAACAACACTATGGTTAAACTGCGTTATTCCCCAACCGAAATGGCAGTGAAGCCTAGCCTAAAACCGATCCAGATGGACACCATTGTGCCTTTTGCTGTTGACACTGAATCACCTTCTTTGATTGAAGTTTCTACCGTCAGCGATGCGGATCACGAAGAACAGCTTCGTGCTGCTCATCACGTTGAGGAGGTTGACCACCATAGGAACGTTGTTGACCATACCAACACAGGGATCTTTCATGATCCTAGCGAAGGGATTTCAAAGAGGGTGACTGAAGAGAAGGATGTGACCGGAGCGCCGCTGAACAGTAGTGAAGTGCATCTGGAGAATGTGCATGCTTCAGGGGAACATGCTGATATTTTTGCGGATGAGATGATGATTGCACAGCATATGGAGGGAATCGAGCATGATCACCACGACGACCACTCCATGGAACACAGCATCCACGAGCACCGCCCGGTTCATGAAGATGAACAAGATCAGAATCCTCCCTCCGCTGAGAAATACCTCACAGAAGAGCCGATTCACTACCGCCACCACGACGACGAGGAAATGGTGATGGGTGAGACCCACGTCAACGAGCACCACATCAACGAAGAGCAGGAAATGATGATAATGCACCAACAGGCACAGCACCAAATGGTCTATAGCGAGGAGGATCACGACAACAACAAACGCCATGCGGAGGAGCGTGCTCAAGACGATAATGAGCTCGAAAAAAATGAACAATTTCTTCAAAACCAAGAATAAAAAAGGAGGGGGTGAAGAGAAGAAGAAGAAGAAGGCCTCTCCAAAGAAACCAAAAGAAAGGTAAGAAGAAAATACCAAAAATAAGCAAAAACAAATGAGAAGCGAAGTTATGGCCAAATGTAATAGGGGGGGGGGGGGGTAGGGGGGTCCACGTAGAAGGAATTCCTTAAGGATTTGCTGTCCCAAACCCATTTTTTTGAAATTTAGGTGAAGAAATCCACTAAAAAGGTCGTACCTGGCCGCAAATCGCCCTGGGGATCACGAAAATATCCCATTAAACCACCTGACAACCTCTACAGAGACTTTCCTGGTTAAAAAAAATCGATTTTTTGTGAAAAATCTCCAAAAATGGCGTCACCAGATCGTCACCAAGATGGCCAAAATGCAACACTTACCAAAAAAATTTTCTAGTCAGACAAAATTCCTTCTAAACACCCGAAAAACACCTCGGTCCACATCCGGTGGGGTCCCAGGGTGGAAATATATGGTTTTTACAGCTTTTAGGGGTCCTGTGGGGGCCCCAGATGCATTTTGCAGTGGGTGTGTGTGCCCCAAACGCTTAAAAGTACCCTTTTTTTAGTCACTTTTTTGACTTTTTTTGTACCTGAAAACCCCCAAAAAAGTGCCAAGGTAGTCGGAATGGTGTCCAAATACCCAGGAAAATGTCCCCCAGACCCCATGTAGGGTGAAAAATAGCATTTCGAGCACTTGGGAGGGTTTTATAGGCCATGCAACACTTATGCAACACTTAAGCAACGGCTATGCAACGCCTAGCAGAAGACCACTTATTTACCAAAAAAAAATAATACCAATTCATTCAAAACACCAAAAAACCACCTCAGTCCACCTCCAATGAGGTCCCGAGGTGGAAATGTGTGGATTTTGCAGCTTTTTGGGGTCCCTGGGGGGTTTTTGAGGGTGTTTTTGTGTCTGCAACGCTTAAAATAACGGTATTTCCCCCCATCCTTTTGACGTATTTCGCACCCAAAATAAAAATCCTAAAAGGCGTGTTCAGGCAGTCGCAGAAGTGTCGAAATCCCTCTGAACTGCCTGACAGCCCTCCCGAGCTGTGGAAAATCGTACTTGCAACACTTACTGGGGCTTTTTGGTCCCTGAAAATGACAACGTACCCTGTGTCTAAGTGCAGTAAAGCCTTCCTTGCCTCCTCCTATGACCAATGATTCGTGCGAATCCGTTGTCGGTGTCCTTGACCAAGTTGCAAGCCACCACGAAAGGAGCCAGCACCCCGACAACACCGACTCACTGTCGCTGGAACCTAGACATCCTCTACAGTCTAGGTTGGGTTCCGTCTCTCTCAAGGGAAGAACTTACCGCAGCACACACCAAAGCGCACCACAAAGGCAGGTCCATGCAAAGCACCCAGAAGTAGCAACTTGAAAAGTACAACACTAAAGTGCTTCATCTCTTCACAAAGACAGAGTTGCGGGAATTTGCGGCAGATTGTGCACCCCTTGACGGCGAAGACACCGGTACGATGAATAAGGAGCCTCTGGTCGCTATGCTGTCTCAGTGAGCAGTACAGGGATTCTATAGGCAATATTAAGGGGTATATTTCCAGGAAAAAAGCTGAAAAAGCGGGAAAAAACACCAAAAAAATCAGAATAAAGTACGAAATAGTGCTCAAAAGTGTGTTTTTCGTGGTTTTGGGTGATTTTTTGGGGGTTTGGGGGTGTTTTGGGGTGTTTTTTCGGGTTTTTCGCGGGTTTTTACAAAAAAAAGTGGTTTGGGACAGCAAAAACGGCCGGACGGACCCCCCTAGGGGGGGGGGGGGGGGGGGTTTTTTTGCAAATTATAAAGAAAGTTTATGGAGATGGAGGGGGGAGGTGACAGCTGTGTACAGACTCCGGCTGACTATTTCCAGATTATTGAAAAATGGAAGAAGGGAAAATAACGACTAAAAAGGAGGAGGGTGCAGAAATGAAAGACATTAAAAAAAGGCTCCCGTAGCTTCTGCTGCGACATTTACAAAAAAAAAAAGAAAAAGAAAAATGAGAATATTATTTTGCACCCTTCATTTGCGTTACACCCTCTCCTTTTGGATACACCTAAAGATTGGTCTGGTGATCATATTTTATTTTTTTGGGGGGTGTTTGTGTTTCCGACACACTGACACCCCCTTTTTTTCCAGCGTTTTTTTCTCTCTCTTTAATTTTTCACTTTTTTTTGGCTGAAGTGTATCTTCCATACTGTTCTTTTACTGTGAGGACGTCAAGGGGATTGTCTTAACAAAAACCTTAGCACTCTGCTTTGCGCATTTTTTTACGTTGTACAAAATACGTGATGAGTAACTTCTATATTTTTGTTTTTTTTTCAAATTTTCAGAGGGTGCAGTGTTACGCCCCTTGATGTATTCGGTTCTCCAACAAAGTATGGAAACTGCCTTTTCTTTTTTAGATTTTGAAAAACATAAGTAACCTCCCATCACGATACAACGACCCAAGAAGGTGCCATACTAATCGCTAAGTTGAAACAAAGGTAGGAAACAAAAAACCAGAACACAGAGAAGTAACTGCCGTTTCCTTGACCGCAGGGTATTAAAACCTACTTTCCTGTCACACTAGGATACTGTGCAGATGTCTGAAATTTGTCCCCACCTTTTTAGGTCGATACATTTTGTTTTCTTTTCTGCAAGGGAACCTGTTTACAGGCGATGCTGTAGATACATTTTTTTACCACTCTTTTAAGATGTGTATGAGAAGCGCATTTTGTCTTTACAAGTTTTTTTTCTCTTTATCCTGCTTTTCTAAGCGAATTACCCAGTTTTTTTCCCCTTCTTTTTTTTTTTTTTTTTTTTTGCAGTTTTCTTCAGGGGTGTCGCTAATTCGGGTCCAGGGTCCCGACTTTTTCAAAACCAAAAAAAAATTTTGCACCCCTAGTAAAATCTGTGTAGGAAAAAAAAAATTGCACCTAATACAGGGTGGGTTTAATGTGTTAACAACTTGTTCTTTTTTTAAGAGAGAGGCCACCGTGAACTCGGTTGTGTCAGAACGTTCCAAAAACGAGGTTTTTGGGGGTCAGGGAAAATCCCCAGGTGCCGCCCTCACCCCGCGAAGATTTTTTTTTTTGGGTGGGATTTCCAGATTTACCTTACCCTGTCTTACCCTTTTTTTTTGCAAACCAGGGTTTCCTTAGTAAAGGTACCATAGCGTGTTTTTGCGCACACATGTGACCCCAGCGTGGAGAGCAATCGGCTCGCACAATCAAAAGAACGCAGAGAAAAAGGAAAAAGCAAAAAGACAAAAGTTGGGTACCGTGCGCCTGCGGCGCTACCTACTGTTCTCAGTGGTGTCAAAAACACCACAATTTCATCTGAATTTGGGTTTTCAGACTTGAAAATGACCCATGTTTAAGAGTATGGGTTCATATTTTGCGAAAATTTAAGTCACTAAAAGTTTGTCCATTTTTCCGTATATCCCCCACCACAGCCTGGGATTGGCTCGGAAATGCCACAAAACACTGTTTTTTCGCCCCCTGGTAATGGAAAAAAAAATCCCCACGTAAAAAAAAATTTTTGCACCCCGATTTCAGATTTTTCAAAAATTTCCCCAAAATTAGCGACACCCCTGGTTTTCTTCTTTCCTCAGTGCTTTCTTGCATGAGTTGAATGCGAGGTGCGTGTTCAAAACACGAAAAATAAGTAAATTCTGAATAGCTATGACGGTGCGATGTGAACCTATTGTTGGAAACGAAAGTGCCTTCAACCGCGCTTCACATGAAAACCCAACAATGGATCGTCACAGAGAGGAGGATGCGTACTACACCCTGTTCAGATGGCCATTGAGAAGAATGGATCAATGTGCCAGGCCCTCACATCATTTAATGCCTCTGTTTTCCCTTTTTTTTTGCCCCCCCAAAAAAAAATATCTTGTTTGTTCTCCATTCTCTGTTAAGCCAGGCGAGTTGTACATTTTAAAATACCGCCTGTTGTTGATTTTTTTTTTTTAAATGTGCACTGCACATTACACATTGCCTTAGATATGACGTAAGCGACGAGAGGTTTACGGGCATATTACCTTTTTTATTTTTGTTCTTTCCTCCCCCACAACTCCTGAGGGTACTCTATAACAAGTGTCTAAGACAGCAAACATACTCTACACTGTATCGCCATTCATCGGGTAAGGTGAAGGTGCCAATAAAAAAAATGGGTGGGGGTGACATCCCTCCTGCATTCTCCTCGGTAGAGCTCAGAAAAACAGCTGGGATACAACCCCCACAAAAAAAAACATACAAAGACACACACTCCTTCCCACCCAATCCCATTCCCACCCCCCTTTTAAAAACCCCTTTTATTCCTGGGCATTTTTTCCCCCCAGAAAAAAAAAATGTTTTTTGGCCGAAAAGCCGAAAGCGATTAAAAAAAATACCTCTCCCTCCCTCCCTCTAGTTTATATTTCCTCCCGTTGTCCGCCCTTATGCAAACCATTCTGTCAGGGAGGGTAAATGAATGGTGTTTTTTTATAGAAAACCTCTTCTACATGGGGTCCAGCCTCTGACCTGTCGAACACAGTGTCATAATCACACCCTCTAGTTGAGACTCCAGCTTTTGGTTCATCTCAGAGGTTGGATCCCACTAAAGCAATTGAAGTACGACCTCCCTCACTGTCTCCCCCCCCATCCCAGCCTTCTCCCACCACACCACCACCACCACAGTTGGGAGGCGAGACGGTAAGCGGGGAGGCACCATGCATAGGGGGCACTCCGTTGGCATTGTGATCCCTTCGAGCCATACGGCGCACCTTCCTCAAACGGTTGCGCGGCCGCGCAGCAGTACACGCAAACCTATTGTCCCCATTGTCTTCTTCGCGTTGCTCCTTCTGGGCGCCTCCCTCCACTACGTGAACAAATACCAGCACACCCGACCTCAAGAGCAACCCCAACTTCGCGAGGTCAAGAAACGCGTTCCCACACCCCCCACCGCACCCGATGAATTGGAAGAGCCAGGCTGGGGAGGCGAACGGCGTGTCAAACCGGTTTTAAGTGGAGTAAAACGCCCCAGCCGGAGCACCACCGGAAAAGCAGCGAAACCACCCCGCGCTGAGGACACCCCACGCCGCAAACCTGGAACCGGGCTGAACCAGAGACGGATGGGGTTGGATGGAAAGCCGTTTAAACCATTTGGGGGACGCCCTTCGTTTTGTGTTGCACCAAAAAATTGGGAGGAACCACAGAACGTGGACCACCCTCTCATTAGACAGGACGATGGGGTGTGGCGGGTTAAGGACGACCGGGTGGACGAATACGACCAGGAATGCGGCGACACAGACATGGAGAAGGCGACGGCGGTTGTGGACGCAACCCTCCATGCGTGGAAGGGGTACACTGAATACGCTTGGGGCCACGACGAGGCGCACCCTGGCAGCGGCTACCGCGATTGGTCTCTTGACCAACCATACGCCGTTACCATGATTGATTCGCTAGACACCCTCTGGATCATGGGCCTGCGGCAGGAATTTGACGAAAGCGTGGCCTACCTCGATCAAAACCTTAACCCCATACACAACGGCAACATTTCCGTCTTTGAGGTAACCATTCGCGTCATTGGCGGTCTCCTTGGCGCATACACCCTCTCCGTCGACGACGTCCTCCTCGAGAAGGCAAAGGACATCGCCGATACCCTTCTCCCCGCCTTCGACATCTACCCCACCGGGGTTCCTCCCACCCTCTTCAACCCCACCACCCACCACCACGGAACCTACTCGTGGACGAGAGACAATGTGATTCTCAGTGAAGTAGGGTCCATTCAACTTGAATGGCGGTATCTTTCTTGGCTTCTTGGGGAAGGAAAATATGATCAAGTGGTTACCAAAGCGTTTGAGGTTTTTTTTCCGTCGGTTGTAGTGAAAGATATTGTCGAAAAGCGGATTACGAGCGACGGATCTGAAGACGTTGTAGAGCAGGTTGAGGAGACGACTCAGAGGAAAGGGTATTTGGATGGGCTTTACCCGCTGTTCATTAACCCGCTGAAGGGGAGATTCGCTTCGAATACGTATAGTGTCGGGAGCTTGGGGGATTCGTTTTATGAGTGTCTTTTGAAACAATATATTTTGTCGAACCCGGATGCGATGCTTAACCTCGAGAAGCGTGGTGTGAACAAACAGGATGATGACGCAGGGGACATCTCCGGGCCGTACGCGACGTACAACATCTATAACGATATGTTCAAACAGAGTACCAAAGGCATGCGCAGACACCTTTCAGACAAAGAAGGGAAATACACTCTTCTCGGCTTCCTCCGCAGCGGTAGTCTTCACAAACGGATGGATCATTTGTCCTGCTTTTTACCAGGAACCATACTCCTTCACATCGTCTCCTTAACCGGATGGTCCATGGACGCTATGGGAGAGGAAGAAAAGGAGTTGTTCAAATGGGCGGAGGATATGATGACAACGTGCGTTTTGATGTACGATGAAACGGAGTTGCAGCTGGGTGCAGAGGCATATTCATTTAAGGATGGGAAAATGACGGTAGAAAAACCGTTTAATATTTTGAGACCTGAGGCTGTGGAGTCGTTGTTTTACTTTTATAGGTTTACGAAGAAGCCGTGGTACAGAAAGGTTGGGTGGAGGATCTTTACTGCGATTGAAACACATTGTAAGGTAGCAGAAGGGGGCTACGTAGGAGTAGATGCTGTGACCGATGTAGACGCGAAACAGAAAAAAAGCATGGAATCCTTCTTCATCGCGGAAACGCTCAAATACCTCTTCCTTCTCTTCACCGACCCCTCCTTCCTCCCGCTCACCAAATATGTTTTGACCACAGAAGGCCACCCATTTCCTCTCGGAAAACCTCGCCCTTCATACGCATCTCTTCACGATCTCCCAAAACCAAAATCACACTAAAGGGTACTTTTTTTTAAAAGGGTAATGGGGGGGGGGGGGGTTTGGGTATCGAATTGCATGGGAGAGGGGTGGAGGGGGGGGGCTAGGGGGGTCCACCTACGTGGGAATTGCTGTCACGCTACCCAAAAAATCATGAAAAAGTGCAAAAAAAACATTCGAAGACGCAAAACCACCCCAGAAAACACATTTGTGGGACATATCCTCACTATTTGAGGCCTTTTTGGGACTTTTTGGCACTTTTGTGAACTTTTTTTGACACTTTTTGTAGCGTTTTCACCCCATTTTCACCGTTTTCTGAGGGGATTTGATACAGGGCGATTTATCAAAAAATTCAATTTTTTAAAATAGTCCAAAACACGAGGAAAAGAGGTTTTTTCCAGTCAGATGTGTGCACAGAGCGATTTCTGGGGGGTTTTGGGGCCAAAAGTCTATTTTTTTTGTATACCTTTGCTGAAAATTTTGAATTTTTTTTATACACAAAAACCGCATTTTGGCTGGGAGGCGCTACTGTTACAGTACTGTTACAGCTGTTACAGGTGGGGACGGCACTGAAAAAACACGCATTTTGGACCCGAAAACAGGGTATTCCACCCCCAGTGGGGTCCGGCAATCACTTTCGAGTGGTTTTGGGGACTTCTGTGGACCTGTGGACAATTTTTTTGGGGTTGTTATGTGTGTAACTAGGCTAAGAAGTGAGGGACGTACTGCTTTTTTATGCGTTTCCGACACTACAGAATACATCTGGGGCCCACACAGGACCCCTAAAAGCTGAAAAAACCATACATTTCCACCCTGGGACCCCACCGGATGTGGACCGAGGTGGTTTTCGGGTGTTTGGAAGGCATAATGTCTCCTCAGAATTTTTTTTTGGCAAGTGTCGAAAATTGACCCAATAGCGTTACACGAGCGTTACAGATTTTTGGCCTTTTTTTCACAAAAAACCGATTTTTTTTAATCAGGAAAGTCTCTGTACACGGTGGCCCATTCCTACCCTTAGGGTAGGGTCCGCGGGGGGTACCCCATGGGGTACCCCCCAGACTACCCCATGGGGTACCCCCCAGACTACCCCCGGGGGTACCCCATGGGGTACCCCCGGTACAGGTACACAGGTACACAGGTACACAGGTACACAGGTACACAGGTACACAGGTACACAGGTACACAGGTACACAGGTACACAGGTACACAGGTACACAGGTACACAGGTACACAGGTACACAGGTACACAGGTACACAGGTACACAGGTACACAGGTACACAGGTACACAGGTACACAGGTACACAGGTACACAGGTACACAGGTACACAGGTACACAGGTACACAGGTACAGCCAGAGTGCCAGAGTCAAGGGTCCGCGCGGGGTCCGCCCCCCGATGACATAACGAAGTATCGCTTGAAAATACCGTTCAATATATGTTGCTTGGTGTGCATGAAGAAGGACACACAAGGTATATCAAACGATAAATCAATCAGATAAACGTTACATCATCGGAAAATTGTTGGCACCGCCCCCCTGTCTTCGTATTTATTACCCCGTCGACAGGCCAAACAGCGTTGGGCTCAGAAGAAGCAGTGCAAGACAGTCACTGGGGATCAACATGAGAACCAACTCCCAACAACACAGGCTACCGAAGTAGCAGGTGGGGTGTTGCGGGTGTTTGGGGTGAGAAAATCGATTTTGGTAAGTTGCAGCAGAACATTCTTAAGTTCGCACTAGTCGAGAGAGGCTTACCCGCTGCAGTGAAGCAGTGCACCCATTTAAGGGTGGAGAAGCGTGACACGCACATACAAGTATGTACGTTACTTCAACAAAGGCTGAATTCTGGTAATTCTAAGGGATGTGAATTCAGCCACCACGCAGGTAGTGTTTTAAGGTTCCTCGCTTTGTGCTACACAGCGGACTCATGACACAAAGGAGTTGCCCCCGCTCTCTTTCGCGCAAACTTAAGAAAATTCTGGAGTCACTACAACCTGGCGTGCGGGTACAGATGCATTGCTTTGTTCTTTCCTCAAAGTCATATCTGATCTCTCGGGTCTGTACTAAAGTCAGTGTTTAGATAAGCATCCACTTGACTCGTTCTAACAACCGTTGAAATCTAGAACAAAACAATACACTGCCCCTTCTCACACCAAGCCGCCATGCTTCAAGAGCATGCCCTGGGCAAAAATTACTGTGACAAAAATTGGTTTTCTGGGGGAACGCGATATTTTCTTGTGCCTACTGTAGTCCTCCGCAAGAGCAGAGGACAGACTTTCCGGATCCCGAAGTCGAATTTTTTGCACTAGCTATGCTCCCTGGGTTAAATGGCTATAGCAGTGACTGACTAAGAGTTTCATAATAATTGGGGCGGTCTATGGGGTGGGTTAATGGAAAAATTGGTTTAAAAACCCAACTTTTGCGGTCCCCACCCGGTTTGCAATAATTGCACCAGCTCTTCCATCGGCACTGTTTCGCTGTCACGATGAAGGGTCGTCGGTTCGGGTACCTGTTGAGAGAAATTGAGTGCAAAAGTAGAGACTACAACAAAAAAAATCAAACAAACAAACAAGAAGCCGCTCCGTACCTCTTCCATGCAAAAAAGAAAGTAAAAGACTGCCCTTCCTCAGTCCGGAAGTAGCACCTCATCCGGTTCCCTGACGTAAAAGAGTTGTAGAGGTTACGAGATGCCATGATAAAAAAGTAAAAGTGACAATTTTGACAATAAAAATATGCTTCGATTTACATCCGAGCGGGACAAAGGCGAAAAGGGGGAGCGGGGGGGTGTAAAAACCGGGGCTTAAAAACATACCTTGCAGCACTCGCTCGGCCTACTCTCCAGGTACGAGAACATCACTGCACGAACAATCCCACTGATACTGATACCTGCATTCTATTTGTTGCCACATGGTAAAAATGACCAAAACTTCGACCAATTTTTTTTTTCTTCACAATTTGCTCATTGAGGCTTTGTATTTTTTGGGCCATTTATGACCCACCACGCCCGATTTTGGGCGAGAAGAAAAAAAATTTTGGGTCAAAAATCGACGCGTCTTTGGTAAAATCACGACTTTTCGGGCGCGAAACCACGTTTTAGACCCCCACAGATGCTCAAAAGTGCCAAATTTTGCTTTTAATGGCCTCAAAGGATCACGGGAGCACCCCTCGTAATTACGAGGGCTCCCCACGCCGTGACGTCGTCATTGCGCGCGTAATTTCCCACGTATGCGGGCGTGGTTGGTCATAAAATGGCCCAAAAACCCCAAACAAAACCTCAGATTGACCAAATCGAGGAAAAATTGTCAAGTCGAAATTTCAGCCAAAATACGGTCATTTTGGTTATACCCCGCGGTGTATGCAGTAGCTAGAACACGTACACAGCTAAGTTCCTAAGCGATTTCCTTCACATTTTTCATGAAAAATTGGTCAAAAATCGACTTGTCTTTGGTAAAAAAACCACGAAAAATCGGCTGCGCAAAACCACGTTTTAGACCCCCACAGATGCTCAAAAGTGCCAATTTTTGCTTTTAATGGCCTCAAATCGTCGAAATTAGGCCTATATAGGGCAAAAAAAAATTTTTGAGAGTCCCTTTCCCTGGGAGGCAATAGCCACCGGGTGTGCAGGGGGTACCCCGGGGGGTACCCCAAACCCCCCAAAGGGTACCCCGCGCGGACCCTACCCAACCCTGTGGGGTACCCCCTGGGGTAGCCCACGCGAGGGGGTACCCCCCGCGGACCCTACCCTGTGTGGTACCCTACCCCCGGGGGTACCCCCAAAAGGGTCCGCTGGGCCACCGTGTAGAGGTCGTCGGGTGGTTTAATGGGATATTTGGGTGATCCCCAGGGCGATTTGCGCCCAGGTACGACCTTTTTAGTGGATTTTTTAGCATAAAAATCAAAAAAATGGGTTTGTGACAGCAATTCCCGGCTAGGTGGACCCCCCTAAGGGGGGGGGCGGGGTTTTCTTTGTACATTTAGTGCACCCTATTATACCTTCTATTCAGTAGAATAGTTAGTATATGAGACGATTTGTATGAATGCTGCGTGGGGTCCCAGAGACGTTTGTATTACCAACTTCACCCTTTTTTTTTTTGCTTCTATGATGTGTGTACATCAGAGAGCCTATATGTTTCAAGCCTTTTTTTTTCTCCAAAATTTAACCAAAGAAAGAAGGGAAAAAAGAACCCCATACCTTGCCCACCCCACCAACGAATGTTACACGACGGTGAAGTAAATGACATGCACATTTAGTTTTACATGTTAAATGACATGTATGCGCATGTCAATGACATCATTTTAACTTTTTTTATTGTGGTAAAACCCTCTGTTTGCCTTGCATCACATGTCATTTGACATGCACCCATATGTCAAATAACATGTGGGTGCATGTCAAATGACGCAAATGTCATTTACATGTAAAAGAGCATGTCATGTCATTTACTTCACCGTCGTGTACCTCTGCAGCTCTTTAGGTGATAGTACAACGTATACGGGGGCCAAGACGAGAGACGGCCTTGTCGCGGTGATTTTTTTTAAATGGAGGTGATACATGCCTGACAGGGGGTGGTCTGCGTCTGCACGGTGATCAGACCCACCTTTTTTTTTTTTTTTACATTAATTTTGCAACAATTTGTGATCAAAAGGAGACTAAGCAATGACAGGCTTAGGTTCATCTGACATAACCCCCGTAAAACCCCCCCCAAAAAAAAAAAAAAAACATGGCGGACTATTCAGGGGGACTAATCGTAACGACCAACACTAAACTAGTAGTTGTTACTGTAACAGTAGTCGGAAAACACTAGTCATTTGTACTAGTAGCGCCATTGGTAAAACACTCGCTCATTTGAACCAGTAACACTATTAGTAGTCTCCTGGCTAGTCTGCGTGTGAAGTGTTTATCAAATCACAAATTGTTTAAACGTACTGAGGCAATCCATCAACCGGAAGGCTGATGGAGGTAAGACCTGTGTTTTTAACTTTCTAGGTTGTTACTGCATTGTAATGCTATTGTAGTGGGGTCTCAAGGAGGAGGATGTTTGTAAGTTTGATTGTTATGTGACGTGAAGCATAGGGGCATATGGCAGTACAGAAGAGGACGCTAAAAGCCTTAGAGGGGAAGGAGGAAACGGCTGTAGTGTTCGCCATCTGTATAGTGGCTGACTGGTTTCAGAGATTAAAAAAAAAGGGCGACAAAAAAAAGAGAATGTTTTTTATTTATTATCTTTATAAGAACGTTGCTCAGTGATCCCGTTCGCTGATTTGAAGGGGGAAAAAAAAAAGTTAAAAAATTTAAAAAGGAGAAAAAATGGCCAAGTAAACCCAACTAAGAATAACCATAACTAAAATAATAAAAAAAACCCAAAAAGTAAAAGACACAAAAAAAAAATTTTTATAGTGGAACACACTCTAGGGTGGATTCGCTAATATAACCAAGTTTTCAAAAAAAAAAAAAAAAAAAAAAAAAAAAGCAAAACAAAACAAAACAAAAAAATAAAAAATAGCGAACATAGGATCCTCGACTGAGGGCTTTTTTTCAAAAATGAATCAAAGACGAAACAGTACTACCGCATTTTTGACAAACAAAAAAAAATGCCCCTCCTCCCTTCCCCCCTCCCCTGAGGTTCCCTCTGTCCCTCAATTATTATTGATATCTTTGCCCCTCTTCAACGTCCTACCGTTTTTTTTTTCTCTAGCAAAACTGACCCACCTCTCATCACATTCTAGAAAAGAAACACATAACTATGCCATCTCTTCCTCCAGAGTTGGTCAGCGTTATTGCGAGCAAGATTCTGCTGCTTTCGTGTGTAGAACATGCGCCACTTCGCGCACCGCTTGAGGAATGCATTGCGACTGCTGTGGGTGATGCGTATCTTGAACGCGCAGCCTCTGTGCTGGCTGACGACTGCAACTGCACGGTCCCTGCCGCATCTGCCGCGCCCACACCTAACCCTTACTCAACTAGCCCAAGCACCCCCTCCCCTTGTTCGGACAGCGAAACCTGGGATGCCACGAAGCTGGAGTGTGTCGGGGAGGACAGCATCGTCTTTGGGTCTTCCTTTCTTGTCCTCATTGGGGTTGTGGCGTTGCTGACGGTGGCTGCGTGTATAGGCATCTGGTGCTGCTATGTGCGCAGGTCACAGCAAGAGAAGGAGTTGAACGACCGGATGCAGCGCTACTCCATCCTTGACGGTGCGATAGAGCAGGGGCATCGTAGGAAGCTGCAGAACGCAACGACAATGAGTCTGGCAGATGAGATGGCGGCGAGTGTTGCGCAGAGTGACAGAGGGGATTCGCCGCTATTGGCGGCAGGGAGGGGGAAGGGTGGTGGTGGAGGTAGTGGTGGTGGTGGTGGTGGTGAGGATAAGCTTGGCGACACAGTGCAGTCCTTCACCACAGCGCAAGACGGCCTCGAGGCCTCCAGCCGCCTCACCCGGCAACAGCTCTCCGGCCTCCGCGGGTCAACCGTCTTCGGAACCTACAACCCGTCGCAAACCCCCTCCTCCTCCTCAATGATGCTCGGACCCACACCCTACCGAGGCTCCCGAAATGCCTCCGTTTCTGGGATGTCTCAAAACCAAAACCAAAAAGGTGTATTCTAAAAAAGGGGTGGAGAAAAAAATGAAGGAGTGCTTCTTCTTAGATGGATCGCATCCATCTTTACATTTTTTTTCTTTCTTTTTGGATATGTCTGCAATTAGAGTGGTTTCTGCATGATATTCACTTTTGAGGGGATTTTTGTGGGGTTCAAGTTAGTTTTTTTTTACTTGAAAAAAGTGTGCTTCAAACATTAGTTTTTTTGTGTATCATTTCGAAGAATATTGCAGAATGATACATTATCATAATGGGTTTTTGGCTATTTAGTCAAAGTGGAAGTTCCAAGGGGACCCTATGTGTGTATGGAGGTATGGGGGGAGGGAAAGGTTGTATACGTTATCTTGTGTGCGTTCTCTTAGGGGGGGTTTTTTTTGGGTCATTCGCGCGCGGGTTTTTCCTAATGAGTTTATGTATTCACCCTGGAGAGTTCCATTCAAATTTTCCCTCTTTTTTTTGTCTTTCTTTCGGGCTTCGTAAAAGAAGCGCTCAGAAAGACTTCGGGGAGAATCTTGTTTAAGGAACCAAAGGACTCTTTCTGTGTCTCCCATTTCTGTGGTGGTGCAGACACTATAATGCTGTGTGTATATAGTGAGGTGAAGTTGGTTGAACCTGTGCTGTGCTATTACAACCACCATTTTTCCCCTTTCTCCTTAGTTGGCTAAGCTCGAGAGGCCTAGATCTATCTTCTCTCTGTTTTATCTTGTCCTTTTGCATTTTTTTCTTCCGGTTTTTTGTGTCTGCGCCCGTTAGAGTGCTTTCATTGTAAACTGTGGTATTTTGTGTTTTACAAATACCCCCCAATAAAGGGTGTTCCTGAACCCTTTCTCAGGGACATATCACGTCATCTGTTTTGAAACTCCCCCCCTTCTTCCCAGCAAATACCCCGCAAAAAAACTTAAAGAAAACCCCAAAAAGAATAGCGACGAGCAGAGTTCCTGATTTGCTTTTCTTCTTCTTTTTTTTCCAGGTACACTGTCAGCGGGTTGTGTCAAATCAACATTCTTTTCAACCTACCTTCCTTCACCCCCCTGTAAGGGCAACCGTAGGTGAAGTAAGGTATAGTATTGAAATCGATGTGGGGGGGGGAGTAAAGGGTCAATTTTACAAAACCAGATTTTGAGGAAAATTTTAGCCGAAAATGGGCTCCACGTATAAGGAACCGGGCTCATATTTCTCAAAATTTAAGTGGTCAAAAAATTGTCCAATTTTCGAGATTGACCCCACCACTGCACGGGCGGAGCCCAAAAATGCAAATAAGGACCCTTTTCAACCTACCTTCCTTCACCCCCCTGTAAGGGCAACCGTAGGTGAAGTAAGGTATAGTATTGAAATCGATGTGGGGGGGGAGTAAAGGGTCAATTTTACAAAACCAGATTTTGAGGAAAATTTTAGCCGAAAATGGGCTCCACGTATAAGGAACCGGGCTCATATTTCTCAAAATTTAAGTGGTCAAAAAATTGTCCAATTTTCGAGATTGACCCCACCACTGCACGGGCGGAGCCCAAAAATGCAAATAAGGACCCTTTTCAACCTACCTTCCTTCACCCCCCTGTAAGGGCAACCGTAGGTGAAGTAAGGTATAGTATTGAAATCGATGTGGGGGGGGAGTAAAGGGTCAATTTTACAAAACCAGATTTTGAGGAAAATTTTAGCCGAAAATGGGCTCCACGTATAAGGAACCGGGCTCATATTTCTCAAAATTTAAGTGGTCAAAAAATTGTCCAATTTTCGAGATTGACCCCACCACTGCACGGGCGGAGCCCAAAAATGCAAATAAGGACCCTTTTCAACCTACCTTCCTTCACCCCCCTGTAAGGGCAACCGTAGGTGAAGTAAGGTATAGTATTGAAATCGATGTGGGGGGGGAGTAAAGGGTCAATTTTACAAAACCAGATTTTGAGGAAAATTTTAGCCGAAAATGGGCTCCACGTATAAGGAACCGGGCTCATATTTCTCAAAATTTAAGTGGTCAAAAAATTGTCCAATTTTCGAGATTGACCCCACCACTGCACGGGCGGAGCCCAAAAATGCAAATAAGGACCCTTTTTCAACCTACCTTCCTTCACCCCCCTGTAAGGGCAACCGTAGGTGAAGTAAGGTATAGTATTGAAATCGATGTGGGGGGGGAGTAAAGGGTCAATTTTACAAAACCAGATTTTGAGGAAAATTTTAGCCGAAAATGGGCTCCACGTATAAGGAACCGGGCTCATATTTCTCAAAATTTAAGTGGTCAAAAAATTGTCCAATTTTCGAGATTGACCCCACCACTGCACGGGCGGAGCCCAAAAATGCAAATAAGGACCCTTTTTAATTTGTTCTCTTGAAATGTGTAATTTCATGTTTTCGCGAAAAAAATGATCCTGCAAGGGTTGAAGGAAGGTGGTTGAAAACAACAATAACAACAAGGACAAGTAATTGCTAAGAAAAAACGGGGTGTGGGGTGGAAAACGACGCGCGATTTTCGAAACCACCGTAGCATCCTGGCGATTTGCTGGACGTGCTGATGCGCCTGGTGTGATCGATGTGTTGTAGTCTGTGCACTCTGTGTTCCTTCCACACTGCTCCAACGACGACGACAATGTGGGGAGCCTGTGGACAAAAACGAGCTGGAACACGCCGAGCCTGCCGAGCCGACGTCCAACAACGCTATCGAGCAGATGGTGCTGGACGAAGAGGACAGCCCCCCTTCTTGAATGTTTCAGATGCTGGCGTCCCAGTGGGTCTGGCAGCGTACGAAGAGCGTTAGCATACCTGCAGAAGAGCAGAATGCTGGGCGTGTTGTAGATTATTTCTACAGGATGAGTTCCACATCACACCCCGTTTTTTTTCCGATAGCAATTACTTGTTTTTTTTTTCATCATGAGTTCTTCACCCCCTCTCATATGTGCACGGAGAGGTACATTCAGTGTGTAACTTTCTCCCCTTTATTTAGTGCATCCGCAGGAGGCGTCTAATCTTGGGGTAGTCTTCTGTAATATCCAGCAGATTTTTGTAGGATTGCCACGAGAGGGATTTGTATTTCAGCTCAAATTTATGCCAATACGTGGTGGCCCTGCACCCTTGATCCAGCACTTCTCCACAAAAAGAAAAACAGTTGTATTCTACATGGATACCGTGCACCTGAGAGACGTGCACTTTTCCAACTTTACTGTACAGTAACACAGCAAACAAACATCAGTGAATTTCGTGACTTAGCAGCAGAAGCTTGTCATCTCGCAACCTTTTCTAGATGACTGAGATTTGTGGAAACCCACGATGCTGCGCGGTATCGAATGTTATCAAGGTAAGAACGAGAGGGTTAGGGTCATCTTATGTATTTTTCTTTCGAGGTGAAGCACGAGATGCTTAGATTATCTTTATCAACACTTCTGTTCACTCCCGAGACACGCTCTCCGTCAGAACACCGATGTGTGTTTATGAAAAAAAAAATTGTGCGGCAAAAGCCGAAGGACCCTTGGTTCTCGTTTTCTTTCTTCTTTTCTTCTTTTTTCCCTCCACGAAAAAAAAGACGTTCTGCATGACTCTACCAAATCAACAGATTATCAAGGCAACGTTGTCTGGAGGGGGTGAAAATGTGCACGGGAACGAAAATATGTGATATTTCCCGTTCAAACTGCGTGTGGTTTTGAGTTATTTCACTGTGTGACCCAATTTTATTTTTTGCATTTTTCATTTTATTTTTGAAAAAGCTCGTTTTTGTTTTGTATTGCTAACGTCCTTGGGTTAGTTCCTCAGATGACGTGTAAAGGTTTGGCAAAGGATTCTCATTAGAGCACTAGAGGGATCAATCGGTTTTGCCGCACAACTGGGTTGATAAATAAATCCCGAATCACTTACTTCGCACAAGGATTTGCTCCCTTGTGTTCCAATTATACCCGTTTCGTTGACTGACGAGCGGTAGCGGGAGTAGGACATCTCAACGTAGACCGCGAAATGGAAGTAAGCTGGGCGGAGGGTGGGCGTGGCGTGGATATATTCTGTTGCGACACGTGATTTTTGCCCAAGTTTTCAAATAAAGAAATAAAAAATATGTTCCATCAATAGCCTTCGGGCGATCACAGACCTTATCTTAGTAGGTGGGCGTCAGCACAACAAGTTCCTCATTATATAGAACGGGGGGCACTCCCTTAGTTTCCTTTTTTTTTCCACTTTAGTTTTATTTCCCCCCTTTTTTTGAAATATATGTGCCCAGAGAGAGAGGCACATATTCAAACTTTTTTTTCGTTTTTTTCTCACTTTATATGACATACTATGTCCCAATATCCTCTGCCCGCAGAGGCCTTTGTACTTCCACACCTTCCGCCCTTTTTAAAAGAAGGTGACTTAAGCACGATACTTAGGTTCATCTTACACAAAACTTTCTTTCTTTTGGTTAAAGTTAAACTTAAACGTTGTTTTTTTGTTGTCTTTTCTTCACTATCTTTAACGCCAAATACGATCTCAACTGACCCCCTTTTTTCCCCATATTTTCACATCTCTGATTCTCAACACACAAATTCTTGGGAATTGACGTTACGACCTACCCACCTCAGAACACACAACCAAAAAAAAATGTCCCGACAAAAGGGGAAACAGGGTCGGCAACACCGCCCGATCAACCAGCCCACGGAGACACTGCTAACCTATGTGCTCTCTACGATACAAGAGTGCTGGTCAATGTTCATTGCCTTTGTGATGGGACTCTGGGGACACAGTACAGCACAGCCCGTTACCACCACCACCACCACCACCACCGCCGATAGCATTGATTCCACCGAGACGGCTGCTGCCAATGATGACAAACCTACTCCTGCCATTAAAGGCACACCAGGCAAACTTCCTTTCAAATATAAACCCGTGAAGTCTGGTACCTTGGCATACATCGTACGCCACGGTGAACGTGAAGACCACGTCAACCCAGGATGGATCCCAGGCGTTGCCTGTGGTTCCGCAGGCACCGCTCCAGGGTGCGCCCTCTCTGTCGATGACCCGCCGCTGTCAAAAGGGGGTTTGCTCCAGGCACGCGAAACCGCCTCTTTCTTCAAGGAGATGAAGAACACTGCCCGCCCGGTCGCAGTGGTGTGCTCACCGTTTATCAGAACCCTGCAGACTGGCGGGGAGATTGCAGAGAAGATGAGGGTGCCTTTGCTGGTCGAGCCTGGGTTGTCGGAGTACACCTGCAAGAGAAGCTTTAAGGGACAGCCGAAGTTGGGGTGTTGGGGGCGTGAAGGGGCAGAGGAAATGTTGGTGGGGAAGTGGTTGTGCCGTGAGTACACTCCGATGGAGGGTGCGCCGGTGTTTCCGGAGAAGGATGCTTCGGCGGCGGCAAGGTTTGAACGTGTCGTGACAGGCATTGTGGACGCAAACCCGCACTGCGCCCTTGTCTTTGTGACACATAGGTTCGGTGTGCAAACCCTCATTGACGTGCTCTGCAGCCAGGTTCTCGCAGGTGCGCGCCTCCCCCAGCCAGTCTATTGCAGCATCACCACCCTCGAGCGCCGTGAAGAAACAAAGCGCTCCTCAAAAGACAAATCCTGGAAGTACCATCATATTGCATACAATGAACACCTCTCAGAGTCGAATTGTTTGTATTTCAAGCACTGATTGTGGGGGGTTTTTTTTTATGTATTTTGTGTATTTCAGCACAAACAAAATTTTATAGTGGAGCTCATCCGGTGTCACTAATACCAATTTTTCAAAAAAAATTCTAGCCCCTTGGGGTCTTGACCCCTTCGGATAGGCGATTCGACAAAAAAAAAGCAGTCAGCATTTTGTTTTTCTAGCCTCTTACATCAGAAATGCATTCCAAAAAAATCCCCATTTTCCCTTTCTCATGAGCAATACATTTTCTCCAACCCTTTGCAACATTACCCTGCAGACCCACCCCCCTATGGCAAACTTTATCGTAGTAGGTGACATCGGATGCCCTGGGGAAGGTCGCACCCGGGTAGCCCGAGGTGTACGAACTTTGGTGGACACACTTCGCGAAAAGGGCGACCCCCCTTTATTTGTTCTCACCACCGGCGACAATTTATATGACGACGTCGATGAAACTGCTGACGCACAGACTGTCTTTACAGCTTTAAAGAACGAAATGTTAGATACCATAGGTCTGCCATGGTTCTTTACTTTGGGCAACCATGATGTAAGCAAAGAAGGCATGCAATGGCATATGACGGATTGGAACCACCTCTACGAAAAGCGCACCTGGAAGTACATTCTTCCTGCCTCATGCTATTCCCTTAACGACGGTTTAAAGCACTGCGCCAATGAAGGCAAAATCACACCCCTAGAAGGTCTCTGTGAAATCGTCGTCATCAACACCAACAAATACAATTTGACAGCCAAAGCCCCCGGCATCGGAGAAGACGGCTCCAGCACCCGCTGGTGGCATTACCAAAAAAAATGGTTTTCGCGACGGCTCTCCTCCTCCTCAGCCCCCTGGAAGATAGTAGTGGGCCACCACCCCATCGAGTACATACCCCTCAACAACCTTGAGCATGTGGTACCTGGGGTTCGGTATGTTCCAACTACGTTTATGAAGGGTGGTCCGAAAAGCCGTTTTAAGGGAACCTCATATCGCGATGTGATTGGTGATGTGAGCGATTTGTACATCTGTGGGCATCAGCATTTGATGGCGCATTTGGTGAGGGATGTGGAGGAGAAGGAGAAGAAGAAGAAGAAGAAGAGTTGTGAATATGCCATAATAGGGTCGTCTTCCAAGACAGAGGAGGGTCCCTGTAGTGATGATGAAAGGGAGTCTGATTCGGAAACGTCGTCGGAAGGAAGCAGTGGGCCGTCGTTGAAGCAACGTATTGCGTCGAAGTTTGCACCAAAAGTCGACGAAGAGAAGTACTCAGAGTCGTGGCACTCACAAGAGCTTGGCTTCTGCCACATCGTCGTCTCGCATACCTCCCTAGAGTTACGGTACTACACACTCTCCGAAGACGATTTGCCTCTTCTCTCCCATTCTCGATGTGTGCAAAAAGATTTTGTTTTGTGAAAAACATGGTTGTATTTTATTAGTGTGTTGTGATTCCTTTGAGATTCTGAATAAAATGGAAGTATCGGAGGAATCATTTGGTAAACACTGTTATTTCAATGATTAAGGTGAGTGTCGACACCTCCGTTGTGTACACGAAAACGTGGTAAAATTTTTTTTTCAAAAAAATAAAGGTTGAACACACTCCATAAGAGCTCTTCTTCGCATATTCAACAAAAACAAAAAAACACTGCGTACAGATCCTGCATTAGCAGGGTGATTGTCGACAACAAAAAGCGATTTGTTAACTCAAATCTGCTTTAATTCTATGTTATTTTGGGTTTGTCTTTCCTCCCAAAAAACCTTTGCAAAAATACAACAAACGTCTCTTCGATGCGAACAAAGGAGAGCACCTGCGTTTTGCATTTTCCCCTTCGCACTCTTTTCTAAAGGGAGCTAAGGGGGCAACAAAGACCACGCTTCTTCACTCTGTTCTACAGTGCTGTTCATGGATTTTGTCGAATGAAAAAAGAAAAAAGAAAAAAGGACCTCTCCTCTCTCTCTCCGTCTCTCTTCCATGCAGGCTTCCTCTGCATCGGGAGGCTCCGTTCCCATCTTAAACATTCGCATCACACATCCACTTGCAGAGGGTTGGAAGACATTCACCCCTTAGGGGACACGAGAGGGAGGACCCTGCTTAGGGGGTAGGGGGAAAGCGGTCACACAATGTTGGATGGAGCAACAAAGATGAAGATCGGGCTGGTGGTTGTTTCCAGCAGTGTGTTTTTGGTATGGAATTTGGGCTTCCTCTTGGACTCTGACACCTCCTACTGCAAAGCGTACTCCTTCTCTTTGCTCTCTTTTAAGGATCCTGTGAAAAAAAAAAAACCGTGGCTACTATCTTGTGATAGTAGTCTATAATCAAACAAAATCTTTTGAGACTCTCAGACAAGACACAATTGTCTTATGGCAATGTCTCACTCCTTTTTTTTTTATCTTAATCATCATTGATCACCCACAGACAGCAGCATTGGCTTACAACTTGGGAGGGCTTGCAGCTTCTGATGCCATGCAAAGAAGCCTTGGACACCACAACCTCGAACTCCATGTATGTAGTTTTGCAGTGTAGGTTGATACTACCACTATGCCGCAAACATATATATATATATTTTTTTTACAGACGAGAGAGGAACAGCTCAAAGGCTGTGCGTCGTCACTCCGCAACTTGAAGGACAAAAACACACAGCAGGTCGAGGGCGACTTCAACCAGGTATTCTACATCCATCTCGTACCACCCCACCCCACCTCATGCATTCCTATGCCAACCTACTTCACTTCTGCAGGCAAAAAAATTCATTGAAAGCAGCATTGAAGTGCAGCTGCGCAGCTTTGAGGAGGCGAGGATCGATTCACAGGACTGCCTCGACACGCTGAAGGACCAAGAGACGCGCCGCATGGGGGAGGAGGACTCTTCTGTCGTGCTGCTCATGCTCCGACGCGAGAACAAAGACATGCAGACCTCGCTTTCAAGTATGCCACCCACCCTTCGCCGCATAGGTTCATGCCTGTGGTGAGGAGTTGTTAACCCTTTTTTTTCCACAGCCGCGAACGACACAATAGTGAAGTTCCGCAAGAACCTCCGCATGCAGGTCCGTGCAATGCGTCTTGAGCTGAGCTCTCTTCGCAACCAGCTTGTTACGCGGCGGACGACAGACAAAAAGCTGCACGAAAAGGAGGAGAAGGACTTTGGCGCAGGCCAGCGTGGGTCGACGGCGCACGGCCACTCATCTCACTTTTCGTCGCAGGTGACGAACTCCACTGGTGGGAACAAGAAGAAGAGCGACCTTCTTGGCAACTTTGAGGACCGTGTCCAGCAGTACACCACCGAGAAGGACAAAGACGAAAGCATCAAGCTTGTTGAGGAAGAAGACCCAGACACCCACCACGATCCTGGCAAGGGGCGGCGACGCAATGCACTCGCGCCGAAGAAGCTGAAGGAGGAGAAGGACACAGCCGACACAAAAAGCACGAAGGACACAAAGGGCAGCAAGAAGACGCCTAGCACCGATGAAAAGGACGCCAACGGCGAAACCCGCAAGGAACGTCGCACTCGTTTAAGGGAGGAGCGTGCAAAGAAGACTGCCTCGATGAACAAAAGCACAGATGAGAAGAGCGACAAGGGGGCTGAGAAGGGAGAAACTGCAAAAGAACGTCGCTCACGCCTTCTCAAAGAAAAGCGCGAAAAGCGGGTTGTCGATGCCTCTGTTTCCAAGCCCGATGCCATCTCGGCAGAGAAGGCTGCTGCTGCACCTTCTGTAGAGAAATCTGCTGCAGGTTCCAAGGACCGCCGCAACCGTAACAAGAAGACGACCGACGAAACCAAAAAGACCAAAGACGACAAAAAGGGCCTCGCAACCTCTGATAAGACGGACAAATCCACCATAGGGGAAAAGAGGAAGGCATCATCCTTGGTCGACAGCATTGCGAAGAGCGCCGCCTCCAACGAGAAGTCCGACGAAACTCCGGCACAGAAGAACGTACGCGTTGCGAAGGCGACTGCCGAGAAGGCGGCTGAGGCATTGAAGGAACGTCGCCAAAAGGTGAAGGACGCAGCCGCATTAGGTGCAGTGCCTTCCCAGGAAAAGGACGTCGAAAAGGCTGCATCCAAAACCACAGCGGAGAAGACCGAAAAAATTAAGGAATTGCTGAAGCAACGTCGGGAGCGGCTAAAGAAGAAGGCAACAGGGTCGGCTTCTTTCGAAAAATCCGCTGTCAGCGCCGAAAAATCCGCTGTTAGCGCCGAAAAATCTGGCAAACCTGATTCCAAAGATTCTGACCTAAAAGACCGCGTGAAAAAGGCAGTTGACGCTTCTATTGCGAAGGATGCTCCGGCTGGGACGTTCAAAGAACGTTTTGAAAAACTCCATAAAAGCCCTCAAATGGCAGCAAAAAGCCACGAACGGACTGCCGCAGGAGGTAACGACAAAGCAAAGATGGAAAAGAAGAAAGCTTTGCTTGACAGTTTGTTGGAAAAGGCATCAAAATCGAAGGCTTCCAGGAGCGCAGAGAAAATCGCCCATGAAGAAGAGCCAATGAAGGAACCGAAGCCAGACATGAAGTCTGAAGAGGAGATGAAGGAGAAAGACAAAGAGATGGAAAGCGCTGCAAAATAAGGTGGAAATATTGAAGTTTTGAAGAAAACGTCACAAAAATAAAAAAAAACAAAATGGGTGACTATGTTTTGTATAGTTGGGGTAGGGGGGGGGATTCGTGTTGGCAAAAAAAAAAGGTACAAAGCCTTCAGGCGACATTGTGTACATAACCTACCTCGGTAGGTGATTGTCGATACAACAAAAAAAGGGTCGGGCGAGAGGGGGGCAGACTTATTCCTGAAGTGCCTGTTTTTCTCTCTTTCCTGGATTTTTTTTAAAAAAAATTCGGGCGACTTTGTGTACAGAACCCGTCCTTGGACAGGGGATTGTCAAAACTACAAAAAAAAATATGGAAAATTTCCAATATTTAGGACTAAGCCTGAGAGGTAAAGAGATAGATATTTTACTCGTAAAAGAGAAAAATGACGACGAAAAAAAAATGTCTGGGTAACGAGAAAAGGGGCGTTTTTGTTATGTGATTTTTTTTTACCGCAAAAAACCCATACGTAGCAGGAATGCGTTGCAAATAGGTGGGAACGTAAAGAAAGTAAACGCTTTTGTTTTTCTTTGGAGGGGGTTGGGAAGAGTTGTGGGGGGGTGGGTGGGGGACTTTTATGAAAAAGAATAATTATACAGAATGCTTCCAGTAGAGTGGAGCTCATCCTCGGATGTCTACCAACTTTAAAAAAAAAAATGCGTGGAGTTTCACATAGGTGGTGTCCACACAAAAAAGCTGTCAATTTTTTTAATAAAAACTTTAACATCTCGGTGACAATAGATTTTGTCCTTCAGATTCGCTCACAAAAAGACAAAAAAAACAAAAAAAAAAAAAAACACTTAGACGCGTGTATAGTGGAGTTCATCTTCGGGTGCACTAAAACAACCAAGTTTTCAAGAGAAAAAAGAGAAAAAATAAATATACAGATTGCTTCCAGAATGTATTCATTTGTGGTTAATACCTTTTCTTCCCTGTTCTCTTTTTTTTTCTCTGCCCTTTTCCTGCGTTTTTCCGGTTCCTTCCAAAAGGTACTGTATAGCAGTAACAGGTAAAAATGGTATTGAAATTTTAAGAAAAACGGATATTCGCCCGATTACGTTTTTCATAGGGGATAGGGGGTCTAGGTTGATACTCAAAAGGTGCCAACGTACTTTGCATTTAATGTTCAAGGATTTGATTCAAAGTGAGGCTGGGGGTTTTGACCCGGAACATCCTGGGTAAGAAGAAAGAAGATTCCCGACCAGATTTGTCCAAAAACCTTCCCCGCCTGGTGTGATGCACATTTCATCCTGCCGGTTTGCTTGAGGTACTCACTATCCACGAGATGGCTTTGTATTTCAAATCAAAATTCAACAGGATAATTGTGATTTCCTCCGAGGGGGGTGGAGAAGTTGCGTCAATACCTTCCCTCTCCCCATATGAATTTCATTTCCTCTTTTTCTATTTTTTTGTGGGGATTTTTCTTCGTTCATTTGACAACAGATATGAACAAAATGCCTTTCCCCCCCCTGCACAAACAGCTTTTTTGGAGGATGGGAAAAAAATGCGACCCAGGAGTGCCCTTTTTCACCTTTCTTTTCCTTTGAGATATGGCTGGTATATAACAACATTTGGGATAGCAGGAACGTATGTTACAATAAACAAAAAAAAGTGGGGGGGGGATTTAATGAGCTTTTTGATAAAAGCTTGATTTCCACAAAGCCAGCAGATTTTATACAGTTTCCCCTGTAGTTAACTCCCAAAATGCAACAACTCCGGGGGTTCGATAAACCGGAGTGCTCAGTGCCTGAGTCCCAGAGGCGTTTTGCACTATCAACTTCGCTGTGTATTCTCTCTGTAAGGGGTTCTTGTGGAAGGAAAAATTTAGCGGTTCCTCATGATACGTCGTCGAAACTTAAAAAAACACATAACCACACACTACAATCCTTTTCTCAGAAATAGTTCTGCTGTTGCGTTCAGCCGTTCCCGTGGAGGTGACATTCCTTTGTACGTTTTTGGAAAATAGGATGGAGCACTCCACACGAATGTGAGGGAATGCAGCCACCCCGAAGGTGGAGGTGAAATTCCTGTCAAGCTCTTATCTATTTCCAACGCAAAACACCCCAAAAAACAGAGAACCGAGCAAAAAACCCCCCTTCCCTTCCCTTCCCTTCCCTTTTTTTGCTCCACCTTTCGATACACAACACTTTGTTATATTAGAATATACCCCTTCCTATTCCCCGTCCCACCCCTTTTAAGAAGCCCTACACTATTGTCGTAACAATAGCTACGGGTCTGTTCTTTTGAAGAGCAGTAGATTTTCCCTCTTTTTCTTTTTCCCTTCTTTCTCGCCACAAAATGGCGACAGTGATGGCAATGGAGATGGGGCCTCATGACATGGCAAATTTGACACGGGTCTGCGAATTTGTCTGTATCGAAGAAGAGGAAGAGACAGAACCAGGACACGTATGCTCTGATAGCCCGTACTATTTGCGGACAAAGATCCAGATTCATGAGTTTATCGAACGGTTGTGTACGTACCTGAAATGCACGTATGAGACTGTTGTGACGGCTGTTATTTTGATGCAGAGGTGGGCCTGCAGGACACACCAGACTGTTAACCGGGACAACTTCTTTCGTGCTCTATTCGCCTCTACCTTGGTTGCAGTAAAGGTTCGTGAAGATACCTTCTATTCAAACTCATACTACGCAATGATCTGGGGCATCGACATCGCCCTCGCAAACCGTCTCGAAGAAGACTTCCTCAACGCACTCCACTGGGATATCTTTGTCGAGGTTTCCGAATACGATATATTCCTCCAAGGTGTCGAAGATGCAAAAAAGGTGCCCTCTTTTATGTAAAAAAAATAAATACATAAAAAGGCATGTGTGTGCCAAGAAAAGAGGAGAATTAAAAGGAAATTGTTTTATTTTTTTTTTCGGAGTGTCAGTAGTGCCTGCGTCCCAGAGGCGTTTGCACTATCAACTTCACTTTTTTTTTTTGACCACACCCCGGGGAATACCCTCCGAGGAGAAAGAAAGAGGTTTTTTTGGTTCGATCAGAAAGAATAAGGGGGGGTTGGGGGGGAGGGGGGATTGGGGAGGTTTTAATAAGAAAAAAAATACAGAGAAAACAAAAGAATAATCAGTGCCATATTTTGGGGTGTTTTGTTATTGTATGATGTTTTATTTTATGTTCGTTTCTTTTTATGATTTATCACGGTGAAGTTTTTTGCTTTATTTTTTTCGTTTATTTTTTTGAAGAGAGAAAATGTTTAAAACATATGATGTCTGTTGTGTTACTGTAAAAGGACTTCACGTACTCTCTTTCTCTCTTTTCAAAAATTTCGAGAAAGAAGGATGACGTTTATCTCAACAACATTTTCTTGGGGGAAAGGTTCCCAATGCCCTGTGGGGCGTTTGCACCTTTTACTACCACGTCTTTCGTTTTTTTTTTTTTTTTTGTTCTTTTTTTTTTTCCTTTTTTCCCGAACTCCCGTTCGGTCATTTCCCTCCCTCCCATTTATGATATAACGGCGTTTTGTGGTGCACAACGCTTCTCGTTCACTTTTTTTTTCTCCCCTGCCCTTTTTTTAACCTACAACGGATTTCCATCGAATATCGTTAAATGAAAGAAAAACCAAAAAGAGCCCATGCCCATTGGCAGTGTACAAGGACCAAGACGAAGTGCCAGGGAAAAAGAGGGACATTTTTTTTTTAAAAGAAAACGGGGGGTTTTTTCCCCAAAGGTTTGAAGGAAAGAGGAAGAAGGTCATTTTCCAACCCTTTTTGATAGAGATGTGTGCGAGAGAGACACATTCATCATGTTTTTTTTAGTTTTTTTTTGAGGTGATCCAGCGCACACTTTTCCACACTTTTTCACACCGTGAAAATGTGTGAAAACAAGTGAAAACGTGTGAAACCAAGGTGAAAATGTGTGAAATCAAGTGAAAACATGTGAAACCAAGTGAAAATATGTGAAACCAAGTGAAAATGTGTGAAACCATGTGAAAACACCAAGTTTTTTTTCTGGAGGAATCCACTCAGAGTGCGTGAAGCAGTTTTTTTTTCACTTTCGTACACACTTTTTCACACCGTGAAACCATGTGAAAATGTGTGAAACCATGTGAAAATGTGTGAAAATGTGTGAAACCAAGTGAAAATGTGTGAAAAAGCGTGAGACTGGATCACCTCAAAAATTTTTTGTTTTAAAAAATGGGTTCGTGAGATCTATTCTTCTTTCACTACCACAAACCCTCCCCCGTTCAAAGCTCTTCCAGACAGTAGTGCGTCTATTTTGTACTTGTATCTACTTGACTTTTTTTTAACAAAAAGTAATTTTGTCAAAACAAGAAACGTCTGTGAGGCGATACGGTAATCTTCAAGGGTTGCCTAAAAAAAAAACCTTCCCAATTTTTGAAAATGTCTCTTTTTTTTGTACCCGAGTTCTTCTGTGCCTTTCGCACTACTTTCATAATTTGTTCCATTTTTTCTTTCTTTTTTTTTGTGCTTTCATCCGGATGGCTGGCATCGTATGTGGGTTCGGTCAGAGGCGCTGGAGACTGCAAAAAAACACTGTTGCAGTAAATGGTTGCTGGCTGTCAGAATGTGTGCCGTGTAACACTGTTGGGCCAACCAACTTCCTAGTTTTTTTGGTCCTCTCCTGAGGTATGTCTGTACGTTGCGCAAAACCCCAGTTTTTTTTTTTTTGTCTGGGTTTAAAATAATTGCGCTTTGTGCTTTGTATGCTTTTTTTTTTGTTTTGTTGGCTTTGTGAGGCTACAATAGTAATGCACGGTGCACACCATGGACTCGTAATGACATTACGCGCGTCATGACGAGGTAATTACGAGTGCCTTGACGAGGGCACCCCCTCGTAATTACGAGGGGGTGCCCTCGTCATGACGAGGTAATTACGAGGGCACCCCCTCGTAATTACCACGTCACGACGTCGTCATGACGTGGGCACCCACGACAAGGCGATTTTTGACCAATAAAAAAAAATTTTTTTTTCAAAAATCGGGCGTGGTAGGTCATAAAGTGGCCCAAAAAATCCAAAGAAAACCTCAGATTGACCAAATGGTGAAAAAAAATGTCAAGTCAAATTTCAGCCAAAATACGGTCATTAGACCCCCACAGATGCTTAAAAGTGCCAAATTTTGCTTTTAATGGCCTCAAATCGTCGAAATTAGCCCTATATAGGGGCCAAAAAAAAAATTCGAGAGTCCCTTTCCCTGGGAGGCAATAGCCAGACAATGACCACGGGAGCACCCCTCGTAATTACGAGGGGTGCCCTCGTAATTACGAGGGCACCCCTCGTCATGACGTCGTAATGCCGTCGTCGTAACGAGGGAAACCTCACGTCATGACGTCGTCATTACGAGGGGGTGCCCGCGTCGTGACGACGTCATTGCGCGCGTAATTTCCCACGTAATTTCCCTCGTCCCTCGTCACGTAATGTCATTACGAGTCCATGGTGCATGAGAAAAAGCGAGGCGACTCGTTTTTTTTTTTTTTTTTTTTCAAGGTTTTCAATTTTTTCAATGAAAAAGAGAAGACACTCATCCAACATAGGCTATCGTTTGGCAGCGCAAAATCTTTTTTTCTTCAATTTTTGACTCCATGTTTTCCCTGAGTCCATAAATGTATTACCCCCTCTCATGCTTGTGGTGGCAGTATTGTGATGGGAGCGCCCATTGGAATACCCAAAATACATCAACATGCATCATGTATTTTGATGTATTTTGCGTATTCCAATGGGCGCTCCCATCACAATACTGCCATCATTACCTCATGCCCTTTGCTATCACTATTTTCTGCTCTTTCCCTCTTTTTGAGATTTTTGTTTTTTTTTGTTTCATTCTATTTTTTGTCATCGTTTGTTGGGTTTTTTTCTTTGTCATTTTGTTGCATCTACAAAAAGAAAAAAAAAAATGAACTTTTGGTTCATCTGCAACAAATCAACTTTTATCCCCCACAAAAAAAAAATAGTGGAGTGCATCCTCGGATCCACTAATACAACCAAGTTTTTTTTATTTTTCATTCAAAAATAAGCATACCATGTGAAACACATCCTAGGATGTCGTAGTGCAACCAGTTACCACCTGGTTTTTACCCCGCGTAGAGGCGCGTAAAGGCTGGGAAAAATGGGTGGGATTTGGCCTATACGGGCCTTCACGCGCCTATACGCGGGGTAAAAATCAGGTGGAGTTATCAAAAAAAGTAAAAGAAAAAAAGAAAAAAATCAACCAAAATGCAGTGTATCGCCACACACCACTCTCAGCACACGACTAATGTGCATCATTTTTTATCAATAGCTCACTCGCTGGTGACTACCTTTTATTTTTTTTTCTTCCCCCTGTCCTCAAAAGAGTGATTCGAAGTGGGTTTGCTGCGATGCTTTTTCTTTTCTTTTTTCTTTTTTTCTTTTTTCTCTTTTCTTTTTTCTTTCTACGTAACTTCGTCTAAGGGTCAGGTTCAAACCAAAGACCAACTTTTATAAAACTGATAGCAAAGACCTGTCTGTATGACAGCACTAAAAAAAAAAAAACAGATCATCAAAAAAAAAAAAAAAAAAAAGACAACCAATTATTGGAGCGCATCCTTGGGTGTCAACACAATAACATAGTTTTCAAAGGAAAACGGTTTTATATCAAATATATCAGGAATGCTCAATTTTTGCAGCATTTGACGGAGTTACGACCATCGATCATCATTATTTTTCCACCTCCCTTTCCCCCCTCTTAGACTTCACACGGCGGACTAGCCAGGGGGGATTTGGACTACTAGTAGTGTTACTAGTCCAAATGACTAGTGTTTTCCGACTACTGTTACAGTAACAACTACTATAGTGGTTAAACAAATGTTACGCCTAAACTAAAGGCGGAATTGAAATCGATGGCGGAAATTACTTTTAAGTGGGATTTTTCTTAGGCGGAATTTTTGTTTAACCACTGTAGTTTAGTATTGGTCGTTACGGCTAGTAGTCTAGTGGTGGCTGTATTGTGATAGTTGCTCATCGTAATGCATAATATACAGCACAATACAGTACTGTATTGTGTATTATGTATTGTGATAGGCAATTATCACAAATGCAGCCACGATAAGTAGCCCCCCCTGAATAGTCTGCCGTGCAAAAATCAACAAAAAAAGCCCCCCCCCTTTTTTTTTGGAGTTTTCAGCATTTTTCGTGCTGAGGGTGGTTTTCCTTTGTTGGAGCCTACCGCCTCAGACACCACAGAAGCTGGGCAATGTTCCGCTCTTACGAACTGAACTACCCACAGCTGCTTTGAACACACCCCAGAAGTTTTTTTAAAAAAAAAAGACTGCCCCAGATCTGAGGCAGTTTTTGCAATGATAATGTGTTTTCTGTTTCGTAGAGGCTATGTGTATGCACAGCTTCGCAAAAACAAATTCGCAAAAAAAAGGACAGACTTCCTTTAAACTCCTTCAATTTTATCCTCCCAGACCCTCTGTCAAAAACTAAGAAGGGCAGTTTTTTTTTTCGACCACCTTTTCTTCCATTGCATGCGTCCGATGAACGGTGAGGCGTTAGCACTTTCAGCTTTTTTTTCTCTTTCTCTAGGCCATCATATTTTCTCTCCTGCCATTTTTATTTTATTTTTATCCCCAGTTTTAGGAAAGGGTACATTTTTTGCACCCTCTTTGCATTCTTTTTGTTTCGCTAAGAAAAGAATGTATATGAATTATTTTTATCCCCAGTTTTGATCACCATCTCCATTCCTCACCCCTCCTTCTCGCATCACAGTTTTTTTTTTTTTTTTTTTTTTTTTTTTTTTTTTTTTTTTTTTTTTTTTTTTTTTTGTAAGACAGCCAGGGCGTTCGCCCCGGGGCGAAAAAAAATTTTTTTCGTTAAAAAAATCTTTTCCTGAAAAAATGACATTTTATTTCGCCCCAGGGCTTCGCCCCACCGGGGCGAAACCCTGTATAAATAAATAAATAAATAAAGAAAAAAGGGAGAAAAAAAAAAAAGAGAGACATTTCTCCCCACCACCCTGTCGACCCCCCCCGGAGGGGGGGTCGCAGAGGGGGTGTCCACTGTACTCAAAATCATCCGCAAACCCGCCTGCCGTGAGAGGAAGTTTCCCCAGCACTCCCGCTCGCTCCTCAATCCTGCAGTCAGCTGAAGGTGTCACTACTCGTGTCAACTCTATCTTCAACCTCGGTGGAGGCAGAGAGACGGTTTAGTTTATTGAAAATAATCAAACTAAGGATGAAGTCTCATATGACAGATGCCTCTCTCTAGTACATCTGTTTGATTAAACAGCACAAAGAGATCCTCAGTGAGGGGGGGATTGCTGAAATTCTCCATCGTTTTGCTGGTATTAGTGCTGGGGAAGGTATCACGCGCAAATCGCAAAATTTTTTTTATCACTCAGTACCAGGGATTCACCCCCACGAACTAGCTTCTCTCCGGCGAAAAATTTTTTTTGACCTATTTTAAGCACTAGTAAAAATGCAAAATTTTCGGGTTTTTTGGCATTTCGCCACGATTCAGGAAAAACGATGGCGATAGCGAACGCCCTGAAGACAGCACAGCTCCCCCCTTCTCACTTTTTGTTTATCATTTTTTTGAGTACTCTCTGCTAATAAAACATCACCTTCCAAGCGGGTGAATACTGCCACCAATAAGGGAAGCGTATTCGTAAAATTAACTAGGGGGGGTTATGCCCAATCAGACAATATCCTGGTTAGTTAAATTTTAGGAAGGCAGAAGCGGTGTGAAGGGGGGTGTGCTGTCACAATAAAGAATATATCTTTGACAAAAAAAAAAAAAAATGCGAAAATAAGTTTCAAAAAAAACTGGCTGTGCCCAAATTTGTGCTATTTGCAACGGTCTGCTTCCTTCAAAATGTGAAGCGTCATTTTACCATTTTACGGTAATTAGCAATTGTGCAGAATCATATTAGTTTTTTGTTTTTTAGCCAAAAAAGGGCTGGGGTGTTAAGAGGTTGCGTGATTCGCCGAGCGGTTGTGAACCGCCTGCCGTTCTAACACCCACGCCCCGCCCTTTGCATGAGCTCGGCCGAGATGCGTTTTAGCATCAGCTACCATTTTTTCTCTCCTTTTTTTCACACATCACTCTCTCACGGCTAACACCAAAAAATGTGACTGTCCACGTCTCACCCGATCTTGTGGGGTGATAACTGTTGACAGCTAGCGCCTATTCTTTTATTTTCGAATGCAATTTTTTTTTTTAAATTCGAATCAACGACACGAAACCCCAACGTTAGTGTTCCATGTACAGAACTTTTTTTAACGAGCGATTCCTTTTTGTTTGTTTCGTTTACAATGCTCAGCACAATGCAAAATATTAGATAGAGAGAATAGGAGGGGATGGAGTGGGGGGGCGGGAGAAACCACTGGGGGTTCAGACAACCTGCATATCAGACGACGATCGATCATTGTTTTTGTTTGTTTTTGTTTTCTTTTTCTATTTTGCATTTATCAACTTTTTTTTCTGTCAATTTTTCTGTCATTTTCTGGCATTTCATCCGGGGGCTGGCCTCGTACGTCACCCGGAGGTGTCTGCATCAATAATATCTTATTTTCAAAGAAAGGGTGCATGTGTTGAACCTCTCAAATGCTTTTAATTCTGTGAACTGAAAGTATATGAGTCTAATGATTTTCCCTGTTTTTTTCACGTTTTTCCAGATTGCAAAAAACTGTATGAATCTTTGTGGCCTAAAAAAAGGGCCGCAAGTCGAGGAGGGTGGGGGGGTAATTTTTTTTTTTTTTTGTAAAAATGTCACTGATTAGGAAATCTCTGTTTTCTGAAAACCATTTTCCCTTTCTCTTTCTCTCCCCAAAGCCTTCCCTTTTCAAGTCCGAGCGAATGTCCAGAAAGCTTTTAAAAGCCCCCCTTTTTTTAAAAGATGTGTGCACGGTATATTCATCCTTCCATTAGTGAAAAATAGTTACCCCGCACTGCCATCTGATTTTTTTTCATGTAGGTGACGAAGCAAGACGGCTTACTTAGGTTCACCTCGGAGTTCCCCCGCTTTTTTTTTGGTAGATGCATGTGCACGAGAGGCACATTCATTTTTACAATTTTTCTTTTTTCTGTGGTGCTTTCGGAAGTCGGCCAACGACCTGTCAGCGACCTGTCGATATCGATCCCTCCCGGAGCACCATGTGGATAAAAAAAACAAAATCCAACTCCCCCCGATCAAGACTAAGCACGAGAGGCTTAGGGTCATCTCACAACCTTTTCTTGCTGGTCATGCACCAAGGTACACTGTCACGAGAGGGCTTTGTATTTCAAGCCAACTTTTTTTAAGTTTTCGGCTACCCAATTCGTCGAATACTCAAACACCCCCCCTTTATATTAAGATGACTAAGCACGAGAGGCTTGGCTGCATCTTATAAGCTTTTTTCTACCCCATCTTTATTATGTGGCGATGAGAAAAAGACAGTAGAGGCAACTACAGGTAGAGGGGGGTTTTCCCCCCATCCTAGATGTCACCTTTGTTGTTTGTTCTCTTTCCACAGCCCCCTTCATCGATGAGGTTTGCACCATTCCCAAAGAAGCATATTGAAGCCTTTGGGGGGGTGCGACATCGTGAGTGTGAATGTTTTTATTCACGGTATGGTGGCGATCGCCGGTCGATTACGGGCGATCTTCGTCAATGAGAGGAAAAAAATGAGCCAAGGACAATTGTTAACGATGGCGATCGCTATACCGTGCTTTCGTGTGATGGAGGTGTTGTTGCAATGATGATATAGGTGAGTGAACGACACCTCCTTTTGTTGTGTGCTCGTTTTAGGAAGGCAACTTCCTCTTTCGGTGCACCGACTCCATTTTTTTTTTTTTTTGGAGTTTCCAAGACCCGTCTCCGTTCCCTAAAAAGGAATGGTAAAAGTTTTCAAAAAAAGACTGTCATTTTTTGCCAGTTTGCTCTTTTGCTATTTTGCTGCTACAATTTCATTGTTGTGAGTGGTCCACATGCTTTTTTGATGCACACCCATATGATGTGTTGTGTGCAACGAGATGCATTTTTTTTTTTTCGAGTGTTCTGTTCTGTGAGTGTCCAGCCTCCTCGGTATCGTACACAAATCAACTCTTTTTTGGCACAGCGCCTCACGTCTGATCCTGAAGATGTGTTTTATTGCTTTTATCCCCGCTTGAGACCATGAATTTCACGCCCCTTCACAAAATCGTGAAGGAGGTGCGTGAATTTATTTTCCGGTATTTCACGCTCAGAAAAATAAATTCACGCTCAGAAAAATAAATTCACGCTCAGAAAAAATAAATTCACGGTCGAAAATCGTAGAACTGAACTCTCGAAAATTTTTTTGGAGGCCTTTGGAGGCCCAATTTTGCAATTAAAGCCAGAAAAGAGGCATTTTGAGCCATTCTGGGGGTCTCAAACGCATTTTTGAGTTAATTTTCTGTATCACACAAACCACGGATTTACACGTTTTTTTTTCCAAATTTTCATCAAAAAATCCCAAATGAGACCTCAAAAACGTGCGAGGGCACCTGTGGAGAGTGAGTCCGACACGAACACAAGTGACTCATCGTCATCGTCTTCCTCATCTTCCTCAGAAGTACAGCCGCGTAAGCGCCACAAACCCGCTGCACCAGTTCTGGCTCAAGGCGCTGTCCAGCGCTAAGAGTTCCACATCAAAAAACTGAATCAAAAATCATCATAAAAAGAACCACCCCACCCTCTTCTCTTTGTACGTGAAAACGGGTTGTGAAATTCATGGTCTCATTTGGAGATAAAATAATATATTTTCGTGAATTTATACCAGTATTTCACTTACAGGTGGAAACAGCCCTCGGGGAAGCATTTTTCCCCTCGGGCTTCGCCCTCGGGAAAAAATGCTTCCCTCGGGCTGTTTCCACCTGTGCGTGAAATACTGGAAAATAAATTCACGATAATAATATATATTAGATCAAAAGAGTGCGTCCCTTTACTTGTTAAAGTGGCAAGTATATGACTTTGTTGAGATCAATTTCGCATAATTTAACATATTGCCGTTGTCCACCAAAATTTGAGCCCCCTTTTCTTTGATGTCCCTTCAAAAAGAAATGTCACGTTCAAGCCTTAGCGGGATGTATAGCATGGACGACTGTGTGAGGGAAAGGGGGAGGGAAAGTATGTAAGATCCTAGCCCCTTGGCGATGGGGTGTAGAAGGAACCTCGTGGGTTGAGGGTGTTGATGCAGCAACGCAAAGGGGGGAAGCAATAGTGTGTGTTGCTACCACGAAAACAAAAGAACCCGAAGAAAAGCGCAGAGGGAAGTCTGGCAGACTGGCAGACAGTTTTTTTTCAATTTCCGGAGTTTAAAAAGAGTCTTAGGACGACATTGAGTGTACAGAATCTATGCCCCTGCTCAGGTGGGTGGTTTTAGGTGATTGTCGACACAACAAAAATCGAAGCTTTTCATGTTTCCGAGAAGTCTGGTAGTCTGCCACACCTTCCTCTGTGGAAGAGAAAAAAAAAGTTTTTTTTTTTTGGAACCAATCAAATCAGATTGAACCGAATCTGATCGAACATCCCTTTTTCTCCATTTGCTGGTCTTCACAAATGGTGCATCAAACGTGTGTTTGGAACATTTCAATCTTTTGTGTTCAAAAAACCCCGACCGTGTGGGGGTTTTTTTTTGTTTTTTTTTCCCCTGAGGGCACAACAACTTTTTATCTTGGTTCTCGTTTGCGCGAGCACTTTTTTTTTTTTTTTTTGAGCTTCAGAAAAATAAGTTTTGACTAGTACTGCACCGGGTAGTGATGCACCCCCTCAGATGCTCAAACTGTACTGTACTGTACTGTACTAAAAATAAGAACTTGTCCATTTCGGCAAATTGACCCCACCACTGGCTGGACGGATTCCGAAAATGCAAATGCCGGTGTTTAAACGTCACCAACAGGGAAACATTTTCCTCTAAAAACACCCCTCTACCAGGGAGAGCTGTAGAACTAGCCGCCCTAAATTTTTTTTTTGCGTGCACGATTTTGGGAATGTCGGAATAACAAAGAACCAGAAAAATAAGTTGTTATGCCCTTAGCTTTTTATCGGAGCTTTCAAAAAAGCGCACTTTCATTTGCGTCACATTACAACCTCTACCCTTTTAGGTGACCAAGCAAGGCTTAGGATCATCTTACAATCTTACAAGCTTTTCCATTATTTTTCCCCCTCTGAACAACGATTTTTTTTTTTTCCTTTTGTGGCGCACTGTCCTCACCTGTTGCCTTCTTTTGCTGTCTTTTCCCCTTTTTTTTTATTCCTACGAAGCTTGTTTTAAAGGAGAAATAGTATTACCGGGTACGGTCGCCAAATCATCTCTCAAGGAGGATTGTGCAATCAAACGAAAACAACTTTATTTACCTGCCCGATCCTTTTTTTTTTCTTTCCGTTTGTGACTGAGGAGTAGAAGAGTAAAAGAATCAGGTACTACTCTTATTGAGGTACACTGTCACGAGAGGGCTTTGTATTTTCACGTCACATCTTATGTTGACCTCTCTCAGTAAACGCATATTATTCTCGTTTTCTACTGACAGCCACTTCACAACGATGCTGAGGTGTTCCGTATCTCGGGAACAGCCGCAGTAAAACGTTACAACCACGAGAAAAAAAAAGGATAGTGGAGCACACTCTAGGGTGGCTACACTAATACAACCAAGTTTTCAAAAAAGAAAATGAACGCGGAGATGTGCACAGGTGGTGGGTTTTCACTACAAGAATTTTAGAAGAAAAAAAAAAAAATAACACCATATCTCAAAAGTGGATTCCACGAACACTGCTCAAACAATATTTTTTTTTTTGTCAAAATTGAAAAAAAGGCAAACAGCAAAACAGAACCGCACCGAACTTTTCAAAATAGTGGACACATTGGGCTTTTTCCTTATTTCTTTTGCATTATTTGCAAATGAGCAAAAACCCACAACAGCACCACAACAACAATGGGATGTGCTGTGAGGTACATTACCCTTTTATCCCTTTTCTCTATTTTTCCTTTTTTCCTTTTTCTAAGATAAACCAAGCGTTGTGAATGCTTAGGTTTCGTCTTAAACCAACTTCCCTTATTAATAGTTACCACCGACAATACAGAGGTGGTGTCCTCCACCCCTCCAGCCCCTTATGCCTTACCTCTCAGGTAACTATTCTTGGATGTCTGAACCCCCACCCTGTGGGTGTCATTCATCCATGCGCTTTTCGATACCGGAGCGCGGTCGGACTATGGGTGAGTCGCTTGAGCACCATCCATTTTTCGGGACAGATTCATTCGTCAGGTGAGTTGTTACACATTTCATTCGTACTAATGATGGGAGTACCAATGTGTGAGAAGGACAGTTCATCTTATCTTTTTTTTTTTCCCTTCTTTTTTTTTACGATCGACAAAAATGTTGTTCACATTGTCCAAAAAAAAATTCAAAAAAATTCAAAAAAAATTCAGGTGAGTTCCAACCTAAGACATGTTGAAGTTCATCTTACCTACTTTCTTTTTTTTCACCTTCTATTCAGTAGAGTAGATCGTATATGAAATATTATTTTTGACCTGCAAGGTTCTAGTTGTCATTGAGTACAAAAATATGCACCTACCTTGTGTGGTGAAAAAAAAAATGAAATTCAGATATGCAACACATATGGGTAAAAGCGCG